>JAIOJX010000023.1:36686111-37886111 GCA_022376925.1 Tragulus kanchil | reverse complement strand
TGACTATGAATCAGAATTTCTGAAGCCTCTGTTACTGAGTTCAATTAATTTTCTCAAGTGACTCACAGAGCTCAGGCCTCCCATTCACTCACTAGATTGCTGGTTTATTATAAAAGGATATAACTTCAAATAAAAGAGATGCATGAAGCAAGGAGTGGAGAAAGGGCACAGAGCTTCCATATTTCCTTTGAATGTGCCAGTGTTCACAAATCTCCAAGTGTTCACCAACCCAGAAACGCTCCAAACCCTGTCCTTTGGGAGTTTTATGGAGGCCATTACACAGACCGGATAGATGAAGCCATTGGCCACTGGCAGTTGAACTCAATCTCTAGCCTCTCTTCCCTCTCCAGAGATTGGGGGTGGAGTCAGTTTATTCACTTAATTGTGTCCAACTCTGCAATCCCATGGACTGCAGCATGTCAGGCTCCCGTGTCCTTCACCATCTCCCAGAGCTTGTTCAAACTCATGTCCATTAACTCAGTGATGCAATCCAACCATTTCATTCTCTGTCATGATCTTCTCCTTCTACCTTCTATTTTTCCCAACATCAGGTTCTTTTCCAATGAGTCGTTATCTTCGCATCAGGTAACCGGAGTACTGGAGTGTCAGTTTCAGCATCAGTCCTACCAATGAATATTCAGGGTTGATTTCCTTTAGAATTGATTGTTTTGATCTCCTTGCAGTCCAAGGAAATCTCAAGAGTCTTCTCCAACACCACAGTTTAAAGACATCAGTTTTTTTAGTGCTCAGCCTTCTTTATGGTCCAACTCTCACATCCATACCTGACTGCTGGGAAAACCATGACTTTGACTACACTTTGTTGGCCAAGTGATGTCTCTGCTTTTTAATACACTGTCATAGCTTTTCTTCTAAGGAGCAAGTGTCTTTTAATTTCATGACTGCAGTCACCATACACAGTGATTTTGGAGCCCAAGAAAATAACATCTGTCACCTCTCTTCCCTCCCCAGAAATTTGGGGTGGAAAGGACTAAAAGTTCCAATCCTCTAATATAGGTTGGTTCCCCAGGCAATCAGACCCTGTCTGCCATTCTTAGGTTACCTAAGGGCTTTCCTGGAGTCAAAAGAAACAAAAGACACCTTTATTGCTCTTATCACGGGACGCTTCAAGGATTTTAGAAACAGAAATATATATTGGTCATTCAGATGACCAATATAGATTTCTTATAAATCACAATATCAAACATTCATAGAGGTTTTGTTTAGGTCTTTTTTGTTGCTTTTTTGTTTGTTTGTTTGCTTTTGATTGTGTTTTATTTCTATAACATTTAGATGTATATAGGAGTCTTAACAAAATGAAGCAGCTCGGCACTGACATGGATCTGAGCTTTTCCACATGTTGTGGAGTTGAATAAGCACCTGTTTTGGAACACTAGGGACCTGATATTGCTAACAGTTTCTTTATTTTCAGTATAAGCCTATTTTCCTATTCAAGCCAGTGTGCCAAACAACATTTGAGCAATTGAATGTACAGGACTTGATGACTCTTTAGCCATTTGCCACATAACTCCTCCTTTAAATATAAAGCTATGTTGCAAATTTATAGAACTAGAAGAGCATGGTACCCCATATTTGAGCAATTCCATTAAAAAATAATTTATATAATTAACAATAAGGGAAATATCAAAATGTAAGAGACTGTACAGTTCAGTATCCAAGAAGCTTTCAAATGTTTTGTACTTTGTAGTATTTCTTTTAGAGACTAGTAGAACCTGACTCTCAGTGTCTCAACTACGAAAACTCATAAATTAACTCGCCTGTAGACAGATCTTTTTTTTTTTGAGGGGGCTTTCCTGGTGGCTCAGACAGTAAAGAAACTGCCTGAAATGCAGGAGACCCAGGTTCAGTCCCGGAGTCAGGAATATCCCCTGGAGAAGGGAATGGAAGCCCACTTCAGTATTCTTGACTGGAGAAATCCATGGACAGAGGAGCCTGGTGGGCTACAGTCCATGGAGTCACAAATGGTCAGACACGACTGAGCAACTAACACAATTCTTAAAACAGAAAGAAGTCTTTACTAATATGTAATATCTGATTATGATATATTAGGTGTATGTCAGAGCATCCTGTTGTGTCCAACTCTTTGTAAATCTATGGACTGTAGCCTGCCAGGCTTCTCTGTCCTTGAGATTCTCCAGGCAAAAATACTGGAGTAGGTTGCCACTTTTGCTTTCAGGGGACCTTCCTAACCAAGGGATGAGACACAAGAATCAGATTCTTTAACACTGAGACACCTGGGAAGCCCATAGTTCTTGACAAATTCATTTACTTAATGTCTATGTCTGGAATTCTGAATCTTTTCTCACTACCCATTTTTTTAATGAATCATTTAATTCATTTAGCACTTAGATAAAATTTTCTCTCCTATGAACTTACTGTTTATGCTAGTAGACTATTATTTAAAGGTATGTACTTAAAGATATGTGTGTACAATTAACTGTTGAACATCACATGTTTGAAATGCATGGGTTCACTTATACAGATTTTTTTCAACAGCTATGTGCCACAGTACTACATGATCCACAGTTGGTTGAATTCACAGACACAGAATAGCGTATACCAAGGGCCAACTGTTAAGTTGTACTTAGATTTCAACTGTGCAGTGCCCCTAACTCCTGCATTGTCAAGGGCCAACTGTATATATACACATATACAGTTTTATAATCTCCCAGCAGAGATCTCACACAGAATGATTGTGCCAATAAATTTTGATGAATGAGTAGATGAAACAGAAAAAAATTAGTGAAAGAAATGTCTAAAATATTGCTTTATTAATGATACATATGAGAAAGTTATTAAATATACAAATTAGTGATTATAAGGCATATTACAAAGAATGCATAAGACACTGTTCTGTTACAGTGATCAATACAAGTTTGTCTTCTATGAAATCATCCTGAAAATAAATTGTGATTGTTATTTCTAAATGACTCAAAAATAGGAACCTCACAGACATTACTGGTGGGGGGTGGTGGTGAAAGAGATTTCACAAAAATAAAAATAAATAAAGCCCAAAATTATAATTCAAGAAAATTATAGTGGTGATAGGATGTCAGAAACAAGCTTTGTCTTGACTTCTAATTCTAAGGAATCTTTATGTTTTATAGTAATTTGTACATACAAGGCATTTCTTTCTGTGTCAAGCAGATTATGAAGTTCTTAAAGAAGGTTCAAGTGCAACAAAATTGTTGGGGTTCTGTTATAAAAAAAATACACTTATGAAAGTGAGAAATTATGCTCCCTCGCTTTCCTGAGCTTCCATTTCTGACATCATTTTACACAGCAACTTTCTTCTTCCTTGTGAATATCTCCTCTTCTTTTGTCCTTAAATGTGAATAGGTTGCCATTTTTAGGGACCTTCCTAACCAAGGGATGAGACACAAGAATCAGATTCTTTAACACTGAGACACCTGGGAAGCCCATAGTTCTTGACAAATTCATTTACTTAATGTCTATGTCTGGAATTCTGAATCTTTTCTCACTACCCATTTTTTTAATGAATCATTTAATTCATTTAGCACTTAGATAAAATTTTCTCTCCTATGAACTTACTGTTTATGCTAGTAGACTATTATTTAAAGGTATGTACTTAAAGATATGTGTGTACAATTAACTGTTGAACATCACATGTTTGAAATGCATGGGTTCACTTATACAGATTTTTTTCAACAGCTATGTGCCACAGTACTACATGATCCACAGTTGGTTGAATTCACAGACACAGAATAGCGTATACCAAGGGCCAACTGTTAAGTTGTACTTAGATTTCAACTGTGCAGTGCCCCTAACTCCTGCATTGTCAAGGGCCAACTGTATATATACACATATACAGTTTTATAATCTCCCAGCAGAGATCTCACACAGAATGATTGTGCCAATAAATTTTGATGAATGAGTAGATGAAACAGAAAAAAATTAGTGAAAGAAATGTCTAAAATATTGCTTTATTAATGATACATATGAGAAAGTTATTAAATATACAAATTAGTGATTATAAGGCATATTACAAAGAATGCATAAGACACTGTTCTGTTACAGTGATCAATACAAGTTTGTCTTCTATGAAATCATCCTGAAAATAAATTGTGATTGTTATTTCTAAATGACTCAAAAAAATAGGAACCTCACAGACATTACTGGTGGGGGGTGGTGGTGAAAGAGATTTCACAAAAATAAAAATAAATAAAGCCCAAAATTATAATTCAAGAAAATTATAGTGGTGATAGGATGTCAGAAACAAGCTTTGTCTTGACTTCTAATTCTAAGGAATCTTTATGTTTTATAGTAATTTGTACATACAAGGCATTTCTTTCTGTGTCAAGCAGATTATGAAGTTCTTAAAGAAGGTTCAAGTGCAACAAAATTGTTGGGGTTCTGTTATAAAAAAAATACACTTATGAAAGTGAGAAATTATGCTCCCTCGCTTTCCTGAGCTTCCATTTCTGACATCATTTTACACAGCAACTTTCTTCTTCCTTGTGAATATCTCCTCCAGCCACGTAATGACCAGTTTGTAGGAAGTTAAGTCAGTGGATATCTATGGAATGAATAAATGAAGGAATGAATGAGCAGAACATGCCTCTCGAATATCTGCAGAGTACAATTTCAAGTTTATGTACTGGCACGTGAAGCAAGACTATCAGAAATAATCAAAAATGAAAACTACATTCTACTATACTGCCAGAATTTAAGAAGTTTGCTGTGATTCAACATCGACCTGAGCTTTACTGTCTCATTTTCCATCTACCTGGATTGCGACATGGTGAAGGAAAATTGAGTATTTAGAGAAAATATTACAGGGGGACCAAATCTGTGCAATAATATAACTGCAAAATGAAGAGTAAAATTTCAGACTACCTTATCTGAAATGATTATAATACAAGTAAACATTTTGGTTAAATATGCAGTGTTTTTTAAAATGGAAAAAATGACCCAGACAAGTTTAGATTATAATTTTATAGCACTGTTTTATTACTAAGTCATCATTTAAAATTATCAAGCATGTATTTAATGCATAGAGATTCCACATATAGTGCTATAGAGATATATTTGATAAAAATGAATGACAGATGAATATCATTTGAAGTTCATAAAACATTTTTAGATAGCTAAGTCTGAAATATTATTATATTTACAGGTCAAGAAATGAGTGTTAAAGAAGTCAAATTATTTGTTCACCCATGCAGGACCAAGATTCAAGCATGGATTCTGTCTACTCATGTGAGAAGAAGGAGCTTGCATAGTCATCACTTTGCAGAGAGCTTATAAAAGGTATGTGAGAGCGAAACAGCATTTATGTCTGACTTTCACCCAGACCTCTTTCCTTGTTTGACTTGCCTGTGTCTCCATGGCTTCCCAATCTACTGAGAACCCCAGTACTCTCCCTCTTAGCATACCCACTTATCTGCTGTAGGCATACCCTGCCCAGCTTCAACCTCAGTGCTGAATTGGTTATAACACTCCTCTTGCTTCCAACTGGGAAAAGTGATTAGACATTCTCCTGAGATGCTGGCATCCTGGACTGGCACTGGGATCAGATGTAGCATGCTTAAAATCAGTCCATAGCCTAAGTTGTTTGCTGTTCCAGGATGGAATCCTGGCACTGAACTACACCAGAGAGGAAAGCAGGGATCCCACTGGCACTTATGTGCTCATTTCTGAGGGTCTCAGGAAAGGGAGTGACCCTACCCAGCTTTCCTCTGCCTAAATAGAAGCAGGGACTTCAAAATGTTGGTCCAATATCCATCCAGGACACAAGCCATGTAGGTGCTATTCTCCTATAGCCTGCAGATCACAGACACTATCCTGGCTTCTTAAGCACCCCAAGAACAGTCTTGCCTACTAAAATACTTTAAAACATTGAGTCACAATGTTTGTCAAAGAGGTAGAATGACTGTGAAATATAACAACTAGATTTGCTTCAATGCCTGCCCCCAGGGCTTTGCCCCACCACTGAATCAGTGCCTCCCTACCACCTCCTCCCAACACCACGGAGCTCAGCCCGAAGACTTCTTTGTGCCTTGTATTCAGGATCAGAGACACCTGCCCCTAAAACTAGGCCATGAGACCCTCAGGCTGCAGTGAACTTTCATGTTATAAGCCCCCTTTACATACATTTGTCTCACTTCACCCTTAGAAACACTTATAGTGTCGTTTTCAGTATGCAATGCAAGTTAGAAATCTCAAGATTTCACAGATGAGGAAATAAGCTGCGGAAAAATTGTCATAAAACCAGTTCAGGTCAGAGCCTGAATTTGTACGTAGAGAATCTGATTTCCAGCTCTGGGGCAGAAGGAGGGGAGTGAACATCAAGAGTTACAGAGAATGGACATTACCTCCACAAGCTGATGCTCTGATCCCTGCCGACCTAGGCAGTGACAAACACTGAAGAGCCTTACTGTCACAGGAATTAAGTTCAGTAATGGTGAACTAGAGATGACCCACTGGTAAGGGCAGAAACCTCCAAGACAACATTTGGATCATTTTTAATACTGATTATTTTAGTCCTGGTGGACTGTTAATGGAACTACACAGGGAGCAGTCACAGATCAAAGGGTCTCAGGACCAAGACATACTGGAGAAATTTTTGTTTTCCCTTCCACAGCCTCTTTTCTTAGGAAAAACTCTCAAATGTTTTGCGATAGGACTTTTGCAGAAAGTGGAGCATATTCACTGCCTCCTAATTACCCAAGAGCCTGACTCCCAAATATGACTTCCAAGGTCTTTGCACGCTGTCTCTGCTTGCCTCTCTACTTCATCTTTCACCTTCAGCTCCATGGAAGGGCTGTGTTCTCTCTCTTTTCAAGGTCTGTGCCCGAACTTTCATTTCTGTCTGGAATATCCTTTTCTATTCCTTTTTTTCTTATGTTCTCTTTTGCAAGTAAGCTGAGCCACAATTGTATTTAGAAAACGTTTTTCGATTCTTTGCCTTTCTCTCGTCATATACTATACTGTGCCCTAATTATAATGACATTACTCACTCAATGGAAAGCTCTAGAAGAGCAGCAATCATTTCCATTTGCTAAAAATATATCTGGCACAGAGTATGCACTCTGGAGATATTTACTGATTTAATGATGGACTCTTGCTGTTAAAGGGAATTTTAGCTCCAAAATTTTCTACACTTGTAAAAATCAGAATAGCAGCAAGTAAGGATAGAAGCAAAGGGATAGAACCATTAAAAAAAAAATGGTAAGTTAAGCGAGAGCAGATCTGGAGTGGCCTTGTGCTGGATATTCTATTTGCCCCTCTCCCGAAGCATACTCCACCTTAATCAACCCTGCTCTGAGTTCCATGAGACTAAACTTTGGGGACCCCATATACCATGTTCTCTTATCACCTAACTTGCTATTGGGTTCTTCCAGTGGACATAGCAGATGAAGATTATGAGGCAGAAGGAGTGATTGATAAATTGAGACACTTGTTTTCTTGACTCCCTACAATTCCAGTCATTTAAGAACCAAAATGACCTTCCTATAGCTGCATCTCTCTTCCAGTTCAGGGATAGAGGCTAAGGCTCTGCCATCAAGTGTGAATTCCTCCTCACCCTTCCCCACACACAACTGTGTAAATGGTTTATTTTCAGTCAGTCATCTTCCTGCAAGGACCCTAATCCATAAAGCCTGGCCTTTTGTGAGATTCGGACTTAATTCTGCAGGAAGTGAGGGTCAAAAACTTGTAGAATATAAAGGTAACTATGCAGCTCGAATATTAGCAGAAGAAAGCTTATTACACTACAGGTTCTTCAGGAACAGAGCCTTTGTCTTCTTAATGTCATGACCAGTGCCTTGAAGAACGTATGGTATATGTAGCCTATAATACCAACTTATTATAGAAGTAACCTCAAAAACAATTGATTAAATCTGTGTAGCCTAAAGCTTGCATTCTAATCAAGTGCGGACAAAGATAATGCACTTTCTTAAGGAGAGTGTAGTAGTAACAAAACAGATAGATTCCAGAGAAATCTTATAAACTAAAAGCAGGCAATCTAAATGAGTGCTTCTTTGAGAAACAAGGTTAGGTGTTGTGCCGGCCCTTATGCAGCCATTTCACCACATCCACAGATAATTCCTCCTCGGTGATTAACCACACTGGGACAGTGCTGCAGTGAGCAATTACTGCTTTACAATCCATGAAGATGGACCTGGAATCGAAGGCAGCGGTGTCAGCAAGGCACCACTTAGCTAATCCTGCAAACATCACTTTGATATCAAAACGTGTTTGACTTCGATAAACTTTCCAAGAGCCTATAAGGTTATTTTTAGAATCAGGAAGCCTGCAAGACAAGTACAAGATGCCAAACAAAACTGAGGAAGTGAAGGGAAAAGTAAGGAGGAGAAATTAAACAAAGAAAAACGCTGCTAGATTTCCCCAGCAAGTTCTTTTACTTCCCCCTTGTGGCCAAGTTTTCCTAGAACAAAGATTAATTTTTCCCTTCAAAATAACATTTTCTATTATTTAGGTCAGATTATAACAATGGAACTTGCTTATTGGAAAGAGTATGGAAAATTCACTGGAGTGAATAGACTACGCTGTGAAAATGCAGAAATTCTGCAACTGAATTTTATAAATAAATTAATGTTTCTACAAAAGCTTAACCAAGAACAAAGAGCTTGACTGGTACAGAGAAAACTCTCCGTAGAAACTCATGTAATTCTCCTGACAATCCTTAACAGTAAACATAATTGGCCCTGAATTAATAAGCTAAAAGTAGATATGAAAGCTTTCACATATTCGGGGCCTATTGTGGTCTACTGTGTGTAAAAGCTCTGCACACAGTCATTTAATTCTTAAAATAGGATAAGGTCAGAATAGCAATTTTCATTGAACTTCCCAAGGTAACGTTGTTTATACATCAGAAATGGAACTTTAACCTGATATTTGAATGGCAAATGTTTCTGTATTTCCTTTATTCCATGCTATCTCGTTATATTCTTTCTGCATTCCTTTTTAACTTTCTACCAGTATTTCTTAAAACTGGACTTACACACCTCCTGTAGGAACACCTGTGACTTCTAGGAGATCTTTCTACCTCTACACTGCTCTACATATCTTATACCCACCAAAGGTGAGCTGGAGACTCTCCACTTGAGCTAATGCATTAATTGCTGATTCATGTTAATAGTACGATGATCAGAATTAGAAAATGCCCTTTCTTCTCTTCAACCCCTCACTCCTAGAGTGGGGAACACTTCAGGAAGAAAATAGTGCAACACGATTTTCTTTAAAATTATAGTAGACACATTTAGACACATTTAGATTCAATAAATAATTTGGGAGTTACCAAATTTTCTAAGTTCTAAGTGGAATAATAGGTGCAGAACTTGTGAACTACTGAGTTTGCAGACATATTTGAAAAAACTACAAAATCACATACAGCTATTCAAAACATTATATATTAATAATAAAGAGGGGATAAAGGAAGGTATTATCTGCTCATTTATCTCTTTTATCTACTCCAGAGAATCTCAGTTCTCATTTTCTAGGATTTGTGGGTGTGCTTATCAAATTATCTCATAAACTTTAAATGATAACCCTATATGAATTAACATTTTAAAAATGTTATTCAGTTTTTTGGAGGGTTATGAGCTAGGTGGATGGTAGTAAAATGTGATTATCAAAAAGATTATCAAAAAATTTGAAATGTTTCTACAAAAGCAACCAAGAACAAAGAGCTTGACTGGTACAGAGAAAACTCTCCGTAGAAACTCATGTAATTCTCCTGACAATCCTTAACAGTAAACATAATTGGCCCTGAATTAATAAGCTAAAAGTAGATATGAAAGCTTTCACATATTCGGGGCCTATTGTGGTCTACTGTGTGTAAAAGCTCTGCACACAGTCATTTAATTCTTAAAATAGGATAAGGTCAGAATAGCAATTTTCATTGAACTTCCCAAGGTAACGTTGTTTATACATCAGAAATGGAACTTTAACCTGATATTTGAATGGCAAATGTTTCTGTATTTCCTTTATTCCATGCTATCTCGTTATATTCTTTCTGCATTCCTTTTTAACTTTCTACCAGTATTTCTTAAAACTGGACTTACACACCTCCTGTAGGAACACCTGTGACTTCTAGGAGATCTTTCTACCTCTACACTGCTCTACATATCTTATACCCACCAAAGGTGAGCTGGAGACTCTCCACTTGAGCTAATGCATTAATTGCTGATTCATGTTAATAGTACGATGATCAGAATTAGAAAATGCCCTTTCTTCTCTTCAACCCCTCACTCCTAGAGTGGGGAACACTTCAGGAAGAAAATAGTGCAACACGATTTTCTTTAAAATTATAGTAGACACATTTAGACACATTTAGATTCAATAAATAATTTGGGAGTTACCAAATTTTCTAAGTTCTAAGTGGAATAATAGGTGCAGAACTTGTGAACTACTGAGTTTGCAGACATATTTGAAAAAACTACAAAATCACATACAGCTATTCAAAACATTATATATTAATAATAAAGAGGGGATAAAGGAAGGTATTATCTGCTCATTTATCTCTTTTATCTACTCCAGAGAATCTCAGTTCTCATTTTCTAGGATTTGTGGGTGTGCTTATCAAATTATCTCATAAACTTTAAATGATAACCCTATATGAATTAACATTTTAAAAATGTTATTCAGTTTTTTGGAGGGTTATGAGCTAGGTGGATGGTAGTAAAATGTGATTATCAATGATTATCAAATTTGAAATGTTTAATAATTTATTTCTTCAGTGCAAAAGATCACCCCATAATGAATAAGAGCCCAATTCTGCTTGAGATTCATTCCTGCCTTTACAGTTTACAAGACTGTGACCTTGAGCAAGTTATTTATCCTATCTAAGCCTCTGATCCCACATTTGTAGAGATGACAACAAAAATCTTTTGTGAGGAGGTTCAAATAAATGAGTAATGCCCTCCAGCACTTTAGTATAAGGAAGTTTCAGCTGATGTTTGCTCCTTGTATTTGGACCTGAAAATTGCTTCATCCAAAATTTATCTTCAAGGGAGCATCTGCTAACACCTGGCTAACAGTAGTTATACCATAGTTAGGATCAAAGACAGGAATGTTCTGAATAGTAGTATTTCTTTGGCAGTTTTTTTTAATGAGACTCTGTACTTCTAAACTTTGATAACATATCTTGAATTTATATAGTAATTACATGTTTTCCAAAGCAGTTGTATACATTTTCTCATTTGACTTGACAAGCAACACTTCAGCTCCATTTCTACTGTGCTGTTGTGGCCAATCCTGCCACACTGTTAAACTTTGATTAAATCCTCCCAGGACAACCAGTATGAGAGCACCCACATTACCCTGTGCATGAGGTTGTAACCTAGTCTGGAATCTGGAAAATCGCTGAAAATACACATGGCACCTCCCTGACCTTTGCCTCTAAACACCCATATATTTGCAAAACATTTGTTGGACTATGAGATAACCTCCAGGAAGTAGCAAATTAAGTAGCTGACACTAATATTCATTATGTAAGTTAAAATAATGAATTTATATAAAATATGATAGCATTTGTTTGAGTAGAAAAACAAAGCAACTACAAAAGACATATAGAGAAGAAAAAAAGAATCTTTTTGCTGATGACAGTAAATAAATCCTGTTAGCATTTTCATGCAGTTTATTTTACTATTTTTCTATGAAAATTTATAGGTTTGCTTTTTGTAAACATAGGGATTAAAACATATAGAGAATTTTCAATCAATAAGGAGAAATGTATGTATCTTGTTACAGTCTTCTCAGACAGTGGATGTGATTATGTCAAGTTGCAAATTCAAATGTAAATCAGTCTCACAGATGATGACAGTACTGAGAACTCTCCTAACACTCAGCATCAGCACTATGAGAACCAACACATAGTTTTGCTGGTTTTCACCTCTATGTTCTCCAGTATTTTTGTCACATGTTCCTAACTATAACAAATCTGTCACTCTGAGACTACACTTGAACTCTTTGAGGACAGTATCTATGATAGTTTATCCTGGGAAATAATTCAATATAATAGTTAAAAGAGAGAATTCTGAAGAGTAAGATGCTTAGAGCTTCCCTGGTGGCTCAATGGTAAAGAATCCATCTGCAATGCAGGAGATGTGAGTTTGATCCCTGGGTTGGGGAGATCCCCTGAAGAAAAAAATGGCAACCCATTCCAGTGTTTTTGCCTGGGAAATCCTATGGACAGAGGAGCCTGGCAGGCTACAGTTAATGGGGTCTCAAGAGTCAGATACAGAGACTAAACCACCACCACCACCAAGATTGCTTAAGTTAGTTTGTTAACTCAACTATTTGACATTTGGAGAATTGCTCAGCTTCCTCACTGGAAAAATAGAACTCCAAAGGGCTTCTTCCAATAGGATAGGATAACCCACATGTGAAGAAGGTAGGAAGACATAGTAAATATTCAGTAAACATTATGTTGTAAAGACAGAACCTGACATTGAACATAACATGGAGAAGTTTCAAAAAAATTACTGAGCCAGATATTTTCACCATGAGCAATAATTATGAAGTTGACATCCAACAAGTCTGATCCATGCCTGGCACTGACTAGTTGTGGGATGCTGACCAAGTCAACATCTCTATGTTTTGACTTTTCCCTCTGCAAATGGAAATAATGATGTTTTAAAAAATCAAACTAAAACAAGAGTTCCATAAAGATATTATGCTTGAATACAGTGAATAGATTTTACTAGAATGGAATCCCAGAAGTCGACTAATGGACCAGAGACTATCCATAGTTTTGAATTTGGAGGGTGGGGTAGGGTTTTTCCCAAAGGCTATGCCATGTAGCAAATTCAGTAGCATTGTTTGCTTTTTGTAAACATAGGGATTAAAACATATAGAGAATTTTCAATCAATAAGGAGAAATGTATGTATCTTGTTACAGTCTTCTCAGACAGTGGATGTGATTATGTCAAGTTGCAAATTCAAATGTAAATCAGTCTCACAGATGATGACAGTACTGAGAACTCTCCTAACACTCAGCATCAGCACTATGAGAACCAACACATAGTTTTGCTGGTTTTCACCTCTATGTTCTCCAGTATTTTTGTCACATGTTCCTAACTATAACAAATCTGTCACTCTGAGACTACACTTGAACTCTTTGAGGACAGTATCTATGATAGTTTATCCTGGGAAATAATTCAATATAATAGTTAAAGAGAGAATTCTGAAGAGTAAGATGCTTAGAGCTTCCCTGGTGGCTCAATGGTAAAGAATCCATCTGCAATGCAGGAGATGTGAGTTTGATCCCTGGGTTGGGGAGATCCCCTGAAGAAAAAAATGGCAACCCATTCCAGTGTTTTTGCCTGGGAAATCCTATGGACAGAGGAGCCTGGCAGGCTACAGTTAATGGGGTCTCAAGAGTCAGATACAGAGACTAAACCACCACCACCACCAAGATTGCTTAAGTTAGTTTGTTAACTCAACTATTTGACATTTGGAGAATTGCTCAGCTTCCTCACTGGAAAAATAGAACTCCAAAGGGCTTCTTCCAATAGGATAGGATAACCCACATGTGAAGAAGGTAGGAAGACATAGTAAATATTCAGTAAACATTATGTTGTAAAGACAGAACCTGACATTGAACATAACATGGAGAAGTTTCAAAAAAATTACTGAGCCAGATATTTTCACCATGAGCAATAATTATGAAGTTGACATCCAACAAGTCTGATCCATGCCTGGCACTGACTAGTTGTGGGATGCTGACCAAGTCAACATCTCTATGTTTTGACTTTTCCCTCTGCAAATGGAAATAATGATGTTTTAAAAAATCAAACTAAAACAAGAGTTCCATAAAGATATTATGCTTGAATACAGTGAATAGATTTTACTAGAATGGAATCCCAGAAGTCGACTAATGGACCAGAGACTATCCATAGTTTTGAATTTGGAGGGTGGGGTAGGGTGCATTTTGCTTCTGTCCTTTCCAGAAGGGCTATGCCATGTAGCAAATTCAGTAGCATTGTATGGGAATTTATATTTTGCTCTCACCAAAAAGAAGGCTGTTATTTTTTTGAAATGATTTTGCCAGTTTGATGTTTTCCTTAGGGTTTACTATTTTAATAGATCCTTTGTTGTTGTTGTTACTGTTGAGGTTCAGCTTTTCAAATTTTTACAGAATTGTTTACAATTTTTATTTTTAACTTTTTCATGCACTTTCTGTTTATATCCTGTGTCCATTTTTCTGTAGACCATTCCAAATTTGCTTGTCAATGTGTGGTATCTCATGACATGTTAAGAATGTTAATACAATATTATATTTTCTAATCATTTCTTTGTTGGAGATACTGAGATTAAGAATGATTGCAATATAAAAAAAGAATGATTACAATATAGAACAGAGGAAAACTGTAAACCGTAAAGCGTTTAATAAATATTAGCTTTAAAAAATAATCTCAAAACCTTAAGTTCAAACAAAATTTAGACTTCTAAAACTCATTTCTATCAGTCCTTATATCCTGTAGAGTTTATGGCCTTCTATTTATAAACAGTATCTCATTAGGAAAATCCAAAACTCCTGGGGCACCCATGAAAAACTGTGTGAAAATGAGCTTCAAAATTATAAAATTTTAAAGTTGTCACATTACTTAAAAATAGCCTGTTTTGCAGTTAGAAGCTTGAGTTCTCGCTGATTAAAGTTTAGAACCTCTTAAAAAATTTAATGAGTCTAAACTGTTGTTCTAATATTAAACATTTTCTCAGTAAATCTCAGAGGTTTAGTATTGAACTAGCATAACCTTCTTTTACTTTCTCTAAATTCAGACAGCCATTTATTTTAATGCATATCAAAAGGTTTTGAAAGATTTTGGCAAAAAAGGATTAGTTTTCTTTATCCTCAAGGTTACCCCAAAACCCCCAAGCAAGAAAGTCCAAACAACAACAAAAAACTCTTGACTTATAATGAAAACACTTAGCTTTTATTTTTAAGTAATTGAGTTTCTATTTGAGTTTCTACTCCTGGAAGAGCCTTCTTTCTCTTAATGGATTTTTGTAGCCTTTAGTTGAGTGCCTTTAGTTTTGTAGCCTTTAGTAAGAATGATATTTGCCTTCCTTTCTCTTGCCAGAACACCTGTGTTTTTATTTATGATCCCATGATGTAATCTTGGGTTGGAAAGAAGTATTCAAAATTTTGTATTCTTAGAGCTAGCACAGGACTTGGTCCATTACAGATACAAAGTAATATTTTCTTGAATTGAGTAGTGATAAAGACACACACAAGATCCAAGGTGTGAATTTACTTTCTGCCCTCCATAATCTTCTGATTATGGGCAGAAAAAATAAAAACATTTTTAAAACATTCAGCCAACATTTTCCAAACTGAGATTCCATGGAGCAGTGTTACAGGAGGTTTGTGTATGTCTCCACATACTCAGGGAAAAGAAAGTTAATTATTTGGAGAACATTGTCTATTCTAAGATATACATAATGCACCCCTTCACCTATGAAGCCTCTGAAGAGATACTGCAGCATAAGGGAAGAGACTATTTCATCCACACCCCTTTCACTTTCTAACCTAAGTTAGATTCTCTGAATTATTTTAAAAGTTGCCTTATGAAAGGACAGAGAGCTGTAAGGTGAAGGACAATAGAAAGTATAAGTTAAGAAGCAAAAATAAACTCGTTAAATTAATAACAATTTATAGTACAAGGAAGTCCATATCAAGAACAAAATTTTAACCTGCAATGAGATACAATAAGTAGTAAACTTGTATGAAAAAAAATCAACAATATGGAGAATGGACTGTATAAACAAGATGCAATTTAAAAAGACAGAGATAAATTTGATGAGAGTTTATGATAAACATTTTGAGCAGAATCACAGATTCAAGCTATGAATTAAATGTACTTCTCTTGAGAATGCAATAAGATTAATAGCAAGGCCAAGACCAAGATATAATTTAAATACTTGAGGGGGAGGGAATAAATCACCAGTTATACATTAAATGACTTACCAGGTTATGTGAAAAACATGTCAAATAAATCATATCCAGATTTATTCTGGGCTCTGGCATTTTAAACACCTTATTTTAGAAATGTACAAACATACATAAAAATAAAGTGAGCAATCCACTACCCAACTTCCGCAGTTATAAGCATTATGTTATTTTTTTTTTCATTGTGTCCCTTTTTTTTCTTTTGGAGGAAATATTCTACACTTTTTGTCCTTATGTCTGTAAATATTCAATATACAACTTCAATATATAACAAAAACATAATTATCTCTAAATAAACTCAGTTTCCTTTTGGCCAGCAAAGTAATATTTTCTTGAATTGAGTAGTGATAAAGACACACACAAGATCCAAGGTGTGAATTTACTTTCTGCCCTCCATAATCTTCTGATTATGGGCAGAAAAAATAAAAACATTTTTAAAACATTCAGCCAACATTTTCCAAACTGAGATTCCATGGAGCAGTGTTACAGGAGGTTTGTGTATGTCTCCACATACTCAGGGAAAAGAAAGTTAATTATTTGGAGAACATTGTCTATTCTAAGATATACATAATGCACCCCTTCACCTATGAAGCCTCTGAAGAGATACTGCAGCATAAGGGAAGAGACTATTTCATCCACACCCCTTTCACTTTCTAACCTAAGTTAGATTCTCTGAATTATTTTAAAAGTTGCCTTATGAAAGGACAGAGAGCTGTAAGGTGAAGGACAATAGAAAGTATAAGTTAAGAAGCAAAAATAAACTCGTTAAATTAATAACAATTTATAGTACAAGGAAGTCCATATCAAGAACAAAATTTTAACCTGCAATGAGATACAATAAGTAGTAAACTTGTATGAAAAAAAATCAACAATATGGAGAATGGACTGTATAAACAAGATGCAATTTAAAAAGACAGAGATAAATTTGATGAGAGTTTATGATAAACATTTTGAGCAGAATCACAGATTCAAGCTATGAATTAAATGTACTTCTCTTGAGAATGCAATAAGATTAATAGCAAGGCCAAGACCAAGATATAATTTAAATACTTGAGGGGGAGGGAATAAATCACCAGTTATACATTAAATGACTTACCAGGTTATGTGAAAAACATGTCAAATAAATCATATCCAGATTTATTCTGGGCTCTGGCATTTTAAACACCTTATTTTAGAAATGTACAAACATACATAAAAATAAAGTGAGCAATCCACTACCCAACTTCCGCAGTTATAAGCATTATGTTATTTTTTTTTTCATTGTGTCCCTTTTTTTTCTTTTGGAGGAAATATTCTACACTTTTTGTCCTTATGTCTGTAAATATTCAATATACAACTTCAATATATAAGAACATAATTTTTATATAACCACCATAATATTATCATACCTAAGAATGTTGATGGTAAACTCAGTTTCCTTTTGGCCAGATCATAAAAATACAGAGAGATTAGGCAACCATCTAACTGATGGCAGTTAAAAAATCTTATCTCTGAAAGAGCAAAACAAAGAAAATACCTTGCACAGACGTCTTGACACCATTCTTGACATTCTCAGAAACTGTTGGAAAGTGTTAGTCACTCAATCATGTCCAAATCTTAGCAACCCCGTGGACTGTAGCCCACCAGGATCCTCTGTCCATGGGATTCTCCAGGCAAGAGTACTGGAATGGGTAGCCATTCCCTTCTCCAGGGGATCTTCCCCACCCAAGGATCAAACCCGGGTTCCCCTCATTAAGGGGCAGATTCTTTGCCATCTGAGACACCAGTGAGGGTTCCTGAATCCCAAGCCTCTTTAGTTTCATGATTAATTCACCCTTGGCTGAAATATCTATGTCACTCTGTAGCATACTGTTAAGAAGTGGCAAATATCCACAGGATGTGTGATTATTCTAGGCAAGATAGAGAACAGAAAGTTCATTTGCCTGTTGCTGCTTTTTCCTCAAAGTCTAATATAGCAAAAAGTGAAAATATTTGTTGCTCAGTCATGTCAGGCTCTTTGCAACCCCTATGGACTGATCTAAGATAGTGCTTCATACTGAAAGATACTTGCAAAATGACTGAATAGAAACATTAGAAACCCTCAGACTCAACAAATATTTCTATGCCTCAGGTACCTCAGAACTACTGGATGGGAAACAATAGTGCCAGAAGGAACAAGGAACTTCTCAGTCATAACCAGCAAGCAACAAATCCTAAAACAAGACAAGGGCCTGCTCCAGTGCTTTAACACAGCATAAGACCCAAACGCTTTAGTGTAACTAAGAAAGACTGAGCCTGAATCATGAATCAGATGGGAATTCTTCTAGCTTGAAAGGCAGAATGAGGGTTTAAATTCTGATTATTTATATTAAAAGGAGAAAAATATTAATTTCCCTGCACAGTTGATGATTCATGCTAAGATTCCTGACTTTTATATTGAGTACTTCAATTATGTTAGACATTGTCCCATATCTTATTTCATTTACTGTTATATTGACCTTTTGATTCTAGTAGATAGGGGTTAGAGGTTTAGGTTTTGTCTCAGACAGAACTAATATCAAATACTGGCTCTTCCATTTATCAATCTATGATGAGAATTTTCCAGATCATAAAAATACAGAGAGATTAGGCAACCATCTAACTGATGGCAGTTAAAAAATCTTATCTCTGAAAGAGCAAAACAAAGAAAATACCTTGCACAGACGTCTTGACACCATTCTTGACATTCTCAGAAACTGTTGGAAAGTGTTAGTCACTCAATCATGTCCAAATCTTAGCAACCCCGTGGACTGTAGCCCACCAGGATCCTCTGTCCATGGGATTCTCCAGGCAAGAGTACTGGAATGGGTAGCCATTCCCTTCTCCAGGGGATCTTCCCCACCCAAGGATCAAACCCGGGTTCCCCTCATTAAGGGGCAGATTCTTTGCCATCTGAGACACCAGTGAGGGTTCCTGAATCCCAAGCCTCTTTAGTTTCATGATTAATTCACCCTTGGCTGAAATATCTATGTCACTCTGTAGCATACTGTTAAGAAGTGGCAAATATCCACAGGATGTGTGATTATTCTAGGCAAGATAGAGAACAGAAAGTTCATTTGCCTGTTGCTGCTTTTCCTCAAAGTCTAATATAGCAAAAAGTGAAAATATTTGTTGCTCAGTCATGTCAGGCTCTTTGCAACCCCTATGGACTGATCTAAGATAGTGCTTCATACTGAAAGATACTTGCAAAATGACTGAATAGAAACATTAGAAACCCTCAGACTCAACAAATATTTCTATGCCTCAGGTACCTCAGAACTACTGGATGGGAAACAATAGTGCCAGAAGGAACAAGGAACTTCTCAGTCATAACCAGCAAGCAACAAATCCTAAAACAAGACAAGGGCCTGCTCCAGTGCTTTAACACAGCATAAGACCCAAACGCTTTAGTGTAACTAAGAAAGACTGAGCCTGAATCATGAATCAGATGGGAATTCTTCTAGCTTGAAAGGCAGAATGAGGGTTTAAATTCTGATTATTTATATTAAAAGGAGAAAAATATTAATTTCCCTGCACAGTTGATGATTCATGCTAAGATTCCTGACTTTTATATTGAGTACTTCAATTATGTTAGACATTGTCCCATATCTTATTTCATTTACTGTTATATTGACCTTTTGATTCTAGTAGATAGGGGTTAGAGGTTTAGGTTTTTGTCTCAGACAGAACTAATATCAAATACTGGCTCTTCCATTTATCAATCTATGACCTAAGGAAAAAGTGACACTTCCCAGGTGGCACAGTCGTAAAGAATTCACCCACCAGTGCAGGAGATGCCGGAGACTCGAGTTCAATATCTGCATTGGGAAGTTACCCTGGAGAAGGAAATGGCAACCCACTCCAGTTTTCTTGCCTGGAAAATTCCACAGACAGAGGAGTCTGGTGGGCTACAGTCCCCAGAGCCACAAAGAGCTGGACCCAACTGAGCACACATATACAAGGGAAGATTTATAACAGCCATAATCATCAGTTTCCTAGTCTTTAAAATAGGAATATTGCTGCTAGCTATATCAATGCCTTATTGCTTCAAAGTTGAGATAAGATGGCACATGCATTATTTCAACATTTATTAGCTAGAGGTATCAAATATGTGTATAGAGAGAAAACTGATAGAGAAAATAATTTGCCACAGTTATAGAGGTAGTAAATATATACAAAATATTTAAGCACAGGCTTCTTTGTCCTACAGCTAGTTCTCTTTCCAGAGTTGTTAAAAATAGCTCCAGTTTAATGTTGCCATCTTGTAAGACATACAAACCCTGCCAGTATGTGATATTTCTAATTCTCTGAATTTTTAAGGGTCCTATCATTTTTATCATGTTTCCAATATAACCACTGAGGTCATTTTAATCATAGACCCAAATTTTCAAAATCTTGACTCATCCAAATATTGAGTATTTTGTTTTGCTGCTTTTTTTTAAATTGCTTTAGGAGATAAAATACAATCCTTGTGAATTTCTGGAAAACAAGCCTGGAGAGTGAAACTGTTCAACAAAGTTTTTCATGGTCAATATATGCTGTCGTACTTTATTTTTCCACTAAGCAATCACCACATTGGCTTCTGGCTCACCTTACCCTTCACAAATCAGATTTCAAAAAGGATTAAACTGAAATGATCTGTTCTGAACATTTTATTTCATCACCCAAGTAGGTTGACACTTCTTAATAGATTAGGCAGAAGTTTTAATGTATCTTCATAAAAGGTGTCTTCAAGTTAACTGTACTTTCAGAAATACTTCTTAGGCTTTTCAACAGTCCTCATAATTGATCTAATGAAACAGCGGGCTGAGAGCTGCAAACCTGTTTGCTAAGAAAATAATCAGGTCCACTAAAGTATGTACTGGCAAGTAAGTGGTTCCTATGAACTGCATTCAAGCATTCTTGAGGGTTCTCAAGAATTTAAAGTACCTCGAAATGTGCATGCTTATCTGTGCAGCTTGGTGCCACTTACAAGTTTCTTCCAATGCGCAAATGAGTCCACTTGGGATATTTGCAGGCTGTACAGAATCAGAGGTCCCATTCCAAATGTAATATGTTAGTATTTAGGTCAATGGAGCCTAGTGTCCTGGTAATATTTTTACACATAAATTATTAAGTCCTACTCTAAACCACAGGGAATTTTTCAAATGTTAACTATATAAACTTCCTTTCAGATCTTGTTTGCCCACTCAGAGTATCTAATGTTTATCTTTCAATCTTTAAAATATGATAATTCTGTCGCAACCCCCAACCCCTGCCATCACACACACACACTGCCTTCTGATTTTCTACACGCATCTTAAGGTCTATCTGATACTTTCCTTGTTTATTTTCTACTTTCCCCTTCACATACAATCTAGCTCCATGAAAAGGCAGGAAATATGTATGTTTTGCTATTGCTTTTCTTTTCTTTTTTCTTCTTCTTCTTCTTATTTTTTATTATTATTATTATTATTATTATTATTATTATTATTATTATTACTTTGGCCACTCTGGATTTTCACTGCTGCCACAGGCTCTTCTCTAGCTGCAGGGAGTAGGGACTACTCTCTAGCTGAGGAAAGCAGGCTTCTCGTTGCAGTGACTTCTCTTGTTGTGGAACCCCAGTTCTAGGGCACACAGGCTTCAGTAGTTGTGGCACATGGGCTCGATAGCTGAAGCTCAGAGGCTCTAGAGCACAGGCTCCATTGTTGTGGCTCATAGGCTTAGTTGCTCCACAGCATGTGGCATCTTCCTGCATCAGAGATCGAACCCGTGTCTCCTGCATTGGCAGGTGAACTCTACCACCTACCAGGGAAGCCCCTGCTATTGCTTTTTGTGTCACACTGAAAACAATGCTTGATACTTAGAGTGCTTAATAATATTAACATGAATGAACCTGTAAGTATGGTCCTCTGACTTTTCCTAAATGTCTGTTGCAGAGCTTAGCTGCTCTAGTAAATCATTAACAGACAGAGATCATCCCTACGTTAGTAATACTTGATTTTCAACATAAGTTATTTTGCTGAAAACAAACCTGCTACTAAAAGATAAATGGAGGCATATTAAAATTTTTAATAGTTTATTGGGAATATAGTCATTCACATGGACAGTTCCAAACCAAAAGCAGTTAAGAGTGCTTCATAGGACCTGGAGGGGTGGGATGGCGAGAGGAATGGGGGAAGGTACGGAAGGGAGGTGACATATGTACACCTATGGTGGATTTGGGTCAATGTGTGGCAGTAAACAACAAATCTCTGTAAAAATATATAATAATAATAAATACAAATTTTATGGAAAAAAAAGTAAGAAAAAAAAAAAACTGCCCCATCTCTTAATATAAGAGCCAGGGTAGAGATGTATAAAGTACAAAAGCAAAGAAAGGAAATTATTTGATTGGCTATCATCAAAAGTAGCTGGATACTTGCCCTTTGTTTTCCTTAGCATTTTGGTTTCATAATCTTGAGCTATTTACAGACTTAGATATTAGTTTGTTTATGGAAGCCATTATGGCATTAGAGCCACATTAGTCTAATGGCCCCTTTGTTTAATTAATTTAACACTGCATCATTAAAAATAAATTATAAAAGGAATCTTTTCCATGAGGAAAGTAGGAATATGAGTTAGATCTTTTCAGAGTCACAATAAAAATATTTTTCTGACAGAAATTTCAATAATGGTGTTTTATAAGTGGAATTGAAACTAATTGTGTCAAAGGCTTCTCGTTGCAGTGACTTCTCTTGTTGTGGAACCCCAGTTCTAGGGCACACAGGCTTCAGTAGTTGTGGCACATGGGCTCGATAGCTGAAGCTCAGAGGCTCTAGAGCACAGGCTCCATTGTTGTGGCTCATAGGCTTAGTTGCTCCACAGCATGTGGCATCTTCCTGCATCAGAGATCGAACCCGTGTCTCCTGCATTGGCAGGTGAACTCTACCACCTACCAGGGAAGCCCCTGCTATTGCTTTTTGTGTCACACTGAAAACAATGCTTGATACTTAGAGAGTGCTTAATAATATTAACATGAATGAACCTGTAAGTATGGTCCTCTGACTTTTCCTAAATGTCTGTTGCAGAGCTTAGCTGCTCTAGTAAATCATTAACAGACAGAGATCATCCCTACGTTAGTAATACTTGATTTTCAACATAAGTTATTTTGCTGAAAACAAACCTGCTACTAAAAGATAAATGGAGGCATATTAAAATTTTTAATAGTTTATTGGGAATATAGTCATTCACATGGACAGTTCCAAACCAAAAGCAGTTAAGAGTGCTTCATAGGACCTGGAGGGGTGGGATGGCGAGAGGAATGGGGGAAGGTACGGAAGGGAGGTGACATATGTACACCTATGGTGGATTTGGGTCAATGTGTGGCAGTAAACAACAAATCTCTGTAAAAATATATAATAATAATAAATACAAATTTTATGGAAAAAAAAGTAAGAAAAAAAAAAAACTGCCCCATCTCTTAATATAAGAGCCAGGGTAGAGATGTATAAAGTACAAAAGCAAAGAAAGGAAATTATTTGATTGGCTATCATCAAAAGTAGCTGGATACTTGCCCTTTGTTTTCCTTAGCATTTTGGTTTCATAATCTTGAGCTATTTACAGACTTAGATATTAGTTTGTTTATGGAAGCCATTATGGCATTAGAGCCACATTAGTCTAATGGCCCCTTTGTTTAATTAATTTAACACTGCATCATTAAAAATAAATTATAAAAGGAATCTTTTCCATGAGGAAAGTAGGAATATGAGTTAGATCTTTTCAGAGTCACAATAAAAATATTTTTCTGACAGAAATTTCAATAATGGTGTTTTATAAGTGGAATTGTCAATATCTAATTTAGGTAGCTCAGATTAAGTTTCTCAGGGTGAACCGGAGTCATGATATACAGAGAGTTTTAGGCAGTCCGAAGGGTTTAGGTTTTCTGTCTGCAATTGAAGAATCATATAGAGGAACAGTGGAGAAGGAAATAGCTACCCACTCCAATATTTTTGGCTGGGAAATATGCACAGAGGTGCCTGGTGGGCTACAGTCCATGGGGTCATAAAGAGTCAGACATGAATGAGCTACTGAGCACATTTAGGAAAAAAACTGCATTTTTAAATTAAGTCCACCATGGATTCACTCTGATTAAGGAAGGAAGAGTAAGTATGTAAGAACCTAGATTGCAAGTTTAATGAAGAAGCAAAAGTGAGAAATGATGATGGCAGGTTTGCTCTGTTTCTGTGCTTACCAAGCACTCTTGAGATTTTGGTTTGCCTGCTGACTTAATGAACACATTCTAGAAATGCCAGGATAAGAATGCTGCTTTATGTAAAAGCTTCATTTTCTTTTTTTTTTTTTTTTTTTTTTTTTTTAAAGTTTTTTTTTTTTATTTATTTGGGGGGGGGGGGGTGCGGAGGGAGGGGAGCAGGGGGACCACTTCTATAGGTCTTTCATTTATCCATTTTCATCCATCTTTGTTCTTTGGCCCGTGTAGGCCTCCCATCGTGGTGGCCTCTGTTGTCGCAGAGCACCAGCTCTGGGCGCACGCGGTCCAGAGCTCCGGCTAGGTAATTGGACACGTCGGTCCAGCCGCTCAGCGGCACGTGGGATCTTCCCAGGCCAGGGATCGAACGGGCACCCCTTGCACTGCAAGGCGGTGTCCTTACCCACTGGACCATCAGGGAAGCCCAATTCACTTTCCTTTTTAAAGTAGTATGTTAGAGTCCTGATTTATGCATCAGTTTTATTTAATTACTGTGATTCTACTTGTATTGGAAATTAAAATAAAATTCAGAATTCTTAGATTGTAAAACTGATGATCACACCCTGGACATTGACAAATTCACCCAGATAATAATAGTGGAGCCTTATAAAGGCTTATGGACTTCCAGGCTCTGTAAATATGTGAGCCGATTCGTTATAATAAGTTATACATATATAGGTATATATATGTACATAATATATATATATTGGGTAAGCTAAAGCTCCTTTGTCCATGGGTGAACCGGAGTCATGATATACAGAGAGTTTTAGGCAGTCCGAAGGGTTTAGGTTTTCTGTCTGCAATTGAAGAATCATATAGAGGAACAGTGGAGAAGGAAATAGCTACCCACTCCAATATTTTTGGCTGGGAAATATGCACAGAGGTGCCTGGTGGGCTACAGTCCATGGGGTCATAAAGAGTCAGACATGAATGAGCTACTGAGCACATTTAGGAAAAAAACTGCATTTTTAAATTAAGTCCACCATGGATTCACTCTGATTAAGGAAGGAAGAGTAAGTATGTAAGAACCTAGATTGCAAGTTTAATGAAGAAGCAAAAGTGAGAAATGATGATGGCAGGTTTGCTCTGTTTCTGTGCTTACCAAGCACTCTTGAGATTTTGGTTTGCCTGCTGACTTAATGAACACATTCTAGAAATGCCAGGATAAGAATGCTGCTTTATGTAAAAGCTTCACTTTCCTTTTTATTTTATTTTATTTATTTTTTAAAGATTTATTTATTTATTTATTTGAGGGGGGTGGGGTGCGGAGGGAGGGGAGCAGGGGGACCACTTCTATAGGTCTTTCATTTATCCATTTTCATCCATCTTTGTTCTTTGGCCCGTGTAGGCCTCCCATCGTGGTGGCCTCTGTTGTCGCAGAGCACCAGCTCTGGGCGCACGCGGTCCAGAGCTCCGGCTAGGTAATTGGACACGTCGGTCCAGCCGCTCAGCGGCACGTGGGATCTTCCCAGGCCAGGGATCGAACGGGCACCCCTTGCACTGCAAGGCGGTGTCCTTACCCACTGGACCATCAGGGAAGCCCAATTCACTTTCCTTTTTAAAGTAGTATGTTAGAGTCCTGATTTATGCATCAGTTTTATTTAATTACTGTGATTCTACTTGTATTGGAAATTAAAATAAAATTCAGAATTCTTAGATTGTAAAACTGATGATCACACCCTGGACATTGACAAATTCACCCAGATAATAATAGTGGAGCCTTATAAAGGCTTATGGACTTCCAGGCTCTGTAAATATGTGAGCCAATTCGTTATAATAAGTTATACATATATAAGTATATATATGTACATAATATATATATATTGTGACCCCGGGGACTATAAGCTACCAGGCTCCTTTGTCCATGGGATTCTCCAGGCAAGAATACTGGAGTGGATTGTCATTTCTTTCCCCAGGAAGACTGAATTTCTGGGTAAACTAGTATGAACATGTTCAGTTTGATTATGCAGGGTAAAACCCTCTTCAATCAATTTATACACTTACCAGTAGTGAATGAATTCCTGTTGCTCCACATCCTTACCAGCACCTGGCATTGTCAATATATTGTAGCTTTTCTGATTGTCCTGCCATAGTATTCTGATATTACAGGTTTTAATTTTCACTTCTTATGGCCCTTTTTTCTTTTTGTCCTTTGCACAGTGTTCATTACTTCTTTATTTCAATGCAGAAAGAGAGATAATCCCTCGCCCCACTTTATTTTAAAGTTTTCTATTAGGGTTAGAAGTGTTTTCACTGATGCATTATCAATAAATTTCTTTCTCTTTTACTTTTCATTCCTCCTCTGACACCATCCCTTTATTTGGATATTGACTTTAAGCTTTTCTAGTACTTAATCAATATACACCATGGCAGGAAGATATACTGTAATGCTTAGGGTGGAGCCTCCCCTGGGATTCCTGTTAACAGCTTATTTAGATGGATCTCTCTTTACTTAAGACGTGCTCTCTCTTATCAGGTTAATAAGAAAGACCAAGAAATAGTCTTCATAATTAAATACGCAGAACTCACGGACCTCCCTACACATCTCCTATGGCTCAAGTTCCAGCCTACTACATCTGTTCCCTTAGAAACATATAGCTAGTAAGTCCTACACAGTGACCACCTCACTTCAGCCAATCACTTTCCATTGTTATAGTGTTTGTTTTTTTTAAAAATGTATGATCTGATAATTTGAAAAAAATCAAAGCTGGAATTCTGGAGTGCAGGACTAGCGTTGGATAGACTAGTATAGAAGGCTATTTATGGAAAAAAACAATTCTTAGATTGTAAAACTGATGATCACACCCTGGACATTGACAAATTCACCCAGATAATAATAGTGGAGCCTTATAAAGGCTTATGGACTTCCAGGCTCTGTAAATATGTGAGCCAATTCGTTATAATAAGTTATACATATATAAGTATATATATGTACATAATATATATATATTGTGACCCCGGGGACTATAAGCTACCAGGCTCCTTTGTCCATGGGATTCTCCAGGCAAGAATACTGGAGTGGATTGTCATTTCTTTCCCCAGGAAGACTGAATTTCTGGGTAAACTAGTATGAACATGTTCAGTTTGATTATGCAGGGTAAAACCCTCTTCAATCAATTTATACACTTACCAGTAGTGAATGAATTCCTGTTGCTCCACATCCTTACCAGCACCTGGCATTGTCAATATATTGTAGCTTTTCTGATTGTCCTGCCATAGTATTCTGATATTACAGGTTTTAATTTTCACTTCTTATGGCCCTTTTTTCTTTTTGTCCTTTGCACAGTGTTCATTACTTCTTTATTTCAATGCAGAAAGAGATAATCCCTCGCCCCACTTTATTTTAAAGTTTTCTATTAGGGTTAGAAGTGTTTTCACTGATGCATTATCAATAAATTTCTTTCTCTTTTACTTTTCATTCCTCCTCTGACACCATCCCTTTATTTGGATATTGACTTTAAGCTTTTCTAGTACTTAATCAATATACACCATGGCAGGAAGATATACTGTAATGCTTAGGGTGGAGCCTCCCCTGGGATTCCTGTTAACAGCTTATTTAGATGGATCTCTCTTTACTTAAGACGTGCTCTCTCTTATCAGGTTAATAAGAAAGACCAAGAAATAGTCTTCATAATTAAATACGCAGAACTCACGGACCTCCCTACACATCTCCTATGGCTCAAGTTCCAGCCTACTACATCTGTTCCCTTAGAAACATATAGCTAGTAAGTCCTACACAGTGACCACCTCACTTCAGCCAATCACTTTCCATTGTTATAGTGTTTGTTTTTTTTAAAAATGTATGATCTGATAATTTGAAAAAAATCAAAGCTGGAATTCTGGAGTGCAAGACTAGCGTTGGATAGACTAGTATAGATGTAGGCTACATTGCCTGGAGGCAGAAGTCACATGGTCACTTTTCTAAGGAGCAGTAGGACTTGGAGTTGAATCTAGATCAGTATTTCATGTCTTTTACTAAGTCATTCCTGTAATTGTTATTTAATGTCAATCTATTCTGAATATGTGACACTGTGTCATCCTTTTATCAATTATGCTAAACTTTTTTCAGCTACTATGATCCAATCACCTACAGAAAAGTACCAGGCAGCTTGAGGTTACAAGGCAAAATGTAAAATGTTCAACGCAGGAAACATAGGATTTTCCAGAAGAACATTTTGAAGACAGTAGATACTTGACTTTCTCACTTACCTTGGCACATTCTGTGACTTAACCTGTGTTGGAGTCCACCTGAGTAAACATCATAAATTTTATTTGGTGAAGAAGGAAACCCTAGTCTTATATAAGTAACAATTATGTCATACTAAAAGTGTAGGCAAGCATGATGTTTCTTGGATAACTAGCAATTGAAATTATTAATCATCTAATTGACAGATCACTTCAGAGAAACTTGTGAACAGAGCTCCTACTAATAGCGTCCTGAAGGTTTCAATTCATTTTCTCTAATATCAGAAAAACAAACCATTATTTTTCATCATAATAAAAACACATCCTGTTTCAAGATGTCAGTAACAGCAAGGTAGACTTTTAGTATAAAATTCTTCGATATTATCAACATAGCAATTTGCAACCAAGCATACTTCAAATACCCATGCATGAGTGATTTTAAAGTGGATGACAGAATGACTAAATATGCTAGAAATATCTCTACAGCATCCTCAAATTTTATATGCTTCTCCCTGCGGCCCTTCTTGAGCTCATCCAGATGTCCTAAGCCAGTTTCCCAAGGAACTCAGACATGCTTCTATTTGGAAAACACTACATATATGCATAGTACATATGTAAAATGGGGAAAAAAAAAAGTCTCTGCTTAAATTAAAAACAAGACTTCAGCCAATCACTTTCCATTGTTATAGTGTTTGTTTTTAAAAATGTATGATCTGATAATTTGAAAAAAATCAAAGCTGGAATTCTGGAGTGCAGGACTAGCGTTGGATAGACTAGTATAGATGTAGGCTACATTGCCTGGAGGCAGAAGTCACATGGTCACTTTTCTAAGGAGCAGTAGGACTTGGAGTTGAATCTAGATCAGTATTTCATGTCTTTTACTAAGTCATTCCTGTAATTGTTATTTAATGTCAATCTATTCTGAATATGTGACACTGTGTCATCCTTTTATCAATTATGCTAAACTTTTTTCAGCTACTATGATCCAATCACCTACAGAAAAGTACCAGGCAGCTTGAGGTTACAAGGCAAAATGTAAAATGTTCAACGCAGGAAACATAGGATTTTCCAGAAGAACATTTTGAAGACAGTAGATACTTGACTTTCTCACTTACCTTGGCACATTCTGTGACTTAACCTGTGTTGGAGTCCACCTGAGTAAACATCATAAATTTTATTTGGTGAAGAAGGAAACCCTAGTCTTATATAAGTAACAATTATGTCATACTAAAAGTGTAGGCAAGCATGATGTTTCTTGGATAACTAGCAATTGAAATTATTAATCATCTAATTGACAGATCACTTCAGAGAAACTTGTGAACAGAGCTCCTACTAATAGCGTCCTGAAGGTTTCAATTCATTTTCTCTAATATCAGAAAAACAAACCATTATTTTTCATCATAATAAAAACACATCCTGTTTCAAGATGTCAGTAACAGCAAGGTAGACTTTTAGTATAAAATTCTTCGATATTATCAACATAGCAATTTGCAACCAAGCATACTTCAAATACCCATGCATGAGTGATTTTAAAGTGGATGACAGAATGACTAAATATGCTAGAAATATCTCTACAGCATCCTCAAATTTTATATGCTTCTCCCTGCGGCCCTTCTTGAGCTCATCCAGATGTCCTAAGCCAGTTTCCCAAGGAACTCAGACATGCTTCTATTTGGAAAACACTACATATATGCATAGTACATATGTAAAATGGGAGAAAATGTTAAATACCATGTATAACATAATTTTGAGTCTCTCTTAAAAAGCATATATAATACTTATTGTAAACACATAGATGGTTTATAAATACACATATATGTACATAGTGCTTAAGTCCTACATTCTGTTTTTGACCTAATTTATTTCTGAAAGAGCATCCTAACAGGTTTCCAGTCACACTCCCCTCAAATTTACCAAACAGATGGCTGCCAAAATTTATTTCCATAAGTGCAAATATGGCCAAGCCATATTTGCCCTATCTACTCAAAACCCTCCAGTGCTCCCCTTTTGACTCCAGGATAAAATCCAGGTCTCTGATGCGGCTTAAGTCCTTCATTATGCATTCCCTGCCTTGCGTTCCAGCTGCACCTCTCATTACTCTCTCTCCGCCTTGCACTGTAGGCTCCAACAATTTCACACTGCTAACAATTTTCTACTCAAACAACCCTGTGCATTTACTCATGCTTCTTCCTCTACCTCGAGCAACTTCTAATTATCTTCCCTGAGCTGACATTTGCTTACCCTTTAAGATTCAGCTCAGGCTTAACTCCATCCTGAAATGCTTCCGCGACTCTCCAGACCTGGTTGTAGTGAAAATACAGTTTGCACATTCTGACCACTTTATTTTAGTGCTGTTGTAACTATTTATTTACACATTTGTATCCCTTAGTAGAAGTTGACCTCCCAGAGCTCACAACAAACAAATTTTTTTCTCTATATCCCCTGCCTAGTGTTAGAAGTTTGAGATGTGGTTTTGGTCCTGGAATGCAAATACTTATTCTCCCTCCCCCTAGGAAGTTTCTGCCAATAGAGCCACATACAAAAGTAGTAATACCATATAGGTAATGTAGAATAAGCCTTGTTAATGTAAGGTAATTTTTTAGTCTTCTAGAGATAGGGATCTCTGATAAATGCCACTGATGTGATATGAAAGGACTGATTAAGCCTTGAAGAATATATGGCACTTCCTTTGCTCCATTTCTCTGAACCTGGGTCATCGTTAACTTTCTTCTTACTGTGGATGAGGTGGTACCTACATATCCACCGGCAGAACACAGGGAGCCAGAGAAGAGCTGGGCCTGCTGAGGTAAGCCGTGCCTGGTACTCTAACCAAATAGATTCACGGAGTACAAGAGGAAGTAGAACTTAAAACCCTTTATTTTGCAAAAGATGAAGTAGAACTTAAAACCTACATTCTGTTTTTGACCTAATTTATTTCTGAAAGAGCATCCTAACAGGTTTCCAGTCACACTCCCCTCAAATTTACCAAACAGATGGCTGCCAAAATTTATTTCCATAAGTGCAAATATGGCCAAGCCATATTTGCCCTATCTACTCAAAACCCTCCAGTGCTCCCCTTTTGACTCCAGGATAAAATCCAGGTCTCTGATGCGGCTTAAGTCCTTCATTATGCATTCCCTGCCTTGCGTTCCAGCTGCACCTCTCATTACTCTCTCTCCGCCTTGCACTGTAGGCTCCAACAATTTCACACTGCTAACAATTTTCTACTCAAACAACCCTGTGCATTTACTCATGCTTCTTCCTCTACCTCGAGCAACTTCTAATTATCTTCCCTGAGCTGACATTTGCTTACCCTTTAAGATTCAGCTCAGGCTTAACTCCATCCTGAGCTGCTCCCGCGACTCTCCAGAGCTGGTTGTAGTGAAAATACAGTTTGCACATTCTGACCACTTTATTTTAGTGCTGTTGTAACTATTTATTTACACATTTGTATCCCTTAGTAGAAGTTGACCTCCCAGAGCTCACAACAAACAAATTTTTTTCTCTATATCCCCTGCCTAGTGTTAGAAGTTTGAGATGTGGTTTTGGTCCTGGAATGCAAATACTTATTCTCCCTCCCCCTAGGAAGTTTCTGCCAATAGAGCCACATACAAAAGTAGTAATACCATATAGGTAATGTAGAATAAGCCTTGTTAATGTAAGGTAATTTTTTAGTCTTCTAGAGATAGGGATCTCTGATAAATGCCACTGATGTGATATGAAAGGACTGATTAAGCCTTGAAGAATATATGGCACTTCCTTTGCTCCATTTCTCTGAACCTGGGTCATCGTTAACTTTCTTCTTACTGTGGATGAGGTGGTACCTACATATCCACCGGCAGAACACAGGGAGCCAGAGAAGAGCTGGGCCTGCTGAGGTAAGCCTTGCCTGGTACTCTAACCAAATAGATTCACGGAGTACAAGAGAGGAAGTAGAACTTAAAACCCTTTATTTTGCAAATAGTATCCCCACTCTCGCATTGAACAGAGTCCCAGTGAACGTTTCAGGTTTTTAACAATCTAGTAATTCCTTGGCCTTTGCAAAGGCTCTAGAAATATGGTTCGTTGAAATGATGATATATGTTCTTTCTTGCTTCCTCCCCTATAATTTCTTATTTGGGTGTTCCCTACTAATAATATATTCTTATATTTGCATATTAATTTACAATATTCAAAGTTTCACATAGTTTATATTATCTTCAACAAAACTCAGTTGTTAAGCATTAGTACCTCTTTTTTACAGGTAAGAAATTTAAGGATGATAAATGTAAAATAATTAACCCTAGTTATAGATCTAATGCCCTGGAGAAGGAAATGGCAACCCATTCCAGTATTCCTGCCTAGGAAATCCCATGGACAGAGGCACCTGGCAGACTACAGTCAATGGGGTTGTAAAGATTCGGACACGACTGGGTGACTATCACTCAATAGAGTGAATGAGTGGCAGGACCAGGAAAGTTCTCAGGTCTTCTGAATGTGAAACTATGATATTTTCAACCTGGTCATTTGCAACAAAGCATGTTAACAATGCCTATAAATGGGTAGTTCTCAACTCTGGTCACAGCGGGCTAAACATAGAAGTACGCCACTGTGCTCCCTAATTTCAGGCGGCCATCCCTGGTGCTCTTGTTGGGCCTCAGATAACTGCCTCCAGCTAACCAATGAACTATTATGTCTTTGCTCCATCTATGCATATAGTTTGGAAGAAAGCCTTGTTAATGTAAGGTAATTTTTTAGTCTTCTAGAGATAGGGATCTCTGATAAATGCCACTGATGTGATATGAAAGGACTGATTAAGCCTTGAAGAATATATGGCACTTCCTTTGCTCCATTTCTCTGAACCTGGGTCATCGTTAACTTTCTTCTTACTGTGGATGAGGTGGTACCTACATATCCACCGGCAGAACACAGGGAGCCAGAGAAGAGCTGGGCCTGCTGAGGTAAGCCTTGCCTGGTACTCTAACCAAATAGATTCACGGAGTACAAGAGAGGAAGTAGAACTTAAAACCCTTTATTTTGCAAATAGTATCCCCACTCTCGCATTGAACAGAGTCCCAGTGAACGTTTCAGGTTTTTAACAATCTAGTAATTCCTTGGCCTTTGCAAAGGCTCTAGAAATATGGTTCGTTGAAATGATGATATATGTTCTTTCTTGCTTCCTCCCCTATAATTTCTTATTTGGGTGTTCCCTACTAATAATATATTCTTATATTTGCATATTAATTTACAATATTCAAAGTTTCACATAGTTTATATTATCTTCAACAAAACTCAGTTGTTAAGCATTAGTACCTCTTTTTTACAGGTAAGAAATTTAAGGATGATAAATGTAAAATAATTAACCCTAGTTATAGATCTAATGCCCTGGAGAAGGAAATGGCAACCCATTCCAGTATTCCTGCCTAGGAAATCCCATGGACAGAGGCACCTGGCAGACTACAGTCAATGGGGTTGTAAAGATTCGGACACGACTGGGTGACTATCACTCAATAGAGTGAATGAGTGGCAGGACCAGGAAAGTTCTCAGGTCTTCTGAATGTGAAACTATGATATTTTCAACCTGGTCATTTGCAACAAAGCATGTTAACAATGCCTATAAATGGGTAGTTCTCAACTCTGGTCACAGCGGGCTAAACATAGAAGTACGCCACTGTGCTCCCTAATTTCAAGTGGCCATCCCTGGTGCTATTTTTGGGCCCCTCCAGATAACTGCCTCCAGCTAACCAATGAACTATTATGTCTGTATTGAAAACTCCTCATATGCATAGTATGCATATAGTATGGAAGAAAAAGAATGTAAGTGAATACAAATAGTCTCTTGAGGCTCTTTATTTATGAATGCATTTAAGTCAAGAATCCCTTGCCTAGCCTAATTATGTCAACATAGAATTCAGGCAAGTTCCTGCCAGCCTCTATAGGACTAAAAATTTGGATCTAAACTATTGTTTACAGGGGAGGCTGAGAATTTCTCTGATAATCTCACAAGAAGGAAATCTCAGTTACCTAAGGACTGAAATTTCCCTAGGGAATCTCCTCCAGATGAAAGAGAAAGTACAAACAGGTTTGGAGTTAAAGGAGGAAAAGGCTTGACCACTTTTGCCGAACTTGGAATCTGACTTCAGGAGAGAAGAAAAAGTAGAATCTGCCGGTTCCTTCAGATTGTTAGTTCACTAGGACACAGAAGAAGTCAGAAACTGAGAGCAGAGGTTCCATGAACTGAAGTTAAAGCTGAAGTGGGAAACTTCCTACACCAAAAGCATTTCAGAGTTAGCAAACATGATGGTGGGGAATAAGGACCTTCCTCACTTGAGAAGAATTCCCCCCACCACCACCACCAAATTTAAGAGCAACCAGTTTAGAAAGTCGGTGAAATGTGTAATGATACTTTGATATATTTTCATCAAAATGGTGTTGGGCTTCCCTGGTGGTCCAGTGGGTAAGGACACTGCCTTGCAGTGCAAGGGGCGCTGGTTCGATCCCTGGCCTGGGAAGATCCCACATGCCGTGGAGCAGCTGGACCGATGTGTCCAATTACCGAGCCGGAGCTCTGGAGCGCATGCGCCCAGAGCCGGTGCTCTGCAACAACAGAGGCCGCCGCAATGGGAGTCCCACACAGGCCAAAGAACAATGATGGATGAAAATAGATAGATGAAAGACCAATAGAAGTGACCCGCCCGCCCCCTCCCCATCTCACCCCCCCAAAAAAGAAATGTTTCAAAAAAAAAAAAAAAAAAAACTGCTTGCTTTGATTTAAAAAAAAAAATGTGTAAAAAATACTTTTAACTGTCGCTTAAAAGGAGTTATTGCATGTAGTGGGAAATAGGTTTTGTGAAGCACCTAATTCTATGACATACTAGAGAAATAAGTAGGAGAATAAGAAAAGATCTTTAAAATCCTCCACGTCAGGTCTTTAATACTTAGATCCGCATGGTCATCATTTTGACATCAAAGTATGTTGAAACTATTGAGAAGAACGTAGGCCCACTGAAAAAAATCATGAACTGACAATCTTCTAACCTAATTACAAGACTGTGTCTCTCCTGGGATCTGTGGCTGTCATCAAACATTCAACGCTTTGTCTGCCAGGGTGTACTTTTTGCTTTTTTACAGCCTACTCATAGAGTTGTTTAATAATTTATAGCAAACAATAGTTAAAATCATAAATTGGTATAAAACAAATGAAAAGCATTATAGACAAGAGTTACAATTTACATTAAATTAACAAATTAGGAATTAGAGACAGTGGACGAACCAACCAAATAAATTGTCTTTTTGTTTTCTATACAATGAACTTACCTACACATCAGGAAAAAACAAGCCAGGGAAAATAAGTATAAAAAGAGTTGATGGAAGTTGGGGGGGTCATAAAGAAATGTTATCTTTAAAATTAAATATTTTAATTAATGCTATCCTAACTTTTCTAGAGCTCCATAGTTCTTTGCTGAAAAGAAGGTGACAGGGTTACATCCAATAGTGTTAACCTTGTGGGATTCTTTTCTTCTGTTCTTTCCGACTGGAACATTGAGTGTCGTTCTCCCTCCTCAGTCATACTCCAAAACAGAAATAAAGGTTCAAAGCCCACAGGCTTGCTTGCAGGGTTATCTTTTCATCCACAGAAAAGATGTAAGAGTAGGCCTCACAGACAGCAGAGAAAAGAAAAACATAGCAACTGAAACAGGGAAGAGATATTCATAAGAAAAATGAGGGAACATGAGTGGGAGAAAGAAAAAGAAACTTCTATAGCAGAATTTCTTAAGTGGGATTCTCTGGAATCCTACAATTCCATGACATGTCAGCAGGGGTTCCTTGAAGGATTGTGATCAAAGTGTTTCATCTTTACAGGACCAGTTACGTTGAATAGACTCACAGAACTGACAGCCCTATTATAAACCTGCCTTTGACAGGATTCCTTAATTCCCCGCTCCTGTAGGCTAACCGGTCATTGATAATACTTTAAGACTCCAGGTATCAGGGTCAATGAGACTCTGCATCTGATAATCTTCAAAATGTCTGAATGTCACTACATCCCTGCATCAATCACCTGAGTAAACAGCCATAGGTGTCTTTGGGGAGAACATGATAACCATAGGTGTCTTTGGGGAATATCTGCCATGGTTTTGTGTGATCCTTTCTCCTGGGGATTTTACAGTCTATTTGATTAAAATGTTCTGAATCTGAAAATTGACTCAGGTTGAGAATCGTTGCAAAAGAATGTGGCCTCTAATTAGGGTACCCCATCCACAATCTTGCATATGCATATTTATTTTCTTTTGGTAATATGTATTAAGCAACACATTTGTTGACTGCTAATCTATATTACCACTATGGATGCAGAATTCTATTAATCATCCTCCAAACCTCCTTGGCCGTCCTTCTGAATTTATCAGTTATTACAGTAATTACAGTCTTCTTGCTGCATGCAGCTTTGGGACCCTCTCATCCCCATTATTATTAACTAGCCAAGTTTGTGACCATTGACCAGGGATACTGGCGCCCATCCATTCAGTGCATTCCTAAAGGCCTTGGTGAAGGGTTTATTACCTATGGTTTCCCACTAAAACTTTGGATAGATCTTCTGGCATCACAATTTTTCTGCCTGAACTTGTCTCCCTCCCTGAACCTTTAATCCCTTTCAGCGTTGTTGGTCACACTTGCCTTAAACTGACTTCCCAGAAGACAGATTTCCTGATATAACAGACAATCAGAGGGACTTGTCATTATAGAAAATACATTTTTATGTTCTATAACTTAACTGTCCTTCTGTTGCTTTGCTCTGGTTAAAAGTAATCAGTACAAAACATAAATTGCATAGATTGAAAGTGAATTTCTCTGTGATTACTATTTTTATTAAGTTCCATTATTTATTATATCCATTAAAAATATTTTATAAATGTTTGAATTTTACAAACAAGTCCAGTGTGCCAATTTCTGAAGACAGGATGAGAGAGGAAAGAGGAAGATTCTAAAGTTAAAAGTATAAACAATTCCCATATGGTTTAGTGACAAAGAATTACAATCTTCTTGGTTCTTTCATTGCACTAAGTACATCAAAGGAGACAAAAAAGAGACAAAAAGAATTCCTTTCCCTATAAGGGAAGTTATTTATCTGTAGATTTTACATGGGCTGGTAATGCAAGTTGTATTGATACATGGCATGTTGTCTATGGCAGGTACGTTAAAATGCAGCATTGCCTCCAGAAAACTTGGAAAGACACTTACCTACAAATCACATGCGTTGACCAGAAAAGGTGCTGATGATTTTAAACACCTATTGGAATTTCAAAACACAATAAAGCTTTTGTCAAGAAAAGATCACAGTCAGTGAAAAGTCTCAAAATCAAGTTACTGAGCCACAGCATATATTGCCTGGAAGAAAAAGGTTTACACAGTCAGTGAGAAACTAAAAATGGCAGCACATACTGAGCAAAATAAGGTTCCATAGGAGAAACTGAAAAGGTTTCACTCTTGAAAATATATGTCAATACAGTAATGACATGTCACATAATATTGAATAGGTTTTGTGAAATGAATGAAAAAACAAGAGCTTTTCTATGCGGTTGATCAGAGAAAAGGATTTCACCAGTAAATGTCACGCTGCAGCATGTGTAACATGGGTGAATGTTGGAGGGATTCAACAAAGGTTTCACTGCTACAATAAGTTGGACAAGCTAACAAAAGTCAAAATGCATTTAATGCTTTGTTTTCATAGTTGGAGAAAAATAACCATGTGTCTTGGAGAAATTACATTGGCATTTGTCCTGATGGTGTCACACTGATGGCTGACTCCATGAAAAGGTTTATCTCTAATTGTTAAAAAAGAATATGCTAATGTTGTCTCAGCACACTGATTTCTGCACAATGATGAAAGGCATTTGCTATGCTGCAGAAATCAGTACAAAACATAAATTGCATAGATTGAAAGTGAATTTCTCTGTGATTACTATTTTTATTAAGTTCCATTATTTATTATATCCATTAAAAATATTTTATAAATGTTTGAATTTTACAAACAAGTCCAGTGTGCCAATTTCTGAAGACAGGATGAGAGAGGAAAGAGGAAGATTCTAAAGTTAAAAGTATAAACAATTCCCATATGGTTTAGTGACAAAGAATTACAATCTTCTTGGTTCTTTCATTGCACTAAGTACATCAAAGGAGACAAAAAAGAGACAAAAAGAATTCCTTTCCCTATAAGGGAAGTTATTTATCTGTAGATTTTACATGGGCTGGTAATGCAAGTTGTATTGATACATGGCATGTTGTCTATGGCAGGTACGTTAAAATGCAGCATTGCCTCCAGAAAACTTGGAAAGACACTTACCTACAAATCACATGCGTTGACCAGAAAAGGTGCTGATGATTTTAAACACCTATTGGAATTTCAAAACACAATAAAGCTTTTGTCAAGAAAAGATCACAGTCAGTGAAAAGTCTCAAAATCAAGTTACTGAGCCACAGCATATATTGCCTGGAAGAAAAAGGTTTACACAGTCAGTGAGAAACTAAAAATGGCAGCACATACTGAGCAAAATAAGGTTCCATAGGAGAAACTGAAAAGGTTTCACTCTTGAAAATATATGTCAATACAGTAATGACATGTCACATAATATTGAATAGGTTTTGTGAAATGAATAAAAAAACAAGAGCTTTTCTATGCGGTTGATCAGAGAAAAGGATTTCACCAGTAAATGTCACGCTGCAGCATGTGTAACATGGGTGAATGTTGGAGGGATTCAACAAAGGTTTCACTGCTACAATAAGTTGGACAAGCTAACAAAAGTCAAAATGCATTTAATGCTTTGTTTTCATAGTTGGAGAAAAATAACCATGTGTCTTGGAGAAATTACATTGGCATTTGTCCTGATGGTGTCACACTGATGGCTGACTCCATGAAAAGGTTTATCTCTAATTGTTAAAAAAGAATATGCTAATGTTGTCTCAGCACACTGATTTCTGCACAGAGAGGTGATGACGAGAGGGATTACATTCTGCTTATTGCTGCAGAAATCAAGCTTTGTTAAAGCAAAAGCCAGTTTGTTTGAGAATGTTTTTAAAACTGTAAAAAACCTAGGGAAAGGGCATATAAATTTCCTCTAAATGCAGACATCTGTTGGCTTAGCAGAGAAGAGCTCTCAATATGGTGTTTGAATTAAAATATATACTGTAGGGGTATTAGTACTTTAAAAGATAGTCGCTGACTTTGCTGAGTGCTTTGAAGAAGAATGATACAGAAATTAGCCTACTGAAGAGGTATTTTGCTTCAGATGGACTGATTGAACACAAGTGAAAGATTTTTAGATTTAAAAGAAAGCCTTTCTTTTTTTTTTGCAGGGTTGGGAATTTCCTGTTATATAAAAAACAATCTGTTATGTTTTCACTGCTGCTGGTGTTTGAGAATTTAAGAAGGGAATCAAGTTATATTGAAAACCACCCAGGAGAAGTTCTGGGGGGAAAATGAGCATTTTTTTCCTTCCTATAACACATCTGTTTGACTGAATATTGCCCCTTCTCTGAACCTTCTGCCCAAACTGAAAACTTGACTTTGAGAGAAAAAAAAAATAACTATGAACTACAGACTAATCTGATACTCGAGATGGTGTTTGTTCACTTGCTTTAGACGTGTTCTAGATTTCTGTGAATAAAAAGCACCCTGCCATTCATTGGAAAACAATGAACACTATGCTGAAATTTTCAAATTTTAGTGTTTGATCCACCTTACTCATTTAGCAATAATCAAGTAGACAGGGCTTCCCCTGGTGGTCCAGTGGGTAAGGATACCGCCTTACAGTGCAAGGGGCGCCGGTTCCATCCCTGGCCTGGGAAGATCCCACGTGCCGTGGAGCGGCTGGATCGATGTGTCCAATTACCGAGCCGGAGCTCTGGAGCGCATGCGCCCAGAGCCGGCGCTCTGCAACGACAGAGGCCACCGCAATGGGAGTCCCACACAGGCCAAAGAACAAAGACGGATGAAAATAGAGAAATGAAAGACCAATGGAAGTGGTCTGCCCACTCCCCTCCCTCCCCAACCCGACCCCCGCCCAAAATAAATAAATCTTTAAAAAAAAAAAAAAGAAGACAGAAATTATCTTATTCCTATTGAAAATGAAATTTGTGTCTGCTCAAGTTTCAACCAGAATTAAAAATCTATACAGTAAAAATAAAACACAGATTCCACATTTTAAGGTAAAAGCATTTTTATTTCTAGTTTCAAAACACTTCCATTTATAGATAAAGCCTATAAAAGAGAATAAGAAACCAACACACACATATATAATTATTTTTCAATTGTTAGAATAGTGCTAACATTAAAATTGACATAATGTCATGTCACTTAGTTTAAAAAAAATCAAAGCTTGAATGGAATTTTACTGAGGGATATATATTTTATCATATTATCTTCTTTATGGTTTCAGTAACTTTATTCATGTTGTAAATTTTCATGTTGTAACTCACATTACTTAAATTAACCTTATTGAAATTAAATGTACCAAGTCTACCTTTAGAAAATTAAATCTTACTTTGACTTAAACCAGTTATTTACCACGGCAAGTTACAGGTTACAGGCCAAATCTGATTTGCATGAAAACATGGTTTCACAAGTAAAATTTTATTTAAAACTTTAAATAAAAGTGTTCATAACCATATTATAACCTTCACCATTTCTTTATGTGTCAACCATGGCTGTTTTTGCTTTTCTTCTTTAACAACAGAATTGAATAGTTTTAAAGAAACCATAAGATTTACAAAGTCTAAAATATTTGCCATCTAGCCCTCTACAGGATGAGGTTGTTGGCTCTTTTTTCACAGAATCTTGCTTTGTTTATCTTATGAGGTTTTAAATCTTTGAGGGGAAAAAAAAATCTTAAACTAGGCTTAAGCATCTATTTGCTTTTTTTCCAAGTATAACTATAAAATCATTCTTGATTTAAGTAGAGAAAGTCCTGATTAGCTGCTTGTATAATAGACATTTGTACAAAGATTTTTAAACAGACTTAGATAAAATTTTTTAAAATGAAGTACAGAATTTAAGTAAAAAAAACTTGAACTTTTATTTATCAACACTACTGACCTTGCATAGAATTTATTTCATATATAGGGAAGGGGAACTATAAAAAATATAGGCTAATAATTTGGCCAAATAAATAGATCTATGGGAAAACATCATTCTCTATTTAAAAAAAAACATTGGCAATTAGGATTGTTTCATCTGCCTACTGGTTATCCTAAGGCACCATGAACTATTGCTATAGTAATTTCTAAGCAGATATTCCCTGACATCCCACTATTATTTCAATAGTTCCTCTAGGGTAAGAAGATTAAGAAAGGCTTTAATTTTTAGTTTTTTCCAGAGGCTGTGGAAGTAGTGTGGAACAGACACAGAGAATCAGTTGTCAGTGCAAGATTCCCTCTCATCATCCTCAAATCATCATTGATGGACAGCCTGCCCTTCAACTGCCCTGGAAATCTGTAAGCCTCCCTTTTACAAGAGCAGAGACTATGGACCCAGAAGGAGGACATACATAGAGATGAAGGTAGGAATTAAAACCTTACCACCTCACCATAAAAAATCTGACAGAAGCACTTGAGGGCAGCACCTTTGAGAGGAGTTTATCTCGCCTGTTACAGAAAGGAAAGAGCACCCCAAGATTATGAAGTGTAATGGAAGTGAGTCCAGAGGCTAACTTCTACCTCTTACCTCCCTCAGCATTAGGATGAGAAAAAGCACAGAGATAAAAAATAAGAGTGCTGAAAAGTGGGATTGCTGGGTCATAGGGTGCTTCTATTTTTAGTTTTTTAAGGAATCTCCATATTGTCTTCCATAGAGGTTGTATTAATTTACATTCCCACCAGCAATGCAAGAGGGTTCCCTTTTCTCCACACCCTCTCCAGCATTTGTTGTCTGTCGATTTGTTGATGATGGCCATTCTGACAGGTGTGAGGTGGTATCTCATTGTGGTTTTACTTTGCATTTCTCTGATAATAAGCGAGGTTGAGCATCGTTTCATGTATTTTTGGGCCATCTGTATGTCCTCTTTGGAGAGGCGTCTCTTTAGATCTTTTTCCCATTTTTTGATTGGGCTGCTCATTTTCCCTGTGCTGAGTTGTCTAAGTTGCTTGTAGATTTTGGAGATTAATTCTTTGTCTGTTGTTTTGGACTTTTAGAAATAAAAGGTACAGAATTTAAGTAAAAAAAACTTGAACTTTTATTTATCAACACTACTGACCTTGCATAGAATTTATTTCATATATAGGGAAGGGGAACTATAAAAAATATAGGCTAATAATTTGGCCAAATAAATAGATCTATGGGAAAACATCATTCTCTATTTAAAAAAAAACATTGGCAATTAGGATTGTTTCATCTGCCTACTGGTTATCCTAAGGCACCATGAACTATTGCTATAGTAATTTCTAAGCAGATATTCCCTGACATCCCACTATTATTTCAATAGTTCCTCTAGGGTAAGAAGATTAAGAAAGGCTTTAATTTTTAGTTTTTTCCAGAGGCTGTGGAAGTAGTGTGGAACAGACACAGAGAATCAGTTGTCAGTGCAAGATTCCCTCTCATCATCCTCAAATCATCATTGATGGACAGCCTGCCCTTCAACTGCCCTGGAAATCTGTAAGCCTCCCTTTTACAAGAGCAGAGACTATGGACCCAGAAGGAGGACATACATAGAGATGAAGGTAGGAATTAAAACCTTACCACCTCACCATAAAAAATCTGACAGAAGCACTTGAGGGCAGCACCTTTGAGAGGAGTTTATCTCGCCTGTTACAGAAAGGAAAGAGCACCCCAAGATTATGAAGTGTAATGGAAGTGAGTCCAGAGGCTAACTTCTACCTCTTACCTCCCTCAGCATTAGGATGAGAAAAAGCACAGAGATAAAAAATAAGAGTGCTGAAAAGTGGGATTGCTGGGTCATAGGGTGCTTCTATTTTTAGTTTTTTAAGGAATCTCCATATTGTCTTCCATAGAGGTTGTATTAATTTACATTCCCACCAGCAATGCAAGAGGGTTCCCTTTTCTCCACACCCTCTCCAGCATTTGTTGTCTGTCGATTTGTTGATGATGGCCATTCTGACAGGTGTGAGGTGGTATCTCATTGTGGTTTTACTTTGCATTTCTCTGATAATAAGCGAGGTTGAGCATCGTTTCATGTATTTTTGGGCCATCTGTATGTCCTCTTTGGAGAGGCGTCTCTTTAGATCTTTTTCCCATTTTTTGATTGGGCTGCTCATTTTCCCTGTGCTGAGTTGTCTAAGTTGCTTGTAGATTTTGGAGATTAATTCTTTGTCTGTTGTTTCATTTGCTATGATTTTCTCCCACTCTGTGAGGTGTCTGTTCAACTTTTTGGTGATTTCTTTTGCTGTACAAAAGCTTTTAAGTTTCATGAGGTCCCACGTGTTGACTTTTCTTTTCAGTTCCACTATTTTAGTAGGTGGGTCAGAGAAGATCTTACTTTGATTGATGTCCTTGAGGGTTTTGCCTATATTCTCCTCTAAGAGTTTGATGGTTTCTGGTCTTACATTGAGGTCTTTAATCCATTTTGAGTTGATCTTTGTGTATGGTGTCAGGGAATGTTCCAACTTCATTTTTTTGCATGTAGCTGTCCAATTTTCCCAGCACCATTTGTTGAAGAGGCTGTCTTTGTCCCATTTTATAGTTTCTCCTCCTTTGTCAAAAATAAGGTACCCATAGGTGCGTGGGTTGATCTCTGGGTTCTCAATCTTGTTCCATTGATCTATAGTTGTGTTTATGTGCCAGTACCATGACCCAGCAATCCCACTATTAGGCCTATATCCTGATGAAATCAAAAATGAAAGAGGCACCTGTACCCCAATGTTCATTGCAGCTCTCTATACAATAGCCAGAACATGGAAGCAACCTAGATGTCCATCGACAAATGAATGGATCCAGAAGCTCTGGTACATATATACAATGGAATACTACTCAGCTGTTAAAAGAAATGCAGAAGACTCAGTCCTAATGAGGTGGCTGGCTCTAGAACCTATCATAAAAAGTGAAGTAAGTCAAAAAGAGAAAGGCAAGTATAGTATACTAACTCATATATATGGGATCTAGTAAGATGGTCATGATAACATATGCAGTGAACTCATGAAAAAACAGAGAATAGACATAAAGACATTGTGGAGATCGAACAGTGGGAGGGAGGTATGGAGGGAGTAACATGGAAACCTATACTGTCATGTGTGGAAAAGATAGCTATTTTCATTGTGCTAGGGGAATAGGAGTACCTCTCTTTGGATTGATTTCTCTGATAATAAGCGAGGTTGTGCATCGTTTCATGTATTTTTGGGCCTTCTGTATGTCCTCTTTGGCTTGGCGTCTCTTTAGATCTTTTTCCCATTTTTTGATTGGGCTGCTCATTTTCCCTGTGCTGAGTTGTCTAAGTTGCTTGTAGATTTTGGAGATTAATTCTTTGTCTGTTGTTTCATTTGCTATGATTTTCTCCCACTCTGTGAGGTGTCTGTTCAACTTTTTGGTGATTTCTTTTGCTGTACAAAAGCTTTTAAGTTTCATGAGGTCCCACGTGTTGACTTTTCTTTTCAGTTCCACTATTTTAGTAGGTGGGTCAGAGAAGATCTTACTTTGATTGATGTCCTTGAGGGTTTTGCCTATATTCTCCTCTAAGAGTTTGATGGTTTCTGGTCTTACATTGAGGTCTTTAATCCATTTTGAGTTGATCTTTGTGTATGGTGTCAGGGAATGTTCCAACTTCATTTTTTTGCATGTAGCTGTCCAATTTTCCCAGCACCATTTGTTGAAGAGGCTGTCTTTGTCCCATTTTATAGTTTCTCCTCCTTTGTCAAAAATAAGGTACCCATAGGTGCGTGGGTTGATCTCTGGGTTCTCAATCTTGTTCCATTGATCTATAGTTGTGTTTATGTGCCAGTACCATGACCCAGCAATCCCACTATTAGGCCTATATCCTGATGAAATCAAAAATGAAAGAGGCACCTGTACCCCAATGTTCATTGCAGCTCTCTATACAATAGCCAGAACATGGAAGCAACCTAGATGTCCATCGACAAATGAATGGATCCAGAAGCTCTGGTACATATATACAATGGAATACTACTCAGCTGTTAAAAGAAATGCAGAAGACTCAGTCCTAATGAGGTGGCTGGCTCTAGAACCTATCATAAAAAGTGAAGTAAGTCAAAAAGAGAAAGGCAAGTATAGTATACTAACTCATATATATGGGATCTAGTAAGATGGTCATGATAACATATGCAGTGAACTCATGAAAAAACAGAGAATAGACATAAAGACATTGTGGAGATCGAACAGTGGGAGGGAGGTATGGAGGGAGTAACATGGAAACCTATACTGTCATGTGTGGAAAAGATAGCTATTTTCATTGTGCTAGGGGAATAGGAGTACCTACAACCACTTGGGGCGATGGTCTGGAGGGATGGGAGGGGGGGAACTGGTTGGGGGGAGGGTCCAGGGATATGCATATGAATGATCTGGGAACATACATGTAAAAAATAAATTAATTAATTAATTTAAAAAAAAAAAAAGAGTGCTGAAAAGTGTGAGAAGTCAGTGAGGTGAGAGGTTTCCAGAACTTCCTCCTGAGACTGGCCACATAGGTGAGTCACTTGTAATTAGGACTGAACAACATCAAATCATATCACTATTTTCTTGGATTAGGGATGGGGATAACCAGAAAGTCCACAGTTCCATCTTAGCAGTTGGATCTTAATGGCTTAACTTCTCATGACTGATATTACCCAAGTCCTTTGTCATCAAATGCAAATTACAAATACTTGACTTAGCTATGGACTAAGGTCACTTTGAAGCATATTTCCTCACTCTTCCATTTGAGACTTCTGAACAAGTTTATTTGTAAAAACAGAAGAGAGAAAACAATAGGGGAGAGAGAACTGGTAAATTTTGGAAACAGATCCCAGATTTTTAATGATGCCAGGAAGAAGAGACAGCATGTAATTTGTGAAGTACCCACAGGGCCCTAAAACATGATTAGTCAAACACATAGAAAACATTTTCAAACCTTTTCTTAATTGTAACAGATGGTTGAGCAATAAATTTCTATTTCAAGTTGAAAGATGTTCTGCAGATATATCTGGCTAGAACCCAGACTGGTCAGGGTAGTATTTCATTGTTCAAGGAAGATGGAGTCTGTTTTAGTGAGCTGTTAGAATTGCTTCCACTAGCTGCCTGGGTGGAATTATTATTGAAGCTGAAACCCTTAGTCTAAGAAAGTTTCAGACCAAAAAGGAACACGTCTTCCAGAGTCTTGTTGTTTTACAGATAAAAAAAAATAAAAAAGCTAAACTAAAATCTAGACAGGATCTGTGATACCCTCAAGCCACAAAGCTAGTTAATTGCCAGAGCTAGAACCAAAATTTGAAACACTCATTTTTTTTCAAGTTGTTGTTTCTACCCACCCTTAGATGAGTGATGCCACCAGTAATAATAAATCTTAAAAAGACTTAAAACTTGTCCAAAGTCACTTAACTAGCTTGTAGAAAATTTTGGGTACATCCAAGGCTTCTCACTTTCAGGTTCTAGGATTTCTGCACTAGATCTCACAAGAAGCTTATAAAATAATACACAGGACTTTTGGTTCTCTAAATGGGACAGAAAAGGGAACATTGACTTTTGAATTAAACTGACATAAATTCTAATCTCAGAACTGTCACTTGCTAGCTGTGTGCACCTTGGAAACATACAGGTCTCACTAAGTACCAGAATATCAGCTAATCATCCATTTGGACAAGTTAACACAAAGTCCTAAAGCTGATATGAGTTTTAAATACGAATATGTATAAAATCCCTAGCACTGTGTTTGCCATAGACATAGTACCCAATAGATGCTAATTGGGCCCATTTTCTTCTATGGCTACATAAAATGTTCATATTTCTTAGGAGGTATGTCGCCAATATGCCATTAATTGGAAGAGGGGAGAAGAAATTTTTCTACTCTCTGCAGACCACATTATCCATCTACTTAGATCTTTAAGTCAGTGGTGTGGCCTGGCACAGGAAGGAGGAGTAAACAGGAAAGTGAAAATGGTGCATCTAGAGAAAATGCCCCTGCTCATAAGTGAATGGAAGAAACAGGAAATATATAGGCTTTTAGTTCTAGAGTCATCTATTTCAGCCCCTGTCATTAGTTGCAATTTATGATAAGACTTGCCACTGGGAAGTCGTTCAAACATCAAGTATACCCCAAGCCTTCTAAAAGAAACTCATTTCATGCCTCACTCTCAGCCCACTCATATACCAGGAAGAAATACAGGTCTCTCCTCCTGAAGTCTGATGTGAAGGCTCATGGAGAGAAAATAGCAATAAGAACCCACATAGACAGTCTCGTTGGCAAGAGGTTTAGGAGAAATGGCTGTTATTCTGCAGAGTAATAGAATATAATGGGGTGCAGGTGCTTTTGAACTAAAATCTAGACAGGATCTGTGATACCCTCAAGCCACAAAGCTAGTTAATTGCCAGAGCTAGAACCAAAATTTGAAACACTCATTTTTTTTCAAGTTGTTGTTTCTACCCACCCTTAGATGAGTGATGCCACCAGTAATAATAAATCTTAAAAAGACTTAAAACTTGTCCAAAGTCACTTAACTAGCTTGTAGAAAATTTTGGGTACATCCAAGGCTTCTCACTTTCAGGTTCTAGGATTTCTGCACTAGATCTCACAAGAAGCTTATAAAATAATACACAGGACTTTTGGTTCTCTAAATGGGACAGAAAAGGGAACATTGACTTTTGAATTAAACTGACATAAATTCTAATCTCAGAACTGTCACTTGCTAGCTGTGTGCACCTTGGAAACATACAGGTCTCACTAAGTACCAGAATATCAGCTAATCATCCATTTGGACAAGTTAACACAAAGTCCTAAAGCTGATATGAGTTTTAAATACGAATATGTATAAAATCCCTAGCACTGTGTTTGCCATAGACATAGTACCCAATAGATGCTAATTGGGCCCATTTTCTTCTATGGCTACATAAAATGTTCATATTTCTTAGGAGGTATGTCGCCAATATGCCATTAATTGGAAGAGGGGAGAAGAAATTTTTCTACTCTCTGCAGACCACATTATCCATCTACTTAGATCTTTAAGTCAGTGGTGTGGCCTGGCACAGGAAGGAGGAGTAAACAGGAAAGTGAAAATGGTGCATCTAGAGAAAATGCCCCTGCTCATAAGTGAATGGAAGAAACAGGAAATATATAGGCTTTTAGTTCTAGAGTCATCTATTTCAGCCCCTGTCATTAGTTGCAATTTATGATAAGACTTGCCACTGGGAAGTCGTTCAAACATCAAGTATACCCCAAGCCTTCTAAAAGAAACTCATTTCATGCCTCACTCTCAGCCCACTCATATACCAGGAAGAAATACAGGTCTCTCCTCCTGAAGTCTGATGTGAAGGCTCATGGGAGAGAAAATAGCAATAAGAACCCACATAGACAGTCTCGTTGGCAAGAGGTTTAGGAGAAATGGCTGTTATTCTGCAGAGTAATAGAATATAATGGGGTGCAGGTGCTTTTGAGCTGTTCCTCCTTCATCTCAAAAAGCCAAATGACAACCTCACAATCCTCATTCAGTCAAGTTGCCATAATAGTTCCCATCTTATGAATGACTAACTGACCGTCTAGCACAGAGATTTGTATATTGCCCAAGTTCACACAGCTTGCAAGTGACAGAAGCTGCAAGGGCATATTTTCACAAGGGAGTCCAGACTAGGTCGTCAAAGCAAGGGTTGCAGAGAAAGTCCAAGGACCTAGAATCTAATGACCCAGAAACATGGGGCAACCTGCCTTCAAAGGGGCCTTAATCATTGCCTGTAAAGCGCTTTAACTTCTCTAGGGCTGCTAGAGCTTGAGAACAGACATGAAGAATGATGCTGATACTGACAAAAAGCAGGTCAAGGGGACCCTAAGCAGAGATCCTCTCTTAGGCATTTAGAATGTGAGCCTTTGTCCAAGCCGTTTACTCTTTCTGAAATACTCCCATTTCTTCTTAAGCAATTGGAGATATAAATACAAATATTAATGGTGCTGAAGTTTTGTATCCTTGTTCCGCTGAGGGAAAAATATTGAAGCTCTTTTAGTTAATATGCACAGAGATCATCTGGGTATATCAGATTGATACCAAAACTTCATGACTTAACACAAGTCATTGTATGACTCTGTACATCAGAATGCAGACGTGGGTCTGCAATGACGGTGTCAACAGAGCTGTCCCCTATGCCCGGAAGGAGGAGTAAACAGGAAAGTGAAAATGGTGCATCTAGAGAAAATGCCCCTGCTCATAAGTGAATGGAAGAAACAGGAAATATATAGGCTTTTAGTTCTAGAGTCATCTATTTCAGCCCCTGTCATTAGTTGCAATTTATGATAAGACTTGCCACTGGGAAGTCGTTCAAACATCAAGTATACCCCAAGCCTTCTAAAAGAAACTCATTTCATGCCTCACTCTCAGCCCACTCATATACCAGGAAGAAATACAGGTCTCTCCTCCTGAAGTCTGATGTGAAGGCTCATGGGAGAGAAAATAGCAATAAGAACCCACATAGACAGTCTCGTTGGCAAGAGGTTTAGGAGAAATGGCTGTTATTCTGCAGAGTAATAGAATATAATGGGGTGCAGGTGCTTTTGAGCTGTTCCTCCTTCATCTCAAAAAGCCAAATGACAACCTCACAATCCTCATTCAGTCAAGTTGCCATAATAGTTCCCATCTTATGAATGACTAACTGACCGTCTAGCACAGAGATTTGTATATTGCCCAAGTTCACACAGCTTGCAAGTGACAGAAGCTGCAAGGGCATATTTTCACAAGGGAGTCCAGACTAGGTCGTCAAAGCAAGGGTTGCAGAGAAAGTCCAAGGACCTAGAATCTAATGACCCAGAAACATGGGGCAACCTGCCTTCAAAGGGGCCTTAATCATTGCCTGTAAAGCGCTTTAACTTCTCTAGGGCTGCTAGAGCTTGAGAACAGACATGAAGAATGATGCTGATACTGACAAAAAGCAGGTCAAGGGGACCCTAAGCAGAGATCCTCTCTTAGGCATTTAGAATGTGAGCCTTTGTCCAAGCCGTTTACTCTTTCTGAAATACTCCCATTTCTTCTTAAGCAATTGGAGATATAAATACAAATATTAATGGTGCTGAAGTTTTGTATCCTTGTTCCGCTGAGGGAAAAATATTGAAGCTCTTTTAGTTAATATGCACAGAGATCATCTGGGTATATCAGATTGATACCAAAACTTCATGACTTAACACAAGTCATTGTATGACTCTGTACATCAGAATGCAGACGTGGGTCTGCAATGACGGTGTCAACAGAGCTGATTCCCTCTGGATGCCCTCGGGAACCATCTGTTTCCTTACCTTTTCTAGTTGCCAGGGGCTACGAGCATCCCTCCCTTAGTATCTCTTCTTCCATCTTCAAAGTACAGTTTTACTTCCATCATCACATCTCCCTTTTCTGACTTTGGTTTTATTGTTTCCTCATTCATAAGTAGCCTTGTGATTGCATGGCACCCACCTGAGTAATCCAGGATAATCTCCCAACTCAAAATCCTTATCTAATCACAACTGGAAAGCCCCCTTTACCCTATAAACTAATATATTCATGGGTTCTAGAGATCAGGACATGGACATCATTGAGGAGCCATCTTCTATCTGCCAAACCGTTATTAATTTCTTTCATTTATTTGGAGTTTTAAAAAACATTCCTGTGTATATTTACCTGCCACAGCACCTTTCTTCTTATAGTCCATGTTAGAAACTCCAAATCAGCAGATTCCTCTCTCTTTCCTTCCCATAACCAGACTCTAAAACATCTCTTTTTTTTTTTTTTTCTTTCTCTATCATATCTCTATCCTTAATTCTAGCTCTTTTTACCAATAGTCTGGATTTTTTCAAAGGCCTCCAAACTCATCCTCATGCCAACAATTTCTCCCTGCTCCAATCCATTTTGCAAAGTTCTTCCAGAATTATGACAACATACAACTGTAGGTCAGTTAAGAACCTGCCTGCCAATGCAGGAGACATAAGAGATGTGGGTTCAACCCGTGAGCTGGGAACATCCCCTAGAGAAGGGAATGGGAACCCACTTCAGTATTCTTGCCTAGAGAATCCTGAGGACAGAGGAGCCTGGGACTGTGGTCCATAGGGTCGCAGAGTCGGACATGACTGAAGTGCCTTAGTGTTCTAAAGACTCCATCAGCTACTTACCATTTAACAGGATAAAGTCCATACACCTCAACTTGACAATAACAAACCTTCATAATGTTATTGAAAACCTCTTCTCCTTCCAGTTGCCTTTGATCTACCTTACACACCAACCACACAGAACTTCTTTTTCCCAAAGGGTCTGTGAGCATTTGAGAATATTTTGATTTTTATTCATTGTTTTGTTGAGTGCCCTTAATTTTTTTCTCTAGCTAATGAGATCCAAGTCAGCCTTTTCATGTACCCACTAAGATAGTACTCAAATGCACCTTGTCAATTTCTCTGAGAATCTTTTCTCTAAATGCTTTACCCTCCCAAATTACTCATTCTTTCCTTGCATGAACACAATAATAGCTATTTATCTTTAATATTATATTTAGGATACTGTATTTAATTCAGTTTTATTTCTGTCGTTGTATACCACTTCTTGAACTAAAAGCTCATTGAAGAAGACAGAGACTGAGTCTCTTTGTTTTCTGATCCAGTGCTTAATACAGGCCTAGATTACAGTAGGTGCTCAGTAATTTTTTTGTTCTGAGTAAAGCTGGGACTTAGGCTCTCTCTTTGCAGAAGAGTGGGGACACCTGAAAATCAACTTACAAGTACTGGTATGCATTGTCAGTTTGACTTGGAATAGATTAAAATATATAAAAAGGAATGACTTCTTACTTTTACTTTTTTCTTTCTCTTTTTGTACTAATAATTGGAGAGATAAGATGAGGAAATGGAAGACAAGATACATCTTTTCTGATCCAGCCTAAGAGCTAGATCTGACCTATATAGAAAGAGTAACAATGGGAAGAAGCTAAAGGGATCATAAGAAAGAATATTATAAAACCTTGAGAAGGAAATGCTAATTTAGATCCTTATGGCAGAATTTCACAGAGACTGATGCAGAGTATTTGTCCTACCCTACCCCAGTCTGTGGGATAAACAGGTTTAGCTGGTGATTCATGAAAAATAAAATCTCTATTCTGACCAAGTCATAGGGGAGGACCTGGCTCCCAGCATGATATCACACTTAAAGGAAATCCCCATAGTCAGGTCATGCTGGTGCAGAGGGCCTTCCCTTAAGTGACTTTTGGGCATCAGATCTTTGGCAAATATGTAAGAGCTGAAGAACGTGAAACAGTTTATTCAGAGGTCATATAAATTCTCTTTTGGGGATTCCCAGAAATAATTGTGTCTACTGGGGAAGCTGAGGTACTGCCACCATGAAAATCAGAACTAAGAGCCACAGAAAAACTGAGTGTTAAAATTCCATGTAGGGCTTCCCCTGGTGGTCCAGTGGGTAAGGACACTGCCTTGCAGTGCAAGGGGCGCCCGTTCGATCTCTGGCCTGGGAAGATCCCACGTGCCGCAGAGCGGCCGGACCGATATGTCCAATTACTGAGCCGGAGCTCTGGGGCGCATGTGCCCAGAGCCAGTGGTCTGCAACAATAGAGGCCACCGAGATGGCAGGCCCACAGGAGCCAAAGAACAAAGACAGATGAAAATAGAGAAATGAAAGACCAAAAGAAGTGGCCCGCCCACCCCCCTCCTTCCCAACCTGCCCCCCGCCCAAAAATAAAAAAAATAAATAAATCTTTAAAAAAAAAAATTCCATCTAACCACACACTTATCCAAAGCTGGTAAGTCCAGAGGTCACGCAGGTTAAATAAAAGATTTAAAGAATGAGTGAATAGTAAGTATATACTGAAATTGAAGTCAGTGTTTTTTCACTTTTACCAAATAAAGGTTTTATTTACAGTGTGAGGTTCATCCTTAATAGGCATTTATGAACTTATAACATGGAAGGTCTGTTTCAGATAGGAGTTATTTTAAAAGTTTAATCCAATGGCTGGCACATATTCTAGGTTTGATTCTCAAAACTATCATCCTTACCTAAAATCACCCATGTCTGTTATAACATTATACAACAGTTTTTTCATTCATGGAGCAATAGTGTCAATGAGCTCCAGTTTATCCATTACATAGCATAAAGGAAAGATAGATTTGTAGCTTTATTTCTTTGAAAGACATGAAAAAATCTGTACCAAATAAAGCATGAGGATCTACTTAGCCTTGCTGTTAACTGAAGGAGAAAACAAAATCATTTAGAGTTAAAAAGTAAATGAAACATTAATATAGTGTATCTATTCTGTTGTCTAACTGCCTATGAGAAGCTAAGTTGAAATATTGTGATCCTTAAAGGAAATCCCCATAGTCAGGTCATGCTGGTGCAGAGGGCCTTCCCTTAAGTGACTTTTGGGCATCAGATCTTTGGCAAATATGTAAGAGCTGAAGAACGTGAAACAGTTTATTCAGAGGTCATATAAATTCTCTTTTGGGGATTCCCAGAAATAATTGTGTCTACTGGGGAAGCTGAGGTACTGCCACCATGAAAATCAGAACTAAGAGCCACAGAAAAACTGAGTGTTAAAATTCCATGTAGGGCTTCCCCTGGTGGTCCAGTGGGTAAGGACACTGCCTTGCAGTGCAAGGGGCGCCCGTTCGATCTCTGGCCTGGGAAGATCCCACGTGCCGCAGAGCGGCCGGACCGATATGTCCAATTACTGAGCCGGAGCTCTGGGGCGCATGTGCCCAGAGCCAGTGGTCTGCAACAATAGAGGCCACCGAGATGGCAGGCCCACAGGAGCCAAAGAACAAAGACAGATGAAAATAGAGAAATGAAAGACCAAAAGAAGTGGCCCGCCCACCCCCCCACCCAACCCGACTCCAGCCCAAAATAAATAAATAAATAAATCTTTAAAAAAAAAAAAAAAATTCCATCTAACCACACACTTATCCAAAGCTGGTAAGTCCAGAGGTCACGCAGGTTAAATAAAAGATTTAAAGAATGAGTGAATAGTAAGTATATACTGAAATTGAAGTCAGTGTTTTTTCACTTTTACCAAATAAAGGTTTTATTTACAGTGTGAGGTTCATCCTTAATAGGCATTTATGAACTTATAACATGGAAGGTCTGTTTCAGATAGGAGTTATTTTAAAAGTTTAATCCAATGGCTGGCACATATTCTAGGTTTGATTCTCAAAACTATCATCCTTACCTAAAATCACCCATGTCTGTTATAACATTATACAACAGTTTTTTCATTCATGGAGCAATAGTGTCAATGAGCTCCAGTTTATCCATTACATAGCATAAAGGAAAGATAGATTTGTAGCTTTATTTCTTTGAAAGACATGAAAAAATCTGTACCAAATAAAGCATGAGGATCTACTTAGCCTTGCTGTTAACTGAAGGAGAAAACAAAATCATTTAGAGTTAAAAAGTAAATGAAACATTAATATAGTGTATCTATTCTGTTGTCTAACTGCCTATGAGAAGCTAAGTTGAAATATTGTCTAACATTTTGCCAGTAGGGGGAAAAAATAACAGCAGATGGGCCAAGCAGAAGGCAGAGTCAGATCATTTTGTATTCTTTCATTGTAATCTTTCTTTTTTTTTTTTTTTTTTTTTTTTCCAGTTTCGTTATAGATAGGACTGTGATAGATAATCTTACATCAGAAAACATGTATCCGATATTCTCGTAATTACATTACACATGTCTTTCTTTGGGGCTACTTTTGCAAGTAGGATAGTATAATGAAGATCTTTTCTGAGAGGGTTGGTTGAAATTAGGAATTCATGAGGAATGCACAAATTATGTAAAGACAGTAAAAATGGAGAGGCTTCTACCAGAGAACTGCACGCTGTGATGCCATTGTCCTGTGCTTGATGTTAACTGATCCTACTCATAAAGATGTCTGTTAGCTATCACGCACCAGCTCTGATCTTGTTCAATGTGTCCTCAGGAGCTAAGTGGTACAACAGCAAAGGCAACAGATGTTGGGAATGACAAGCCAAATCATTGGAAACTAAGCCAATAACTTCCCTTCAAAAGTAAGTGGTTTGACATTATAATCTCCTGAATTCGTTTCTTTTAGAAGCAGTTTTTTTATGGATTTTTGCAGCTAACCTTGGTTCCTGCCCACAGGATAAGTCCACCCATCACTGTTCAACTAGCAATTGCCTCCCCATCTGTTTTGGAAGCAGTAACTGGATTCAAAACTATACTTTCATGGAAGGTCTGTTTCAGATAGGAGTTATTTTAAAAGTTTAATTCAATGGCTGGCACATATTCTAGGTTTCATTCCTGAGACTATCATCCTTACCTAAAATCAACTGGGTCTTTTATAACATTATACAACAGTTTTTTCATTCATGGAGCAATAGTGTCAATGAGCTCCAGTTTATCCATTACATAGCATAAAGGAAAGATAGATTTGTAGCTTTATTTCTTTGAAAGACATGAAAAAATCTGTACCAAATAAAGCATGAGGATCTACTTAGCCTTGCTGTTAACTGAAGGAGAAAACAAAATCATTTAGAGTTAAAAAGTAAATGAAACATTAATATAGTGTATCTATTCTGTTGTCTAACTGCCTATGAGAAGCTAAGTTGAAATATTGTCTAACATTTTGCCAGTAGGGGGAAAAAATAACAGCAGATGGGCCAAGCAGAAGGCAGAGTCAGATCATTTTGTATTCTTTCATTGTAATCTTTTTTTTTTTTTTTTTTTTTTTTTTTTCCAGTTTCGTTATAGATAGGACTGTGATAGATAATCTTACATCAGAAAACATGTATCCGATATTCTCGTAATTACATTACACATGTCTTTCTTTGGGGCTACTTTTGCAAGTAGGATAGTATAATGAAGATCTTTTCTGAGAGGGTTGGTTGAAATTAGGAATTCATGAGGAATGCACAAATTATGTAAAGACAGTAAAAATGGAGAGGCTTCTACCAGAGAACTGCACGCTGTGATGCCATTGTCCTGTGCTTGATGTTAACTGATCCTACTCATAAAGATGTCTGTTAGCTATCACGCACCAGCTCTGATCTTGTTCAATGTGTCCTCAGGAGCTAAGTGGTACAACAGCAAAGGCAACAGATGTTGGGAATGACAAGCCAAATCATTGGAAACTAAGCCAATAACTTCCCTTCAAAAGTAAGTGGTTTGACATTATAATCTCCTGAATTCGTTTCTTTTAGAAGCAGTCTATGGATTTGCATTGTTGAATTGGAATGCCATCTGTTTCCTGGATGCAGCTAACCTTGGTTCCTGCCCCACAGGATAAGTCCACCCATCACTGTTCAACTAGCATTCTCTTGTCATTGTAAATCACTTCTTCCAACCACAACATTCTCAATCAGGATCATAATTGGAAGACAGATAACATTCCCCCAGGAAATTTGCATATTTTAGCAGGCCCACTTCAAATTCAAAAGCTTTGAATTGCACATTGTCCAGCATATTTTAAAGTGTACTTATCATTGTAAAGAGGTATGTTTATAAAATGTCTTCTATAAACATTTATACTGAGACACACTAGTTTATTAGTAGTGAAAGTTTTATTTAAATAACACCTTATACCTGATTACTGTCTAAAAAGTATCTTCATAGTGATTGTAGCAATCCTGTAATCCTTATTCATACAGAAGAAATCAAGACCTTGAGAATTTAATTTATTTATCAGTTCTTATGAAGACTTTTCTGGTTGTTGGACAGAAGAGGCATCAAGGATACAGCTATGAATAAAACAGACATGGATTTTGTCCTCATGAGTCTTTAATAGCAGAGACAGGGGTAAATATGTTAGATTGTTGAGAATCACAAATTCTGTGAAGAAAATAAAGAAGTGTGATCACAGCAGGATGGTTTGATTTAAATGAGAAGGTTTAGAAAGCCTTCTCTGAAGAAGAGACATTGAAATTGAAACCACAGGCATGATTGGGAACCTGAGCAGAAAATTCAAAGGAAGAATGGAGTAGGTATAGATTTAGAAAGGTTTTAAGTGAAAAAGAGCTTAACCCTTCCAAAGAATGCATGGGGGACTAGTGAGCTGGTAAACCAAGGGGAAAGTGACAGGAGGCAAAGCTAAGTAGGAAAACAGGACGTATTACGGGATCACATTAACGGTCTACCTGACTTGCCCATGAATGCGTGCTAAGTTGCTTTCATCATATCCAGCTGTTTCTGACCTCACTGACTGTAGCCCATCAGGCTTTTCTGTGCATGAGATTCTCCATACCCTCCTCCCTCCCACTGGAACACAAATAGAAAATGGCCTCACTGAGAGTAGAAGTTGTCTGTGAATTTTTATTCTAATTCAATTCTGTTCTATTTCCATTTACCTTTTTATGGTGCTTTCTTCATTGAAAAGAGAAATGAGGTGCTCACATAGGAGCATAGATATGTACAGGTGTATAGATGTTGCTATGAAAACAAAGCAAACAACAAAGCAGCTCGTTACTTTATATTTGTTACCTGAAAATGTGTTTGTTATTTTTGTTTTCTTTTGTTCAGTTGAGAACTTAAGTTAGTCATGTGATGATGCACTGATGAATAAGCCTGTTTTCCTGCCAAATTAATCATTATGGGTACAATGGTTACTTTACATGAACAACTCTGTATCACTGTTACTCTTGGCCAGATAGTTTATGTCTTTAGGGACAAGATCCTTCTCTTGTAAGAAGAGAAGGCTGAAAGAGGTTTCTAAGAGGTCTTTACCAATTGCTCCTGGCAGTTACCTGCCAGCCACAAGGGTAATCAGCCTTAAGTTGCAAACTTTGATGAGATCATTGTGCCTTTGTATCAGTCAATATCAAAGCTGGTTCTACCTCTCTACTTTCTATAATGGGAATTAAAACAGCATTTCTAATCTGATTGAGGAGAATTTTTTTTTAATTTACATGTGAAATAAGTCGCATACATATATTTTCTGCTTTAGCACAAATTATTGCTATATTGTGTATGTTCTACTATATTCTGGACTTACCAATACAGATATCAAAGACATCTTTTTTGATCACTTAAGAATGTACAATTTTATGCTGGGCAAAGGTGAATGAGGTACGATCTTTTCCCTAATGAGCATACAAGCATAAAATGGAATAAATAAAATATATAAATACCAGTTATCTAGCTGGTAAACCGAGGGGAAAGTGACAGGAGGCAAAGCTAAGTAGGAAAACAGGACGTATTACGGGATCACATTAACGGTCTACCTGACTTGCCCATGAATGCGTGCTAAGTTGCTTTCATCATATCCAGCTGTTTCTGACCTCACTGACTGTAGCCCATCAGGCTTTTCTGTGCATGAGATTCTCCATACCCTCCTCCCTCCCACTGGAACACAAATAGAAAATGGCCTCACTGAGAGTAGAAGTTGTCTGTGAATTTTTATTCTAATTCAATTCTGTTCTATTTCCATTTACCTTTTTATGGTGCTTTCTTCATTGAAAAGAGAAATGAGGTGCTCACATAGGAGCATAGATATGTACAGGTGTATAGATGTTGCTATGAAAACAAAGCAAACAACAAAGCAGCTCGTTACTTTATATTTGTTACCTGAAAATGTGTTTGTTATTTTTGTTTTCTTTTGTTCAGTTGAGAACTTAAGTTAGTCATGTGATGATGCACTGATGAATAAGCCTGTTTTCCTGCCAAATTAATCATTATGGGTACAATGGTTACTTTACATGAACAACTCTGTATCACTGTTACTCTTGGCCAGATAGTTTATGTCTTTAGGGACAAGATCCTTCTCTTGTAAGAAGAGAAGGCTGAAAGAGGTTTCTAAGAGGTCTTTACCAATTGCTCCTGGCAGTTACCTGCCAGCCACAAGGGTAATCAGCCTTAAGTTGCAAACTTTGATGAGATCATTGTGCCTTTGTATCAGTCAATATCAAAGCTGGTTCTACCTCTCTACTTTCTATAATGGGAATTAAAACAGCATTTCTAATCTGATTGAGGAGAATTTTTTTTTAATTTACATGTGAAATAAGTCGCATACATATATTTTCTGCTTTAGCACAAATTATTGCTATATTGTGTATGTTCTACTATATTCTGGACTTACCAATACAGATATCAAAGACATCTTTTTTGATCACTTAAGAATGTACAATTTTATGCTGGGCAAAGGTGAATGAGGTACGATCTTTTCCCTAATGAGCATACAAGCATAAAATGGAATAAATAAAATATATAAATACCAGTTATCTAAAGTAGGATTTATTTATATGATGGACAACATTAAGAGACAATGCCCAGTAATCCTACTTATATCTTATTTCTCCCCTTCCATGCTTTTTTGTTGTCATTTATATTATTTAATAAAAGTCAAATCCATATCTTAATTGAGCCTGCAGATATTTTGGCAGGAAAGGTATTTTATTTTCATTGTGCATAAAACATTTGGATTCTGAAAGCTAAGATATTTAGTTGCTTCTTCTTTCTTCTTGTTTTTTCCTCTCCTCCTCCTCCTACTCCTTTCCCTTCTTCTCCTTTCCCCTTTCCCATTCCCTCCTTCCTTTCCCCTTCCCTCTCCCCATTCCCCCTTCCCCTTTTTCTATGTGCTGTAGTGGGTTGAATAGCATCCTCCAAAAACGTATATACACCTGTAACCTCAGACTGTAACCTTATTTAGCGATAGGAACTTTGCAGGTAAGATCGAGGTAAGGACTGAGGAGATCATACAGTATCCAATGAGAATGCCCTTAAATCCAAAGTGTTCTTATATGAGACAGAAAAGGACATAGAAATACACAGAGAGGAAAATGCAGTCAATTTCTAGAGGCAGAGGTTAGAATTCTGTGTTGATAAGCAAAAGAATGCCAGAAGCTGAAAGAAGCAGGGAAGGATTCTCCCCTAGAGCCTTCGCAGTGAGTGTGACCCTGCTGGCCCTCAGATTGTAGGCTTCCAGACTTGAGAACTATGAGAGAGGAAGTTTATGTTGTTTATTTCCACCAAGTTAAGTCATGGCTATGTTATGTGTGAAGGCCTAGAAAATGAATGCAATAACCATTTTAGTCTGTTTCATGTTACAATTTAGTTTTAACTGTGCTTTGGGATATAAGAAGGCTCTATGTTCGCCTTAGACAAGGTACTTTGAAAAAGCTTGACTTCTCACTGCTTAAACAACCACTATTCTGTAAATGATGATCCTCTATAGAGAGCGTAACAGTGATCAGAGTAAGTCAGTTGGCTGAGGTGGCCAGCAAGCAACAAGAGGGACTGAGGTATGTCTATCTAAGAGGTGACAGGTGATTTTTTTATTATATACTGGATATTTTGTCTATTAGGAGACTCTGTAGGCACAATTATGAAATGAATTTGACTTATGAAATAATATAAATGACAACAAAAGGGGAGAAATAAGATATACGTAGGATTACTAGACATTGCCTCTTAAAAAGTCTGTTCTGGTTAAAATGAAAATCTTTTATCAGAAAGTTGCCCTGTTTAACACTCAAGTCCTGGCCTACTTTTGTTCTACTAACAAGAAAATTCTCGGAGGTTTGCAATATGATTTTGGCTGGCTTGGTTGATTTGGTGCTTCTGGGATTCTCACTGATACCCTCCAGTACTCTCACAGGGAAGGGAGTTTCCCCTCATGCCTCTAGGTTTGGAGAAAACATTAGTACCCTCATGGCAGCCACCATTATGGAAGGATCCCCACCTGCTCCCTGGCTGCCCCCCATATCTCACTGAGGGAGGGGAGGCTCAGCCCTAGGACGAAGAGACTTACTTCTCCCAGCCACTGGTGTATCAAAACCCCAGCCAGTGCCACAAAACTGCTGGTATCTCCAGGTGGGAGAAGGAAGTCTCAGACCCAGTGGGAAAGAGATCTCCCTTGGCCACTTATTTTCAGTAGGGTTCCCAATGGATTCATCTTCTGGGGATGCTGCCTGTCCTAATGAGGTTGTCTGCCGGACTCATCAGTCTGGATGGGGAATGAGCCTATCTGGGCTGTCTTCTTTTGCCAGGTTGAGGGTCAGAAATGCCAGGCAGGAGCTGCCTTCTTCAGCTGGGTGGGATTCCTAAGAGGCTCTGTTTCTCTGTTCCTGTAATTCTAGATTCCCTAACCAGCTTGCCTTTCTGTTTCTGCCTTTCCGAGTTCTCTTTTGGTTGCCCCTAGCATCGTTTCCAGATTTATAGTTGTACTTAGTGGAGAAGAATAGGCAGAAATCACCTGGTTTTTTAGGTTTTTAGACCTTAAGCTTCCACTTTCCTCGGGGGAAAACAGCAAGAAAGGTGGTCAAATTTCCAGTCTAATTTAAACAAGAAAAACTATCACAAAAACCAATGGTTAAGTCATAAAACAGAAAGATATGGAACAATGATGGTTAAGATATTATTTCTCACCTAAGAAAAAAAATTGGGGTGAAAATCTCTCTTGGCTGTAGGTGAAAAATGAGTTGAGGAGCAGTCAGATATGGCACCGAAGAACAGCTCCGAAATGGGGTCCCAAATGTTCCTCCGACTAGTGTTATGAGAAAAGGTACAGGATTTTGAGACAGGGTACAGGAGAGCTTTACAAGATGTGTGGTTAACTCTATAACAGAGGAGAACTATGTAACTGCTTTCAAAAATAAGTAATTAAAATAAAGCTGAGACCCTGAGAAATCATAGCCGGCGTTCCACCTATCACCCTAAGTAGGCACAGTAGAATCCGTTGTCTGGGACGTAAGGGCTTAAAGTGCCTGCAGCATCCCCAGTGATTTCCCAAGGCCTCAGGGAGGCCCCACCCTTCCCTCAGACCTCAGAGAGAGAGAGGAAGTTAAGGGTGAATGGAGAGAGAGCCTTAGATCCTCTATCCTATGAGAGAGGTTCCCCAGATAAACAGGGTGCTCAGTCCAGCTGCCAACATTGAAAGGATAAGAATGACCGAAGACCAGTTGGGACTCTGTATTTCAGTGTATATGGGTCTGAGTGTCATGCTAACTTCTCTTCATGTCCTGTTGCTATGTCTCCACCTCTCTCTATACCTAGGATTCTCCCTACATTGAGACACAACTGCAGGAAAAATATATCAATTTAATAGAATAACACTGAAGCAACTAAAAACGAAACTAAATTTACTGGTTTTACCTAGATTTGCCCAAATTAAGTTTCTCTGCCATCAAGTTGAACAATAGCATAGAGACTAAATTTAATTATAGATGTAACAGCTAATCCTCCAATTTTGATGTGCAGTCTTTAGACTTGTTAACTGTATCATACTATACAACAAAATCTATACAGATTCAAAATTAATTAGTTGTAATGCAAACAGATACATTTGCTATAGATCATTTTGCCCAACTATAAAATTATGTGTCAAAAGTAACACTGAATAGATTTAGAATAGTTGTACTTAGTGGAGAAGAATAGGCAGAAATCACCTGGTTTTTTAGGTTTTTAGACCTTAAGCTTCCACTTTCCTCGGGGGAAAACAGCAAGAAAGGTGGTCAAATTTCCAGTCTAATTTAAACAAGAAAAACTATCACAAAAACCAATGGTTAAGTCATAAAACAGAAAGATATGGAACAATGATGGTTAAGATATTATTTCTCACCTAAGAAAAAAAATTGGGGTGAAAATCTCTCTTGGCTGTAGGTGAAAAATGAGTTGAGGAGCAGTCAGATATGGCACCGAAGAACAGCTCCGAAATGGGGTCCCAAATGTTCCTCCGACTAGTGTTATGAGAAAAGGTACAGGATTTTGAGACAGGGTACAGGAGAGCTTTACAAGATGTGTGGTTAACTCTATAACAGAGGAGAACTATGTAACTGCTTTCAAAAATAAGTAATTAAAATAAAGCTGAGACCCTGAGAAATCATAGCCGGCGTTCCACCTATCACCCTAAGTAGGCACAGTAGAATCCGTTGTCTGGGACGTAAGGGCTTAAAGTGCCTGCAGCATCCCCAGTGATTTCCCAAGGCCTCAGGGAGGCCCCACCCTTCCCTCAGACCTCAGAGAGAGAGGAAGTTAAGGGTGAATGGAGAGGGGCCTTCGATCCTCTATCCTATGAGAGAGGTTCCCCAGATAAACAGGGTGCTCAGTCCAGCTGCCAACATTGAAAGGATAAGAATGACCGAAGACCAGTTGGGACTCTGTATTTCAGTGTATATGGGTCTGAGTGTCATGCTAACTTCTCTTCATGTCCTGTTGCTATGTCTCCACCTCTCTCTATACCTAGGATTCTCCCTACATTGAGACACAACTGCAGGAAAAATATATCAATTTAATAGAATAACACTGAAGCAACTAAAAACGAAACTAAATTTACTGGTTTTACCTAGATTTGCCCAAATTAAGTTTCTCTGCCATCAAGTTGAACAATAGCATAGAGACTAAATTTAATTATAGATGTAACAGCTAATCCTCCAATTTTGATGTGCAGTCTTTAGACTTGTTAACTGTATCATACTATACAACAAAATCTATACAGATTCAAAATTAATTAGTTGTAATGCAAACAGATACATTTGCTATAGATCATTTTGCCCAACTATAAAATTATGTGTCAAAAGTAACACTGAATCTGTATGTCCTCTAACAGTCCTTATTCTGTACAATTTTACCTCTTTTCCAATGTGTGATGATTATATACAATATTCTTTAATATTATAACAATTTCTTGCACAGACTAACACCTGTTTTCTTTTCCTCACTTCCCAAGCTGATATAATGGCAACAGAACTTTAAGAAAGCTATACATAGAAGATTTTCTAAAATGAAAAAGAAATAGAAACACCATAAACATTTAAATATAGAGGAATAATCAAGTAAATTGTGAATTGTACTCAGTTACTAAAAGTCAGAAAATATTCAAAAAATATTTAACAGTGGAAAAAACACTCAGGTTACGTCAATCCGGCAATATTGTAGGATATTCAACATGATATGCTGTGTAAAGCGATAAACTGCTAGTTTTCAGTGTGAGCCTTACTTATCTGGATCAGGTATATTTGTTCTTCATGCACACATGAAAGTCAACTCTTCACTGATTATCAGTCAGAATGAATCAAAATCATTCTCCTTTGTGCTTCATCCCTGCTCTGCACTTAGGTTTCATTACACCTGCAGCATTGTCTTATTTCTAACCTTGTTGTGTCTTACTTATCTTGTATCACTAACTGTTAGCACTGAGATTATCCCATATTAACTACTAGGTTCTTATTTGTTGCATAACATAGAGGCAAAGATCTGATTTTAGATCACATATTCGATACAAGTTTCTTGGTTAATTGAGAGGTTTGCACCTTAAATGGGAATTGTCAATATTGATAAACACTAGGAAGAGACAAAGGAAAAGGAAAATAGACATTGATTTCAGAAATTGCACACAAATTTATTGAACATTCATAAAATGAAAGCTTCAGAAAATGTCATGGAAGCTCTGAACATGCATTTGAAGAAGGATATCTTTCTTTCTTAACATTGTGTTAAGAATTCAATTGATAATTAAAGAACCGTCACAGCAGAAATTTATCTTAAATCTCATGGCTCTTATCAACAAATTGTTTGACTAGCATTTTTAGTCACAAAGCTGCTTTTCACTTGAATTATTTTTCTTTTGTTAATTTTCTAGGGGGGAGAAAATTAGTCAAAACAAAGAAAAAAATGTATAACGAGACAAATTGTTAAAACTCCAAATGCCATTTACTCCTGTCATTTATCAGGAATTCAAATTAGGCTTTCATTAATATTTCACTTCAAAACTCAATTGTCAGCCTGTTATCCTGACTAATATGATAAACATATTCTGGGATTTAGTTTTTATTCTTGTTTTAAACTCTATGATGACTGCTAGTTTAAGTTTCTGCTATTAATGGATCTCCTTTACAAAAATCTTGTTTGAGTTTATCAGTATTTGTTACTGTCTGACTAAAGAACTTTCTGAAGTTCTTCTATTAGGCAGGATTGTAGAAATCTATAGACTGGGTTTTTAAAAGGCTGACAAAGATGTACGGGTTAACAAACCCTCACTCCTCCACCACATCAAAATTCCTATCAAAAATTATGTCTGTTTATTTAGTAACTAACCAATAGAGTGAACCAACCATGCTTTGGAACCTTCAGGAGAAATATGAAGTAAAAGATCCAATAACCTGGGACATTTAGAGCTAGAATTTATTTCTGCCTCACTTTATGCCTTTCCAATTCCATCTGCTAAATTACACTTCAAAATTACCCTCAAAGAATGAGACTCAGCAACATTTTCATTTGATTACAAGCCAGATGCCCTATGGCCTATTTCCTAAATGTCTTGTTTTGAACTTACCAGCTCTAAATTGTGGTGTCTCTTAGGTTCCTGTTGCCTCCATGAAAGTAATATTAATAGAATCAGAGATGAGACTTCAGCTATTATTTAACTCAGCATTTCTCAGTAAGAATAATATCACCTTGCACTGAGCACTTTAGAATTTTGTGGGTGCAGTTTTGGGGTTGTTGCAGTTACTGGGGATCTGACTGGTATTTAGTAGGTGGCAGTCAGTCAGAGGTGCTGGATGCCCTATACTGTGTGGGACAGCTGTGAAAATTGAAGACTTACCCCACATCCTCTCTGACATGTAAGTATCCTGTAAAGCAGTGGCTTCCACCCTTTTTGGCACCAGGGACCAGTTTCATGGAAGACCGTTTTACTATGGACTGGGGTGGGGGTGGGAGGAGGTTTTCAGGATGATTCAAGTGCATTACATTTATTGTGCACTTTATTTCTATTTTTGTTACATCAGCTCCACCTCAGATTGTCAGGCATTAGATCCTGAAGATTGGGGACCCACGCTTTAAAGATCAGTGGTTGTCCAACTTTAGCTTACATCAGACTCTCTTGCAGGGCTTGTTAAAGCATGGAGTGCTGGTCCCTACTCTCAGTGACTGACTGATTCCGTGAGTCTAGGGTGGGCCAGATAATTTACATTCCCAACAAGTTCCCAGGAGATGCTGATGTTGCTGGTTCAGGGACCAATTGGAGAGCTATAATTCTAGATAGATGGTTATGTTGGTGAGAACTTCGTAGTTTCCTGAATCAGAAAACTAGACCCACTTTATGTATCAAAAGCTATTTTGACATGGTTTTACTATTCACAGAGTATTCTAGTGCTGCCACTACCACATAATTTAAGAAATTTGAGCTTCATTGTAATCTTGCTTCAACAGGAGCTGTTTAACATGTTTGAAAATTCTATCACTCAAAATTAGTCACTACCAAGATCAATATCCGCCCAAATACCACACACCTCTATCTGGCTATATTTATACCTTTAAGAAGTAAATATGTAACAGTAGCCTCAACACTTCTTTTTAACCAACTTAGAACTAAATATTATTAAATTAGTAAGGAGATAGCAAAATCAGAGATTTCTCTGCATTTATGTAGTATAAATTATTTCAAAATATTTATCGATGGTGTATCAAAGCAGAGATATAAAAGTTATGTATTGAAATCATTAACTTGAGTATACTAGTTGGTTTTTAATCTTATTTGAATATTTTCCTCAGAGATCTGTCATGCATCCATATATCCTACTCATTATTGTTGATCTTTCCGATGATTTAGTAGGTGGCAGTCAGTCAGAGGTGCTGGATGCCCTATACTGTGTGGGACAGCTGTGAAAATTGAAGACTTACCCCACATCCTCTCTGACATGTAAGTATCCTGTAAAGCAGTGGCTTCCACCCTTTTTGGCACCAGGGACCAGTTTCATGGAAGACCGTTTTACTATGGACTGGGGTGGGGGTGGGAGGAGGTTTTCAGGATGATTCAAGTGCATTACATTTATTGTGCACTTTATTTCTATTTTTGTTACATCAGCTCCACCTCAGATTGTCAGGCATTAGATCCTGAAGATTGGGGACCCACGCTTTAAAGATCAGTGGTTGTCCAACTTTAGCTTACATCAGACTCTCTTGCAGGGCTTGTTAAAGCATGGAGTGCTGGTCCCTACTCTCAGTGACTGACTGATTCCGTGAGTCTAGGGTGGGCCAGATAATTTACATTCCCAACAAGTTCCCAGGAGATGCTGATGTTGCTGGTTCAGGGACCAATTGGAGAGCTATAATTCTAGATAGATGGTTATGTTGGTGAGAACTTCGTAGTTTCCTGAATCAGAAAACTAGACCCACTTTATGTATCAAAAGCTATTTTGACATGGTTTTACTATTCACAGAGTATTCTAGTGCTGCCACTACCACATAATTTAAGAAATTTGAGCTTCATTGTAATCTTGCTTCAACAGGAGCTGTTTAACATGTTTGAAAATTCTATCACTCAAAATTAGTCACTACCAAGATCAATATCCGCCCAAATACCACACACCTCTATCTGGCTATATTTATACCTTTAAGAAGTAAATATGTAACAGTAGCCTCAACACTTCTTTTTAACCAACTTAGAACTAAATATTATTAAATTAGTAAGGAGATAGCAAAATCAGAGATTTCTCTGCATTTATGTAGTATAAATTATTTCAAAATATTTATCGATGGTGTATCAAAGCAGAGATATAAAAGTTATGTATTGAAATCATTAACTTGAGTATACTAGTTGGTTTTTAATCTTATTTGAATATTTTCCTCAGAGATCTGTCATGCATCCATATATCCTACTCATTATTGTTGATCTTTCCAGTCTGTCATCTTTGCCCACCACATGTCAAAAAACAATTTCTAGGTCCTTTCAAGTATTAGAGGTCCACTGAAGGGTTTCAAGATAGGGCATGCTTTTTTTTTTTTTTAGTACCTTTTCCATCTCATATAATAAAGAATTATTTGGATATTACACTAAAAGGACCATTTCATTTTATTACAACACAGTCCCTTCATTGAATCTGTTTTTCCCTTTCTAATATGCCTTGGCATATTAACTTGTTTTCAGTTAAGGTAGTTTCTCTTTTTCCTACCATTACAGATAAATCTGATTTGCTTTTATTGGCTCTAAAGGTGCTCCCTTATCTCTATTCTTTTAATTTTCTATATGTCTTCTATAGAATGGCTTCTGATTATCTGATAGATACCAGGTATTTGGATACCTCTAGATATTTATTGTGAGCAAGTACAATTTATAACTGTCTCAGGATGCCCTTCTGTAGAGTCCTACCTGAATATTTGCCTATTGGAATACACATGTTATTTTATTAGAAGTTATTTTTCTTAAAATTTACCTTTGTTTAAAGATAAATCATTTGGCCTATTTTTCTGGTAATTCTATTTGTAATAAATTCTATTATATATGAATTTCTTTTCAGGAATCAAAAGGGCATTAGAAATATTGGTTATAAAGGGGATATTGGCTGTGATAAAGCTGAGAACACCAGCCTAGTTCAATCTCTTCAGTTATTTTTGTGAAAATACAGGTTCCCAGAAAAAACAAATGTGTGAAAACTTACCAATTTAAAATCCAATGATCCTACAACTGGAATAGAAACAATATAGTCATTTTGTCCTTTTCCTCTTTCAGTGTAGAAGGTAAGAAGTTGAGTGCAGAGGTTTATGTAATTTCTGATTATGGATTATAATAACAACGGAGTTCTCTTCATGGCTTCAGGTATAATATTTCTATGGAAAAACGTAGGCATTGGTCTTCTCCATCTAAAATCTATAAATCCACAGGTTCTTGTTCAAGCCAAAGAAATTGTGTTGTAGATGATTCCTTTTTCTTTACAGCATACCTTTGCTTCAACTTTAGATGCTAAGAAATTGGATCAGGCAACATTTTGAAATGGGTATATTTCTGGGGAAGAGGTGCAGAAATGGAGGCAATCACCTTCAACTGACAGAAAAGAGTGGTGAACTCAGAAAGGCTGAGAACTTAATCAATACTGAATCAGACTAAGCACAATGAAACACCAGATTATTAGACAGCAGCCTTCAAAGGGGCAATACTGCCCATCCAGGAGGAGCCTGGGTGCTTTGTAAGCTTAGCACAGCATTTATTAAGTGCCCCCACTGCATGCATCACAGATTGCAGAGAGTTGGTTGAAAGTTTACTACCACAGGATGCAGTAATTGAATGTGTCTTTGTATGTGACCTGAAGGAATGAATCATTTTCAGCAGCTTATATATTTTAAACTTATTACCTTAGCCTTCCACAGAATCAGTGTCATTGCATTGGTTTTATTGCTGTTATTGTTGTTGTTGTTATTGTTTTATGGTTATAGTTTTTATTGTTTGTTCTTTTATATTGCCCTCTCAGCTATAGGGTCATTCTAAGAAAGAGCACCATGAAATTAGTGCAGGAAAAGGGTTTAATCACTGTAAGGAACTGCAGAAATTTGTTTTCTTCTCTCTGATCTTAAGAAAAGTATAACAAATCTAAGGTCTGTTTTCATCTTCTCTGCCAGAAAACTCAGAGCCCAATTTGGATTATAACTATAGGAAATATTGGGGCCCTCAGGCCTGTTTTTTTCTTTCCTACTACTCTATTTTTTCTATTTTATTGTGATTTTATTGAATTAGTTATTAGTGTAATCTAACTTAAATCCTCTGTTAAAGGATGTTGGAGGATATGACAAATAGATTTGAATAACTAGGATCATAATGCTTGTCTCACAGGCAACTACTTTGATTTCACTTATGTGAGATTTAAATTTCCAGTCGCCTGGAACCTGGAAAATAGATATGCTTTCTGAGGAAGAGTGGATGAGTGTTAGTCACTGAGTCATGTCTTACGCTTTGCAACCCCATGGACTGTAGACTGACAGGCTCCTTTCCTCCTCCATGAAATTCTCCAGACAGGAATACTGAAGTGGGTTAACATTTCCTTCTCTAGGAAGAGTGAATACTCAAAAGTATTAGGTTGGAACATTCAGAAAGAATAACTAAGGAAGAAATATTAGATAACAGAATAGATTTTGTATCTAATGAAAAATACTCTAGAATAAAATTAATTAACAGATCTCAACACTGAAATTCCATAACTCCTTTAGGGAAAGCACAAAGGATGTCGTGAAAAAAGTAATAGGATTGGTAGTGGAACTGTCTTTGGAGAACATTGCGGGCAGAGGATAGAGCTGTCAAGGTGGGAGAGCATGTAATGCACTTGAAGAATAGACAAAAATCAAGGTGACAGAAGTATAATAAGCAAGACTGAAAGTTGTACAAGATTAAAATAAAGACTCAGACACTGGGAAGGTTGAAACTAGGCAGTGGCATGATCTAACTTGCATTTTAAAATATTACTTTGGGGCTTCCCTGGTAGTCAAGTGGGTAAGGAAAATGAAAGACTAAAATTTCTCTCCAGCGAAAATATTATAAAAAATATATATATTACTTTGACTCCCATGTATAGAATAAACTATATATTGAGACAAGGAAGGTAAGCAAGAGAAGAGACCTTTAGGAGACAGTTGCAGCTGTCCAAGTGAGAGAGGATGATGACAAGGACCGAGGTGATATCTGCAAAGTTGGATCAAGGAGGTTGGATTCTGGATGTCTTTTGAGGACAAAATTGACACTGGTCACAAAAGAGCTGGACATGACTTAGCAACTACATCCACCAACCCCACCATCATGGTGACAGAATGAATATAATAGAATGTCTAAACATGTTTTTCTGGTTTGGGGTAAGAATATCTGAATGGATTGTGTCATTTAATTTGATGGGAAGATGGAGGACATTGTGGGAGCAGGGTAGTTAAAATGGTGACTGATTCTATTGGGGGTATACTAATATTGGTATACCTAAGCAGAGATACCAGGTAATTCATTGGATAAAGGATCCTGAGGTTCATCTATGAAGGAAAGATATTCATTCTAGAGTCAATACATGTATGTGGCTTTTAAGGTCATGGTAGTGAATACTACTATGTAGTGAGAGAGGATAGAAGAACAGAGTCCCGTCTTCTCCCCCTTTTATCCTTTTACTTGTCTTCTCCCCCTTTTATCCTTTTACTCCTGTGAGCAAGCTAAGGGGAAGAAAATATAAAGAAGCAAGTGCCCCCATTAGGCCCTGGAATTGTGACTGAGTGGGTTATAATGTCTCATCACTCACCTGTCATTTATGCAGATTCTTTTAATTGATTCTTTGGTGCATTTTCTTGATAACTAGAGTTTAATCTTGTAAAACCTTATCTCCTGGGGGTTTTTAGGGTTTTAGTTTTCATTTTCTTATGGTTTTTGATTTTAACTTTTTTGCGTTCCATTTCCTACTCAGTTGAGCAGGAAAAATACCCTATATCTATAATTCTAATTGTCTCATTACTGCCATCATTGTCTTTGGAAAGAATGAACAAAGATCATGGAGTCAGAAAAGCAAACAGCAGGAGAAAGGAATCACAATAGGAAGGAAATCCAAAGCTGACAAATTCATATGAGGTTTTCAATATTTACAGAGTATACTCACCTGTGCTTTTTGTATAGCGAACATTTGGTATAGGGTATCCGAAATGTCAGGCTTCCCCCGTGGCTCAGCAGTAAAGAATTTGCCTGCAATGTAGGAGACAAGGGTTAGATCATTGGGTCAGGAAATTCACCTGGAGGAGGAAACAGCAATGCACTCCACTATTCATGCCTGAGAATGCCATGGACAGAGGATCTTGGCAGGCTCTAGTCTACAGGTTGCTAAGAGTTGGATGTGACTGAACATGCATGCATCTGACGTGTCCCAATGGCATCATGGGGACACTGGAGATGCGGATAAGCCTTCAATGAGCTTATGCTGTGTGATAGTGAGTTGTATTTTCAGAACAGCACACACTTTTTCAAAAACCTCCGTTTGATGGGTACAGCAATTAGGGCTAATCACACAAAAATTAATTAGTATAATTTTTTTGTCAATAGCTGGGTTTAAGAGGTGAGTTATTGGGTGTTATCTACCTATTTATTTATCTTTTAGTAGGCAGAATCTGGAGCTGTTTAATATGATAAAATCCTGTTTTACAGAATTAAACAGATTTCTCAGTTACAATCAGAAATCCATAACCGTTTAAAAACAAGTCCAGAAGAATGAGGCACACAGTGTTTTCAGTGTTTTCTAAATATAACAGAAGAGTTTCATTTACATCTTCAAAAAATGTTAAATGAGACTTTAGACAAAATCAATTATTGAGGAAACAAAGAGAATGTTTTTTGAAAATTGAGAGCCAGTGTAAAATCCTGTTCTATAAAGAGCTCCCTGTACAATTATGTTTAGTACATCACCTGACTGTGTGGTTGGAGGCATCTTTTAATAGAGATGCAAAACAGAAATCTGGACTAGACCTAGAATAATGGCTAAGTGTTCAGCAGGGATGGATGTTAAGTACTCTGGTTTATTACATTCTGATTATTGCATTTTGAATACCTTAAAATGACAATTTAATGTTGTTGAAATTATAAGAGTGTATTTTCTGCCAGCCACTTTTTAGTGAAAACCTGTGAGATATGACCAGAAATCAGAGGCTAAGTCTTTATTATATTATGGAAACCAGAATGAATCTCTAAAAATGAAAGGGTGACTCCCAGCTGTGAAGTTTTATGTTTGTTTTTAACAGACTTTTTTACTCCCAAGCTATGACTCATATTTAAGTTTCATACTTCAGAATAGACCCTTGAGGCAGGGAGTTTTGAATCAAAAACTTAAGAAAACATTGATTTGTTGCAACTTTTGAAATATAAGCTTTGTGTGACCTTATTCAGGATGCGGAAACACTGGTCAGTCATGAAACACTGACTTTCTGGAGGATAAAAACCTTCAATAGAATATCGCAGCCAAGAAAAAATTTCATGTTATGAAGTGTTTTTATATTTATTTGTAGGAAAAGAAATACAGAATATTATATTTCCTGGCTTACAAGAATAAGAACAGGAAACATATAATCCTTATCTTTTAACTCTCAATGTTATGGGATGATTCAACCAAAAAATGTATTACTTTATTGATATTTGAGGGAATAAGGAGAAACAAAGGCAAAAGTGAGATGAGTTCAACAAGATGGGTGGAGATAGAATCTGGAGCTGTTTAATATGATAAAATCCTGTTTTACAGAATTAAACAGATTTCTCAGTTACAATCAGAAATCCATAACCGTTTAAAAACAAGTCCAGAAGAATGAGGCACACAGTGTTTTCAGTGTTTTCTAAATATAACAGAAGAGTTTCATTTACATCTTCAAAAAATGTTAAATGAGACTTTAGACAAAATCAATTATTGAGGAAACAAAGAGAATGTTTTTTGAAAATTGAGAGCCAGTGTAAAATCCTGTTCTATAAAGAGCTCCCTGTACAATTATGTTTAGTACATCACCTGACTGTGTGGTTGGAGGCATCTTTTAATAGAGATGCAAAACAGAAATCTGGACTAGACCTAGAATAATGGCTAAGTGTTCAGCAGGGATGGATGTTAAGTACTCTGGTTTATTACATTCTGATTATTGCATTTTGAATACCTTAAAATGACAATTTAATGTTGTTGAAATTATAAGAGTGTATTTTCTGCCAGCCACTTTTTAGTGAAAACCTGTGAGATATGACCAGAAATCAGAGGCTAAGTCTTTATTATATTATGGAAACCAGAATGAATCTCTAAAAATGAAAGGGTGACTCCCAGCTGTGAAGTTTTATGTTTGTTTTTAACAGACTTTTTTACTCCCAAGCTATGACTCATATTTAAGTTTCATACTTCAGAATAGACCCTTGAGGCAGGGAGTTTTGAATCAAAAACTTAAGAAAACATTGATTTGTTGCAACTTTTGAAATATAAGCTTTGTGTGACCTTATTCAGGATGCGGAAACACTGGTCAGTCATGAAACACTGACTTTCTGGAGGATAAAAACCTTCAATAGAATATCGCAGCCAAGAAAAAATTTCATGTTATGAAGTGTTTTTATATTTATTTGTAGGAAAAAGAAATACAGAATATTATATTTCCTGGCTTACAAGAATAAGAACAGGAAACATATAATCCTTATCTTTTAACTCTCAATGTTATGGGATGATTCAACCAAAAAATGTATTACTTTATTGATATTTGAGGGAATAAGGAGAAACAAAGGCAAAAGTGAGATGAGTTCAACAAGAGGGTGGAGATGGAGATAGAAGAGAGAATTCAACTGAGAGGCAGGGAAGTGGGAAGAAAGAACCACATGTTTAAAAATACAAAAGAACATGTTATCCTTAGGATTAGATTTTGTTGAAGATAACAGAAACCGCCAAAATAATTGTGACTTAACAAAGAAAGTAGATATTCATTTCTCTCTCACATAAAGCTGGCAGGACAACTCTAATGAAAGTATCAGCAACTCTGGCTCAAAATAAATTTTAAAGTCTCAAGTAATTCATTTCCAATATGTGGAAATATTGTTTTGAGGCTTTTGCATTATTTAGTCTATTTACTGTGTTTGTATCCTTGACATGTTCTTCCACAATTCCAAGTTAGAGTCAGAATCTGTTGGTATAATTAGTTAAGGTATCCAAGGTTCATGTATTCTTTCAATAAAGGTGAATTATTAAATGTAATTAAACTGTTGCTCTTTTGTAAGGTACTGCATTAAAAAAGAAAAAAAAATCAAGAAGAATATGTGGTTTTTAATCCATAAGCCTTTATTTAGAATTAAGAAGTTAAAGTTATCCCTCCTATGGAGAATGACCCTAAAATAATATGTGTCAAAGCAAAAAATACATGAAAAATTGTATTTGCTACATGTAGCATAAAATATTAAACATTGAAATACATAATCATATTCTAATAAATAGGATGCTGCATGACTTCCAAGGCTAGATCTAAAACTTGCTATAGTTTCTACCTGGCTCTCTCTTTCGCCAGTTCATGAATATTTGTAGCCCCTAGCTGCCACGTAAGAGTTCAACTGGTCCTGCTACCATGTTGGTGAGACTGTAAAGAGAGGTTACACAGATGCAGAGCAAGCTGCTCAAGAAGCCTGTCTTGGTTGTGTCTGTGACACAGAGGCTTGGCATAACCATCTCTTCTTCCAGAAACAGGTATGATCTCAGATGAAGCCAGAGATGCCTGTGTATTCAGTCCATTCAGTGGCTAGTTATTTCTGCTGATTAACCTGACTAAAATCTATTCAGTAATGATCTGAGATCCATCTCAGGAAAACTTGACATGTAAGTCCGAAATGAAAGACTTAAACGTCACAGGCAACAAGAGGGTGGAGATGGAGATAGAACAGAGAATTCAACTGAGAGGCAGGGAAGTGGGAAGAAAGAACCACATGTTTAAAAATACAAAAGAACATGTTATCCTTAGGATTAGATTTTGTTGAAGATAACAGAAACCGCCAAAATAATTGTGACTTAACAAAGAAAGTAGATATTCATTTCTCTCTCACATAAAGCTGGCAGGACAACTCTAATGAAAGTATCAGCAACTCTGGCTCAAAATAAATTTTAAAGTCTCAAGTAATTCATTTCCAATATGTGGAAATATTGTTTTGAGGCTTTTGCATTATTTAGTCTATTTACTGTGTTTGTATCCTTGACATGTTCTTCCACAATTCCAAGTTAGAGTCAGAATCTGTTGGTATAATTAGTTAAGGTATCCAAGGTTCATGTATTCTTTCAATAAAGGTGAATTATTAAATGTAATTAAACTGTTGCTCTTTTGTAAGGTACTGCATTAAAAAAGAAAAAAAAATCAAGAAGAATATGTGGTTTTTAATCCATAAGCCTTTATTTAGAATTAAGAAGTTAAAGTTATCCCTCCTATGGAGAATGACCCTAAAATAATATGTGTCAAAGCAAAAAATACATGAAAAATTGTATTTGCTACATGTAGCATAAAATATTAAACATTGAAATACATAATCATATTCTAATAAATAGGATGCTGCATGACTTCCAAGGCTAGATCTAAAACTTGCTATAGTTTCTACCTGGCTCTCTCTTTCGCCAGTTCATGAATATTTGTAGCCCCTAGCTGCCACGTAAGAGTTCAACTGGGCCTGCTACCATGTGCGTGAGACTGTAAAGAGAGGGTACACAGATGCAGAGCAAGCTGCTCAAGAAGCCTGTCTTGGTTGTGTCTGTGACACAGAGGCTTGGCATAACCATCTCTTCTTCCAGAAACAGGTATGATCTCAGATGAAGCCAGAGATGCCTGTGTATTCAGTCCATTCAGTGGCTAGTTATTTCTGCTGATTAACCTGACTAAAATCTATTCAGTAATGATCTGAGATCCATCTCAGGAAAACTTGACATGTAAGTCCGAAATGAAAGACTTAAACGTCACAGGCAATGACATCAAAATACAAAGTTATAAAGAATTTCACTCAATGAACAAAGACTTCTTGAGGCTTTAGGACTTAATTACTTACAGAAAGAAAGTCCTAATCTTTTTGGAAGAGAAAGAAATATGACACACAGAGGAGATTTAAATCCAATGGGGAAAAAAAATGTGTAGTTCCAAAGCCCTTTCATAGGATTTTATTAAAACTCCACAGCAGTCCTCTAATTCTACTCTAGAGATGAATAAACTCAGGTTCAGAGAGCTAAGCATGTCTCTGTTCAAGCACCACTTCCTTTACAACCACACTGACTAAATTGTCTCTCTCAGTGTTTATGATACTACATGCATGTCCTTCATAGTGCTTATAACATTTAAAATCTGCATTCATTTGTGTGATTCGTTAGGTATTAGATTTGTTTTCTCCATAAGGCTGTACATTGCATTGGAGCATGAACTGTATTTTGCTCACCATTGTAATCTCTAGCACCTTCCATGGTCAAGTTTAGTGTAAGGATACAGTAATGTTTTGTGAATAAATTAATGAAGTCTAGTCTCCATTATTGATGAAATAACCTCCCAAAAGCACCAAACCTTTGAAGTGAATCTGGACTTCCAAATCTGTAGCTCTTCAAATGTTTTCAAAAGACTTGATCTCAGGGCTGTACATGATGAAAAATCATGCAGTCTCACCAGATTTTTTAAAAAAGCTCTCCCAGTGAACTAGAATTCAAATTTTTGCCCTCAGTCATTCAAAAGAAACAGATAATTGCTAACAAATCATAAAAGTAAAGGTTTGTCTCAAAGAAAAATTTTTTCAGTCATTATTTATTTTCCAACAAATACTTTTTGTACCTCCTATGTATTTAAAACCACTTCAAAAAACTAAGCATAATATGCAGTCCCTATCTCAGGGTCCTCATAATCAATTTCAAGAGACTAGAAAAACATATGCCACTTGTTGAAATGGAAAATGATAGGAAATGATTTGGACACAGAGGCTTGGCATAACCATCTCTTCTTCCAGAAACAGGTATGATCTCAGATGAAGCCAGAGATGCCTGTGTATTCAGTCCATTCAGTGGCTAGTTATTTCTGCTGATTAACCTGACTAAAATCTATTCAGTAATGATCTGAGATCCATCTCAGGAAAACTTGACATGTAAGTCCGAAATGAAAGACTTAAACGTCACAGGCAATGACATCAAAATACAAAGTTATAAAGAATTTCACTCAATGAACAAAGACTTCTTGAGGCTTTAGGACTTAATTACTTACAGAAAGAAAGTCCTAATCTTTTTGGAAGAGAAAGAAATATGACACACAGAGGAGATTTAAATCCAATGGGGAAAAAATTTTAGTTCCAAAGCCCTTTCATAGGATTTTATTAAAACTCCACAGCAGTCCTCTAATTCTACTCTAGAGATGAATAAACTCAGGTTCAGAGAGCTAAGCATGTCTCTGTTCAAGCACCACTTCCTTTACAACCACACTGACTAAATTGTCTCTCTCAGTGTTTATGATACTACATGCATGTCCTTCATAGTGCTTATAACATTTAAAATCTGCATTCATTTGTGTGATTCGTTAGGTATTAGATTTGTTTTCTCCATAAGGCTGTACATTGCATTGGAGCATGAACTGTATTTTGCTCACCATTGTAATCTCTAGCACCTTCCATGGTCAAGTTTAGTGTAAGGATACAGTAATGTTTTGTGAATAAATTAATGAAGTCTAGTCTCCATTATTGATGAAATAACCTCCCAAAAGCACCAAACCTTTGAAGTGAATCTGGACTTCCAAATCTGTAGCTCTTCAAATGTTTTCAAAAGACTTGATCTCAGGGCTGTACATGATGAAAAATCATGCAGTCTCACCAGATTTTTAAAAATGCTCTCCCAGTGAACTAGAATTCAAATTTTTGCCCTCAGTCATTCAAAAGAAACAGATAATTGCTAACAAATCATAAAAGTAAAGGTTTGTCTCAAAGAAAAATTTTTTCAGTCATTATTTATTTTCCAACAAATACTTTTTGTACCTCCTATGTATTTAAAACCACTTCAAAAAACTAAGCATAATATGCAGTCCCTATCTCAGGGTCCTCATAATCAATTTCAAGAGACTAGAAAAACATATGCCACTTGTTGAAATGGAAAATGATAGGAAATGATTAGGTTCCAAAAGTATGGTGCAGGGATTTAGTCCTATTAGGCATTCATTAAAGACTGAAATTGTTAGATGCCGTTTCATAAAAAGGGCCAAAGAGAAACAGAATAAATCATGAATTAATTGTGAAAACTGCACATATGGCTGAGGCAACTAATGGCCGGATGACAGTGCATCTTGGAGCAGAAATTAGGTGACAATGATAGAGAGGCAGACAAATAATTGATCGTGAAGACCCTTATGTTCTCTTAATCCTGAAACCCATTGGAAGCTGTGGCATAGTTTTCTTATCAGTAAGTCATATTGGAAATCATGTAGATGTTAGAATGGGATAGATTAGGGTAGTGATGGCTTACAGCAGACAAGGAGAGAACCTATGAGTATTTTAGGCAATATAGTTATGAAACATCAGAATATAGAAGTTACAATTCTTGGTTATTGAGTGAAAAGTGAATCCATGAGGTGGAAGAAGTTGAGTAGGTTGTAGAAATATAGTATAAGTCCTAAGATTCTTATTTGAGAGGTTGAGAATATGGTACCATTTGTTGAAAAATAAATAATAACTGTAAAACATGCAAATATATGAGAGTGGATAAATAATTCAGTGTATATATATGTGTATATATATATATATATATATATATATATATATACACATTGAATATATATATGTGTGTGTGTGTGTGTGTTAAGCCACTTCAGTCATTTCTGACTCTGTGTGACCTTATGGACTAACTATAGCCCATCAGGCTCTTCTGTCCATGAGATTCTCCCCCGGCAAGAATACTGGAGTGGGTTGCCACATCCTCCTCCAGGGGATCTTCTCAACCCAAGGGTTAAACCTGTGTCTCTTATGCCATTTGCAGGCAAGTTTTTTTTTAACCACTAGTGCCAACTGGGAAGTCAATATATATGTGTGTGTGTGTGTGTATACACACACACACACACAGAGACATATATATATATATACACACGCACATATATATATAAACAAGGTAGTGGTGTAAATGCAATGGAAGCTATTCCTGTGGCAATTGAACTTGAAAAAAATTAAATAAAGTGGAAAAAGAGACCCACACAAAATGATCAATGCAAAGTAGAGCAAGAAGAATGAAGATACAATTTGAACATCATCAACACGTGGAAGGTATTTGATGGCATCTTTAGAGTAAGTCACTCAGGGTCAATATATAGTTTGAGAAGATCATAAAGATAAGAACAGAACTGAAGAATACCAAGAGTTATGGCTTGAACAGAAGTATAAGAGACTGAAAAGGAGTAGTCCAAATATGTAAAGAAAAACTGCTGAAAATAAGGACACCCAAACCAAGGGAGGACGGAGTATGTTAAAGTGGAAATAGTTAACAATGTCAGATGCTGCTGGAAGTTTAAATAACAAAATGACAGAAAATAAGGAGGTTGGATTTGACAGTTAAGAAATTATTGGTAACCATTTTGAAAGCAGTTACAGTTGGGTGACAGAGTATTTTAGAATATAGTAAAAGCCTAAGATTCTTATTTGAGAATATAGAAGTTACAATTCTTGGTTATTGAGTGAAAAGTGAATCCATGAGGTGGAAGAAGTTGAGTAGGTTGTAGAAATATAGTATAAGTCCTAAGATTCTTATTTGAGAGGTTGAGAATATGGTACCATTTGTTGAAAAATAAATAATAACTGTAAAACATGCAAATATATGAGAGTGGATAAATAATTCAGTGTATATATATGTGTATATATATATATATATATATATATATATATATACACATTGAATATATATATGTGTGTGTGTGTGTGTGTGTTAAGCCACTTCAGTCATTTCTGACTCTGTGTGACCTTATGGACTAACTATAGCCCATCAGGCTCTTCTGTCCATGAGATTCTCCCCCGGCAAGAATACTGGAGTGGGTTGCCACATCCTCCTCCAGGGGATCTTCTCAACCCAAGGGTTAAACCTGTGTCTCTTATGCCATTTGCAGGCAAGTTTTTTTAACCACTAGTGCCAACTGGGAAGTCAATATATTGTGTGTGTGTGTGTATACACACACACCCCACAGAGACATATATATATATATACACACGCACATATATATATAAACAAGGTAGTGGTGTAAATGCAATGGAAGCTATTCCTGTGGCAATTGAACTTGAAAAAAATTAAATAAAGTGGAAAAAGAGACCCACACAAAATGATCAATGCAAAGTAGAGCAAGAAGAATGAAGATACAATTTGAACATCATCAACACGTGGAAGGTATTTGATGGCATCTTTAGAGTAAGTCACTCAGGGTCAATATATAGTTTGAGAAGATCATAAAGATAAGAACAGAACTGAAGAATACCAAGAGTTATGGCTTGAACAGAAGTATAAGAGACTGAAAAGGAGTAGTCCAAATATGTAAAGAAAAACTGCTGAAAATAAGGACACCCAAACCAAGGGAGGACGGAGTATGTTAAAGTGGAAATAGTTAACAATGTCAGATGCTGCTGGAAGTTTAAATAACAAAATGACAGAAAATAAGGAGGTTGGATTTGACAGTTAAGAAATTATTGGTAACCATTTTGAAAGCAGTTACAGTTGGGTGACAGATGCAGCAGGTAGATTTCAGTGGGTTGAAATGGAATTGGCAGTGAGAGAGCCAGTTCTTTAGTGAGAAGAAATTAATTTTCAAAAGGTTTGGTTATCAAGATGATGTGAAATATAAACTGGTTAGGATTGTGTTGGCTAAGGGAGGGTCTTTTTATTTTAATATGGCAGAACTGAGTATGTGTATATTTAGAATGAATGTGATTCAAATTATAGGTAGAGATATTTGCTTTGAATAGAAGACTGTGAAATCGATGGAAATTTGTTGAATATGGGATTTGGCATCATAAATTTGTAGGAGATGGCAGAGGAAATTCCCGTCTTGGTGCTCTCAATGTTCTTAATAAACTTAAAGGAACAACAGAAGGAATTCATCAGTAAGTGAAACAAGAAAGAGATAAATGAACTGGTGGGGGAAAAAAGCACAGAGCTGTATAGGGTGAAAGGAATGAGGAGGCAGAGAAGATGAGGAGCGTCTGTTTTGAATGTTGCCCAAGTTGGTATTAAAATTACTTACCTGATAGAGCATGGATCCTGTCAGTTAGAGTGGACAGCACCCAATCAAGAATGTTGGCTCTGGGTTCTCTCTGGGTTAGATTTTAACTGCTCCTTGTATCTCAGAGAGTTCTGGAGTGGTCCCACAGTTAGTGGCTCAGTTAGTTTAGCCAGTTGGCATGGGAGAGCCTTGAAATAGTTATTTTAAAAATTATATGCAATTATTTCATCCCTTTGACAGTTGGTATGGGCAGACCAGTACAGTGGTTCCTTTTGGTAAGTCACTCAGGGTCAATATATAGTTTGAGAAGATCATAAAGATAAGAACAGAACTGAAGAATACCAAGAGTTATGGCTTGAACAGAAGTATAAGAGACTGAAAAGGAGTAGTCCAAATATGTAAAGAAAAACTGCTGAAAATAAGGACACCCAAACCAAGGGAGGACGGAGTATGTTAAAGTGGAAATAGTTAACAATGTCAGATGCTGCTGGAAGTTTAAATAACAAAATGACAGAAAATAAGGAGGTTGGATTTGACAGTTAAGAAATTATTGGTAACCATTTTGAAAGCAGTTACAGTTGGGTGACAGATGCAGCAGGTAGATTTCAGTGGGTTGAAATGGAATTGGCAGTGAGAGAGCCAGTTCTTTAGTGAGAAGAAATTAATTTTCAAAAGGTTTGGTTATCAAGATGATGTGAAATATAAACTGGTTAGGATTGTGTTGGCTAAGGGAGGGTCTTTTTATTTTAATATGGCAGAACTGAGTATGTGTATATTTAGAATGAATGTGATTCAAATTATAGGTAGAGATATTTGCTTTGAATAGAAGACTGTGAAATCGATGGAAATTTGTTGAATATGGGATTTGGCATCATAAATTTGTAGGAGATGGCAGAGGAAATTCCCGTCTTGGTGCTCTCAATGTTCTTAATAAACTTAAAGGAACAACAGAAGGAATTCATCAGTAAGTGAAACAAGAAAGAGATAAATGAACTGGTGGGGGAAAAAAGCACAGAGCTGTATAGGGTGAAAGGAATGAGGAGGCAGAGAAGATGAGGAGCGTCTGTTTTGAATGTTGCCCAAGTTGGTATTAAAATTACTTACCTGATAGAGCATGGATCCTGTCAGTTAGAGTGGACAGCACCCAATCAAGAATGTTGGCTCTGGGTTCTCTCTGGGTTAGATTTTAACTGCTCCTTGTATCTCAGAGAGTTCTGGAGTGGTCCCACAGTTAGTGGCTCAGTTAGTTTAGCCAGTTGGCATGGGAGAGCCTTGAAATAGTTATTTTAAAAATTATATGCAATTATTTCATCCCTTTGACAGTTGGTATGGGCAGACCAGTACAGTGGTTCCTTGTTATCTGAGAGGTATTAATTCCAGGACCTGTCACAAATACCAAACTTTTCAGATGTTCATATCCCTTATATGAAATGATATAGTGAAGTCAGCCCTCCATTTCTACAGATTCTTCCTAAGTGGGGAGAGGACCAGCTGTGCTCACTGAGTGTAAGTCTTTGGTATTAGCCAGGGATGAAAAAGGCAGTCAGGCTGCATATTTCATTTTTCACCTGTTTGTTTGTTTGTTTGTTTGTTTTTATGCCAAAGGGCAAAGAGTCACCAAACACCATGGTAGACAGGGTTGGTCTAGAAAAATTGTTTACTTGAAGTTGCAAAAGTCAGTTTGCTTTATTGATTTAATTCAAGATCTTTGCTCCAGATATCAAATAGACAATTGGTAAGAAAGTTGTTGTTGTTGTTGTTGTTTTAATTTTGACTCACCAGAGTTAGTCTCTGGAGGGAAGAGATTGGACTAATAAAGTCATAGTCATAAGAGTGGATTTTTCTTCTCTACCACAGCTCAGCCAGACATTCCTATAGTCACACTCTCAAGCTTGTCATTATCAATTACATCATCAGCACTAAAATTTGTATTTTCTAGCATCCTCTGCTAGTACAAATGTATCTTGGTTTCTTAGCATATTCCTTCTGTATTTCCACTCCAACATTATTTGACTGCATCAAGGCGTTAAACCTATTAACTCTATCATTTTTTCATTATTCACTCTCCTAACACGTGTCTTCACTTGCTTCTTACCCAGCTTAGACTCTGGGGACCAGCATTAAAATAATCCTCTTTCATGTATCTGCATTTTCTTTCTCCTCCTCTCCCTCTGCTTGCAAGGTAAAACCCCACTCCTGTTAATCAAAATTTACAGATTTACCTGCTTCTTCCTCTGTACTTGAGCAGCTACTTGTATTGAGAGAAAAGGCATTAATCATGCTAATTGTCACACTTTAAATTCAAAGTACAAGCCCATAGAGGATTATTACCATTGCTGAATTCATTTAGTCTTCAACTCTGTGCTGTGTTAAGTCACTTCAGTCATGTCTGACTCCTTGTGACCCCATGGACTATAGCCAGCCAGGCTCCTCTATCCATGGGATTCTCCAGGCAGGAATACTGGAGTAGTTTCCCATTTCTTGTAGTCACCATACTTCCTTCCCTCTCTCCTCAGACTTTCTCCTTCTCCCTTTCAGCAGATCCCCTTACTCCTCTCTTCATTGATAACACGGCACTTACAGCAGAAACTGCGTAAAGTCAAAATATCTTGGAAGGTTCCATTATTGGAAACTGATACATCTTTTCATGAATCTAATAAAACCAATTTTTTCCTCTGGCATTAAAACTTTCCTTAGTTTGTATCAGATAAAGTATATAGCATATATTCACAGTCCATATTGTGCCCATACTGTATCTGTCTTTAGACATTACAATCCTTTCTACTGTGAGATCCTCAATGAGAGCTGCGCGGGAAGTGACCTCAGCTGACTCACTCTGAGCATAAGCTCATAGAATGAAATGACAGGACAAATGTTTATACTATATAAATGTATATTTCTATACGTTTTTAAACTCTTACATTTTTTAACGTGGGAGTTGCTGAGTGTGAGCTATTAATTCACACTGCATAACAGATGCCTGAGGTGGCCCGAAAGAAAAAATAAGATGCATTCTCTATTTCTTGTTAAATCTGATAGTCTATTTAAAATTCTTAACACAGTGACTGCCATATAGTAAACAATAAATGGTAGCTATTATTACTAATGTTAACATTCAGGAGTTCATGTTATAGCCAAATGGAGAGGACATATGGATTTGAAGATAAATGATGGCAAATGATAAATACTAAATAACAATTATAGGTGCATAGAGCAGAGTGATCATAGATGTGAAATGGTATGCGTAAAAATGCATGAGATTACAAAAAGAAACCTAGCAGCTACAAACCAACAGTTTAGATAAAATTCAGGACTGTACTGGAGATAATTTCCATACTATTTACCTGCTTCTTCCTCTGTACTTGAGCAGCTACTTGTATTGAGAGAAAAGGCATTAATCATGCTAATTGTCACACTTTAAATTCAAAGTACAAGCCCATAGAGGATTATTACCATTGCTGAATTCATTTAGTCTTCAACTCTGTGCTGTGTTAAGTCACTTCAGTCATGTCTGACTCCTTGTGACCCCATGGACTATAGCCAGCCAGGCTCCTCTATCCATGGGATTCTCCAGGCAGGAATACTGGAGTAGTTTCCCATTTCTTGTAGTCACCATACTTCCTTCCCTCTCTCCTCAGACTTTCTCCTTCTCCCTTTCAGCAGATCCCCTTACTCCTCTCTTCATTGATAACACGGCACTTACAGCAGAAACTGCGTAAAGTCAAAATATCTTGGAAGGTTCCATTATTGGAAACTGATACATCTTTTCATGAATCTAATAAAACCAATTTTTTCCTCTGGCATTAAAACTTTCCTTAGTTTGTATCAGATAAAGTATATAGCATATATTCACAGTCCATATTGTGCCCATACTGTATCTGTCTTTAGACATTACAATCCTTTCTACTGTGAGATCCTCAATGAGAGCTGCGCGGGAAGTGACCTCAGCTGACTCACTCTGAGCATAAGCTCATAGAATGAAATGACAGGACAAATGTTTATACTATATAAATGTATATTTCTATACGTTTTTAAACTCTTACATTTTTTAACGTGGGAGTTGCTGAGTGTGAGCTATTAATTCACACTGCATAACAGATGCCTGAGGTGGCCCGAAAGAAAAAATAAGATGCATTCTCTATTTCTTGTTAAATCTGATAGTCTATTTAAAATTCTTAACACAGTGACTGCCATATAGTAAACAATAAATGGTAGCTATTATTACTAATGTTAACATTCAGGAGTTCATGTTATAGCCAAATGGAGAGGACATATGGATTTGAAGATAAATGATGGCAAATGATAAATACTAAATAACAATTATAGGTGCATAGAGCAGAGTGATCATAGATGTGAAATGGTATGCGTAAAAATGCATGAGATTACAAAAAGAAACCTAGCAGCTACAAACCAACAGTTTAGATAAAATTCAGGACTGTACTGGAGATAATTTCCATACTATTTCCAGAAAAATAAGTCAGAGAATTAAAGTTTACAGGCATATGCTTTATGGTTTTCTAGAAATATTTACTTCCATTCTCTTTCTCATTTAATCTTGCTGGAATTTAGTGAACAGGGGGATAGGTATTCCTATCTTCATTTAGCTAATGAAGAAACTGTCCACTGGGCTTCCCTGGTGGTCCAATGGGTAAGGACAAGCAAGATCCCACGTGCCGCAGAGCAGTTGGACCAGTGTGTCCACCTGCTGAGCCGGAGCTCTGGAGCGCATGTGCCCAGAGCCGGTGCTCTGCAATGAGAGAGGCCACTGCGATGGGAGGCCCACACAGGCCAAGGAACACAGATGGATAAATGAAATACCAATAGAAGTGACCCAAAAAAAAGGAAAGACAGAAACTATCCATCGGAGAGTCTGTGACTTGTGTAGCCTCCTCCCACTCAGTGACAAGGCCAGAGCTAGTCCTTCTGACTTTAAATCCAGCGCCTTAGCCATTGTGTTCTTCCTGTTTAGCCTGCAGCAATAATTCAAAGAAAATGTGCTGTGACTGTAAGTGTCAGGCTTAATATATTGCTTAAAGTACTTCGTTGTGTTGACAAAGTCCATTTAAGAAGAATGAGAAAATCTTTAAAAGTTGTGCAACCATCAATACTGTTATCTCATTAACTAGACACGCTGGTGTCATCTTAATTCAAATATTTGTAAGCAGAAAAGAGATGCTCGTTTTTATTCACAATGCCTTTCCTATCCCATCTGGCACAAGCAATTTCCTTTTGTGTGCCTTTAAACTGTGTTATAAAGAAATTAATTTTGCCCTAAGGGCTTTCTCTATGAATCCCACAACTTTCATTCTGGTTATTTCTCAATTTCATCATCAGTAACAAATTGTCCTTCGTGGGGGAATTGTCTTGTCAATGATAAAACTAAATAAAAACAATTAAAAAAAGGTGCATAGAGCAGAGTGATCATAGATGTGAAATGGTATGCGTAAAATGCATGAGATTACAAAAAGAAACCTAGCAGCTACAAACCAACAGTTTAGATAAAATTCAGGACTGTACTGGAGATAATTTCCATACTATTTCCAGAAAAATAAGTCAGAGAATTAAAGTTTACAGGCATATGCTTTATGGTTTTCTAGAAATATTTACTTCCATTCTCTTTCTCATTTAATCTTGCTGGAATTTAGTGAACAGGGGGATAGGTATTCCTATCTTCATTTAGCTAATGAAGAAACTGTCCACTGGGCTTCCCTGGTGGTCCAATGGGTAAGGACAAGCAAGATCCCACGTGCCGCAGAGCAGTTGGACCAGTGTGTCCACCTGCTGAGCCGGAGCTCTGGAGCGCATGTGCCCAGAGCCGGTGCTCTGCAATGAGAGAGGCCACTGCGATGGGAGGCCCACACAGGCCAAGGAACACAGATGGATAAATGAAATACCAATAGAAGTGACCCAAAAAAAAGGAAAGACAGAAACTATCCATCGGAGAGTCTGTGACTTGTGTAGCCTCCTCCCACTCAGTGACAAGGCCAGAGCTAGTCCTTCTGACTTTAAATCCAGCGCCTTAGCCATTGTGTTCTTCCTGTTTAGCCTGCAGCAATAATTCAAAGAAAATGTGCTGTGACTGTAAGTGTCAGGCTTAATATATTGCTTAAAGTACTTCGTTGTGTTGACAAAGTCCATTTAAGAAGAATGAGAAAATCTTTAAAAGTTGTGCAACCATCAATACTGTTATCTCATTAACTAGACACGCTGGTGTCATCTTAATTCAAATATTTGTAAGCAGAAAAGAGATGCTCGTTTTTATTCACAATGCCTTTCCTATCCCATCTGGCACAAGCAATTTCCTTTTGTGTGCCTTTAAACTGTGTTATAAAGAAATTAATTTTGCCCTAAGGGCTTTCTCTATGAATCCCACAACTTTCATTCTGGTTATTTCTCAATTTCATCATCAGTAACAAATTGTCCTTGTGGGGGGGAATTGTGCTTGTCAGTTTTTCTAGTTTAGCCCATCAGATTTCTCATTAGGTCTTGCCACTAACAAATGCCTTTGTTTTCTTTCCAAAGTTATCGGCAACTCTTATAATTGTCTTATCATAAAAGCAGTTTATATTGGTGTATGAGTATTAATTGAAAAATTACCTTTTCAAATTAGTTTATAATGAAAATGATTATGTTTACTGACACTTAGTGGCAAAAAAGACTCAATTCAACTAAATGTAAGTTATTAATAATTAAAATATAAATATCTATCTTATAGTTATTTACTTGCATATTTTTTGCAGTTTTCTTGATGACTGCAACAGTTGATTAGAAAAAGCTACTTACCTCAGCTTTGTAAAGGTGAGTGTTATCACTTTTATTAACTCCTTATTGATTCAATACTCAAGTTTGGTGCAAGTTTGTCATCAGGGACATAAAGGTAGACAAGGCATAACTCCTGACTTCAAGAGGTCAGTCTAAAATGTTACAGTATCAACAGCTACCAGTTAGTCAACATTTTCAGAGTAATGAACAGAACTTCAGGTTTTTTCACAAGGTAAGTGTGAGTGACAATCACTCAGTCCTGTCGGGCTCTTTGTGATCCCATGGACTGTAAGCCTGCCAGGCTCCTCTATCCATAGAATTCTCCAGGCAAGCATACTGGAGTGGGTTGCCATTTTCTTCTCCACAAGGTACATAACTGTTTTTTCATTAAAATATTGTATCAGCCGCCCGCGCGTCCCTCGGTCCACCTGCAGCAGGCAGTCCCTCCGGCTGTCCTACCCAGAGGCGCCGGCCGAGCCCGGGGCCTGAGCTCTTGCTCCCCGGCGGAGGGATCCCGGGCAGCCGAGGAGGCGGCGCTGAGCCTAGAAGGAAGAGGCAGCTACCGCGGTGGTGGCGGCGGCGGCGGCGGCTAGGGCGGCAGCGCATAAAGGGGCCGCCACCGGCTGATGCGGTGACCGCTGCGGCAGGCTCAGGAGCCAAGTGGGCCTCGGCCCTCAGTCCGTCCCGCCCGACCCACTTTCCGGAACTCCCCATCTGCTCCGGCAGACCCGCAATCACCGAGGCGGTCTCGCGCCCCCTTGCCCCTTCCCCGTCCCTCCCCGCCCCCGTCCCCGCCCCGGGGGCCACTGCCACCCACCTGCCATGATGGCTCTGAAGAGAATCCACAAGGAATTGAATGGCACAGTGTTCAGCAGGTCCCGTTGGAGATGATACGTTCCATTGGCAAGCTACAATAATGGGGCCAAATGACAGTCCTTATCAGGGTGGAGTGTTTTTCTTGACAATTCATTTCCCAACAGATTACCCCTTCAAACCACCTAAGGTTGCATTTACAACAAGAATTTATCATCCAAATATTAACAGTAATGGCAGCATTTGTTTTGATATTCTACGGTCTCACAGTGGTCTCCAGCACTATTTCAAAAGTACTTTTGTCCATCTGTTCTCTGTTGTGTGATCCCAATCCAGATGATCCTTTAGTGCCTGAGATTGCTCGGATCTACAAAACGGATAGAGAAAAGTACAACAGAATAGCTCGGGAATGGACTCAGAAGTATGAGATGTAATTAAAGAAATTATTGGATAACCTCTACAAATAAAAGATAGGGGAATTCTGAAAGAAAAAGTCCTTTTGATTTCCATTTGACTGCTTTCTATGAGCCCACGCCTCATCTTCCCCTGTGCGCATGTTTACCTGATACAGCAGTGCTGCGTGTTGTACATACTTGGAACAACAAACTAGGAATACTGTACTTCTGTACCAACATTGCCTCCTAGCAGAGAAGTGAGTGTGTGATGAGCCAGTTTTCCAGGCATAACCTAGGTGTGAGACTAAAAGCTTTCCTTATTGACTTAAATTTGGATAACGGCAAGGTTTGAGGGGTGGTGGTATGGTGTGTACTTGGATGGGGAAGAAAAACTCCACTGACCTGTAGGAGATTGTTTTTAAGTGAAATCCTATTAAACTCAAAACAGTTATGCAAAGCAAGGTGAAGAACATGAAGCTGTTTCTGTATTCCTTTTATTCCAAAGGACTTAACATCTTAGGTGAAATTTAGGACCAACCAGATTTAACGCTACCCACATCTTGTATTTTAAGGCCCGACCCACTTTCCGGAACTCCCCATCTGCTCCGGCAGACCCGCAATCACCGAGGCGGTCTCGCGCCCCCTTGCCCCTTCCCCGTCCCTCCCCGCCCCCGTCCCCGCCCCGGGGGCCACTGCCACCCACCTGCCATGATGGCTCTGAAGAGAATCCACAAGGAATTGAATGGCACAGTGTTCAGCAGGTCCCGTTGGAGATGATACGTTCCATTGGCAAGCTACAATAATGGGGCCAAATGACAGTCCTTATCAGGGTGGAGTGTTTTTCTTGACAATTCATTTCCCAACAGATTACCCCTTCAAACCACCTAAGGTTGCATTTACAACAAGAATTTATCATCCAAATATTAACAGTAATGGCAGCATTTGTTTTGATATTCTACGGTCTCACAGTGGTCTCCAGCACTATTTCAAAAGTACTTTTGTCCATCTGTTCTCTGTTGTGTGATCCCAATCCAGATGATCCTTTAGTGCCTGAGATTGCTCGGATCTACAAAACAGATAGAGAAAAGTACAACAGAATAGCTCGGGAATGGACTCAGAAGTATGAGATGTAATTAAAGAAATTATTGGATAACCTCTACAAATAAAAGATAGGGGAATTCTGAAAGAAAAAGTCCTTTTGATTTCCATTTGACTGCTTTCTATGAGCCCACGCCTCATCTTCCCTGTCGCATGTTTACCTGATACAGCAGTGCTGCGTGTTGTACATACTTGGAACAACAAACTAGGAATACTGTACTTCTGTACCAACATTGCCTCCTAGCAGAGAAGTGAGTGTGTGATGAGCCAGTTTTCCAGGCATAACCTAGGTGTGAGACTAAAAGCTTTCCTTATTGACTTAAATTTGGATAACGGCAAGGTTTGAGGGGTGGTGGTATGGTGTGTACTTGGATGGGGAAGAAAAACTCCACTGACCTGTAGGAGATTGTTTTTAAGTGAAATCCTATTAAACTCAAAACAGTTATGCAAAGCAAGGTGAAGAACATGAAGCTGTTTCTGTATTCCTTTTATTCCAAAGGACTTAACATCTTAGGTGAAATTTAGGACCAACCAGATTTAACGCTACCCACATCTTGTATTTTAAGGTCTAAATTTAACTGGTCAACATTTAAATGGATTGGAGCTATTAGTAAGTGTGATGGGCTTTGTTCCTGACTCTTTTACATCTGCCCACCCTTCAGCCTTGGTTCTTCAGCCCCTCTTTCTCTCCCATATTCTTTGGTTTGTATGTGGTTTCTCAGTTAATAGCTAATAGCTCTTATTTTTCTTATGTTTTTAACTGCTTAGGTCTATCTGGATGTAAGGGTGAAAATTCATTTGATGGAAATACTTGTGTATATTTAAAGACCCAGTTGCTCCTCTGGAGCTTGTACATTCAAGAATGATTAATCTGTGTAATAAACTGATTACTACAGTCATTACATATATAAAAAAAATATTGTATCAACCATGGAAGAAAAACACATTGTAAGTAATGTGAAATTCACAGAACTCACTTATTAATGGTTATACTAGAGCTAAGAAGCAACAGGTAGATTCAGGATGTGTAAAGCAATTCAGTCGCCTCGTCTCTGTCTTTTCTCACTATGATGAGATAAGAGCCATCATGGTGGTGGAACCACCAGGCCACAGAAGCACAAAAGAATCACTGCCTTACTTTTCTCTGTCAGTGCTGCTAAGACCTGACCTCAAGTGTTAGTCAAAGAAACACCTGTACTCACTGCGCTCTCCATTTTCCTAACAGCCACTGTCATTAGAGCATCCTGGAGACTATGGCATTCCTCTCCACAAACGTTGCCCATGGCATACCTCTCCAGAAATCATCAGACATTACTAAGGCTTTCAGTCAAAGCTTTCAGATGTTATTCTGCTGTAAGCCCAGAGCCATGACCACTCAAACTCCCACTTCAGTATCATACTCAATCTTCAGTTCAAAAAAATAGACATTTTTCAGCCCTAGTTCTTTTTTTGTCCACAATCACATTTTTTTTATTTTGATTTTTTGATTTTACAGAGTTTTATTGTTTACAGACATGTATAATTCCAGCTTAGTTATGTTTTTCCCATTCCCCCACCATCCCATCCCTCTAGGTCATCACATAGCCCCCATGTACAACCGCTTAGTCCCACAGTGCATTGACAATAGTTATCTCTTTTACATAAGATAGTATAGGGTTCCGTGTTGCTCTTTCCATATCTCTCACCCACTCTTCCCTCTCCCCAATGTCCGTTAATCTGTTCTCTATGACTTTTTCCATCAATGCTCTGAGTGTGTATTTATCAGTACAAACTTACTAGATTCCATATATATACATGTGTGTGTGTGTGTGTGTGTGTGTGTGTGTGTTAGTATACTGTGTATATCCTTCTCTTTTTGACTTACTTCACTTTGTGTAATAGGTTTTAGATTCATTCACCTCATTATGATGGAATCCTTTGCATTTCTTTTTGCAGCTGAGAAGTATTCCAGTGTATATATATCTCTACCAGAGTTTCTTTATCTGTTCATTTGTCAATGGACATCTAAGTTGCTTCCATGATCTAGCTATTGTGTAGAGTGCCTCAGTGAATACTGGGGTACAGGTGTCTTTTTCAATTTTGATTTCATCAGGGTATAAGCTTAATAGTGAAATTGCTGGTTAACATGGTGCTTCTATTCTTGGCTTTTTGAGGAATCTCCATACTATTTTCCACGATGGTTGTATCAATTTACATTCCCACCAGCAACGTAAGATTGTTCTCTTTTCTCAGCACCCTCTCCAGCATTTATCATCTTTAGATTTTTTGATGATGGCCATTCCGACTGGTGTGAGGTGATATCTCATTGTAGTTTTTCTCTGATAGTAAGCGACTTTGAGCATCTTTTTATGTGTTTTTTTGGCCATCTGTATGTCTTCCTTGGATAAATGTCTCTTTAGGTCATTTTTCCCATTTTTTGATTGAGTTGCTTGTTTTTTCAGTATCAAGTTATCTGAGCTGCTTATGTATTTTGAAGATTAGTTCTTTGTCAGTTGTTTCATTTGCTATTATTTTCTCCCATTCTGTAGGTTGTCTGTTTATCTTGTTTGTAGCTTCTTTTGCTGCACAAAATCTTTTAAGCTTCATTAGGTCCCACGTGTTTATTTTTGTTTGTATTTCTGTTATTCTAGAGGGTGGGTCCTAGAAGATCTTGCTTTGATTTATGTCACTGAGTGTTTTGCCTATATTCTCCTCCAAGAGTTTTATGATCTCTGGTCTTACATTTAGGTCTGTGGTCCATTTTGAGTTGATCTTTGTGTATGGTGTCAGGGAATGTCCAAACTTCATTCTTCTGCATAGAGCTGTCCAGTTTTCCCAGTACCATTTGTTGAAGAGGCTGTCTTTGTCCCATTTTATATTTTCCCCTCCTTTGTCAAAAATAAACTATTCATAGGTGTGTGGATTTATCTCTGTGTTCTCTACTTTGTTCTATTGGTCTATATTTCTGTTTTTGTGCCAGTACTATACTATCTTGATGACTGTTGCTTTGTAGTATAGTCTGAAGTTAAAGGAGGTTGATCTCTCCAGCTCCATTATTCTTTCTTAGGATTGCTTTGGCTATCTAGGGTATTTGTGGTTCCATATGAACTGTATAATTTTTGGTCTAGTTCTGTGAAGAGTGTCATTGGTAATTTGATAGGGATTGCATTGAATCTGTAGATGATATTTGGTAGCACAGTCATTTTCATGATATTGACTATTCAGACTCTTCTGAATCTACTCACTATCTCCACTGATGTTTCTCTATTTCTAAGTACTATAACTTCTTATCAAAAATTTTTCTATAGCCTCCTAGCTCGTATCTCTATTCTACCCTTGCCAGCCAACAGCCTATTCTCCACTAATATGCATTAGGAATTCCTATGGCTTTGTGCTTCATTCAGTGCAAAAACCCAGAGTGATCCTGGTCATATCCAGTGTGAACTCTGGCTATTCTTCTGACTTGTTAACCAGCCCCTTGCCTCACTTTGCCTAGAATCCAGACACATTGGTCTCATTACTCTTTGTCTACGTTCTAAAAATCTTCAAGTAAGAACCTTTGCTTTTCTATCAGGCTAAAATATTCGTTGCTTGGATGTTTGCAGGGTTCATTACCTTCAGTTCTTTACTCGGACGTTACCTTATCAGAAAAGACTGGTGTGATCATCCCCAAATACTTGCATTTTCCTTTTATAGTCTTTATCACAAAATGCCTTAATATTACATATATATGTTCACTGTGATTCCCTCCATTAGAATTTAAGCTCCAAGAAGGAAGAGACTTGGCTTGCTTTGTTTACTGCTGATTCCTCAACTTTTAGAAGCATGTCTTGCACTTACTTATTTACTAAGTATATGAAATGGTCCATTTTGAGTTGATCTTTGTGTATGGTGTCAGGGAATGTCCAAACTTCATTCTTCTGCATAGAGCTGTCCAGTTTTCCCAGTACCATTTGTTGAAGAGGCTGTCTTTGTCCCATTTTATATTTTCCCCTCCTTTGTCAAAAATAAACTATTCATAGGTGTGTGGATTTATCTCTGTGTTCTCTACTTTGTTCTATTGGTCTATATTTCTGTTTTTGTGCCAGTACTATACTATCTTGATGACTGTTGCTTTGTAGTATAGTCTGAAGTTAAAGGAGGTTGATCTCTCCAGCTCCATTATTCTTTCTTAGGATTGCTTTGGCTATCTAGGGTATTTGTGGTTCCATATGAACTGTATAATTTTTGGTCTAGTTCTGTGAAGAGTGTCATTGGTAATTTGATAGGGATTGCATTGAATCTGTAGATGATATTTGGTAGCACAGTCATTTTCATGATATTGACTATTCAGACTCTTCTGAATCTACTCACTATCTCCACTGATGTTTCTCTATTTCTAAGTACTATAACTTCTTATCAAAAATTTTTCTATAGCCTCCTAGCTCGTATCTCTATTCTACCCTTGCCAGCCAACAGCCTATTCTCCACTAATATGCATTAGGAATTCCTATGGCTTTGTGCTTCATTCAGTGCAAAAACCCAGAGTGATCCTGGTCATATCCAGTGTGAACTCTGGCTATTCTTCTGACTTGTTAACCAGCCCCTTGCCTCACTTTGCCTAGAATCCAGACACATTGGTCTCATTACTCTTTGTCTACGTTCTAAAAATCTTCAAGTAAGAACCTTTGCTTTTCTATCAGGCTAAAATATTCGTTGCTTGGATGTTTGCAGGGTTCATTACCTTCAGTTCTTTACTCGGACGTTACCTTATCAGAAAAGACTGGTGTGATCATCCCCAAATACTTGCATTTTCCTTTTATAGTCTTTATCACAAAATGCCTTAATATTACATATATATGTTCACTGTGATTCCCTCCATTAGAATTTAAGCTCCAAGAAGGAAGAGACTTGGCTTGCTTTGTTTACTGCTGATTCCTCAACTTTTAGAAGCATGTCTTGCACTTACTTATTTACTAAGTATATGATGGCTAAAACATTTTTTGTGTAATCACTTGCTTTTGTTGGAATATAAGCTCCAGCTCCATGAAAGTCTGCCTAAAGATAATATACCTAATAAATTCTCATAGAAGCTGTTGTTAAATCCCTTGATATTTCTACCCAATTTTCCCAATAGAATCAAACTCAACATGTCAAAATGAATGCATCATTCTACCCACTGGAACAGTGGGTACAGTCCAGAATTGTTTAGGAAGACCGTTGTCACTTTTAACTTTCATAGGTGCTGTTGTTGCCTACTCAATAATCATGCTCTCTTCTACTTTCTGAAAGAAAAGCTATTTTTTCTGATGTTCACTCTTTTTCAACATGTTTTAGTTGATACAAATTAAATTGTCTTAGCCAACATGACTTTTGTCAGTAATTGATTTGGAAGAAGCATGTGATCTAATTTTACCCTGTGAGATGTGAAAGGTAGTTTTTCCAGGAAAGGATATTTCTGAAAGGTGTTTTTATACACATATAAAAACAGTTCTTTTTCTTCCAATGACTCATGTCTTGTCTGCATTTGATGTCTGAAACTACTGTAGGCAACTTGTGATCATGAGATAGCTGGCTGAGGACAAAGCTGAAATCTTAGCTTTAGCAAAGAGAAAAATGAAAAGAACTTGGCTCTTTGATATTATTATTGAGATACCAGATTAGCCCAAGTCAGGACACCCTGAATCTAAAAGCAGGGTATTTTTCTGCTTCTGTGAGGTACCAAATTTTCCTTATTGTTGAAATGAATTAAGGGAGAGTTTTCGTTACTTGCTGTTGAAAGCAAGAGATACCAGATTAGCCCAAGTCAGGACACCCTGAGATACCAGATTAGCCCAAGTCAGGACACCCTGAATCTAAAAGCAGGGTATTTTTCTGCTTCTGTGAGGTACCAAATTTTCCTTATTGTTGAAATGAATTAAGGGAGAGTTTTCGTTACTTGCTGTTGAAAGCATTCTCATTTGAGGCAAGCTAAATACAAATCTTTCTCTCTGGCTTTCAAGATTCTTCAGCTTATGTCTGTGGCCTTTCTCATCAATACCCTGTTTTAATACACTTCACTTTTGAGCCATATTGGAAAGCTACAATCTCATTTTGGATACATTCTTTGATTCCTCATGACTTAATCTTATGTAGACTGCCTCTCATTTCAGAAACACCCTCTGTTCATTTGCGCATACTAAAATCCTCTGGGCCCACTCATCTCAGAATGTATCTCCTCCAAAAGATTTCCTGATTGCTGAAATAAACCTTATCCTTCTCTGTTTTGAATCCATGTTGCAATAATCAGGTCATACTTCTCTCATGACATAGATTTCATCCCATTCTATAGTATTATATACAATGCTAAATCTTACCCCTCTCCCTACTGTCTCTGTATGCTTTAAGTACCTAATTAACAAAAGGAATATGACTCACCATCTGGTTTTACAGAGATTATTAGGCACTGCAGTCACTGACCTATAGTACAAAAAAGACCCTCAGATAGTTAGATACATTTCATTAGAAATTTTTATGTACCGATGTTCTTGTTTTTCAACTTACAGCTCTTACGTTGTATGTTTTATTTCTTTCCTTTTTTCACTTTTTCTGTTGACATGACACAGAATTTTGCCTATCCAGGCAGTATTTCTTAAACTGAAGTTCTGAAAATATTTCTTTATCTCTATAAGTAAGTTAAATAATGTATTCTTATAATTTTCAAGACACCATACTTAAATCACTATCTTGTCCTCAAATCACTATTTAAAAGTAAAGAATAGAAAAAAATGGATGTTTAATAATTCACATACTTGTCGATTGGTTAGCACATGCTACAAATAATGCAATACTTCCTTTTCACACATCTGCTCTAGGTCACCAGTTGTCCAAAGTAATTGTGTTATTGGCCAGTGTATTTCTGAAGTATATATCAGATACTTTAAAGAGATAATATGGAAGCTTGTCGTGTATGATGTCAAATTCTTCATTGAATTAAAAGGAAATTAAATCTGATGTATGATGTCAAATTCTTCTTTGAATTAAAAGGAAACCATAGGAACATGTATCAGTTTACAGTCATACTGCTTACGCAGATGAAATGTCTCTGACTTAGCACATTTCAAATAGACTTGAGAATCTGTTCCTGTTTCTAGTTTTTTTCTTTTTTTTTTTCTTTCTAATCTTGGCCTCTTTTATTGGTTTTTTATTTATTTATTTTCATCCATTTTTATTCTTTGGCCTATGTGGGCCTCGCATCACAGTGGCCTCTCCTGTCACAGTGCACTGACTCTGGGCACATGCGCTCCAGAGTGCTAGCTCGTAATTGGACACAACAATCCTGCCGCTCTGTGGCATGTGGGATCTTCCCAGACCAGGAATCAAACTGGTGTCTCTTGCACTGCAAAGCAGACTCCTTACCCACTGGATTACCAGGGAAGCCCTGTTCTAGTTTTTTATTTAAAAAATTGAATTTAGCAGGAGTGTGAAAGGCAGGGAGAGGCTGGAATGGATTTACTTACATTGAGTGCCCGATGTATGCCACATACTATGTTAAGACTTTTGGGTACATTTTTTAATTTTATCCCTGGAAAAATCTTCAAAGGCAAGTATTTTTAATCTCCAGTTTACCAAAGAGAAACTGGAAACACAAAATTGTGCCTATAAATACAGTTAATAAATGCCAGGACCAGGATTTGGAGCCCAGGAAATTTATTGACTAAACTCAGGTCACCTTTACCAGATATATCAGTAACTTAATAATATTTTTGATTAAAAGTCAAAAGCTACATTTAATAATATAGAATTTTTAGGGTGTAAACTGACTCACAAGTTAGTAATAATAGAAGAGGCAAAAGCACATAATTAATATAATATAAAGAAAATCCAATAAGACCATAGGAATTCAGAAATGAAATGCTGAACTATCTGAATTTAGATTTCCCTAAAGGAACTGGATATGGACAGGGTATTTACAAAATGACTATAGAGAGCTCAGAGACAGTGGAGAGTAAGGCAAAAAAGGACAAAACACCAGTAAATGATGCATTAATAAACAGATACTATGGTCAACTGACACTTAATCCCATAGGAAGGCTCTGAAGAATTGCTCTGCCAGAGAATGGGGGAGCTGGAGTAGTTATCTACCCATTCCCGTCTTTTAGAGTTTGAAGAGTGGGTTGTTAATTCCCCAGCATTTTGGGGACTTCCTTGCTTCCAAGCACTGGTACTGGAGAAAGTCCTAAGACAAAAGCAGAGATGCAAGCACTTGAAATAGGAACCTGTTGGACCCACATGCACAGGCATAGGATGTGTCCACAACTCCGGGGAAGTGAGATGAGTTAACAGTGCAGTATGCCACATAAGAGGATGGAAAGAAAAAAATGTTTAAGGCATACTGAGGGAATCAGGGCAGGCTCCACAGAGGAGATGTCACTGGAACAGAGTATTGAAGAATAGCTAGAATCTAACTCAGTTAGGTCTGGCAAGAGATAAGGAAGAAAAGCAGGAAATGGAGTTGAGTTTTGTTCAGTTTCAGTCTACCCTGCCTGCGCAGTTTAAAGCTGCAACCCATCCTTCCCCCCATTCCTTCCCACAATTCTGACCCTCTTACTTGATCTACTGACTTTCCATTGTATTTATTAAAACTGCATAATTCACTTATTTCTTATATTTACTGTTTACTGTGCACACTATTCGCTTCATTAGAATACAAGTTCAAGGAGGGCAGGAACATTTGTTTATCATATTCACAAATGTTTGCTAAGTGCTTAGATCAGTGCTAGAAACTTTGGAGTAGTTTTGATTTGTTAAATGAATGAACCTGATCATTCAGCTCTTCAGTTAAAGGATGGCTGTCTTTAAGTTTACTGAAGATCAGTTAATAAATGCCAGGACCAGGATTTGGAGCCCAGGAAATTTATTGACTAAACTCAGGTCACCTTTACCAGATATATCAGTAACTTAATAATATTTTTGATTAAAAGTCAAAAGCTACATTTAATAATATAGAATTTTTAGGGTGTAAACTGACTCACAAGTTAGTAATAATAGAAGAGGCAAAAGCACATAATTAATATAATATAAAGAAAATCCAATAAGACCATAGGAATTCAGAAATGAAATGCTGAACTATCTGAATTTAGATTTCCCTAAAGGAACTGGATATGGACAGGGTATTTACAAAATGACTATAGAGAGCTCAGAGACAGTGGAGAGTAAGGCAAAAAAGGACAAAACACCAGTAAATGATGCATTAATAAACAGATACTATGGTCAACTGACACTTAATCCCATAGGAAGGCTCTGAAGAATTGCTCTGCCAGAGAATGGGGGAGCTGGAGTAGTTATCTACCCTTTCCCCGTCTTTTAGAGTTTGAAGAGTGGGTTGTTAATTCCCCAGCATTTTGGGGACTTCCTTGCTTCCAAGCACTGGTACTGGAGAAAGTCCTAAGACAAAAGCAGAGATGCAAGCACTTGAAATAGGAACCTGTTGGACCCACATGCACAGGCATAGGATGTGTCCACAACTCCGGGGAAGTGAGATGAGTTAACAGTGCAGTATGCCACATAAGAGGATGGAAAGAAAAAAATGTTTAAGGCATACTGAGGGAATCAGGGCAGGCTCCACAGAGGAGATGTCACTGGAACAGAGTATTGAAGAATAGCTAGAATCTAACTCAGTTAGGTCTGGCAAGAGATAAGGAAGAAAAGCAGGAAATGGAGTTGAGTTTTGTTCAGTTTCAGTCTACCCTGCCTGCGCAGTTTAAAGCTGCAACCCATCCTTCCCCCCATTCCTTCCCACAATTCTGACCCTCTTACTTGATCTACTGACTTTCCATTGTATTTATTAAAACTGCATAATTCACTTATTTCTTATATTTACTGTTTACTGTGCACACTATTCGCTTCATTAGAATACAAGTTCAAGGAGGGCAGGAACATTTGTTTATCATATTCACAAATGTTTGCTAAGTGCTTAGATCAGTGCTAGAAACTTTGGAGTAGTTTTGATTTGTTAAATGAATGAACCTGATCATTCAGCTCTTCAGTTAAAGGATGGCTGTCTTTAAGTTTACTGAAGATGGAGAATCTGAAAAGAGAAGAACATATGAGAAAAGAATTAGTGAATTCAGGAAGGAGCCCCATTGAATTGAAGGCATCCCAGTACCCTGAGGAATGGCAGAAATTGATGTTCAGTTGTCACTCAGTGTCTTTGCTATTTAGCTTGATATTCAGCATCCTACATTTGGTACATTTTCCAGAATCTTTTTCCTCAGGAAATTATCAGCATCCTACATTTGGTACATTTTCCAGAATCTTTTTCTTCAGGAAATTATCTATATTTACAGCATTAATATACTCTGGTAGGCACAATAATCTCACATTTTTCTTGCATTATCTATCCTCAAGGGGTAGGATTTTGTGCTAAAAAGTTATTTCTCTGATAGTTTGCATTTACTTCTTTAAGCTGAGAGCATCTGTCACAGGAGCTGATTCTGCCTGGCAGCTCCTATTCACTCCATAGTCCTCTTACCATCACTTCCAAACTCAGGATCCGGCTTTCCCTGGGACTCACTCTTCTGCTATAATATATCCCAGGATTCTCCTCTGACCCTGCGCGCTAGGAGGACCTTGAGGATGCAAAGTCTTTAGAGGTGAACACTGTTATCTGGCTGTGTTTAGTAGGCATTCTTTTTGTGGGGGGAGGGGGTGGGCACTTCTACTGGTCTTTCAATTATTTCGATCTTTGTTCTTTGGCCTGTGTGGGCCACCGATCGCAGTGGCCTCTCTCGCTGCAGAGAATGGGCTCCGGGCACATGCGCTCCAGAGCTCTGGCTCAGTAGTTGGACACATCCGTCCTGCTGCTCCGCAACACGTGGGATCTTCCCAAGCCAGGGATTGAACCCGCGCCCCTTGTACTGCAAGGCAGTGCTGCAAGGCAGTGTCCTTACCCACTAGACCACCAGGGAAAGTCTGGTAGGCAATCTTATAATCAAGATTATTCTAGTCAATACTGACACATATGCTAGTTCTTAGATGGCCAGATAGAAATAATAAAGGATCAAGGGATAGCCAGGGTCTCTTTCTACACATTTAAGTTTATACCTATGGTGCCCTGACTGTGAAATTCGCTTATGTAGATTACCATAATTTGGAAATATTCTTAATTGTGTTGAAGTTTACCTTTATGCTAATGATGAACAAATGGTTTGTTAAGCAAATTAATAGAGGAAAACACCATTGTGAACAAAATAACTAACTAACTATAGCTAATTCAAAGAAAAAATTACTTTTAAACAACCTTGAGTGCTTTAAAGCATCATTTACATTTATATGTAATACCCGGAATGATAGACTAATTATAGTTATTTGTATTTATTCATTGAGCCTATTTCCCAAAGCATTCTCTTAAACTATGCTCATATTCTACTATGCTCTCATATTCTATCACCTAGCTCCCTTGAAAGTAAAACGACTGGTTTTTAAAAATACACACTTTATAGTCTTCCCCAAATCTGTTTCCACCATCAATGAGGTTTGCCAGCAGTAAACTAACCAGCCAGGAAACAGCATCCCTAAATTAAAATGTCAAGAGCCCATTGCTCTAAGTTTGAGTATGAAGGCATTTCAAGTTTTAGAGCATTGTTTGAAAAGATCAAATAAACACAGAGTAGATATTATTTAAGCCAGATGCTAAGAACTTCCTTGCGCACCGTAGCTCTGTGAGGGGAGCCATAGCCATGTAAAGCAATCCTTTGAAGGAACCTTGTACCTTTAGAGATAAAGAAGTAAGCAGAAGAATGACTTTCCGCAAGTGTCTCATTGTCTGACCATTGATGTTTCTAGTTCTTATTTCATACTGCAAACACTAATCTTTTTGTCTTGATCATTACTGGTGTAAAAGGCATCTCTTCTGAATATCATGTGGCTGTGTTCCTCCAAGTATGATCCTGCTTCTGTTTCATCCAGAAATTCTCCATATTTCTCTATTTAGTGTGACATTGTTTGAAGAAAGAACTTGACAAAGTTAGAGTAATGCTTTTAAATTTTTTTTTTAATTTTGGCCTCTTGTTTGTCTGTTTACTTATGAAAGTCTGGTAGGCAATCTTATAATCAGGATTATTCTAGTCAATACTGACACATATGCTAGTTCTTAGATGGCCAGATAGAAATAATAAAGGATCAAGGGATAGCCAGGGTCTCTTTCTACACATTTAAGTTTATACCTATGGTGCCCTGACTGTGAAATTCGCTTATGTAGATTACCATAATTTGGAAATATTCTTAATTGTGTTGAAGTTTACCTTTATGCTAATGATGAACAAATGGTTTGTTAAGCAAATTAATAGAGGAAAACACCATTGTGAACAAAATAACTAACTAACTATAGCTAATTCAAAGAAAAAATTACTTTTAAACAACCTTGAGTGCTTTAAAGCATCATTTACATTTATATGTAATACCCGGAATGATAGACTAATTATAGTTATTTGTATTTATTCATTGAGCCTATTTCCCAAAGCATTCTCTTAAACTATGCTCATATTCTACTATGCTCTCATATTCTATCACCTAGCTCCCTTGAAAGTAAAACGACTGGTTTTTAAAAATACACACTTTATAGTCTTCCCCAAATCTGTTTCCACCATCAATGAGGTTTGCCAGCAGTAAACTAACCAGCCAGGAAACAGCATCCCTAAATTAAAATGTCAAGAGCCCATTGCTCTAAGTTTGAGTATGAAGGCATTTCAAGTTTTAGAGCATTGTTTGAAAAGATCAAATAAACACAGAGTAGATATTATTTAAGCCAGATGCTAAGAACTTCCTTGCGCACCGTAGCTCTGTGAGGGGAGCCATAGCCATGTAAAGCAATCCTTTGAAGGAACCTTGTACCTTTAGAGATAAAGAAGTAAGCAGAAGAATGACTTTCCGCAAGTGTCTCATTGTCTGACCATTGATGTTTCTAGTTCTTATTTCATACTGCAAACACTAATCTTTTTGTCTTGATCATTACTGGTGTAAAAGGCATCTCTTCTGAATATCATGTGGCTGTGTTCCTCCAAGTATGATCCTGCTTCTGTTTCATCCAGAAATTCTCCATATTTCTCTATTTAGTGTGACATTGTTTGAAGAAAGAACTTGACAAAGTTAGAGTAATGCTTTTAAATTTTTTTTTTTAATTTTGGCCTCTTGTTTGTCTGTTTACTTATTTTAATTCATCTCTACTCCTTGGCCTGTGTGGGCCTCCCACCACAGTGGCTTCCCCCGCCGCAGAGCACCAGCTCCAGGCACATGCGCTCCAGAGCGCTGGCTTGTAACTGGACACATCCGTCCAGCCACTCGGCTGCATGTGGGACCTTCCCGGGCCAGGGATCGAGCCATTGCTGCTTGCACTGCAAGGCGAACTCTCTACCCACTGGACCACCAGGGAAACCCATGCTTTTAGTTTTGAACTTCACAATGTATCGTTACTTGTTGGTGTATAGATTCAGTGAATAGTTTTTCTACTAAAAATATTTATTCATACTAATCTTTCTTTGCTCACATTTATTCTGCAAAGAGAATAGTTTCAAGTCAAAGACAGATGGAAAATAGAAAGGTATACTGGGCACAATTCCTGAGTGGCACACTGGGGTGAAATTAGAGGAAGGCAAATGGATTAGGATTACCCGGGGCTGACCCACTGTGTCTCTCAGAAACTAACTCCAGTTATCTACCAGACAATTGAGGAAGGCAATCCATTTGATGTTGCTTGACTTAAGTTCTATTCTGTATTATTACATCCACCTTTGAGACTCCCCTATACTGACTGCCTTGGAGACTCTCTGATTCTGTTTCTCTAGAAAAAGACTCCAGTTATCTCCCATTCAAATAAACACAGAGTAGATATTATTTAAGCCAGATGCTAAGAACTTCCTTGCGCACCGTAGCTCTGTGAGGGGAGCCATAGCCATGTAAAGCAATCCTTTGAAGGAACCTTGTACCTTTAGAGATAAAGAAGTAAGCAGAAGAATGACTTTCCGCAAGTGTCTCATTGTCTGACCATTGATGTTTCTAGTTCTTATTTCATACTGCAAACACTAATCTTTTTGTCTTGATCATTACTGGTGTAAAAGGCATCTCTTCTGAATATCATGTGGCTGTGTTCCTCCAAGTATGATCCTGCTTCTGTTTCATCCAGAAATTCTCCATATTTCTCTATTTAGTGTGACATTGTTTGAAGAAAGAACTTGACAAAGTTAGAGTAATGCTTTTAAATTTTTTTTTTTAATTTTGGCCTCTTGTTTGTCTGTTTACTTATTTTAATTCATCTCTACTCCTTGGCCTGTGTGGGCCTCCCACCACAGTGGCTTCCCCCGCCGCAGAGCACCAGCTCCAGGCACATGCGCTCCAGAGCGCTGGCTTGTAACTGGACACATCCGTCCAGCCACTCGGCTGCATGTGGGCCCTTTCCCCGGGCCAGGGATCGAGCCATTGCTGCTTGCACTGCAAGGCGAACTCTCTACCCACTGGACCACCAGGGAAACCCATGCTTTTAGTTTTGAACTTCACAATGTATCGTTACTTGTTGGTGTATAGATTCAGTGAATAGTTTTTCTACTAAAAATATTTATTCATACTAATCTTTCTTTGCTCACATTTATTCTGCAAAGAGAATAGTTTCAAGTCAAAGACAGATGGAAAATAGAAAGGTATACTGGGCACAATTCCTGAGTGGCACACTGGGGTGAAATTAGAGGAAGGCAAATGGATTAGGATTACCCGGGGCTGACCCACTGTGTCTCTCCAGAAACTAACTCCAGTTATCTACCAGACAATTGAGGAAGGCAATCCATTTGATGTTGCTTGACTTAAGTTCTATTCTGTATTATTACATCCACCTTTGAGACTCCCCTATACTGACTGCCTTGGAGACTCTCTGATTCTGTTTCTCTAGAAAAAAGATTTGCTTCCTCTATGTTAGGCGGGGGTTGCTTCCCAGTTGGCACTAGTGGTAAAGAACCCACCTATCAATGCAGGAGGTGAGAGTTTATTCCTTGGGTCTGGAAGATCCCCTAAAGAAGGGCATGGCAACCCACTCCAGTATTCTTGCCTGGATAACCCTATGGACAGAGAAGCCTGGTGGGCTATAGTACTCGGGGTTGGCAAAGAGTTGGACAAGGGATGTGGAGGAAGGTTAGGTGTCTGAAACACCAAGATCAGGCTGACAACCCAGCACAATAACTGGTCTTTCATATATGTTTTCAAGTCATTCTCTCATTGTATATATATATATATATAGCATTTTTTCCCTTCTAAGTCATCATTTATTTTTTATCCATCTTTATTCTTTGGCAAGTGTGGGCCTCCCATCACAGCAGACTCTCTCATTGCAGAGCACTGGCCCTGGGCGCGTGTGCTCCAGAGTGCTGGCCTACAATTGGACACACTGGCTCAGCTGCTCCTCAGCACATGGGATCCTCCCTGGTCAGGGATCAAACTGGTGCCCCTTGCACTGCAAGGTGGACTCTTTACCCACTGGACCACCAGGGAAGCCTATTCTCTCATTTTTTTATTTACTCCACCCACTTATTTTTTCCAGGTTCCTTACTGCTTCTAATACTTTAGGCCTTTGCAGGATGCTGTGTCCAAAAAAAAAAAAAAAATCACTGATTTTCATAGTGTCTCTCTCTCTCTCGCTCTCTGAAAGCCCTTAAATTTGAATTTGTTCATTCTGTTATATCTTATGTTATCCCACCACCCAATTCCATGTTCATAAGTTTATCGTAGAGTTACAGACATCGTCTAGAGTATGTTGCTTAGAGAATATGCCGCTGTGCCTTGCTCTCCTTACTATTTGTGGGTGATTTTTCGTAAAGAGTGGGAATTAAAACCTGAAGTTGAATGTTCTTTCTTAAAAACCTTTGAAGTTAATTAAAGCAGGAATAAGGGAAATGGCATTCCAGGAATTGGCTAAAACATGGTTTCCAATAGCTACTGTGAAGGGTGTATGTGGTGGCAGAAGAAATGGCCCCCTCCCAGCAAAGATATCTATATCTTAATCTCCAGAATCTGTGAGTATAACTTACATGGCAAAGGGACTTTGCAGGTATGATTAAAGATCTTAAATTTAAAATGCCCTCCTCTAGGGATCTTCCTGACTCCGGGATCAAACCTGTATCTCTTATGTCTCTTGTACTGGCAGGTGGGTTCTTTATCATCAGCACCCCCGGGGAAGCAGGAATTGGATCTAAAGTCACCTTAAATTAAAATCAGAATTCATCTCATGACAGACATCCAAAAGTCAGGAACAGTGCAGACAAATAATTATTTGATCTCTATATGACTAGTCATTCATTTTGCGTTCATTTTAGAAGCATGATCTAACACATTCTATGTTTTCATATACGGGTATATCTGCCCATTTAATAGCAATACAGTAATTATTTTTTAAAAAAGGGGTTAGTGGCATCCAAAATAGAAGACAGTTGGAGCCAAATGAAAAGGGAAGAGACTATCACAGGCTTTTCAAACACAGTTTTCAAAACTTAAGTTATATATCATAAGTTTACAGGACAATCCACCAAATGTCCATTACCCACAATCATTTTTCTTCATGGACATTCCTCTTGGGTCTATTCTCGGATTTATGCTGATAATGAGTTTTTGAGCACTCATTTTTATATGACACAGGGTCATACTTGAAAGATTTTTATCAAAATAACTGGAGGTGTAATCTTAAATATACTTCATCAATACAGCTGTCTTTAATATCTGGGGATAAATAGTGGCAAATGAGGTTTAGTTTTTGACTTGTGTAGCTGCTGCTGAAACAGAGTGGGTGTTATAATGGAGTTTTTAAGTGGATAATAAGCAGGCGGTGAGCATTCTGTGGTATGATAATGAGCTGTATATATGGTTGCAAGACTGTATTTTTCACTTTGTTTCTGCACAAGAAAGTATTTGCAATTTATAAAAGAATTAGAAGCCTATTTACATGGCCACTTTGGATATATTAAAGCAGGAATAAGGAAATGGCATTCCAGGAATTGGCTAAAACATGGTTTCCAATAGCTACTGTGAAGGGTGTATGTGGTGGCAGAAGAAATGGCCCTCCCAGCAAAGATATCTATATCTTAATCTCCAGAATCTGTGAGTATAACTTACATGGCAAAGGGACTTTGCAGGTATGATTAAAGATCTTAAATTTAAAATGCCCTCCTCTAGGGATCTTCCTGACTCCGGGATCAAACCTGTATCTCTTATGTCTCTTGTACTGGCAGGTGGGTTCTTTATCATCAGCACCCCCGGGGAAGCAGGAATTGGATCTAAAGTCACCTTAAATTAAAATCAGAATTCATCTCATGACAGACATCCAAAAGTCAGGAACAGTGCAGACAAATAATTATTTGATCTCTATATGACTAGTCATTCATTTTTGCGTTCATTTTAGAAGCATGATCTAACACATTCTATGTTTTCATATACGGGTATATCTGCCCATTTAATAGCAATACAGTAATTATTTTTTAAAAAAGGGGTTAGTGGCATCCAAAATAGAAGACAGTTGGAGCCAAATGAAAAGGGAAGAGACTATCACAGGCTTTTCAAACACAGTTTTCAAAACTTAAGTTATATATCATAAGTTTACAGGACAATCCACCAAATGTCCATTACCCACAATCATTTTTCTTCATGGACATTCCTCTTGGGTCTATTCTCGGATTTATGCTGATAATGAGTTTTTGAGCACTCATTTTTATATGACACAGGGTCATACTTGAAAGATTTTTATCAAAATAACTGGAGGTGTAATCTTAAATATACTTCATCAATACAGCTGTCTTTAATATCTGGGGATAAATAGTGGCAAATGAGGTTTAGTTTTTGACTTGTGTAGCTGCTGCTGAAACAGAGTGGGTGTTATAATGGAGTTTTTAAGTGGATAATAAGCAGGCGGTGAGCATTCTGTGGTATGATAATGAGCTGTATATATGGTTGCAAGACTGTATTTTTCACTTTGTTTCTGCACAAGAAAGTATTTGCAATTTATAAAAGAATTAGAAGCCTATTTACATGGCCACTGGGATGTGTGCTAAATTTCCTTATGCATTTAAATATCCCTATTTTCACACCCACTACAACCATTATTTAGTTTGCAGATTCATTAAACTGTATAATGTGTTCTTATTAACTGCCAAAGAAATCATGTCAAATTAGGTGTGGATTTTTATGACATTAAAAAGAATCACACAATAACTCAACATGCTCAAAATGTTTGAATCATAAAAAGGGTATGAGGAGAAAAAAGAAGAAACTTTGGATAAAAATCTTTCACCCAAATCTTCAAACTAATGCATTTAATGTTAAAGTATTCCAATTACAGGGAAGCACTAGCTGTGATTTCGGGGACTGGTTTGATGAAACTACATCTAGGTTCTCTAATTACTGAAATGTGACAGACCATACAAATGACTACAGACAGGGTACAGAGAGCCATGGAATCCTGACAAAGAAGCAGAAACTCCTGCTCTTGCAAATCTCAATGTAATCAGTGTTGAAGAAAGAGTAAGCAAAGGTACAAGGAAAGGTTATGGTTGGGTATTCTGAATATAATGTATTCTGATTTCCTGATAAAATTAAAAATTGATTTCCTGCAAATAAGATAATGTGAAAGCAAACATGTAAAAATTTTATGATGCCTTATATTTCGCTTTATATGTACCTACAGAGGGTGGGAATATGATTTGATAGAAACAACATAGACTTCGGTGCAGACAGTGCTGCACTCCCATCCTACCTATGACAATTTATGCCTATACAATGTGCAGATTATACATCATTTTTATTGTTAGTTTTCTTCTTATTAAAATATGACAGGGGCTATACTTCTGACCCAGCTGATAAGCTCACTTTTATTTATCACTCCTATGGAGTTAAAATTTTCTAAAGATCCCTCTAAATGCTATATGCTCTTTAAAGAATTACTGGACTCACAAGAAATTTTTCACAAATTCAATGTCTTTCTCTAAGTTTTTTTTTTTTTTTTAAATAGTTTGAACTTGATGATATGAATCACCTTTGGGGCCATTCTCTTTTCTAAGAAAAGAGGGGCAAAGAAATCCATCAACTTTCCTTCATTTCATTTTATATTCTCTGTCTTCTTTAGTACAAAATAGCAGTGTCTTCCCTGGTATAATTCCACCTTGATTCTTGCCATCTGTTGGGATGGTTGATTGTATCCATGGTTCATACCTAGGCTTAATCTCCTTATCAAAAAGTCATTCAGACATACCCTTGGTTCTTCTTTCTTGTGATATGAACAGTCTGAGAATTTTCCAAGTTCTGTTCCTTTTTGCTAAATAGTTTCATCTTTAATTTATCACTCTTCTGTCCTGTTTTACTGTCAGTAATCAGGGAGAACCAAGCCATCCCTTCAGTACTTTGCTTAGGCATCTCCCAGGCTAAAAGTTCAACTTTATTGTTTATAAGTTATATCTTCCAGAAAACATTAGAACACTAACATAATTCAGCCAAGTTCTTTGCTGCCTTAGTGTGGATTACCTTTCCTCTATTTTTAGGAATATATTCCTCATCTCCCTCTGATACCTCATCAGAATTACCTCTACCATTCATATTTCTACCAACATTCTGTATATCGTTATTAATGTATTTTTTTAAGAAGATGAGAACTTTCTCCCTAGTTCTCTTCTTGTTCTGAGCCCTTACCAGATTGCCTTTAAAAACCCCTTTACAGCAATGTTGGTTTTGTCTGGTATAGCACCTCAAAACTCTTCCAGCCTCTATTCATTATCCAGTTCAAGCCACGTCCACATTTTTAAGTATTTGTTAGAGTAGAATCCTACTTCTTGGTGTGAGTTTCTGTCTTAGCTCTGTCTCCCATTAAGGGAGCTGTAAACTCATGACCTCATTCAAAATTAACCATTCCCTAAAGCTCTGCCTCTAGATACCTTCACACTGGTGATTAGGAATTCAACATGGAATTTGGCGGGGGCAGGGGTGGGGAAGGTGGTGGGATATTCAGTCCGTAGCACTGCCTTAGTACTCTACCATAAACTTTATTAAACTGGACTGTTATTGGCTGTTCATTTATCTGCCTTTTTTATTAGACTGCAGAACAAGACTTTTCTTGCAACTAACATAGTGATTATAGGCCCCAATTAAATATTTACGAAATTGCAGAAAGAAGTAATACATAGAATAGGAAAATACAGCTTTCCTTTTTTTGTAATAGAATGTTTTCAATTATTTATTAATACTTCTCTAAAGGGTAGCAAATGAAATTTTATTATTTTAAACATTTCCAATGAACTCATAGTTCTTTTCATTAATTTATAGTTTGTCATACTTTTTTCTGAGAAGCAAACAGAGAAGTTGCTGTAGTTTATAGATAAACTCAAATCAGTAATATCTCTTTCAGAAGATATCATTGAGATCAAAATCTCCTAAAAATCAGCATTCAGTGCATAAAAATGACTCCTTAAAATGATCAATATTATTATGATTCTTTATGTGATGTAAGAGAAAAACAAGGAGGTCTATATTTTTAATAAAGAATAATATGAATTAATGGGGAATGTGTATAATCTAATCAGCTAAAATCCATGCACATATTATTATTGGAAAATGTTCCAGAAATCACGTTTTTCTTTTTCCCTGTAGGTATTGAAGTGTTGAGGAACTGGCAAATAATTGTTTTAGCATTCACTCTAAACTCTACTCAAAGCGAACTACATAAATCCAAACCTATTATTCTCATAGCATTTATTTCAAATTGTTGTCAGTTTACTGATTTAAGAACACTTAATTGGATCTGTTGAATGAAAGATATGAAACATTTGGGGCAAAAAAGGAAATGACACTGATATTGATCAACTGTAGAGAATCAACTTGTAAGGTGCCTCCAAGGTCTGACTTGGGAGTAATTAGTTCCATATTATTAATTTATAATTCTGTCTTCTGTTTGTAACACAAGAATCATTATACCTATAATGAAAGATATAAATAAAAATAAAACATCTCTTCCACCTCACTAACGAATCCTTTGTTTTTATGTTCTCTTGAACGTAAGAAAACAAATTTTATGATTTGGAAGTACAGTATACACTTTAATGTTCTTTTGCTCTTGACAGTATGTTGCTGTTCTTCACAACAGTTCATTTTAATGATGTGTTTTTAGTCTATAAATTGATACCTTTTTAGCCATTTTAAAAACCCCTTAAATATTTACGAAATTGCAGAAAGAAGTAATACATAGAATAGGAAAATACAGCTTTCCTTTTTTTGTAATAGAATGTTTTCAATTATTTATTAATACTTCTCTAAAGGGTAGCAAATGAAATTTTATTATTTTAAACATTTCCAATGAACTCATAGTTCTTTTCATTAATTTATAGTTTGTCATACTTTTTTCTGAGAAGCAAACAGAGAAGTTGCTGTAGTTTATAGATAAACTCAAATCAGTAATATCTCTTTCAGAAGATATCATTGAGATCAAAATCTCCTAAAAATCAGCATTCAGTGCAAAAAAATGACTCCTTAAAATGATCAATATTATTATGATTCTTTATGTGATGTAAGAGAAAAACAAGGAGGTCTATATTTTTAATAAAGAATAATATGAATTAATGGGGAATGTGTATAATCTAATCAGCTAAAATCCATGCACATATTATTATTGGAAAATGTTCCAGAAATCACGTTTTTCTTTTTCCCTGTAGGTATTGAAGTGTTGAGGAACTGGCAAATAATTGTTTTAGCATTCACTCTAAACTCTACTCAAAGCGAACTACATAAATCCAAACCTATTATTCTCATAGCATTTATTTCAAATTGTTGTCAGTTTACTGATTTAAGAACACTTAATTGGATCTGTTGAATGAAAGATATGAAACATTTGGGGCAAAAAAGGAAATGACACTGATATTGATCAACTGTAGAGAATCAACTTGTAAGGTGCCTCCAAGGTCTGACTTGGGAGTAATTAGTTCCATATTATTAATTTATAATTCTGTCTTCTGTTTGTAACACAAGAATCATTATACCTATAATGAAAGATATAAATAAAAATAAAACATCTCTTCCACCTCACTAACGAATCCTTTGTTTTTATGTTCTCTTGAACGTAAGAAAACAAATTTTATGATTTGGAAGTACAGTATACACTTTAATGTTCTTTTGCTCTTGACAGTATGTTGCTGTTCTTCACAACAGTTCATTTTAATGAGTTGTTTATAGTCTATAAATTGATACTCTGCTATTTACTGAACCATTTCTCAGTTTCAGATATTAAACTGCTTTCAGGTTTTCTCTATTATAATTAAGTTAGCAATGAGTACTTTTTTGTGTGAGTTTTCCTTTTTCTTTCAAATGATAAAGAGTCTCAACTGTAGCAGTAAGAGGTTTAAAAACTTTCAAATTTTTCAACCCTTTTGCCATTTGGTTTTCAAAAAATGAGTATCATTCATCCTCAGGGCAATATGCATTAGTGCAGTGGTTTCAACGCAACCTCACACATATAAGCTAATTTAATAGCTGTAAAAAGATACCTTACTTGATCTTGCTTCTTTAATGAATATTCACCTTCAGCCTTGTTCCCTATGTGATTATTGGTATGTGGACTCATTATCGCCTTCTAGATCACAGCTCCCTGGGTAAGAACTCCTCACACACTGACAAGATTGTAAGGGGAGCTGCCAATCTTCTAAAGGGACAATGACCCTATCCCTGTTTCAGCCCCTTTTCAATTTGCTGTTTTATTCTTAACTAGGTATGAAAGGCATTTGTAGTCTACTTAATTCTCACCACAAAATCACTAATTCATTAGTTTCTGATGTCAAACATGACATGTATCATTCTGCATTTCATCTTACAGAGGAAGTAGGGACAGTAACAAAGGTGGGGAGGTGCATACTCTATGATTACAGAATAGTGTAGGTGTTTCTATTTGAGATATAATCTAAGAACTCATTAAGTAAAATCAGAGAACCCCTGAACTTAAGAGTACCACTGAGTGTATTCATGATTGTCACTTTAAGGTCATTATTAACACTTTGATTCTAGGAGGACTTTATAAATGTATTGAATTCTAATTTTGTAAAAAAAAAAAAGAAAAGAAAAGAAAAAAAGAAAATGGCTACTCCATTTCAAGTGCTTATTATGTGCTAGACATTTCTATGTACTTTATATATAATTTTGCCAGTAGCCCTATTCAATAAATGTCTATTGTCTCTTCTGCTGACTAGGAAACTAGAAATAAGAGGTTAAGTATCTTGTCTGGATCTGTGTTTTAAATGACTAAGGTGAATTTTACATCCAATGTTGTCTCTCCACAGCTATGATCTTTTGACTTATGCTGAGTCATTTGAAAGGGTAAGTATATTTTCTTCTATAAATCTTAATTTTCTATAATAAAGTACACTTGATCACTAGTATATATTAAGACATGCCTCAGGTATGATCGGTGTAATAAAAAACTCTCAACCTGGGGCTTCCCTGGTGGTCCAGTGGGTAAGGACACCGCCTTACAGTACAGGGGGCGCCGGTTCAACCCCTGGCCTGGGAAGATCCCACGTGCCGGAGCGGCTGGATGATGTGTCCAATTACCGAGCCCGAGCTCTGGAGCGCATGCGCCCAGAGCCAGCGCTCTGCGACAACAGAGGCCACCGCGATGGGAGGCTCACACGGGCCAGAGAAGAAAGATGGATGAAAATGGACAAATGAAAGACCAATAGAAGTGGCCTGCCTGCTCCCCTCCCTCCCAACCCCAACCCCACCAAAATAAGTAAATAAATCTTAAAAAAAAAAAACAAAACAAAACTCTCAATCTACTACTAAAGATGTATGTTAATTACCTATGGTGTAGCAAATCACCCTGAAATTCAGTGTCTTAAATGAATAAGAATTTCTTCTTACTCTTCAGTTTATGAGTAAACTAGGCAGTTCTTCTGGTCTTAACTGCACTTTTGTATCTACAGTGAAACCTGTATCAATGAGGCAGCTTTACTGATGTTGTCTGGGTTCTTTCACGTATTTGTTAGTTGACTAGCAATAGATGATGTAGTGAAGTCTCAGTTGGGATGACTAGACTCTTTCCACATAATTTCTCATCTTCCATTAAACTAGGCTGAGCTTTCCCACACGATAAGGACAGGTCCAAGAGAGAGCAAGTAGGTGTCTTATATCCTAAGCTCAGAGATGACAATCACTTCCACCACAGTCTGCTGGCGGGAAAATCATCAATAAGGGAACTTCAGATTCAACTGGAGGGAAATAGAGGCCACTTCTTGAAGGGAGGAGCTACCAAAATCAGAAAAATAGGGATCTCTACATTTCAGAGCCATTATAAAATAAGATATTCAATTAAAATACTTAGCAAATACTTTAAATATACATGTATACTCAATATATGCTAAGTTACACATTCTTTACACATCTCAGCCTGCCGTATCCTGTCCAAAGTAAGTCCACAAGAAATACCAAAGGAATGGATTATAGAAATATATAACCTAAAAGACGTTTTGAAAAAGCTTTTTAAAAAATATTTTAATAAAGTATGCAATTAAATAGATACATTATTGCCTCAAAATTATATTTAACTCAAATTGTGTAAATTATATATTTAATTTTTACATAAATAAAAATTAATGCGAAAAGCCATGACATTAACCATTTTCCTTCAAATTCCTGTTGGACAATTTATATTTTTATGTCATATAAAAGGTGGGAATTTTTAAAAGGAGGTGTTTGATCATTTTCAATATATAATTTGTTCAGGACCATTATTTTTGGCAATAGATTTTTTTTTATGGGAGCACAATAGAGTATATAAATTCTGCATCGCATGCTGGGAGAAAATCAGTATGACTACACATTTCTCATGCTTCAAGGGTTTTTACTATAATAGAAATCTACAGGAACATAATACCCTCCGAACTTCAACAAAACTCTCAATCTACTACTAAAGATGTATGTTAATTACCTATGGTGTAGCAAATCACCCTGAAATTCAGTGTCTTAAATGAATAAGAATTTCTTCTTACTCTTCAGTTTATGAGTAAACTAGGCAGTTCTTCTGGTCTTAACTGCACTTTTGTATCTACAGTGAAACCTGTATCAATGAGGCAGCTTTACTGATGTTGTCTGGGTTCTTTCACGTATTTGTTAGTTGACTAGCAATAGATGATGTAGTGAAGTCTCAGTTGGGATGACTAGACTCTTTCCACATAATTTCTCATCTTCCATTAAACTAGGCTGAGCTTTCCCACACGATAAGGACAGGTCCAAGAGAGAGCAAGTAGGTGTCTTATATCCTAAGCTCAGAGATGACAATCACTTCCACCACAGTCTGCTGGCGGGAAAATCATCAATAAGGGAACTTCAGATTCAACTGGGGGGAAATAGAGGCCACTTCTTGAAGGGAGGAGCTACCAAAATCAGAAAAATAGGGATCTCTACATTTCAGAGCCATTATAAAATAAGATATTCAATTAAAATACTTAGCAAATACTTTAAATATACATGTATACTCAATATATGCTAAGTTACACATTCTTTACACATCTCAGCCTGCCGTATCCTGTCCAAAGTAAGTCCACAAGAAATACCAAAGGAATGGATTATAGAAATATATAACCTAAAAGACGTTTTGAAAAAGCTTTTTAAAAAATATTTTAATAAAGTATGCAATTAAATAGATACATTATTGCCTCAAAATTATATTTAACTCAAATTGTGTAAATTATATATTTAATTTTTACATAAATAAAAATTAATGCGAAAAGCCATGACATTAACCATTTTCCTTCAAATTCCTGTTGGACAATTTATATTTTTATGTCATATAAAAGGTGGGAATTTTTAAAAGGAGGTGTTTGATCATTTTCAATATATAATTTGTTCAGGACCATTATTTTTGGCAATAGATTTTTTTTTATGGGAGCACAATAGAGTATATAAATTCTGCATCGCATGCTGGGAGAAAATCAGTATGACTACACATTTCTCATGCTTCAAGGGTTTTTACTATAATAGAAATCTACAGGAACATAATACCTCCGAACTTCACTGCCTCAATGTGTCTTAGACACACAGACATGGTGAGAATGCATTCTCATGAGTTTACTTGCTGAAATAAAGCACACATTGTGTTTAGTAACCAAACAAATGTGCTAACACTATTTTACTTACAGTTTTATTAAGAGAAGTCACCTTATTTTGTCAGAGAGCTTTGAAGCAATAATATGAAAAAAACCCCAGTATTTCCAAGATAAAACTGAATATACATGCATTTATATATGTAGTAAAATTTAGGACTGCATCTTGTCATATAAAAATGAATAAAATTTCTCTCTTTCAATAAGAAAATATAATCTCCTATGATAATGTAACTTCCCTAATTAATCTTCTGTTATAGAGTCACATGTTTCTATAGAACCCTGAGCAGACACTTCAGTATTTCTAGCATTTGACTGGCTTTTTATATTTTGTACATGTCAAAAGCAATTTTCCTATGTGTAAGAAAAATACCTAAGTTTGAACGTGCCATATACAATATTTAAGCTTTTAAAAGTAGTGTTTTGAAGTTACGAAGTGGTTCCAAAAACTCAGACAACAATGTGGGATATATAAAAATTATGTGCTCAGCACCTAGATTTATCATGTTCTCATAGTATTCCATATTTACTTTGGGGTTTTCTATAAAATCTTTCCTGTTTCCATTAGCTTCATTCCTTCCCACAGATAATCTATTCTTAATAATTCAATGTGTATCATTTATAATTAGATTTTATAATATTCCTTTTGCTATTTCTCTCTAAAGAATATATACTATGATTTTGCAGAATTTTTTTTTTTTAAAATGGGGCTCTAACCAGAAGGCCAGGAATGTAGAACACCAAGCTTCTTTTTTTTTTTTTTTTAAGAATTATTTATTTATTTATTTTGGTGGGGGTGGGGTGTGGAGGGAGGGGAGCAGGCGGGCCACTTCTATTGGTCTTTCATTTGTCCATTTTCATCCATCTTTGTTCTTTGGCCCGTGTGGGCCTCCCATCGCTGTGGCGTCTGTCGTTGCAGAGCGCAGGCTCTGGGCACATGCGCTCCAGAGCCCTGGCTCGGTATTTGGACCCATCGGTCCAGCCACTCCGCGGCACGTGGGATCTTCCCAGGCCAGGGGTTGAACCGGTGCCCCTTGCACTGCAAGGTGGTGTCCTTACCCACTGGACCACCAGGGAAGCCCCGATTTTGCAGAATTTTAAGCTATATATCAAGGTAGCATTTTTCAACTTGCTTTGTGAGCTTTATCCATGTTGATATGTGTTGCTCTGGTTTATTTTGGCTCATTACTTTTGTAGCATTCTGTTTTGTGAGTCTATCACACAATTTATTCTCCTGTTGATGGACGCTGCAATTGTTTCTTATTTTTTCCCTTTTCAGACAATTCTGCCAGAAAGTCTGGGGCATATCTCCTTTTGTACACATGGAAGAGTTTCTCTGGTAAAAATAAAGGAGCTGCTGACTTATAGGGAATATACTCCTTCAACTCGACTAGATATTACCAGCTCACAATTCATTTGCCATGGTTGAGAGTTCCCTTTTTCCACTTTTTTCTTTCAGTAATAAGTTATGTGCTTTCTTGTTATCATTTAATGACATCTGCAATGAGTCTTTTGACTAAATCTCAGTGTAGTACTCGACTGTGGTAACTTCGAGACTCCATCAAGGTCATGAATCCCGATTAAACCGAACAGTTCCTCCACCATGGTTCACAGCAAGGAAGATGTTTATTTTGTGAGAGGAAGAAATCAGGAATGTTGAGAATGGGACTTCTCTCTGTTCCCATATAAAAGGTATGTTTGATTGGTTAAAGACTGACTATATCCGGAAGAATATTCTGCAAATAAGCATACAGATCTTACAGGGGGGGCATGGCTCTTGGTATTCTGTAGTCTGGGAATCAGTACTTAAGCATTCTTTCCCCTCCACTCTCAAATTGTAGAAAGTCTATATGTCGAAAAGCTTACATTGTCTTTGGAATCAGACACCTTAGGTGTGTGTTGTCTTACAGTCTAGGAGCCTCCAAATCTTGTCCTCCTCCCTCCATCCCCTAGAAAATGACAAGCCTGTTTTGCTTACTGTTCTGATTCTCACCCTCCAGGTAGCATCAAGTTTGTCTGATATTATCACGATATATTTCAATGATATATCATTATAATGACATAATGGTACATTAATCTCTTCAACTTGCAGTAGCCTCATGTACTCCAGGAGAGACAACTGGGAATCAGGGAGGGAAAGCACTTATTCAGCACAGCCAGAAACCAGCAAATCATGGAGCGTAACCCAGTGCTTCTGCTTAGAAAAGTGTTCTTTCTCCTATACCATTCTTCCAAAACAACTCCCTTTAATTTCTGTCATTTTTTTCCCACTGCCTGTATCCCCTTTTCTCTTTTCCCTTTGAACATTTCATCATTACCCTGAAGGGAAAAAAAAAACCTAACCCTATTGTCATACATAATTTGTGAGCTTTATCCATGTTGATATGTGTTGCTCTGGTTTATTTTGGCTCATTACTTTTGTAGCATTCTGTTTTGTGAGTCTATCACACAATTTATTCTCCTGTTGATGGACGCTGCAATTGTTTCTTATTTTTTCCCTTTTCAGACAATTCTGCCAGAAAGTCTGGGGCATATCTCCTTTTGTACACATGGAAGAGTTTCTCTGGTAAAAATAAAGGAGCTGCTGACTTATAGGGAATATACTCCTTCAACTCGACTAGATATTACCAGCTCACAATTCATTTGCCATGGTTGAGAGTTCCCTTTTTCCACTTTTTTCTTTCAGTAATAAGTTATGTGCTTTCTTGTTATCATTTAATGACATCTGCAATGAGTCTTTTGACTAAATCTCAGTGTAGTACTCGACTGTGGTAACTTCGAGACTCCATCAAGGTCATGAATCCCGATTAAACCGAACAGTTCCTCCACCATGGTTCACAGCAAGGAAGATGTTTATTTTGTGAGAGGAAGAAATCAGGAATGTTGAGAATGGGACTTCTCTCTGTTCCCATATAAAAGGTATGTTTGATTGGTTAAAGACTGACTATATCCGGAAGAATATTCTGCAAATAAGCATACAGATCTTACAGGGAGGGCATGGCTCTTGGTATTCTGTAGTCTGGGAATCAGTACTTAAGCATTCTTTCCCCTCCACTCTCAAATTGTAGAAAGTCTATATGTCGAAAAGCTTACATTGTCTTTGGAATCAGACACCTTAGGTGTGTGTTGTCTTACAGTCTAGGAGCCTCCAAATCTTGTCCTCCTCCCTCCATCCCCTAGAAAATGACAAGCCTGTTTTGCTTACTGTTCTGATTCTCACCCTCCAGGTAGCATCAAGTTTGTCTGATATTATCACGATATATTTCAATGATATATCATTATAATGACATAATGGTACATTAATCTCTTCAACTTGCAGTAGCCTCATGTACTCCAGGAGAGACAACTGGGAATCAGGGAGGGAAAGCACTTATTCAGCACAGCCAGAAACCAGCAAATCATGGAGCGTAACCCAGTGCTTCTGCTTAGAAAAGTGTTCTTTCTCCTATACCATTCTTCCAAAACAACTCCCTTTAATTTCTGTCATTTTTTTCCCACTGCCTGTATCCCCTTTTCTCTTTTCCCTTTGAACATTTCATCATTACCCTGAAGGGAAAAAAAAAACCTAACCCTATTGTCATACATAATTTGTTTCTCCTCCTGAATTAGGATTCATTAACTACTCACTAATAATTGACCTATCTTTGTGATCCATTTTAGCTTGAACATATACTTTTCATAAATCTGAAGCGATTTTTTTTGGCATCTTTACAAGCATATATCTATACTTTGAATTACAGACTAATTCATCTTTTTTTCCTTCATACTTAGCAGATTAGGTGGTCTGTGAACATTTGATGAGAAGGAAGGAGAAAGAGAGAAGGAAGGAAAGAAGGATAGACTCTGATAAATTACAGCCAGACTATTGTAAGGGACAATAGCATTTTATCCAGAGAATTGTTTTTAAGAATGGAAGGAATTGGTCTGAAAAGAGATGGGCCCCTTTCAGTGTTAAAGTTTTATTTCGATCCAGTCTAACCCAAGCTAGGATTGTGTATATGTCCTGAGAGAATAAAAAGGGCTCTGCATCAACTGAAAGGTTTGTTTCAGTAGACTCAGTAATGATTTGGAACCCAAATAACGCTGCTTTGGAACACTTCTTTTTATAACTGAACATAACATACCTCACAAGTGCAGAGGTACTTGCATATTGGCAGCAGTAATACTGGCTTATGCCATCATAGATCACTGGGCACAGTGCCATTAAAATAAGGGCAAAGCAGTTTTGGAGTAGCATCTAAGAAATCACTATTATACTAGCAACCTTGGCTGTGACATCAGCAAATCTTGAGAGTGACTGGTTTTCAGTAAATAGTGGTGGTTAAAAAAAAAAAAAAGAGGTCTGATTCTAAGGACAGTAAGAGGTATCTCTGCTTAGAGCAGAGATGTGTCATCTTGGAGCAGCAGTTCTGAAGAACTTTTGAGACTGGTGGTGGTAGAATCCTGAATCACTTAACAGAAATTAATTGATTAATTTATTTATAGATTCATTCATCACATATTTGCCTAGTGCCTTACCTCTATGTAAAGTCAGAGTCCTAAGTGTTTGCAAGTGCTGGGCACACACTGGAGAAAGAACATATGGATTTCCTGACCTCATGGAACTAATATTTTAGACAGAGGAGATAGGAAATAAACAAGTAGATGAGTTCCTAAGTAATTTTAGGTATTCAGATAACCCTATTGTCATACATAATTTGTTTCTCCTCCTGAATTAGGATTCATTAACTACTCACTAATAATTGACCTATCTTTGTGATCCATTTTAGCTTGAACATATACTTTTCATAAATCTGAAGCGATTTTTTTTGGCATCTTTACAAGCATATATCTATACTTTGAATTACAGACTAATTCATCTTTTTTTCCTTCATACTTAGCAGATTAGGTGGTCTGTGAACATTTGATGAGAAGGAAGGAGAAAGAGAGAAGGAAGGAAAGAAGGATAGACTCTGATAAATTACAGCCAGACTATTGTAAGGGACAATAGCATTTTATCCAGAGAATTGTTTTTAAGAATGGAAGGAATTGGTCTGAAAAGAGATGGGCCCCTTTCAGTGTTAAAGTTTTATTTCGATCCAGTCTAACCCAAGCTAGGATTGTGTATATGTCCTGAGAGAATAAAAAGGGCTCTGCATCAACTGAAAGGTTTGTTTCAGTAGACTCAGTAATGATTTGGAACCCAAATAACGCTGCTTTGGAACACTTCTTTTTATAACTGAACATAACATACCTCACAAGTGCAGAGGTACTTGCATATTGGCAGCAGTAATACTGGCTTATGCCATCATAGATCACTGGGCACAGTGCCATTAAAATAAGGGCAAAGCAGTTTTGGAGTAGCATCTAAGAAATCACTATTATACTAGCAACCTTGGCTGTGACATCAGCAAATCTTGAGAGTGACTGGTTTTCAGTAAATAGTGGTGGTTAAAAAAAAAAAAAAGAGGTCTGATTCTAAGGACAGTAAGAGGTATCTCTGCTTAGAGCAGAGATGTGTCATCTTGGAGCAGCAGTTCTGAAGAACTTTTGAGACTGGTGGTGGTAGAATCCTGAATCACTTAACAGAAATTAATTGATTAATTTATTTATAGATTCATTCATCACATATTTGCCTAGTGCCTTACCTCTATGTAAAGTCAGAGTCCTAAGTGTTTGCAAGTGCTGGGCACACACTGGAGAAAGAACATATGGATTTCCTGACCTCATGGAACTAATATTTTAGACAGAGGAGATAGGAAATAAACAAGTAGATGAGTTCCTAAGTAATTTTAGGTATTCAGATTCAGGATGGCAGAGAAAGGAATCAAGAATGACTTCTAGGTTTTGGAGACTGGTTATTCCATTTACTGAAATGTAGTAAGTTTTCATTTTTTTTAGTGAGCAAAACCATGTTTGGTTTTGAAAAAGTGCATTTTGAGATGCTAACTCAATATTAATGGAAGTGTTGATCAAGCAGTGGAATCTTGCCATGAGTCTCCACTGCAACAAACATGGAATTAGGCATAGGAGGATCGATCGTGCAGCCTGGAGCAACACAGGGAGGCTGGCAGCAAGTGCCTGCCTGGACTGCTTCATAATTCACATGTACTCACCTGTTGGGTGTTTTCATATATGTTTGAGGCTGGATTCTCTGAAAAGAAAGGACTTAGAGTTGTTGGAGGAATGGGTGGGAGCCTGAAGCCAGCAAGACTTGAGTGCCAGTGTTGGTGTGACCTCATTGATACCTACAAATTAGGAATGGCATGTTCCCTGTAACAGATGTACATGTGTAGTGCTATATAATTGTTTAACAAAGTGTCCCAGTGTGATTATTTATTTTCACTGTATAATTCATAATTATCATGTATTAATGTCAACAGACTAGCACTGTTAAGTCAGTGGAGACAGCGTGATACAAGGGCAGGGTACTGGATTTAGAACCAGAGTGAGGTGATCTTCCTTCAGTGAAGAACGTGTTGCCTCAGTTACGGAGAGTTCTGTTGGCAGACGGTCCCCAGCTGTTACTACCTTTAGGAATTGCTTTAGCTGCAGAGAACCACGTTTCCCCAGTTCATACCCCTTCCTTGGGCTGGCCTTCACACCCGTTGAAGACTCCACGTAGGGAGACCATGGAGAGAGCTACACCCGAGAGTCCCAAACTGCTCTCATGCTGGACGTTAGAGACTTCCCAGCCCAGGCATCAAACGTCAGCCAAGCCTCAGAGGTGACCTCAGCCCAGCCATCACCTGATTGCAACTGCTTGAGAGAGCTCAAGTGTCAACCCTCAGGTGAGCAAAGAAATGAGCGCTATTATGTTAAGTGACACTTTTACAGTGGTTTGTTTATAGCGACAAATAATTGTAATTATGATTAAATTAGTTCACTTCTTTCAGCCTCAATAACTCTATATAGGGTATGGGAATAATTCAATGAAAACTTCCTGAACCTAACCCTTGAGTATGTTGTGGAAATAACTGTAGTAGTAATGTAAACTTGCTTTATAAGCTACAAGGGGTATTAGAGAAGAAATTTATTATAATTATCACCATAAATCATCATTAACTAGAAGGGAGCATATGGAATACCAAAAAAAGCAGGGCTCCTAGTTTCAAGGAGCAACAATATCACCTTTCAGTTCACAATCATTTATGCTAACCACATAAATATGGGAAATGTTAATATAAATTAAAGGGCCTGAAATGGGAGGAGGAAATAGAAATCAAGAAGTGGACTTGAAAGCAATATAACATGTAATTATCCAGCCCCTCAGTGTAGCCCACATCAGCAGGGTGTTTTCAGATACACTTGCAGAAGGCACAGTTTTCTGCATTTTAGCTTCAAACACAGAAACTCAGCATTTAACAATTTCATTAAACACCATGCATCCTTTCACTTCCCACCAATCCCTAGCCCCTGCCATCTTCTCTTTATTCTCTTCCTCGGAATCCTTTGAATCCCTATCACTCCAACTAGATATATGTCTTTAAAGAAATAAATTTGAAGAATTTTTTTTTTTTGCCCTAAGAGTAACCATCACAGCACTTTGTAAATACTAGAAGATATCTAGTACATGTTTTCAAAATAGATAAAATAAAACCAACAGAGCAAATATAATTTGAAAGATAAAGGATCAGTGATTACTCACTACCAAGATTCTTTCTTTTCCTTTTTGATTTTCTAAATTCCAAGATCTTCCCTGAGTCATTAGTTCAGTTCAGTACTCCTTTCCTGTTTTGGAACCAGTCCATTGTTCCATGTCTAGTAGTCATCAGTACACCTTGCCAAATAGTCTAGTTCTCCCTCCACCCCATTGCCTTTTCAGGCACATTTTGAGATTGCATTTCCTAAGCTCCTTGTGGCAACCCACTCCAGTATTCTTGCCTGGAGAATCCCATGGACAGAGGAGAACGGGTGGGCTATGGTCCATAGGGTCACAAAGACACAAATGAATCGACTTAGCATGTATAGGACATGTGCATTGTAATAAACAATTGTGGTGAATTGTGACTGTAAGTGATATGTGTTGCTTTGGATAGAGCATTTTAAATTCTGGTTCTAGATCCTTCCAGAGCTCTTGTTCCCTCTAGCAAGCATCTACAGGATTCTGGGTAGTGGTTTTTCCTTACTAACTATGAAAAGCAGAAATTCCCCTGCAATGGATACGTAGCATGAACAAGAAATAAATCATTGTTGCTTTCTAAGCCATTGGTAATTTTTATTTTATTTTTTTGCTACAGCGTAACTTCCTGGTATAGCCCTTCTGATAGAGTCCCTAACACTTAGTGACCAGAACCGGTTGATGGGTTTGGCAAAACCTAAGAGCAGAAGAACCGTAGCTCAGGTATGATTTCTCTCCTTTCCATTTCTTTGTCAGTGGAATATAAATTGGTTTAGTAATTCAGCACTTAAGATGCCAACTTGTTACCATAGAGACCACGGATCACCACTTGTAATAATTGAATCATATGTACACTCTAGGCTATCCAAACTCTACATTAAATTCTGTTAAAATAGCCTCTGTGTGTGCGTGTGTGTTAGTCACTTAGTCATTTCTGACTCTTTGCCACCCCATGGACTGTAGACGGCCAGGCTCCTCTGTGCATGGGATTCTCCAGGCAAGAATTCTGAAGTAGGTTGTCATTCCCTTATTAAGGGGATGTTCCTGACCCAGGGACCCAATCCAGGTCTCCTTGCATTGCAGGTGGATTCTGTACCATCTGAGCCACCAGGGAAGCACCCTAAAATAGCCTATAGTATCTCAAATTTAATCTGGTATTATCTTAGGTGGGTTCCCCAAAGAGTAGACTGAGACAGATATTTGTAGGCAGAAAGTTTATCTGGCAGTGCTAGATCCCCTGGAAAAGGGCATGGCAACCCACTCCAGTATCCTTGCCTAGAGAATTCCATGGACAGAGAAGCCTGGCAGGCTATAGTCCATGGGGTTGCCAAATCTCAAACATGACTGAAGCAACGTAGCATGCACACACATCTGAAACATCCATGACCTAATGCAGAACACAGAACTGGCAGGAGGGAGAAGCCATACTGTGGTGCAGTCACAAGGCTTCAGCTGATGGCCTGGGTCTCGAGATGGCTCTTGATCATTGTCTTGCTTGAAGCAAAGGGACGTTTGCGTCCCTGTGCCAAGCAGTCTTTGGATATGGGCCAGCCTTGAAGAGGAGGTGTATCTTCAGCCAGGCAGCTTCCTTCAGGGGAGGGCAGTGCTGGGGAAGAGACTCAGCTGTGAGCCACCTGCAGCCAACTCTCCCGCTGGCTGGCGGATCGCACGCCTTGGTCCTGAAGGAGGATTCTGCATGGTGTGGCTCAGCCCTCATCATAAAAGTAGTATAAATTTCTGGCAAACTTATTGGAAGGGCTATACCAGGTTATCTCCTACCACTTGGCCTGCTGGCTGGTTCCCTGTCTCCAGCTGTCAGAGGCACGTTTTTCCTTAAGGATTCAGCTCAAATACTAACTAGAAAAATCCTCCAAGGATATATTTCTTAATGATGATCTCAGCCACGGATTTGTTTTCTTTTTGTGGATTCTCTTGTCACCCATACCAATCCTGTGTTCCCTTTGCCTCATATGAGGAAAAGGTCCTTTAAGTGAATGACTGTGGGATTGCTTCTTAAACAAGCTATAGAGAAAGTAGGGTGAAAGATGGTGGGGCAGGGGGAATACCAGGAGGAATTCCAAGGGGACACTCTACCCTAGTGCCATAGGTTTTTTTGGCACAGATGACACTATGCCTGTGAGTCCCAGAATATCTTGTTGGCCCACGTTGTGTCTTATAAACTAGAGTCTTCTCTCTTTTGGCCATATTGTATTGATTGTTTCTCCAGTATTATTCTTAATGTTCTAGTCCAGGATTGTTTAAATGTTCCATCCTTGACGTGGTCTTATTTCACAGCCTTAATGGCAATTTTATGTGGACTGAGACAGATATTTGTAGGCAGAAAGTTTATCTGGCAGTGCTAGATCCCTGGAAAGGGCATGGCAACCCACTCCAGTATCCTTGCCTAGAGAATTCCATGGACAGAGAAGCCTGGCAGGCTATAGTCCATGGGGTTGCCAAATCTCAAACATGACTGAAGCAACGTAGCATGCACACACATCTGAAACATCCATGACCTAATGCAGAACACAGAACTGGCAGGAGGGAGAAGCCATACTGTGGTGCAGTCACAAGGCTTCAGCTGATGGCCTGGGTCTCGAGATGGCTCTTGATCATTGTCTTGCTTGAAGCAAAGGGACGTTTGCGTCCCTGTGCCAAGCAGTCTTTGGATATGGGCCAGCCTTGAAGAGGAGGTGTATCTTCAGCCAGGCAGCTTCCTTCAGGGGAGGGCAGTGCTGGGGAAGAGACTCAGCTGTGAGCCACCTGCAGCCAACTCTCCCGCTGGCTGGCGGATCGCACGCCTTGGTCCTGAAGGAGGATTCTGCATGGTGTGGCTCAGCCCTCATCATAAAAGTAGTATAAATTTCTGGCAAACTTATTGGAAGGGCTATACCAGGTTATCTCCTACCACTTGGCCTGCTGGCTGGTTCCCTGTCTCCAGCTGTCAGAGGCACGTTTTTCCTTAAGGATTCAGCTCAAATACTAACTAGAAAAATCCTCCAAGGATATATTTCTTAATGATGATCTCAGCCACGGATTTGTTTTCTTTTTGTGGATTCTCTTGTCACCCATACCAATCCTGTGTTCCGTATTTGCCTCATATGAGGAAAAGGTCCTTTAAGTGAATGACTGTGGGATTGCTTCTTAAACAAGCTATAGAGAAAGTAGGGTGAAAGATGGTGGGGCAGGGGGAATACCAGGAGGAATTCCAAGGGGACACTCTACCCTAGTGCCATAGGTTTTTTTGGCACAGATGACACTATGCCTGTGAGTCCCAGAATATCTTGTTGGCCCACGTTGTGTCTTATAAACTAGAGTCTTCTCTCTTTTGGCCATATTGTATTGATTGTTTCTCCAGTATTATTCTTAATGTTCTAGTCCAGGATTGTTTAAATGTTCCATCCTTGACGTGGTCTTATTTCACAGCCTTAATGGGGGAACAGATCATTTCAATTCCCTCTCAGGCCTTCTGTCACCCTTCCCTACCCCGGACTCCATCCCAGTCCACAGCTGAATCCTGCATGGTGGTTGTGCTGTTACTTATTGAAATATTTCTCCTGTTACTTATTGAAATATTTCTCAGAGGGAGAGGGAAATGTCAGAGAGTAACAGTCTGGGCTATAAGAGTCCGTTATTTTCTGAGTAAAGAGCCTTCCTATCAGAGCCAACCTCTGATCATCTGTTTTAATTTTTATTTCACCAGAAAGAAATTTCTTTATTAAAATCATTCATACACATGTTTTATTTCCGCATTAGACTTTATTTAAGATAAAAAGTAAATTTAAGAAATTCATCAGAAGTCTTAATTTCCCCACTTGAAAAATGTGTGGCTGTAATTTTTCAAGGGCCCTTCCATTTGCAGAAGTTGCTGCTTTTATGAGTCAGCCTAAAATGATAGGATGTCACAATTCTAGAAGAGTTGAGAATACCTTATCTCTGCTTTCCATATAAGTTTGCTGGCAGATAAGCCGGCTCCATCTTTTTGTTACTGTCAAGTAAAATAACTACTCTGGAAGAGAGGTTAAGAATAACACAAAAAAACGTAAAACAAAGAAATTTCACAACAGCCATCATCAGGAACTCAAGTGTGATTAGACTTACAGCAGCTTGAAATTTTAACAGAAAAACAGAAAATGCAGTCTGCTTTTCATTTGTTTTGTTTCTTCTTTAAACAAGCACCCTATCTCCCCAAAAAACACATTGCACAGCTTGACCTGTAATTTAAACCCATTCCTGTGTTCGTTTGCCTCATATGAGGAAAAGGTCCTTTAAGTGAATGACTGTGGGATTGCTTCTTAAACAAGCTATAGAGAAAGTAGGGTGAAAGATGGTGGGGCAGGGGGAATACCAGGAGGAATTCCAAGGGGACACTCTACCCTAGTGCCATAGGTTTTTTTGGCACAGATGACACTATGCCTGTGAGTCCCAGAATATCTTGTTGGCCCACGTTGTGTCTTATAAACTAGAGTCTTCTCTCTTTTGGCCATATTGTATTGATTGTTTCTCCAGTATTATTCTTAATGTTCTAGTCCAGGATTGTTTAAATGTTCCATCCTTGACGTGGTCTTATTTCACAGCCTTAATGGGGGAACAGATCATTTCAATTCCCTCTCAGGCCTTCTGTCACCCTTCCCTACCCCGGACTCCATCCCAGTCCACAGCTGAATCCTGCATGGTGGTTGTGCTGTTACTTATTGAAATATTTCTCCTGTTACTTATTGAAATATTTCTCAGAGGGAGAGGGAAATGTCAGAGAGTAACAGTCTGGGCTATAAGAGTCCGTTATTTTCTGAGTAAAGAGCCTTCCTATCAGAGCCAACCTCTGATCATCTGTTTTAATTTTTATTTCACCAGAAAGAAATTTCTTTATTAAAATCATTCATACACATGTTTTATTTCCGCATTAGACTTTATTTAAGATAAAAAGTAAATTTAAGAAATTCATCAGAAGTCTTAATTTCCCCACTTGAAAAATGTGTGGCTGTAATTTTTCAAGGGCCCTTCCATTTGCAGAAGTTGCTGCTTTTATGAGTCAGCCTAAAATGATAGGATGTCACAATTCTAGAAGAGTTGAGAATACCTTATCTCTGCTTTCCATATAAGTTTGCTGGCAGATAAGCCGGCTCCATCTTTTTGTTACTGTCAAGTAAAATAACTACTCTGGAAGAGAGGTTAAGAATAACACAAAAAAACGTAAAACAAAGAAATTTCACAACAGCCATCATCAGGAACTCAAGTGTGATTAGACTTACAGCAGCTTGAAATTTTAACAGAAAAACAGAAAATGCAGTCTGCTTTTTCATTTGTTTTGTTTCTTCTTTAAACAAGCACCCTATCTCCCCAAAGATTTTCCCCTAAAAAGAAAGCACATTGCACAGCTTGACCTGTAATTTAAATCACAATTAAGCTTCCAGTTAGGATCTATCTTCATCATGAATCTGGTCTAAATCCCCCAGTGTTCCATTAAATTCCCTGATCCTCTTAAACAGCATGACCCCCATTTTATTTTCCCCAGACATAAAATGCTGAATTATAGCTTATTTATGAGTTTCATGAATAAGACTAATTTGATTGCCATTTGCAGAGAAATTCTCACCAGGTTATTACACTCCTAGATATCATTAACTAATAAAAATACACAAAGTAAAAATTATTCTAAATTAGTCTTCCAAGCAGAATTGCCAGCAACGGTTCTTTATATAAAAAGAAGATGCCACCAACCAACCCTCTTAGGAACACTTCTTCCTGTTGCCCCTGCTCAGAACTTCATCCTGTGCTAATCCAATCTACTTTTTATGAATATTTACAAGTGTACCCTCTGGCCTGTTACAACATTTACTCCTAGTGGGATATGATTTCTTCCCTAAGAATTCATTCCCCATGAGCAGTATTTAAAATGATTCAGCTTTCATTCCTGACCTAAACCTGAGTAGCCACTATAAGTGCAAGCGTGACCGAGAATGTCCAAGCATCTGATGAAATAGGCCTGCTGGGGTTTCAGTGACTTGAGGGCTTCAGTAGTCACATGTTAAAGGACAATTATTTGAGGCATTAAGACTGGTAGCTACTACTAAGGCAGTATAAGGTTGCTGTAAAAAGTTAGGCTTCACAGTCAATAAAATAAGAACTGATATCCACTACAGTATAAGCTCCATAAGGCAGAAATTTTTGCTGTACTTCTTGCTGACATTGGAAGCACTCAAGCTTGTTGAATAAGTAGATGGATGTTAGTCCCAGTGCTGCTCTAAAGTCTTGTCCTATGAACTAGCTTCCACATCTATAAAATAGAGACAATAATAATATGGAATTGTTTAATAACAGGAAGTGACGTAGCAGAAGCATATGAGCCTTTTCCCCTCAAGCAATTAACCACAGGTGATTGGGAGAGGAGGTGAGGAAATGGCAGAAAAGACGTGGGGACAGGGTCTTCCTTGTTCATTGACGACATAAATAGACTTGATCTGGATTGCTGAAGACCCCCCTGAACTCTACTGTGAATGTTTTATAAATGCTGATGTTTTGAAGGAAACACCCTCTAACTTACAAATATACTGATGTTACACACTACCCTGGTCTGTAGTCCCTTAGGAACCCTACCCTTATCAGAATGAGTGTGGTTTGAAGAGAATTGAGTAAAGGAACGGTGGAGACTGAAAGGGAATCAACAGAGGGATTCCCTATCTGCCTCCCACCCAAAGTGCAACAGAGGTAGGTGGAAGTCATTGTCTGGAGACAAGGTGAGAATAGGAAAAGGAAAAGAGGTAGTAATGAAGATAATTCCTAAGTTCCTATGGGTGCTAATGTTTGACTGAGTATCTTCCAAGCAGAATTGCCAGCAACGGTTCTTTATATAAAAAGAAGATGCCACCAACCAACCCTCTTAGGAACACTTCTTCCTGTTGCCCCTGCTCAGAACTTCATCCTGTGCTAATCCAATCTACTTTTTATGAATATTTACAAGTGTACCCTCTGGCCTGTTACAACATTTACTCCTAGTGGGATATGATTTCTTCCCTAAGAATTCATTCCCCATGAGCAGTATTTAAAATGATTCAGCTTTCATTCCTGACCTAAACCTGAGTAGCCACTATAAGTGCAAGCGTGACCGAGAATGTCCAAGCATCTGATGAAATAGGCCTGCTGGGGTTTCAGTGACTTGAGGGCTTCAGTAGTCACATGTTAAAGGACAATTATTTGAGGCATTAAGACTGGTAGCTACTACTAAGGCAGTATAAGGTTGCTGTAAAAAGTTAGGCTTCACAGTCAATAAAATAAGAACTGATATCCACTACAGTATAAGCTCCATAAGGCAGAAATTTTTGCTGTACTTCTTGCTGACATTGGAAGCACTCAAGCTTGTTGAATAAGTAGATGGATGTTAGTCCCAGTGCTGCTCTAAAGTCTTGTCCTATGAACTAGCTTCCACATCTATAAAATAGAGACAATAATAATATGGAATTGTTTAATAACAGGAAGTGACGTAGCAGAAGCATATGAGCCTTTTCCCCTCAAGCAATTAACCACAGGTGATTGGGAGAGGAGGTGAGGAAATGGCAGAAAAGACGTGGGGACAGGGTCTTCCTTGTTCATTGACGACATAAATAGACTTGATCTGGATTGCTGAAGACCCCCCTGAACTCTACTGTGAATGTTTTATAAATGCTGATGTTTTGAAGGAAACACCCTCTAACTTACAAATATACTGATGTTACACACTACCCTGGTCTGTAGTCCCTTAGGAACCCTACCCTTATCAGAATGAGTGTGGTTTGAAGAGAATTGAGTAAAGGAACGGTGGAGACTGAAAGGGAATCAACAGAGGGATTCCCTATCTGCCTCCCACCCAAAGTGCAACAGAGGTAGGTGGAAGTCATTGTCTGGAGACAAGGTGAGAATAGGAAAAGGAAAAGAGGTAGTAATGAAGATAATTCCTAAGTTCCTATGGGTGCTAATGTTTGACTGAGTATCACATAATTATCTAGGAATTTAAATAAGGGCAAAAATAGCAACAATAAAGCAAATACCAACAGTCATTTGAAAATTAAAAAAAGAGAGAGAAAATGAGTATTCTCTGGTTTAGAAAACACAATCACCTTAAAAACCTTTACGTGTTCATGTAATAGTTATCCATTCAATAGACATCTCTGGAGCACAACACTGTCAAGAACTAGGCTGGAGGCTAGGTTTACAGACTCCGATAAGGCAAGACCACTGACATCAAGGTGCTCACAGTGGGGAGAGATAGCTATACAAATCAATAAATACAACTCCATGTACGATAAGTCTGTGGATGTAATAAAGGAGTGGGAAGGAGGGGTGGTGATTATACCTGGGCAGCAGCTAGGGACGTGGTTATACCTGAACTATATTCTTTTGATCTGAAACTATAGATGTTCCAGCATAGTAGAGGCTTCTTTTAATTTTACAGGTCAAAAGAGCAAGGACAAAGGAAATTTCGTATATGATGACAGCTTTGTGAAGCCAGTAGTTGTTAATGTTCACTCCGTGGCAGACTCCTCAGCCTTATGAATGTTACTGATAGATGGCTGCTGTTGTTGTTCAGTCACTAAGTTGTGTCTGATTCTTGGAGACCCCACAGAGTGCAGCACAGCAGACTTCCCTGTCCTTTACTATCTCCTAGAGTTTGCTGAAACTCATGTCCATTGAATCAATGACTCCATCGACATCCTCGGAGGTGAGGAAATGGCAGAAAAGACGTGGGGACAGGGTCTTCCTTGTTCATTGACGACATAAATAGACTTGATCTGGATTGCTGAAGACCCCCCTGAACTCTACTGTGAATGTTTTATAAATGCTGATGTTTTGAAGGAAACACCCTCTAACTTACAAATATACTGATGTTACACACTACCCTGGTCTGTAGTCCCTTAGGAACCCTACCCTTATCAGAATGAGTGTGGTTTGAAGAGAATTGAGTAAAGGAACGGTGGAGACTGAAAGGGAATCAACAGAGGGATTCCCTATCTGCCTCCCACCCAAAGTGCAACAGAGGTAGGTGGAAGTCATTGTCTGGAGACAAGGTGAGAATAGGAAAAGGAAAAGAGGTAGTAATGAAGATAATTCCTAAGTTCCTATGGGTGCTAATGTTTGACTGAGTATCACATAATTATCTAGGAATTTAAATAAGGGCAAAAATAGCAACAATAAAGCAAATACCAACAGTCATTTGAAAATTAAAAAAAGAGAGAGAAAATGAGTATTCTCTGGTTTAGAAAACACAATCACCTTAAAAACCTTTACGTGTTCATGTAATAGTTATCCATTCAATAGACATCTCTGGAGCACAACACTGTCAAGAACTAGGCTGGAGGCTAGGTTTACAGACTCCGATAAGGCAAGACCACTGACATCAAGGTGCTCACAGTGGGGAGAGATAGCTATACAAATCAATAAATACAACTCCATGTACGATAAGTCTGTGGATGTAATAAAGGAGTGGGAAGGAGGGGTGGTGATTATACCTGGGCAGCAGCTAGGGACGTGGTTATACCTGAACTATATTCTTTTGATCTGAAACTATAGATGTTCCAGCATAGTAGAGGCTTCTTTTAATTTTACAGGTCAAAAGAGCAAGGACAAAGGAAATTTCGTATATGATGACAGCTTTGTGAAGCCAGTAGTTGTTAATGTTCACTCCGTGGCAGACTCCTCAGCCTTATGAATGTTACTGATAGATGGCTGCTGTTGTTGTTCAGTCACTAAGTTGTGTCTGATTCTTGGAGACCCCACAGAGTGCAGCACAGCAGACTTCCCTGTCCTTTACTATCTCCTAGAGTTTGCTGAAACTCATGTCCATTGAATCAATGACTCCATCCAGTCATTACATCCTCTGTCACCTTCTTTTCCTCATGCCCTCAGTCTTTCCCAGCATCAGAGCCTTTTCCTATGAGTCAGCTCTTCCCATCAGGTGGCCAAAATATTGGAGCTTCAGCATCAGTGCTTCCAATAAATATTCAGGGTAGATTTCCTTTAAGATCGACTGCTTTGGGCTTCCCCTGGTGGTCCAGTGGGTAAGGACACCGCCTTGCAGTGCAAGGGGCACTGGTTCGATCCCCGGCCTGGGAAGATCCCACGTGCTGTGGAGCGGCTGGACCGATGTGTCCAATTACTGAGCCGGAGCTCTGGCGTGCGTGCGCCCAGAGCCGGCGCTTTGCAGCGACAGATGCCACCGCGATGGGAGACCCACAGGAGCCAAGGAACAAAGATGGATGAAAATAGAGAAATGAAAGACCAATAGAAGTGGCCTGCCCGCTCCCCTCCCTCCCCAACCCGACCCCCGCCCAAAATAAATAAATCAATCAATCTTTAAAAAAAAAAAAAAAAGATTGACTGGTTTGATCTCCTTGCTGTCCAAGGGACTCTCAAGAGTCTTCTCCAATGCCACAGTTCAAAGGCATCAATTCTTCAGCACTCAGTCTTCTTTATGGTCCAACTCCCACATCCATACATGACTACTGGGAAAACCATAGCTTTGACTATACAGACTTCGGTTAGCAAAGTGATGTCTGTACTATTTAATACACTGTCTAAGATTATCATAGCCTTTCTTCCAAGGAGCAAGCATCTTGGAAGTCACATGTAATTTTGGAGCCCAAGAAAATAAAGTCTGTCACTGTTTCCCCTGTTTGCCCATCTATTTGCCATAAAGTGATGAGACTAAATGCCATGATTTTAGCTTTTTGAATGATGAGTTTTAAGCCAACTTTTTTCTTTTTTTTAATTTTGGACTCTTTTATTGTTTTTTTGATTTATTTATTTTCATCCATCTTTATTCTTTGGCCTGTGTGGGCCTCCCAATGCAGTGGCCTCTCTTGTTGTAGAGCACTGGCTCCAGGCGCATGCACTCCAGAGCGCTGGCTTATAATTGGACACATCAGTCCAGCTGCTCCGCGGCACATGGGATCTTCCCAGGCCAGGAATTGAACTGGTGCCCCTTGCACTGCAAGACAGACTCTTTACCCACTAGACCACCAGGGAAACCCTAAGCCAGCTTTTTGACTCTCCTCTTTCACCTTCATCAAGAGACTCTTTAGTTCCTCTTTGCCTTCTGCCATTAGGCAGAAGTATCATCTTACATATCTGAGATGTTGATATTGTTGTTGATATTTCTTTCCCAGAAATCTTGATTCCAGCTTGTGATTCATCCAGACTGACATTTTACATGATATCCTCTGCGTATAAGTTAAATAAGCAGGGTGACTATATACAGCCTTTCCCAATTTGGAACCAGCCCATTGTTCCATATCCAAATCTAACTAATGCTTCTTGACCTACATAGATTTCTCGGGAGGCAGGTAAAGTGTTCTGGTATTTCTACCTCTTTCAGAATTTTCCACAATTTGTTGTGATCCACACATTCAAAAGCTTTAGTGCAGTCAATGATACAGAAGTAGATGTTGTTCTGAAATTGTCTTGCTTTTTCTATGATCAAATGGATGTTGGCAATTTGATCTCTTCCTCTGCCTTTTCTAAATCCAACTTGCATATCTGAAAGTTCTCGGTTCAGGTATTGTTGAAACCTACCTTGATGGATTTTTAGTGTTATCTGGCTAGCATGTGAAATGAGTACAACTGTGTGGTAGTTTGAACATTTTTTGTTATTGCCTTTCTTTGGGATTGGAATGAAAACTTACCTTTTCTAGTCCTGTGGCCACTGCTGAATTTTCCAAATTTGCTGGCATATAAGTGCAGCACTTTAACAGCATCTTCTTTTAGGATTTGAAACAGGTGGTTGCTGATGGTATTATACAAATAGAATATTGCTAGCTGGTGTAAATAATTTATCAATGTCAGATCAATGAAATAATCACTACCACTAACATGTTGCATCTTATACTATGGAATAGTTTGTGGATTATGTTGATATATGCAAATATTTTCCAAGACCTTTTACTTTTTAAAACTATTCTTTCCCTTGACCTTAATCAGAAAGCAGCAAATTAGTCTCCTAAATTTATTCATATTCAACCAAGATTGCGCTAGGTACTGAGGAATGTCATAAGGCATGTCACAGTAGGAATACAGGTTAGAAGAAAAGTCTAGATGAAATGTTAAGGGATTACAGAAGAGGCTGCAAATAATTCTCCTAGAAATTTATCAAATTCGGGGTTTGAAATATAAGTAGAAATACACATGAGGGTAGATATGGAAAGGGGATAAGTTCAGCATGTTCAAAGATGTGAAGATATAGACGAGAACATCAATATTTCAGGAATGACGACAAGTTCTTTAAGATGACACATAAAATGCTCCGTAACCTCGCTTCCGTGCATCTCCTACACTAAATCTTGCTACTTCTTGCCTCCTATACTATGTTTATCTTTTATGCCCCTGCTTGTGTAATCTATTCTGTTTAAAATGCCTCTCACTCTTCCTCTGGTTAATGTTTTTATGTATGTCATCTCTGTTCAACTACGGACTCTTGGTGACAGGCCCACACCTTATCCGTCTTAGTGTTCCAGAATGTTGTACGATTTTTAGAACAAAGTAGGTATTCTGTAAATGCCTGTTGAATTCATCTCTCCATTTAAAAAGTTGTCAAACACGTTTCTTGCCATTTGTTTTTGCTTTGCTTATAGCAGTGAACAACAAATGATAAGGTGATCTAAGGAAGAAGCTGCAGGAGATGAGTCCTAGGAAAGTAGATGGAGAAAAAATTATGAAAGGCCAGGCAGGCCACTTTAAAGAGATTAGAATTAATTCTGTAGGCAATTTTTACCAAGTCTATACAGAGTAAAGAGATGTCATATTTCTGATATAGAAACATATATATTTTGTAGGACATTAGAGAGCAGAGACTGGTGACTAATAAGTATCACTGAAGTAGAAATTTAAGTAGGAATTTGAATAATGTAACAGAGAGGAAACATTGGTTAAAGATCTTGTGGAAAATATCTAAGAGTGAAATCTTGTAAGAACCAAGCTAGTAATAAAAGAAGACCTATTGAAGTAAGGTCAAGCAGATGTGTGTGGATTTGAAGTAAAAAATCATAAGGGACCATTATGAGAGGGAGAACAATGCAATGAGAGTGATATTTGAGAAAGGGGAGGCAATAATCTTCCCTGTAAAGGAAGTGCTGTGGCAAAGCAGAGAGCAATGAGACAAATCGCTTTGGCTATTAACTAGTATGGAAGTGATAAAAGTCAAGGAGAACAGAAAACACTGAAAGAACAAATGGGAAGTAAGTACATAGAGACTGGATTTTATGAGTAGCGCATGAAAATATTTTCTTAAGAGCTGGTACCAGACCTCTTTCTTTGTTTTTTAGGAAAAGCCCATTTGCATGTGGAATCCAGAATCTAAAAGCAAGGTTCAACAGGAGCCAAACAAAGATCACCAATGTGCTTCATGCAAAGTAAGTGGAAAGGCCTTCTCTAATCTGACTGATCAAAATTCCCTTCATAAAGTCATAGACTTACTGGGTAAAATATAACTATTGTTATATAAACCATATACCAAGCACAATAACAAAACCCAGAAAATTCTAAGTGCCAGAAACAAACTGAAAATGGGAAGAACAAGCACAGACAGGCAGCCCTCCAACCTATATTTTATACTTGGTTATAGGGCTGGGGGCTTCCCCACTGGCTCAGCAGTAAAGAATCTGCCTGCCAAAGCAGGAGATGGGGGTTTGATCCCTGGGGTGGAGTGATCCCTGAGAAGGAAATGGCAACCCACTCCAGTATTCTTGCCTAGTAAATCCCATGGACTGAGGACCCTGGCAGATTATGATCCATGGGGTCAGGAAAGTCAGAATAGTGGAGAAAAAATTATGAAAGGCCAGGCAGGCCACTTTAAAGAGATTAGAATTAATTCTGTAGGCAATTTTTACCAAGTCTATACAGAGTAAAGAGATGTCATATTTCTGATATAGAAACATATATATTTTGTAGGACATTAGAGAGCAGAGACTGGTGACTAATAAGTATCACTGAAGTAGAAATTTAAGTAGGAATTTGAATAATGTAACAGAGAGGAAACATTGGTTAAAGATCTTGTGGAAAATATCTAAGAGTGAAATCTTGTAAGAACCAAGCTAGTAATAAAAGAAGACCTATTGAAGTAAGGTCAAGCAGATGTGTGTGGATTTGAAGTAAAAAATCATAAGGGACCATTATGAGAGGGAGAACAATGCAATGAGAGTGATATTTGAGAAAGGGGAGGCAATAATCTTCCCTGTAAAGGAAGTGCTGTGGCAAAGCAGAGAGCAATGAGACAAATCGCTTTGGCTATTAACTAGTATGGAAGTGATAAAAGTCAAGGAGAACAGAAAACACTGAAAGAACAAATGGGAAGTAAGTACATAGAGACTGGATTTTATGAGTAGCGCATGAAAATATTTTCTTAAGAGCTGGTACCAGACCTCTTTCTTTGTTTTTTAGGAAAAGCCCATTTGCATGTGGAATCCAGAATCTAAAAGCAAGGTTCAACAGGAGCCAAACAAAGATCACCAATGTGCTTCATGCAAAGTAAGTGGAAAGGCCTTCTCTAATCTGACTGATCAAAATTCCCTTCATAAAGTCATAGACTTACTGGGTAAAATATAACTATTGTTATATAAACCATATACCAAGCACAATAACAAAACCCAGAAAATTCTAAGTGCCAGAAACAAACTGAAAATGGGAAGAACAAGCACAGACAGGCAGCCCTCCAACCTATATTTTATACTTGGTTATAGGGCTGGGGGCTTCCCCACTGGCTCAGCAGTAAAGAATCTGCCTGCCAAAGCAGGAGATGGGGGTTTGATCCCTGGGGTGGAGTGATCCCCTGGAGAAGGAAATGGCAACCCACTCCAGTATTCTTGCCTAGTAAATCCCATGGACTGAGGACCCTGGCAGATTATGATCCATGGGGTCAGGAAAGAGTCAGATACAACTGAACGACTAACCAACAATAACAATAGAGCTCAGGAGCCAGTGGTTGGGTTCCAGTGCACAAGCAGTAGCTTTTTAGCATCAGTGAGTCAGAGGAGCTGGAACTACGTTCTTAGATGAAACCTGGAGCCTTAAAGATTTTAAAGCCAGTCATTGTGATTAGCAAAGTTTACTTGATTGTGTCCTTGCCTTTGGAAGTGGCAAGGTTTATTTTTTGCCTGGAGCTGTGGATAAGGCGATAAAACAGAAGATGCTTGTGAGAAATCAAAAGCCCAGACCTGCAACAGATATGACTTTACAATATTTGTACAATTCAGGAACCACAAACTGAGAAACTATCATTTACATATATTTCCAGATCTTTAAGAGCCAAAGAACCCTGGCAGAAACAAATGTGTAACTGCTCTGAAGGCACCCTTTCACAACTCAGGGAGCAAGAGACTCCCATAAATAAAACATCCCCATCCCCCAAGCAGCACCCCAGGAGGAAATAAATCACGATGAGTAAGAGGCACTTACTGTTGTAAACAGTTCAGTTCAGTCGCTCAGTTGTGTCTGAAACAGTAGAGTTAGGAACTCAAAAGCTTGAAATAGTAGAAGTGCCTAAAAAAGAAGATAAAGATATTTAACTTGGCTAAGGAGGCAAAATAATAGAAATCATAATGAAAATACAGGCAGATTTCACAAGAAACCAAACAGAATGTGCAGTACTGAAAACAATGAGCTTGTTAGATCCGCCATGTCCAACTCCTTACACCCCATGGACTGCAGCCCCGCCAGCTTCCTCTGTCCATGAGATTTCCCAGGCAAGAATACTGGAATGAGATGCCATTCCCTTCTCCAGAGGATCTTCCCGGCCCAAGTATCAAACCCATGTCTCTTGTCTCCTGGATTAGCAGGAGAATTCTTTACCACTAGCAACACCTTGAAAGCCCACTGAAAACAATATTGTCATGAAAATGAATGTGTCTAAGTGAACAGATATAATCACCTCCTTTTGTAGTCCTCATTTTAAATTATGCTCAGCTGTAATTCTTTCCAAGTTTGCCAGTCTGGTTATATTTGGTGTATTCAAAATGTGCTGCTACTCAAGACAATTTTGTGGTATGAACTTCAGTTACTCCCATTGAACTCAAAATTAATCTCTCAACAAAATGAATCAACCTTTCCTTATTTCTGCAATGAAAGTAAAAGTTCTTTCATTTCTTTTCCTTCTGTCCTGAATACAGGGAGAGAGGGTTCACTCAGGTCCACAGAATTTTGTAGGATTCCCAGATTAGAAAGAAGCACTTAGGGCTTCCCTGGTGGTCCAGTGGGCAAGGACACCGCCTTGCAGTGCAAGGGGCGCCGGTTCGATCCCTGGCCTGGGAAGATCCCACGTGCCTCAGAGCAGCTGGACTGATGTGTCCAATTACCGAGCTGGAGCTCTGGAGCGCATGTGCCCAGAGCCGGTCCTCTGTGACAACAGAGGCCACTGCGATGGGAAGCCCACACAGGCCAAAGAACAAAGATGGATGAAAAATAGATAAATGAAAAACCAATAGAAGTGGCCGCCCACCCCCCTCCACCCCAATTCACAACCCCCCTCCGCCAAAAATATTTAAAAAAAAGAAGGAAGCACCTAGGGAAAGAATGTGCCTCCCAATGCCCTGGAAGAAAAGATTGTATCTTCCTCCTAGGTCCTGTTTTATGTCTTTGCCAGTGTCCCTGCTGGTGCTAGTGACTTCTACATAAGGACAAGACTCCACCACCTGCCAGCCAGTGTTAAAGCTTTCAAAAGCTTCTTTAGAAAAATTATTTATTTTTGACTGTGCTGGGTCTTCCTGCTGCAATCTCCTTCTAGTTGCTGCAAGTGGGGGCTACTCTCTAGTTGTGGTGCACAGGCTTCTCGTGGCAGTGGCTTCTCTTGTCGGGCACAGGCTCCACTGTGTAGAAGCTTCAGTAGTTTTGGCACATGGGCTCCGTAGTTTTGATCCATGGGATTAGTCGCCCCAAGGCGTGCAAAATCTTCCAGGACCAGAGTCTGAACCTGTGTCCCCTGCTTCAGCAAGCAGATTCCTACGCACTGGGCCACAGGAAGTTCTCAAATGCTTTTGATTTACAATGAGGAAACAAGATCAGTGTTGTATTTATACTGTATCTAGTCATTGGACATGAGTTTGAGCAGACTCCAGGAGATAGTGATGGACAGGGAAACCTGGTGTGCTGCAGCCAATGGGATTGCAGAGTTGGACACAACTTAGTGACTGAAGGACAACCCAATAGTCTATCATTACTTTAACTCTCCTCCACATTAGAGGAGTTTTAGTGGCTTCTGGCCTTGGGGTTCTCCCCTTCTCTATGGTAATCTCAGGGTAAGCCATTAGTGATTTCCTCAAGTTCATCTGTATTAACTGATCTTCCGCTGTAGCTCTTTTATATGTAATTTTCATTTTAATTACTTCTAATGGGAGTAGTTACATGTGTTTATTTTTATAACTACCCAGAAGCCTTTACAGAGCAAGAGGGTATTTGTATTTTTTCATGCTTTTGACTTCAATAATATCAGCTAGTATTAATTTATTAAAATAGTGAAAAAGCTAATAATGTCTGTCCTAACACTTAAGACATTTTCACCCCCAAAGAACTATTTATTTCAAAATTTCATAAAATCCACATTAGGGTTTGTTGGCAAATTAAAGTGCTTTACTCTCAAAGAGATGAAATGAAGAGGACATAATTGAAAAGAAATGTATTGATTAAACAGAATCAACAGAAGAGTTGTGGTACGCAGGGGATGAAAGAATCACTACAGACAAAAATAACTGTTAGTCCCTCAGTCCTCTCCCATTCCTTGCCATCCTGCAGACCGTAGCCTGGCAGGCTCCTGTGTCCATGGAATTTCCCAGGCAAGAATACTGGAGAGAATAGCCATTCCCATCTCCAGAAGATCAACCCCATCAGAGGGGACTGGAACGCTGGTCTCCTGCACCGCAGGCAGATTCTTTACTGTCTGAGCCACTCTGAAACATCAAGACAACCGCTTGACCAAATGTTAAGCCTGTAATAAGTGGCTTATGTAAGTGGGTGGAGATGAGGGTGAAGAAGTGAATTTTTCTCATACAAACAAACGAAAAAAGATAAAACTTATTCTCTTAAGTAGAAAAGAAAGCAATTTTAAATATAAAACTTAAAGTAGCATGCTGGCCGCATGATCTTTTTCTCCATCTCCTACGGAAAGCACCAATAGTGCACTATGAACCTAAGCCCTTGTGAACTCATTCGTATCACTATGCTTTAACTGTGAGTGAACTGGCCAGGTTTTTTGTTGTTGTTGTTTTAAGAAAAATACCGATAACAGGATCTGTTGTTACTACTACTAGAGTCTGAACATAAAGAAAAGTAAATCTATGACTTAAAAGATGATGAGCTCTGGAGCCAGACTGCTTGGAAACAAACCTCAGCCTCTCCGCTTACTACTTGGAAAAAAATTGCTTAACTCCTGACTCAGCTTATTTGTAAAATGCGAAAAATAACGTGGATTTCATAGGGTTGCTAAGATTTTAAAAGGCCCCCGGAAAGCTGCCTGGCACACGAAAGGCAGTATCTGCTATTTTAAAGTGTTCCCTCTGCCATGGCTTATCGTTCTGCAGCCTTTCAGGGGAAGGAGGAGAACTCCTATTCGTGCAGCATCTACCATCAGCCCCACTCGACTTCTCCCCGGGGTGCTGCACCACTCTTGGGACCAGCCTCATCGGCCCTTCCGGATGGGAAACCCGAGCCCGCCAGGGTCCTCGACGGGCGAGGGGCGGAGCCAGAACGCGACCCGCAGTCTTCAGACGTTCGCTCGGCGCCGGCCCAGCTGCAACAGGGGCAGCTTCCATTTTAGAGGAAACTACATCAGCCTCGGGAGATTCTGAGGCTGAGCGACACCACCAGCACGAAGCCACCCGACCTCGGCTGTTCCCAGACCCCAAAAGACAGCTCCAGCGACGGCCGCCCGACCCGTGGGAGGCGGGGCTTCCCCGGTGCAGCGGCGGCCAACCCGGGCCTGAGGCGGGGCGGGGCCGAGCGCGAGGCCCCCAGGCTGACGCGCGGGGCTGCCCGAGGCGCGCCGGACGCCGAGCTCAACCTCTGCTCCTTCCGTCCTCAGGCCCGAACCGTCGCTTTCCCGGAGCCGCTACCGTCGCAACCTTCTTTTAATAATTTTCTCATACAAACAAACGAAAAAAGATAAAACTTATTCTCTTAAGTAGAAAAGAAAGCAATTTTAAATATAAAACTTAAAGTAGCATGCTGGCCGCATGATCTTTTTCTCCATCTCCTACGGAAAGCACCAATAGTGCACTATGAACCTAAGCCCTTGTGAACTCATTCGTATCACTATGCTTTAACTGTGAGTGAACTGGCCAGGTTTTTTGTTGTTGTTGTTTTAAGAAAAATACCGATAACAGGATCTGTTGTTACTACTACTAGAGTCTGAACATAAAGAAAAGTAAATCTATGACTTAAAAGATGATGAGCTCTGGAGCCAGACTGCTTGGAAACAAACCTCAGCCTCTCCGCTTACTACTTGGAAAAAAATTGCTTAACTCCTGACTCAGCTTATTTGTAAAATGCGAAAAATAACGTGGATTTCATAGGGTTGCTAAGATTTTAAAAGGCCCCCGGAAAGCTGCCTGGCACACGAAAGGCAGTATCTGCTATTTTAAAGTGTTCCCTCTGCCATGGCTTATCGTTCTGCAGCCTTTCAGGGGAAGGAGGAGAACTCCTATTCGTGCAGCATCTACCATCAGCCCCACTCGACTTCTCCCCGGGGTGCTGCACCACTCTTGGGACCAGCCTCATCGGCCCTTCCGGATGGGAAACCCGAGCCCGCCAGGGTCCTCGACGGGCGAGGGGCGGAGCCAGAACGCGACCCGCAGTCTTCAGACGTTCGCTCGGCGCCGGCCCAGCTGCAACAGGGGCAGCTTCCATTTTAGAGGAAACTACATCAGCCTCGGGAGATTCTGAGGCTGAGCGACACCACCAGCACGAAGCCACCCGACCTCGGCTGTTCCCAGACCCCAAAAGACAGCTCCAGCGACGGCCGCCCGACCCGTGGGGAGGCGGGGCTTCCCCGGTGCAGCGGCGGCCAACCCGGGCCTGAGGCGGGGCGGGGCCGAGCGCGAGGCCCCCAGGCTGACGCGCGGGGCTGCCCGAGGCGCGCCGGACGCCGAGCTCAACCTCTGCTCCTTCCGTCCTCAGGCCCGAACCGTCGCTTTCCCGGAGCCGCTACCGTCGCAACCTTCTTTTCTATCTCCTCATCGCTTTAACTGTTTGATGGACGAAACCATTGGAACCTTTCAGTCAGGCACCTCCGAGGCGCCAGCCAATAGAATAGGCAGGGGCGGTGGGGTCCTGTGCTCGCGCCGAAATTCAAAGGCATAAATAGTTCCGCCCCGGCCCCGAGCGCGGGACGAGTGTAGGAGCCGCTGTGATGGCTTTTGCTTTGTAGCGCCCGGAGGCGGGCGAGACTCGCGCACTTTCCGCCCTGGTGACTTGGAAGAGCTTCGGCGGCGAGGCAGGTGCGTAGGCGCGGCCGGTTGGGCCTAGCTGGGCATTCCTGGCGGGAGATGAGCGTCGGGGGCTGGGGAGCCGAGTAGCAAGGGACTTAAGAGCAAAAGTAGTCCTAAAGGGTTCCTGGCAGAATGGCTCGTTCCTGGTAAGCCTTGGAGTGGGGCGAAGCGTTGACTGAGAGGCCAGGTGAGGCGATGGAAGAGCCTGAGTCAAAGCGAAAGGTTTCAGCTCTGTATCTGGGGTTTATCCATTGATATTTAATAAATATTTACAAGCCACTTGCCTCGCCCCAGTCCCGAGACCTCGAGTCAGGCACTGTTGCGGTGAAAGTAGAAGAAGATGCCACGGAAGGTAACGTTATACGGAAGATAAAAGTTAGTGTCAGCTTTAAGTGCAGTGAAGGGAAAAGAAAGCAGAGGGAGAGGATAGGTGGAGGTGGTTTTCTAGAAACGGGAGTCAGAAAGGACCCCGGTTAGGTGACGTTTGAGCAAAGTCGTGGGTGTTATAAAGGAGAGTGAGCCATGCCAGTATCTGGAGAAGTGCATTCTGGGCAAAGGAGATGCGACAGTAGGTAATGAGTAAATTGTGTTAGCCTGAGCATGGTAGCGATGGGAGATACACCTGGAGACGTAGGTGGCTCGCTTCCAGGTTGAATTAATGGTTTAATTCTGCGTGCTAAGTCGTTTCCGACACTTTGCGACCCCGTGGGTTTATTCAGGCAAGAATACTGGAGTGGGTTGACTTGCTGTCTACAGGACATCCTCCCAACCCAGGGATGGACTCTGCATCTCCTGCATTGTAAGCCTATTCTTTACGGCTGAGCCACTGGAAAAGACCAATTAACTTTTCTCTTGTATGTTTTTAAGTTAAAGAAAGATATTTTTATGTCTGAGAAGTGGCCCGGCAAGTGGCTGTTGTCTCTTGCACAGTCATGTGTTTTATTCTTTTCTTTTTATTATGATTCCAGTTTTACATTCCACTTATGTGTTGTTATATCTGTTTTGTACAGAACTGCTTTGTGGCTTGACTTCTAGCAGAGTTTTACCTGGCCAGATCAGTAGTGAAAATGCACATTAAGTCAGTCATTCTTGAAGGATTCAAGTCCTATGCTCAGAGGACTGAAGTCAATGGTTTTGACCCCCTCTTCAACGCTATCACCGGTTTAAATGGGAGTGGGAAGTCCAACATACTGGACTCCATCTGCTTTTTGCTGGGCATCTCCAACCTGTCTCAGGTAAAGTGTAAACTTTCTGATTTATGTGAATTTAAATTTGAGGAAACTGAAGGGAATCCGCCTTGCTCTTGGAGAGAGCCAGTATCTCCAATACGCTCTTCATTCGAGTTTTTATGTTCATTATTTTCTACTTCACCGCAGCCTCTTAAAGGTAGGTATTATTATGTCATATTTTAGGTGAGAAGGCAGAAACTTGGAGGAGTTGCCTAAGGGTCATTCTCTTAAGATATTTGGAGCAGCACTCAGGCATTCTTATTCCAGAGTTTGTATCCTTTCCCCTGCCACCGCCCCCATTATAATATTTTCTCAGGATCTACTAATGGAATTGGATGAATGGTGAAATTCTTAGACACTGTCTCCCCTTAAGTTTTTCAAATGAGATTTTGTTAAGAAATGAGTAGGGAGCTTCCCCTGGTGATCCAGTGGGTAAAGACACCGCCTTGCAGTGCAAGGGGCGCCGGTTCGATCCCTGGCCTGGGAAGATCCCACGTGCCGCGGAGCGGCTGGACTGATGTGTCCAATTACCGAGCCGGAGCTCTGGAGCGCATGCACCCAGAGCCAGCGCTCTGCAACGACAGACGCCATCGTGATGGGAGGCCCACAGGAGCCAAAGAACAAAGACGGATGAACATAGAGAAATGAAAGAGCAATAGAAGTGGCCCGCCCGCTCCCCTCCCTCCCCAACCCGACCCCCGCCCAAAATAAATAAACAAATAAATCTTTAAAAAAAAAAAAATGAGTAGGGGACAGTTCAGGATTGGAAAAATTATGTGGAGAAAGGTACCCATTTCAGATCATGCCCCATTTTCTTTGCTTTCCTTGCCTATGAATGCCACTGCCTCTCCCTGGCTGCTTAAAGTATACTACCTGGGTGGTTTTCCAACAACAAGAAACCTATGTTGAGTGCTATTTTGTGCAGTATGGGAGTTTGTTACTGATAAACTTTTCCTTTATTTTAGGTTCGGGCTTCTAATTTACAAGATTTAGTTTACAAAAATGGGCAGGCTGGTATCACCAAAGCCTCGGTGTCAATCACCTTTGATAACTGGTCATTCAAATGTAGAGAGTGGCAATGGTTTTGACCCTCTTCAACGCTATCACCGGTTTAAATGGGAGTGAAGTCCAACATACTGGACTCCATCTGCTTTTTGCTGGGCATCTCCAACCTGTCTCAGGTAAAGTGTAAACTTTCTGATTTATGTGAATTTAAATTTGAGGAAACTGAAGGGAATCCGCCTTGCTCTTGGAGAGCCAGTATCCCCAAATACGCTCTTCATTCGAGTTTTTATGTTCATTATTTTCTACTTCACCGCAGCCTCTTAAAGGTAGGTATTATTATGTCATATTTTAGGTGAGAAGGCAGAAACTTGGAGGAGTTGCCTAAGGGTCATTCTCTTAAGATATTTGGAGCAGCACTCAGGCATTCTTATTCCAGAGTTTGTATCCTTTCCCCTGCCACCGCCCCCATTATAATATTTTCTCAGGATCTACTAATGGAATTGGATGAATGGTGAAATTCTTAGACACTGTCTCCCCTTAAGTTTTTCAAATGAGATTTTGTTAAGAAATGAGTAGGGAGCTTCCCCTGGTGATCCAGTGGGTAAAGACACCGCCTTGCAGTGCAAGGGGCGTCGGTTCGATCCCTGGCCTGGGAAGATCCCACGTGCCGCGGAGCGGCTGGACTGATGTGTCCAATTACCGAGCCGGAGCTCTGGAGCGCATGCACCCAGAGCCAGCGCTCTGCAACGACAGACGCCATCGTGATGGGAGGCCCACAGGAGCCAAAGAACAAAGACGGATGAACATAGAGAAATGAAAGAGCAATAGAAGTGGCCCGCCCGCTCCCCTCCCTCCCCAACCCGACCCCCGCCCAAAATAAATAAACAAATAAATCTTTAAAAAAAAAAAAATGAGTAGGGGACAGTTCAGGATTGGAAAAATTATGTGGAGAAAGGTACCCATTTCAGATCATGCCCCATTTTCTTTGCTTTCCTTGCCTATGAATGCCACTGCCTCTCCCTGGCTGCTTAAAGTATACTACCTGGGTGGTTTTCCAACAACAAGAAACCTATGTTGAGTGCTATTTTGTGCAGTATGGGAGTTTGTTACTGATAAACTTTTCCTTTATTTTAGGTTCGGGCTTCTAATTTACAAGATTTAGTTTACAAAAATGGGCAGGCTGGTATCACCAAAGCCTCGGTGTCAATCACCTTTGATAACTCTGACAAAACGCAGAGTCCTTTAGGATTTGAGGCTCACGATGAAATTACAGTAACAAGGCAGGTGAGTGGCTACTATTTGGTTATCTAAAAACTTGCGTGTCTGATGTGCGTTTTAGCAGTACAGTTACTGGGGAAAGTTTATGAGCAAAAATGGTGGATCAAATACTGATTAGCTCCTTAAGAATATCTTACTTTGGTAATGCAAACTCCACCATTTACCAAGAGAATTAAAAGGCATATGAAATCCATCGGTACAATCACTGAAACATACTTTAACCATGAACATGCTTAAATCTTGAACAGCACTCGAGTCATTTCTCTTTGTGCTGGAACACCTGTAGTTCTTGGGATCTCTCTGTGTTCAAAGGCAGCCCATTCTCTTTTTGGAAAGTAGAAAGTTATTCCTATAAATTGAGCCATAGAATAGTGTTGTCTTCAAGTTTTACACATAAATCCTAGTTTTCTTGAGAGCACCAAGAGGAAATATAGTTTATTCTGTATTTCAGTATTTAAGTGCTCTATGAGTCTGTTTTCTATGCTAAATTCTCCCAGTCTTTCAGTTGATACTTTGTTGTTTCTAGTTCCTTGACTTGTCTCATCACATTGAATACAAATTTGCTCCAGTTTTATTTATACACACACATAATGCTTCACATCTCAAATTGCCTGTACCACAATATGTCTAGCTGGGACAGGATTAAGAAAAATTGTCACTTCTTTCATTTTTAAGTACTCTGTTTCTATTTTTCTTGATAGGATGTTGGAGAGTTCAAGATATATTATGAATTTGTATTTGATTTACTTAAAATCAGCCTTAATTGTTCATGTTATTACTTAGCCATGTGCTATCACTTCTTATCTGAGCAGGTTCTTCAAACCGATGGAGGACCTTAACATTTGTCCGTTAAAATCTTTTTTGGTTATAGTCAGTGTTTTCAGTTTGTCAAAGATTTATTTTCAAAATTCTGTTAATTCTCATTTACTCTGCAGCTTAGTGTTAGGTACCTTAATGAAAGCCTCTGGTTGGGGGCGGAGTGGGGAGGGGAAAAATTGACTAGACTGGGGCAAAATCCTATTCTCTGTTGTTAAACATGTATCAAATAATCCCCCTTTAAGGATTTTAAGTACATCTGCTACTCATCTAAACCAAATTCCTGTCCTCATGTGATCCATGTGACAGTATCGTCACCAGAATTTTGTTATAAAGACTATCTCAAATTACTTAGCATATAGTAAGGACTGATGTTCAGATATATTAATAAATGATCCACTATCCTAATACTGTCAGGAAAATAAGTGAATTAATATTTATTTAACATTAAGTGCTTGATGTGAGCTGGGCATTTCTTGACTGCACTGGGAAATACAGATGTGAAGAATGAGAAACAGATCTTGTCTTTAAGGACCTCAACATATGGGTGAGACAGTCATACCTAAACAATGACGGTGTACACGTCATTGTAGTAGACCGTGAGCAAGCTGTGTCTAGCATGATGGCAGTGGTTTAGTCGCTCAGTCACGTCTGACTCTTGCAGCCCTTGGACTGCAGACCACCAGACTCCTCTGTCCATGGGATTCTCCAGGAGTGGGTTGCCATTTCCTTCTCCAGGGGGTCTTCCAGACCCAGGAATTGAACGTGGGTCTCCTGCATTGCCAGTGGACTCTTTACCAACTGAACTGTGAGGATATCTTGTAAAGGGTATTCTTACTAAGCCTAGGCTGCAATTCTGTGATTATTCTTTTTCTTTCAAATAGCTTTTGTTTAATCCTTTTAGGGTCTTGACAAGGATTGATACTAAACTGTTTGTCTTTTGGTTTTTAGTATTTAACTTTTTTGGAAATCAAAAAGTAGAGAAAGAGGAGTTAACCTCTGAGTGTGGATAATGTAGAAAGAAGGTAATCAGGGATGGAAACTATGTTATACACATACTTGGAAGCATGAAGGGACACCGTAAAGGCCTAGTCCACTGCTAGAAAGGTTAGGAGTGCCTAGATTAGAAACCAGTGGTCTGACTCAATCTCTTTCTTTTAGACCATGTCACACTGTCTTTGCTATTTACACTGGATTGATTTTGTTTACCATTAGTTGGAAGTAACAAAAGATAATATATTTGGGAATTTATCATCTTGGCTCAAGATATGTGTGTTAATTTGTATCTTTTAAAATTCTTTCCTTTGTAGGTGGTTATTGGTGGCAGAAATAAATACTTAATCAATGGAGTAAATGCAAACAATACCAGAGTACACGATCTATTCTGTTCTGTTGGCCTTAATGTTAACAACCCTCACTTTCTCATCATGCAGGTATTTTCTTTGTGGATTTTATATCCCTTTCATAATAGTCTTGACACCTCTTTTAACTTAAGGAAAAGTACTTCTGTTTGAATGTTTCGTTTTTTATTTGCTCTTAGGCTGGTGTTGGGTACCTTTTAAGAAATGTGGGTTAATTATTTTGTACTTTTGTGTTCTGGTATATTGTATCCATTTGAATCTGAAATTAATTTTCTTTGACTTATCTTGGAGGGCTGTTATTCCAAAAATAATCAAGAAATGTTCAGTAGTTACCACCATTTATTTATATGCTTACCTGTTTTAGAATGGGAGACTTCTACATCATCAACTGTCTCAGAAATGTCTTAAGTTAACTTTGTATCATTTAACAACTTATATAATTTGTATCACTGGTAAGAAACTAAGTAACAAGATTCTAGAATCATCAGCTACCTTTGGTCCCAAATCTAATAAAATAAAACATCTTTTCATGTAGGTGGAAGAAATAATTCCCAAAAGTCAGGTATATTAAGATATAACAGCTTTAGTGCAGATAAACATGTAGGCCTTTAGGTTATTCTGTTAATTTATTGTTATTACAATAAGTTTGCCATTTTATTTTCAGGGTCGAATTACCAAAGTGATGAATATGAAACCTCCAGAGGTAAGAGTACTCTTTCAGCACAGTAGAAATAATAATTATAGATACTGTCTTAATCTTGTAGGTATTCAGTTTTTAAACATTGTTTTTCCATTATTAAAATTCTTGAAAACGTTTATTTAAGAATGATTAGTGGAGAAAAAATGTTTTGTTTTTTTAATGTTTAATACCGCCCCCCAGTGTTTTTTAAGGTACCATAGTATAAACCTTCTGAACCTTAGTTTCCTCATCCGTAAATGGGAGTCAGTTGTCTACCTCAAGGTCTGTTCTGAGGATTAAATCAGAATCTTTAAAAGAAGTAAAAGGAAAAAGTTCTAGAACCTTGTTAAGCAATTTTTTAAAACAATTCTTTAATTGAGATATAACTGACAAAGTGGTTTCAGGTGTTCACCATAATGTGTTGATAAGTATTTAATGTATGTATATAAAATGATCACCGCAGTTAAGTTTAGTCAGCCTTTGTGACCACACATCACCACATCTTTTAAAACTTTTTTTAAAGATGAGAACTTTTAAATTATACTCTCTGCAGTTTTCAGATATACAGTACAGTATTATCAGCTGTTATCAACTATAGCACCATGCCATACATTATATCCCCAGGACCTTTTATTTTATAGCTTGAGCTTCTAACTTTTGCTCACCACCTATCCCCCACTCTGTCAGACATATTCATTTAGCGTAATGCCCTTGAGTTCTATCCATGCTGTTGCAAATGGCAGGATTTCCTTTTGGATGCCTAAATAATACTCTGTTTAATTTATGTATATACATATCATATTTTTTATCCATTCATCCATCGGTAGACACTTAGGTTGTTTCCATGTCATGACTCTTAAATGATGTTGCAGTGAATATGGGAGTTCTTTTTGAATCAATGTCTTTGCTTCCTTCAGATGAATGTTCAGAAGTAGAACTGTTGGGTCATGTAGTAGTTCTATTAATTTTTTGAGGAGCCTCCATGCTGTTTCCTATAGTGGCTACACTGATGTACCAGCCCCCAAACAGTGCACAAGGGTTCCCTTTTCTCCACATCCTCACCAGTCTTTGTTATTTATTGTCTTTTGGTAATAACCATTCTAATGGATGTTATCTCATTGTGGTTTTCATTTGTATTTGCCTGATTTGTATTTGTTGATGGTTTCGTTTGCTGGGCAGAAGCTTTTTAAATTTGATGTAGTCCTACTTATTTATTTTTGGTTTTGATGTCTTTGCTTCTTGGTATCAAATCCAAAAAATTCATTGCTAAGACTGCTCTCCAGAGCTTACCATGTATGTTTTCTTCTTTACGTGCCCATACAATGTTAAAAGAAATTTTGATTCTAAAGTAGCCTTTCTCAACTGGCATTCCATGTTAAATCCTACACAGGAAGAGATTTGAGTGAAATTAGTTCATTACATACAATGGATTGCTTAAGACATTGGGACTTAATTTTATCTTAGATTCCCCTTGAGAAGAGTTGGAAAAGATCTTTTGTATAAGAGCAAAGGCTCTTTTCATATCTATCTGTGGAAAAGAACTAAAAAGACGACTGATAATTGATACTAGTCTGGTTTAGCCATAGGTCACACTTATTTTCTTTAGACGATAATCTTTTTTTTGGCCACTTCTATTGGTCTTTCATTTATTTATCTTTGTTCGTTTGGGCTGTGTGGGCCTCCCATCGCAGTGGCCTCATTGCAGAGCACCGGCTCTGGGCACATGCGCTCCAGAGCTCCAGCTCAGTAGTTGGACACATCAGTCCAGCCACTCCACGGCACGTGGGATCTTCCCAGGCCAAGGATCGAACTGGCGCCCCTTGCACTGCAAGGTGGTGTCTTTACCCACTGGACCACCATGGAAGCCCTGTGATATCTTAAGGGAAACCTTCCGATTCAGAACCTACCAGATGCATAAAAATTGAAATGGTTTTCAGAAAAATAATCCTCATGTGATAGGGATTGATGGTGATTAGAAAGCTTCAGATAAACGAGTACTAGAAAAATTGTCCTTCTAATAAAATTATAATTAGTATTTGCGTTTTTCAGAATACTTCTCACATGAACTGTTTACTTCTCAGCAGTGCAGTGAGATGCTTTCAGGCCTCAGCAGATGAAGAAAGGGAAAACTAACTTTGTTAGTTTACTTGCCTAAGTTCTTAAGGCATGTGCCACAATGGAATGTAAATGTTAGGCCATGCTTCATCCTTGTAGAAACAAAACGGCTGAAGTCTCACTTGGAACAGTTTTAAGTAGGAATTTATCAAACGAAAGCCAAATGTTGGTTAGCTTTTACTTTTTCTTATATTTGAAGGAAAAGAGAAAGGAATTACTGGCTTCAGTTTGCAAAAATATATACCCTGGAGCCTCAGTTTAACATAAAATTTTATTTTAGAATTAGAATGAAGGCCAGAAATGTTTCTTGAATGCTAGGGTTATAGCTACTACGTACATTTTTTGAATATACTTAAAGTTTTTTCTTCCCCCCCCAATATACTTGAGTTTTATGGTCTGTAATTTTGTTAGGATCCTTCATGAGGTCAAGGTCTTAAGTAATAACTTTGACATGAATTCCATTGATATTTGTTTTCTTAGATTCCTAAAACAATACAATTGTTTTTCCAGATTTTGTCCATGATAGAAGAAGCAGCTGGAACCAGGATGTATGAATACAAAAAACAAAATGCCCAGAGGACTATAGAAAAAAAGGAGGCTAAGCTGAAAGAAATTAAGACGGTAATTAAATTTATATAAAATCTGTTTAGAGAAGAGAGTACCTTCTTTTTTTTTTTCAGAGTTCCTCTGCTGTAAAGAGGGAAATTTTACCACACCCCTTTTCCCCCCAGCCTTAGTTCAGTTTTCCTAGTCTTCTTATTTTTAAATTTCTTTAATCATGCCTCGTATACTAAAAAATACGATCTTCCTTTTATTTTCCAGATACTTGAAGAGGAAATTACTCCAACCATTCAGAAATTAAAAGAGGTATATGCTATATGTGTGATGACAACCGGCTAGAATGTTTCTCAAAATTGGTGACACGTCCATGAAGCTACACACGGGGGCATATGTTCTACTTCCTAGAATTGTTTCTCAGGGGGAGAAGTCCTTCTAATAAAATTATAATTAGTATTTGCGTTTTTCAGAATACTTCTCACATGAACTGTTTACTTCTCAGCAGTGCAGTGAGATGCTTTCAGGCCTCAGCAGATGAAGAAAGGGAAAACTAACTTTGTTAGTTTACTTGCCTAAGTTCTTAAGGCATGTGCCACAATGGAATGTAAATGTTAGGCCATGCTTCATCCTTGTAGAAACAAAACGGCTGAAGTCTCACTTGGAACAGTTTTAAGTAGGAATTTATCAAACGAAAGCCAAATGTTGGTTAGCTTTTACTTTTTCTTATATTTGAAGGAAAAGAGAAAGGAATTACTGGCTTCAGTTTGCAAAAATATATACCCTGGAGCCTCAGTTTAACATAAAATTTTATTTTAGAATTAGAATGAAGGCCAGAAATGTTTCTTGAATGCTAGGGTTATAGCTACTACGTACATTTTTTGAATATACTTAAAGTTTTTTCTTCCCCCCCCAATATACTTGAGTTTTATGGTCTGTAATTTTGTTAGGATCCTTCATGAGGTCAAGGTCTTAAGTAATAACTTTGACATGAATTCCATTGATATTTGTTTTCTTAGATTCCTAAAACAATACAATTGTTTTTCCAGATTTTGTCCATGATAGAAGAAGCAGCTGGAACCAGGATGTATGAATACAAAAAACAAAATGCCCAGAGGACTATAGAAAAAAAGGAGGCTAAGCTGAAAGAAATTAAGACGGTAATTAAATTTATATAAAATCTGTTTAGAGAAGAGAGTACCTTCTTTTTTTTTTTCAGAGTTCCTCTGCTGTAAAGAGGGAAATTTTACCACACCCCTTTTCCCCCCAGCCTTAGTTCAGTTTTCCTAGTCTTCTTATTTTTAAATTTCTTTAATCATGCCTCGTATACTAAAAAATACGATCTTCCTTTTATTTTCCAGATACTTGAAGAGGAAATTACTCCAACCATTCAGAAATTAAAAGAGGTATATGCTATATGTGTGATGACAACCGGCTAGAATGTTTCTCAAAATTGGTGACACGTCCATGAAGCTACACACGGGGGCATATGTTCTACTTCCTAGAATTGTTTCTCAGAGATGAGATAAGGAGTTAAGAGTTGATAGTCTGTACTCAGCTGCCTTCTGTTTGTGGAAGACAGTGTACTTCATATGTGTTAAGTCATAATGGTTTTATAATTTGTCAAAATCTCAGAAAACGATATGCCAGTTCATTCTTTGTTGAAGAGAAGCGTCAAGTCTAAATTTTCCTAGGTAGTTAGAATTGAGCAGAATAATATTTTTTAACGATATGACACTCTTAGGAACTTAGGTAAACAACTCCTAAGGTGAGAGGGGCTATCGATCGCTACAGTTACTGCTGTCAAGGCAGTTGGTAAACAATAAGCATTGAACCAGATGGCTGTTTTCTCTGTAAGCTTTGCAGCTTCTGATATCATAATTGGTGTTTCAGTGTTGATACCATGTTGGTTTTAAATCATGTATTTTGGAATTTATTAAATGTCCTTTAAGATTTGGTACTTCTCAAGCTGTCTTCTGAATCCATGTAGTCGCATAGATATTACTGGAAAAACTGATAAGATTCTCTGCCTTTCGTATGTATGATTTAGTAGAAAACACTAGATCTTGAGTTTAAGCCTAGGTGTCATGTTTTATTTTGCCAAATATGTTTTATTTTATTTTGCTAAATCTGATAATATGAAATGGTCATTTAATCTCCCTAAGTTTGTTTCTTCACCTGCAAATTAGGGATTTTAATTGTTATCTTTGTCCTAGTAGCTCCCATTGGGAATCAAGTTTAATAATGTGCGAGCAAATATTTATAAATGGTTACATGAATGAATGTTGGGTGGACGTCTTTGTAATAGTACTAGAAAATACATTTAATAGTGTATCATTCATAGTTTTGTAGGTTTATAGACATCTTATTCCCTCCAGTCTATGAGTCTTAGGTTCATGTTACTTTGTTAATGCCAGCTACCTGGTTATATTTGATAAGGAATAGCCACAAAGAATTCACTAAAGGTGGTATTATGCTATCTAAACAGCCACAGTTCTAATGTTGTTTGAAGTTTCTAAAATTTATAATGCATAGTCATTCAAGTCTAAGACAAAATATGTTTATCATGTAATGGGGAATTTTATACGTGTTGCCGTATCTAAATTATTTCCAAATGTGTTTAAACATACAAATTTCAACTTATAATTTATTGGTGATTTCTCTTTCAGGAAAGATCTTCCTACTTGGAGTACCAAAAGCTAATGAGAGAAATAGAACATTTGAGTCGTTTATATATTGCTTATCAGTTTTTGCTGGCTGAAGATACTAAAGAACGCTCAGCTGTGATGTTAAAAGAAATGCAGGATAAAATTATGAAGCTTCAGGAAGAATTGTCTGAGAATGATAAAAAAATAAAAGCACTTAGTCATGAAATAGAAGAGTTGGAAAAAAGAAAAGATAAGGTCAGACATATGTATGGTAATAAATAATACACTGAAAAATATTAAATGATGTACAGTAACTTCAGGATTTACTAGACATTGTCTTCTGTTATTTACCTTAAAGTATGCTAATGACATAGCTTATAAAAAGTGAATAATTTATATATAAATTATACAAGAAAGGATACCATGAACAAATTTTTAAATACACTGATTGAATTGGGTGCATTTCATTATAGGAAATTGGAGGTATCCTCCGATCTTTAGAAGATGCTCTTACAGAAGCCCAGCGAATTAATACTAAGTCTCAAAGTGCCTTTGATTTCAAGAAGAAAAATCTGGCAAGTGAAGAGAACAAACGCAAAGAACTGGAAAAAAATATGGTAGAGGTAAGCAAATGAGAAGTATAATTTAACTCTAGTGGTATACATTCCTCCATCCTTTTAATATTGAGTGCTGCTATGGATCAAGGGCAATTGTTTAGGCTAGGATGAAGCAGTGGATAAAATGACAGTAATGAGCAAAATGCCTCGTGGGCTCTTCCTTCCATTGAGGAAAATGATGATAAAAAAATTAAGTGAGATATGTGGTATGTTACATAATGATAACAGATGTGGCAAAAAATTGAAGCAGCAGAGAGAGTTAGTATTGGGGAAGAGGTGTCCAGTTTGCAGTGTTAAATTGGATAGCTATTAAAGGTCTCGTTGGAAGGCCTGTCTTTCATGAAAGACATGAAGGAGGTCAGGGAACCATGTAGATAGATTGGGAGGCTGTCGGGGAAGATGCTCCAGGCAAGAGACCACCAGGTGCCTAAGGCATCAGAAAAGCAGACAGATGAGTATAGCTGGTTATCACTAAGTAGTAGAAATAGCAGAAAGGTAATGGCGGGTAGGAGGAGCACACGTGCTTTTGCAGAACATGTTTTCGAGTTTGCCCTTTATTCTGAGTAGTACGGGAACCTGCTGGAATTGGCTGAGCACCAGAGTGACATTTTAATATTGTTGTACTGATCTGTTATGAGGCTAAGCTAAAGATAAAGGGAAGAAGCAGAGAGTCCAGGCAGTAGGTGGTAGTCTGGGTGATAGCCCTGGGATAAATGCAATAGAAGGTGGAATATTGGAGAAGTTGTGGAATTTCATGTGTACCTCAAGGGTAGATCCAACAGATACTCCCAGCAGATTGGTTTTATTTTTAATTGACACATAATTAGTTGGTTTACAATGTTCTTAATTTCTGTGGTACAGCAAAGTGACTCAGTTATACATATATATTCTTTTTCATGTTCTTTTCCATTATGGCCTATCACAGGATATTGAATATAGTTCCCTGTGCCATACAGTAAGACCTTGTTGTTTATCCATCCTATATGTACTTGTTTGCATTTGCTAATCCCAGACTCCCAGTCCTTCCTTCCCCATGACCCTCTGCCCTCCCCTATGGCAACAAGTCTGTTCTCTGTGAGTCTTTTCTGTTTTGTAGATAGGTTCATTTGTGTTCTATTTTAGATTCCATGTATAAGTGATATCATGATATTTGTCTCTCTCTTTCTGACTTACTTTGCTCAGTATGATAACCTCTAGGTCCACCCATTGATATCTGTTGGTCCAGTGGCATTATTTCATTCTTTTTAATGGCCAAGTAATATTTCTCTGTGTGTGTGTGTGTGTGTGTGTGTGTGTGTGTGTGTGTGTGTGTAACATCTTTATGTTCATCTGTTGATGGTCATTTAGGTCGTTTCCATGTCTTGGCTACTGTAAAATAGTGCCCAGCAGATTAGTGTTTTAATACGTAAGAGAACTGAGATAACTCCAGAGTTTTGTCTTTGACAGTTTGAAATATGGTTACCATTTGTTGAGTGGAGTATAATAGGCTTGAGGAGCCAGTTAAATATCTAAGAAGAGATGTTGATCTGATAGTTGAATGTATGAACTTTGAATTCAAGTTAGATATACAAATTAAAATATGCATGTTACCATGTCCAGGGCTGGTGGTCAGACTTCTCTGTATGCTCATTTCTTTGGTGATCCCATCCAGCCCTGTAGCCCTCAGTACCATCTACATGTTGATGCCTTTCGTATAAATAATTAGCCTTGGCTCCTTCTTTGAAGGACTCATTTGTCCACCTATTCAGTTGACATTTGTACATGGATGACTTTAAAATGTCTAAAACTTAAACATATCCAAAATAGAACCCTTAGATTTTCCTCACCTACTCAAACCTGCCCGTGCTACTGAATTTTCCTCATGTTAGGAAAGGATGCTGTTCACTCCAGAACCTGGGGTCCTCCTGAATTTTCCTCTTTCACTCAGACCTTGTGGCATCTGGTTTATCAACAGTTCTGTTGACTTTAAAGACAAGCACCTTTCACACCTCCGCTGCTCTGTCCTCGGAGCTGCCTTGATTTGACTTGCTTGCTGTGCTCCCCCGCAGTCCCCGCCACCCAGGCCTGTTCCTCAGCACTTGTCAAGTGTACTGTCAGCCTGCGATGAGCGCGCTCATCCCTTTAGGTTTCCGCTCCAAGTGTCATCACAAGAAAGTGTCATCACAAGAAAGGCCTTTTCCTCCTCATTCTCAGAATAGTAGTCCTGTCATGTCTTGCTTTATTTGTTTACTATGTCTTCCACCTTAGAAATGTAAGCTCCCTGAAGACCCTGTGTCTTTTATGTCCAAAATAATGCATGATATATGGTAAATATCTAATAAATACAGTGAATCATGAATTAAGTGAGCCCAAACTTCTGGTCACTTTCATCTAAATGTAACTAGATTTTTTTTTTTTCCAGTGTTGGTGTGTTGCATAGCATTAGGTATCTGGTTTACTAGAACTTAAATGGTGCCCAGCAGATTAGTGTTTTAATACGTAAGAGAACTGAGATAACTCCAGAGTTTTGTCTTTGACAGTTTGAAATATGGTTACCATTTGTTGAGTGGAGTATAATAGGCTTGAGGAGCCAGTTAAATATCTAAGAAGAGATGTTGATCTGATAGTTGAATGTATGAACTTTGAATTCAAGTTAGATATACAAATTAAAATATGCATGTTACCATGTCCAGGGCTGGTGGTCAGACTTCTCTGTATGCTCATTTCTTTGGTGATCCCATCCAGCCCTGTAGCCCTCAGTACCATCTACATGTTGATGCCTTTCGTATAAATAATTAGCCTTGGCTCCTTCTTTGAAGGACTCATTTGTCCACCTATTCAGTTGACATTTGTACATGGATGACTTTAAAATGTCTAAAACTTAAACATATCCAAAATAGAACCCTTAGATTTTCCTCACCTACTCAAACCTGCCCGTGCTACTGAATTTTCCTCATGTTAGGAAAGGATGCTGTTCACTCCAGAACCTGGGGTCCTCCTGAATTTTCCTCTTTCACTCAGACCTTGTGGCATCTGGTTTATCAACAGTTCTGTTGACTTTAAAGACAAGCACCTTTCACACCTCCGCTGCTCTGTCCTCGGAGCTGCCTTGATTTGACTTGCTTGCTGTGCTCCCCCGCAGTCCCCGCCACCCAGGCCTGTTCCTCAGCACTTGTCAAGTGTACTGTCAGCCTGCGATGAGCGCGCCATCCCTTTAGGTTTCCGCCCAAGTGTCATCACAAGAAAGTGTCATCACAAGAAAGGCCTTTTCCTCCTCATTCTCAGAATAGTAGTCCTGTCATGTCTTGCTTTATTTGTTTACTATGTCTTCCACCTTAGAAATGTAAGCTCCCTGAAGACCCTGTGTCTTTTATGTCCAAAATAATGCATGATATATGGTAAATATCTAATAAATACAGTGAATCATGAATTAAGTGAGCCCAAACTTCTGGTCACTTTCATCTAAATGTAACTAGATTTTTTTTTTTTCCAGTGTTGGTGTGTTGCATAGCATTAGGTATCTGGTTTACTAGAACTTAAATGGTGCTAAGTGTTAGTAATGCTGTTCCTGTAATTATTTAATGCTTAAAATTTATGGCTTTTAATAACTTATAAAAGCATTTTCATATGCATGCTCTTAATCCTAAAATTTCTTATATGCTTGGAGTACGGTGGATAGTATTTCAGTTTAATCATTTTAGAACCTGATTTTTAGTTTTTGCAAGTGGTTTGTTTAAATTTGCACAGCTGTTTTAAGTCATTATCTCCCGGGTTTGACTATAACAGGGAATGAACATATTTCTGTTAGGATAAGGAGGTACGTTTTACCCTAAAAACTGAGAAATTTCAAAATGGAAATAAAATATTTAAAGTTACAGTGGTTAAATTACCATGCTCACTTCAAATTGCCATGAAATTTGATGACAAATGGGTATGTGTTTAAGAAAATGAGAGGTTTTCTAAAATATAATACCTTCCAATTTGAAACTCTTCCTAAAGGATTCTAAAACTTTAGCAGCAAAGGAAAAAGAGGTCAAGAAGATAACAGATGGGCTGAGTGCCCTCCAAGAAGCAAGTAGTAAAGATGCAGAAGCTTTGGCCGCTGCACAGCAGCACTTCAATGCTGTTTCGGCTGGCCTGTCCACTAGTGAAGATGGAGCAGAAGCCACCCTTGCTGGGCAGATGATGGCCTGCAAAAATGACATAAGCAAAGCTCAGACAGAAGCCAAACAGGTAAATACAGGCACTAAGATCTTATTTTTTATTCATTTATTGTTTTATTTTTTTGCGAAGCTCCTTCACATTATGCTTTAACAGTTGTTATAAAGTGCTGAGAATATTCAAATTACTATCCAGGAACTTTTTTACTATATTCTGCCATTCTTTAGCACCTGAAACAATTAAATTCAAATATGTTGATTGCTAACTATTGATACTGTCAAATTAAAATGCCGTAAAACATCATAATGCCTTTATAGATTAATTGTAAGCGCAATAAATACTCTGTTCTACTTTCAGCACTGTATGGAATATTTGAGGTTAGTGACTCTGTTTTCGCCTTTTTGGTATTTTATTGACATCATAAAATTGAAGTTGTGAGTTTTAACAGGAAAAGGAAAACATCCTCTTCATTTCTGTGCCGACCACACTTAGTTCTTTGTGTCTGAAACTTTGTAACTTTCTCCTTGGAAGTGTTGTTATCTCTACCTCCCATTTACCCCTATTCCAGTTGTTTGTTTCCCTGCTCTGATTTCATAATCTTTTGTGGCTTTTCCATCTATTAAAATGGTTTTCAGATTTATTTAGATAGTTGTGCAGCTTAGAAGTTCTCTGAACACAGTTTCGATGGCAGAAAGAAAAAAATGTATGCACACATGTAGTGTATTTATTTTTTAATGGAGGACTCATCTTTATATATACAAAAGTATGCTATTAATCCTATTCTAGGTTTTCATTTATGTATTTGTAACTTTTTCAATAATGATCACAGAACAGTTATAAGAAATCAATAATAGAAAAACTTTAAAGTCGTCTCGTGTTTTTGTTAACTTACATTGGGAAAGTCCACTATTAATCGATTTTAAAGGAAGGATACACTCAGATTTAGAATACTAGTTCATGGTTTTAAGGAATAGTGCTCAATTGTATAAATTACAGCATTTAAGTATCAAATAGCATTTGAATTTTCCTGTCACTTTAACATTTTTTTCCTGTATACTTTTATTTCTCATCATTCAATACAGATGCACAATTAGGTAACACAAATACATATAAAAATGCAAATATGCATATGCAAATGGAAAAAAAGGAAGTGACTTCTAGCATTCTGTTTTGTTCTTAATTTAACCTGCTAATGACAGTTATTCTTTGATAATTTTTGAACTCATTGATACCAGTTGTATATATATTAAAAATATGGACTTAAATTATAAGCTTACTTAATGATTTGAGCATGTATTCATTTATATTCTGAATAGTATTTTGAGGAGAATATATTGGCAAGTGATTGGCCTTTTGAGATACTGATCCAAGTGATCAGTTACATTTTCAAGACTGATGTCTCTTAAACCAATCTAAATCTCAGTCCATTTTATCAAATTAAATGCCGTAAAACATCATAATGCCTTTATAGATTAATTGTAAATAAATACTCTGTTCTACTTTCAGCACTGTATGGAATATTTGAGGTTAGTGACTCTGTTTTCGCCTTTTTGGTATTTTATTGACATCATAAAATTGAAGTTGTGAGTTTTAACAGGAAAAGGAAAACATCCTCTTCATTTCTGTGCCGACCACACTTAGTTCTTTGTGTCTGAAACTTTGTAACTTTCTCCTTGGAAGTGTTGTTATCTCTACCTCCCATTTACCCCTATTCCAGTTGTTTGTTTCCCTGCTCTGATTTCATAATCTTTTGTGGCTTTTCCATCTATTAAAATGGTTTTCAGATTTATTTAGATAGTTGTGCAGCTTAGAAGTTCTCTGAACACAGTTTCGATGGCAGAAAGAAAAATGTATGCACACATGTAGTGTATTTATTTTTTAATGGAGGACTCATCTTTATATATACAAAAGTATGCTATTAATCCTATTCTAGGTTTTCATTTATGTATTTGTAACTTTTTCAATAATGATCACAGAACAGTTATAAGAAATCAATAATAGAAAAACTTTAAAGTCGTCTCGTGTTTTTGTTAACTTACATTGGGAAAGTCCACTATTAATCGATTTTAAAGGAAGGATACACTCAGATTTAGAATACTAGTTCATGGTTTTAAGGAATAGTGCTCAATTGTATAAATTACAGCATTTAAGTATCAAATAGCATTTGAATTTTCCTGTCACTTTAACATTTTTTTCCTGTATACTTTTATTTCTCATCATTCAATACAGATGCACAATTAGGTAACACAAATACATATAAAAATGCAAATATGCATATGCAAATGGAAAAAAAGGAAGTGACTTCTAGCATTCTGTTTTGTTCTTAATTTAACCTGCTAATGACAGTTATTCTTTGATAATTTTTGAACTCATTGATACCAGTTGTATATATATTAAAAATATGGACTTAAATTATAAGCTTACTTAATGATTTGAGCATGTATTCATTTATATTCTGAATAGTATTTTGAGGAGAATATATTGGCAAGTGATTGGCCTTTTGAGATACTGATCCAAGTGATCAGTTACATTTTCAAGACTGATGTCTCTTAAACCAATCTAAATCTCAGTCCATTTTATCAATAGCACTATCTGCCTTATGTATAGTCTGTTATATTTTTTCTGTAACAGGCTCAGATGAAGTTGAAACATGCCCAACAAGAATTAAAGACTAAACAAACAGAAATTAAGAAGATGGATAGTGGCTACAAGAAGGATCAAGAAGCATTAGAAGCAGTGAAGAAACTTAAAGAAAAACTTGAAGCTGAAATGAAAAGGCTAAATTATGAAGGTTTGCTTTTAAAGACAGCATGTTAAATCTTTAGAAAGTAGTGATTGTTAATAGAAACATACTTAAATAAAGGAAATAGCAAGTAGGAAAATTTTTTTATCTTGTTAATGTTAATGGGTACTGTATAGGAATTATTTATAAATATAATCACAAAATATCTAAGTGTAAAACAATCCTTTGAATTTTCAAAAGCTCAGTACTGAGTATTAGTCACTCTGAAGTGCTACTTGAAAACTCAAAAACGTTATTTATATATTTCCACAGTAGTTGGTATCTAATTTGTATGTCGTTTCTTGGCATGAAAATGGTGTTATGTGTTGGAAATATGTCTACTTGACACTAGAAATTCAAATGTTAAGTATGCATTTATTTAATCTTTATTAGAAATTTGTATTTTGCTTTTAGAAATGCTTTGGGAATACAGATTACTAATATTTTCCTTAAAACGGTAGAATATTTGAGTGTTTAAAACTTAGTTTCAATTTACTTATGACTTACTGTTCAGAAAACAAGGAGGAAAGCCTTCTGGAAAGGCGCAGGCAGCTGTCTCGTGATATCAGTAGATTAAAAGAAACATATGAAGCTCTCTTGGCCAGATTTCCCAATCTTCGCTTTGCCTACAGGTGAGAGAGTTAAACTTTGAATTTGAACATGGTAGTAACTAGGATGTATTGTTGTATGAAAGTTATTGTAAGCTGCTTTTCCTTAATTGTTTTTTCTTTTCACCTTAAATCTTTGTTGAGTGTTTCACTTTGTAGGGGAATTTCTTGTGAAATTTAACCCTACTGATCTTAAGACTGCAATGAGGGGAATTCAATCTTAGTCCAAAAAGTTCCTTTAAAGTTACTATATCATTAATGTTAAATAGCTATGATAACATTTTACAATTTGCTTTATTAACGTTATTTTGTTCTTGTAATACTTTAAATATTACGAAGATTAGAACTTTAAAGTTATTTTTGTTACATTGAAAACATACTGAACAATCTTTTGACATTAAAACAATAGTCTATTAAGGGTACAGTGGTATACAATGTATATATTTTTAAAAACCAGTGTGCATTAATTTTAAAAAAAATTATTACTAAAAATACTTATCAGCTGACAATGCAAGTTAGTCAGAACACTTTTAATTTTTAAAAAACAAAATGACAACAAAAAAACCTCAGTATTTGTGAAACACAATAAAAGATGTGTTTGTAGCTGAATAGGAAAGGGATGAACAGGCAGACTTGGTGAGGAGGCCAGAGGTTTCCAAGGAGGAGGAGGGGGAACAAACATTTTCAGCCAAGGGTGAAACTATCCTTTGTTTAAAGCTCAGTACTGAGTATTAGTCTCTCTGAAGTGCTACTTGAAAACTCAAAAACGTTATTTATATATTTCCACAGTAGTTGGTATCTAATTTGTATGTCGTTTCTTGGCATGAAAATGGTGTTATGTGTTGGAAATATGTCTACTTGACACTAGAAATTCAAATGTTAAGTATGCATTTATTTAATCTTTATTAGAAATTTGTATTTTGCTTTTAGAAATGCTTTGGGAATACAGATTACTAATATTTTCCTTAAAACGGTAGAATATTTGAGTGTTTAAAACTTAGTTTCAATTTACTTATGACTTACTGTTCAGAAAACAAGGAGGAAAGCCTTCTGGAAAGGCGCAGGCAGCTGTCTCGTGATATCAGTAGATTAAAAGAAACATATGAAGCTCTCTTGGCCAGATTTCCCAATCTTCGCTTTGCCTACAGGTGAGAGAGTTAAACTTTGAATTTGAACATGGTAGTAACTAGGATGTATTGTTGTATGAAAGTTATTGTAAGCTGCTTTTCCTTAATTGTTTTTTCTTTTCACCTTAAATCTTTGTTGAGTGTTTCACTTTGTAGGGGAATTTCTTGTGAAATTTAACCCTACTGATCTTAAGACTGCAATGAGGGGAATTCAATCTTAGTCCAAAAAGTTCCTTTAAAGTTACTATATCATTAATGTTAAATAGCTATGATAACATTTTACAATTTGCTTTATTAACGTTATTTTGTTCTTGTAATACTTTAAATATTACGAAGATTAGAACTTTAAAGTTATTTTTGTTACATTGAAAACATACTGAACAATCTTTTGACATTAAAACAATAGTCTATTAAGGGTACAGTGGTATACAATGTATATATTTTTAAAAACCAGTGTGCATTAATTTTAAAAAAAATTATTACTAAAAATACTTATCAGCTGACAATGCAAGTTAGTCAGAACACTTTTAATTTTTAAAAAACAAAATGACAACAAAAAAACCTCAGTATTTGTGAAACACAATAAAAGATGTGTTTGTAGCTGAATAGGAAAGGGATGAACAGGCAGACTTGGTGAGGAGGCCAGAGGTTTCCAAGGAGGAGGAGGGGGAACAAACATTTTCAGCCAAGGGTGAAACTATCTGATTCTTGTGCTTTCAATTAAATGTGTTGTCAGAAAGAGATCTTGACTAGTAAAGTACAGCCTTTTCTGTTTTCTTAGATTAATTTTTGTCTGTTTCTCTATTTTAGGGATCCAGAGAAGAACTGGAATAGAAGTTGTGTGAAAGGACTTGTGGCTTCACTGATTAGCGTGAAAGATACCTCTGCAACCACAGCTTTAGAGCTAGTGGCTGGGGACCGACTCTACAATGTTGTAGTAGACACAGAGGTAAACTGATTTTAATTAAAGAAAACCTGTAATTGCTGTTAAAACCTGTAATTGCTGTTGGCTTGAAAAATGATGTGCTCATAGAAGAACTGGGTACTTTCTTAATGTTTTAAGCTTCTCCTAAGGCTGGATATTTATCTTTACAGCGTAAAACTGTAGAGTTAATAACTTTTTTATTATGTTATTGATTATATTGTGTTTGATTAACCATATTCTAGAGGGAGTCATATGCTAAGTCCAGAGTCCAGAATGCATATTGTCCATCTTAGAATTTTGATTGTTCAGGATAGTAAGCACTCAGCATTTGTTATGAATTCTTAAACTTGGACTCTTTTATTTAAATGTTTTCTGTTGTCATTAATTTTTTTTTTCATTTCTAATGCACAATATTTTAGGTTACTGGAAAAAAGCTACTAGAAAAGGGGGAATTGAAACGTCGATACACTATAATTCCACTTAATAAAATTTCATCCAGATGTATTGCTCCAGAAACTCTGAGGATTGCTCAGAATCTTGTAAGTCTTCTTTATATGCTTTGATTGCATCTTACTGTTCTTTTTTTAATTATAAGACATTAATTTTGCCCTCTGAAATCGTTTGGGATTTCAATCATATATCAAACCACAAAATTTTATTGTGTTACCATGGCCTTAAAAAATTAAAATGCCAAAGAGAAATCTGCTCTTGTGAAATGAGATGGAAAGAGAATAGAAATGTTGGGAGACTAAAATTCCCTTTGATATTTTAAAGTTTTAGTATTAGAATGTCTCTCTATTTTTAAATTTTTATTGACATCTAGTTGGTTTAAATGTGTTTTAAATACACTGCTAAATGATTCAGTTATACATACATGAATATACATATACATTATTTTTCAGATTTTTTCCCATATAGGTAATTATAGAATATTGAGTAGAGTACTCTGTGCTATCTAGGAGGTCCTTGTTATCTGTTTTATTTGTGTGTGTTGAATCACTTTAAGTTGTGTCTGACTCTTTGCAACCCTATGGACTGCAGTGTGCTAGGGTCCTCTGTTCATGGGATTCTCTAGGCAAGAATCCTGGAGTGGGTTGCCATTCCTGCCTCCACAGGATCTTCCTGACCAGGGATCAGACCTGCTTCTCTTACACCTCCTGCATTGGTGGTTGGGTTCTTTACCACCAGCACCACGTGGGGAGTAGAGTTCTCTGTGCTATACAGTAGGTCTTTATTAGTTATTTGTTTTACTTATAGTACTTTGTATACGTTAATCCCAATTTCCTAATTTATTACTTCCCCCTACGTTTTCCCCTTTGGTAGCCATAAGTATTATTTTGCGATCTGAGACTGTTTCTGTTTTATAAATAAGGTCATTTGTATCATTTTTAAAAATAGATTCCAAATATAAATGATATCATGTGATACTTGTCTTTCTCTGACTTACTTCACTAGGTATGATAATCTATAGGTGGATCCATGTTGTTGCAAATGGCATTTTTGTTCTTTTTATAGCTGAGTATATATATTTTTTATACTCCACTGTGTGACAGTTAAGGAAGCCTGGTGCTGCAGTCCATGAGATTGCAAAGAGTTGGACATATCAACTGAGTAACAGTAATACTCCATTGTATATGTGTACCACATCTTTATCTATGACGTTGTCCATGGACATTGAGGTTGCTTCAATGTCCTGGCTATTGTAAATAGTGCTGTAGTGAACACTGGGGTGCATGTATCTTTGAATTATGATTTTTCTTCCAGTATATGCCTAAGAATGGAATTACTAGGTCGTATGGTCGGTTTTTTTGGTTTGTTTTTTAAGGAACCTCTATATTGTTCTCTGTAGTGGTTGTACAGATTTACATCCTCACAAACAGGGTAGACGGGTTCCCCTTTCTCCACACTGTCTCCAGTATTTATTATTTTTTATTACTTCAGATTTTTACAATGGCCATTCTAACCAGTATGAACTGATAACATCACAGTTTCGGTTTGCGTTTCTCTAATAATTAGTGATGTTGAACATGTTTTTATGTGCTTTTTCGTGTGACTGAGGTGACCAGATCCTGCCCTGGATGTTGAACAGGACCTCCTCTTTCCTCTTTGGTTGTCAGTGCCATCAAGGGCAGGGTTTGCGCCTTAGTTGTTGGAGTGGAAGCCCCAGATCTTCTTCTGAACAGATTCTGATCTGTGGTGTGAGGCAGGAGGGATTCGGGCATTCTTCCTGGGAGAGAAGCCATGTGTCTTTTTGAATTGTGGTTGTCTCAGGGTATATGCCCAGTGGTGGGATTGCTGGGTCATATGTTAGTTCTATGCTTATTATTATTTTTTTTAATATTTTTTTTTTCAATTTTGGCCTCTTTTATTAGTTTTTTATTTATTTTCATCCATATTTATTCTTTGGCCTGTGTGGCCCTCCCATCACAGTGGCCTATGCTTAGTTTTTTAAGGAACCTTCATACAGTTCTCCATAGTGGTTGTACCAATTTCTTCTCTTTTTTTTCTCACTTTGAGGAATTCCTTTAGCATTTGTTATAAAGTTGTTTTGGTGGTACTGAATTCTTTTTGCTTTCGCTCTTCTGTAAAGCTGTTGATTTCTCTGTTGAATCTGAATGGGATCCTTCTGTGTAAAGTAATCTTGGTTCTAGTCTTTTCTCTTTGATCACTGTAAATATGTCCTGCTGCTCCCTTCTGGGGCTTCCTCAATGGCTCAACTGATAAAGAACCTACCAGAGAGTGCAGGAGATGCAAGAGACAAGGATCCAGTCCCTGGGTTGGGAAGATTGCCTAGAGAAGGAAATTGCAACCCACTCCAGTTAAAGGGCTGTTATGTATCTTTGAATTATGATTTTTCTTCCAGTATATGCCTAAGAATGGAATTACTAGGTCGTATGGTCGGTTTTTTTGGTTTGTTTTTTAAGGAACCTCTATATTGTTCTCTGTAGTGGTTGTACAGATTTACATCCTCACAAACAGGGTAGACGGGTTCCCCTTTCTCCACACTGTCTCCAGTATTTATTATTTTTTATTACTTCAGATTTTTACAATGGCCATTCTAACCAGTATGAACTGATAACATCACAGTTTCGGTTTGCGTTTCTCTAATAATTAGTGATGTTGAACATGTTTTTATGTGCTTTTTCGTGTGACTGAGGTGACCAGATCCTGCCCTGGATGTTGAACAGGACCTCCTCTTTCCTCTTTGGTTGTCAGTGCCATCAAGGGCAGGGTTTGCGCCTTAGTTGTTGGAGTGGAAGCCCCAGATCTTCTTCTGAACAGATTCTGATCTGTGGTGTGAGGCAGGAGGGATTCGGGCATTCTTCCTGGGAGAGAAGCCATGTGTCTTTTTGAATTGTGGTTGTCTCAGGGTATATGCCCAGTGGTGGGATTGCTGGGTCATATGTTAGTTCTATGCTTATTATTATTTTTTTTAATATTTTTTTTTTCAATTTTGGCCTCTTTTATTAGTTTTTTATTTATTTTCATCCATATTTATTCTTTGGCCTGTGTGGCCCTCCCATCACAGTGGCCTATGCTTAGTTTTTTAAGGAACCTTCATACAGTTCTCCATAGTGGTTGTACCAATTTCTTCTCTTTTATTTCTCACTTTGAGGAATTCCTTTAGCATTTGTTATAAAGTTGTTTTGGTGGTACTGAATTCTTTTTGCTTTCGCTCTTCTGTAAAGCTGTTGATTTCTCTGTTGAATCTGAATGGGATCCTTCTGTGTAAAGTAATCTTGGTTCTAGTCTTTTCTCTTTGATCACTGTAAATATGTCCTGCTGCTCCCTTCTGGGGCTTCCTCAATGGCTCAACTGATAAAGAACCTACCAGAGAGTGCAGGAGATGCAAGAGACAAGGATCCAGTCCCTGGGTTGGGAAGATTGCCTAGAGAAGGAAATTGCAACCCACTCCAGTATTCTTGTCTGGAAAATTCCATGGACAGAGGAGCCTGGCGGGCTGTTGCTCATGGGGTCACAGAGAGTTGGACATGACTAAGCACACATGCATGGTATAGAGGACAGGGGCTCCCTTGTGGCCTGCAGAGTTTCTGTCGAAAAACCTTATGGGAATTTCCTTGTATGTAGTTTTTTCATTTTCCCTCACTGCTTTTGATATTTTTTCTTTGAATTTAATTTGTGTTAGCTTGACTAATGTATATCATGATGTGTTTCTCCTAGAGTTTATTCTGTATGGGACTCTGCACTTCATGAACTTAGATGGCTATTTCCTTTATCATGTTAGGGAAATTTTCTACTGTGATCTCTTCAAGTATTTTCTCTAAACCATTTCTCTTTTTCTCTGGGACCCCTATAACTTTGTGATACAGAATTCTATAATTTCCTGTTGACCAATCATGATATAATGGTATTAAGTGATTAATAGTTACGTAATTACAATAGTAAAAGATGCTTATCTGTTTTTAAAATCTTTACAAAGCCGGCAGAAAAACAAAAGATAATTATAACTGCATGGGACCATGATTAACCTAACAGAATAAAATAATTATATGCAATGGGGGGGGTCAAGTAGAGTGATGCTTTAAGTGGAACTGTGTACATGCACATGTGTTCATCTGCTCAGCCAGTCATGTCTTTTAGTTGGTGCATTTAATCCATTTACATTAAGGTAATTATCAATATGCATGATCCTATTTTCATTTTCTTAATTGTTTTGGGTTGATTTTCTGTAAGTAGGGCTTTTTCTTCTCTTGTTTTCTGCTTAGAGAAGTTCCTTTAGCATTTGTTGTGAAGCTGGTGGGATCCCTATAATTCAAATGTTGGTGCATTTAGTGTTGTCCTTGAGGTTTCTGAGACTATCTTCAATTCTTTTCACTCTTTTTTCTCTTCTTTTTTTCTTTTGTCTTACCTAGTGTACACAGGGATCTTTCTTGTCCTTTCAGGTGTCTGAGGTTCTCTGCAAGTATTCAGCAGCTGTTTTGTGAGAGTTACTCCATTTGTAGATGTTTTCTTGATGTGTTTGTGGGGAGAGGTATGTTTTCATATCATCCTACTCTGCCATCTTCTAGAATGTCTTTAAACCAAAGTTAATGACTTTCAGGTGGCATTAGATACTGAATTAAATTTTTGATTTCTGAATAGTTAGAATTACGAAGCTTATAGATACATAGAAGAATTCTTCAGGTTTTTTTTCATGCCAAGCACATTTAAACTGATTATAGCGATAACCGTTACAGAAGGTACCTGTCAGTCTTGCAGAGATACTTCTACATTAGAGTTTTTCTCGATTGGCCACCAACTTCTGAAGCTACAAAGCAGGTACCCAAGATAAGCAGTCAGAGATAGATCTAAAGTAGTATGTTGTTGAGATCTGTGTGCTGGTGAGATAGATCTAGTGAAGAGATGAGTGCATTTAAAAGGCTACTATGGTTGCACAATATTTGGTAAAAACATAGAGCCAGTCTTAAGGTTCTACAGCAGTGGTATCACTATTTGAGCAGGCATCCTAAGTGCATGAGTTGAAAAGACAATTCTATAAAACATAAAAATGCATATATATTTAAGGTAATAAATGAATATTTAGTATATTTCTTGAAACTCAGGAACCTTCAGTGAAAATTGTTTACTATCAAGAGGAGAAAGATGAGTGCAGAGTAAATAGGTGGTAATTTGGGTTAGCACTTCTTTTGCTTTGAAAAATCACCTTAGAATCTAGAGACTTTGGAAGTTATTTGAACCTTGGGTCAAGTTCCAGTGTTAGAAGTAAGTTGGGGTTTTAAGTAACAACTATGCAATACTTTTGCCCGGATTCCTTAGACAGACTCACTTAATGGTAACTACTATACCAGAGGACACTGTTGAACATATGTTATAGAGAGCTGCCTTCATTACAGTTTCTGCTACTACTACACTCCATAAAGTATATTGTTTTTTTGGTTTTTTTTTCCAACACCAAAAGCATTTTTATTGGGGTATAGCCAGTTAACAATTTCATGATAGTGCAAATGCACAGTGAAGAGGCTCGGCCATACATATATACATGTATCCATTCTCCCCCAAACACCCCTCCCATCCAGACTAGGTCATAACATTGAGCAGATTTCCATGTGCTATACAATAGATTTTTCTTGGTTGTCCACTTCAGACATGGCAGAGTGTACTTGACTTTCCCAGAGTCCCCAACCATCCCCTCCCCACTGCAATCATAAGTTCGTTTTGTGAGTCTGTGAGTCTCTGTTTTGTAAATAAGTTTATTTGTATAATATCTTTTTAGAATCCACATAAAAGGGATGTCATATGACATTTCTCCTTGTCTGTCTGACTTACTTCACTCAATATGACACTATTTAGGTCCAGTATCTCACTGTAGTTTTAATTTACATTTCTCAAATAGCTAGTGATTTTGAATATCTTTTCATCTTTAGAGAAATGTCTTTTCAGGTCTTCTGCCCACTTTTTGAGTGGGTTGTTTGTTTTTGGTTTTTTTGGGCGGGGGTGAGGTGGGGAGGGATACACAAACATTTATTTTCCTAAAAGGCACATTAAATAGCCCACTGTGACCAATCGGGTTTTAAATATCTACTGTCCATTAAGAATAAATAAATTCCTGAATTGATTACATTTTCCTCCCATCTTCAGCAGAGGAATTGAGTCTTTCTGTTGTTTGGTTTGATGCTATTGAGTGTCATAAGCTGTTTGTAAATTTTGGAGACTAATCCCTTGTCAGTCACATCATTTGCAGATATTTTCTCCCAGTCTATGGGTTGTCTTTTTTTGCTGTTTATCATTTCCTTTGCTGTGCAAAAGCTTTTGAGTTTAAGTAGATCCCATTTGTTTATTTTTTGCTCTTGTTTCCATTATTCTGGGAGATGGATTAGAAAAGACCTTGCTATGATTTCTGTTCTGCCTATGTTTTTCTCTAAAAGAGTTTTATTGTGTCTGGTCTGACATTTAGGTCTTTAATCCATTTTGAGGTTATTTTTATATATGGAGTTAAAGAATGGTCTAATTTCATTTTTTCACATGTGGCTGTCCAGTTTTTCCATAACCATTTGTTGAAGAGATTGTCTTTACAACATTGTATAGTCTTGCCTCCTTTGTCATAGATTAATTGACTATGGGTGCATGAGCTTATTTCTGGGTTTTCTATCCTGTTCCATTGATCTATATTTCTATTTTTGTGCCAGTACCACACTGTCTTGATGACTGTAGCTTTGCAGTATAGTATAAGTCTAAGTCCAGGAGCCTGATTCTTCCAGCTCCGTTGTTCTTTTTCAAGATTGCTTTGCCTATTTGGGGTCTTTGTGTCTCCATACAGATTTTGAGATTTTTTTGTTCTAGATCTGGAAAAATGCCATCGGTAATTTAATAGGAATTGCATTGAATCTATAGATTGCCTTGGGTAGTATAGTTATTTTAACAATGTTGATTCTTCCAGTGCACAAACATGGTGTGTCTTTCCATCTGTTGATGTCTTCTTCGATTTCTTTCATAAGCACCTTACACTTTTCAGATTATATGTCTTTTGTCTCAGGTAGGTTTATTCCTAGGTATTTTATTCTTTTTGATGCAATGGTAAATGGAATTGCTTCTTGAATTTCTCTTTCTGATCTTTCTTTATTAGTGTATTGAAATGCAACAGACTTCATGTGTATTAATTTTGTAACCTGCAACCTTAATAAATTCATTGATGAGTTCTACTAGTTTTCTGGTAGCATCTCCGTGACCTTCTGTATATAGTATCATGTCATCTACAGTGACAATTGAACTTAATTCTTTTCGATTCGAATTCCCTGTACATATTTTTCTTCTCTGATTGCTGTAGCTAGGACTTCAGAACTATGTTGAATAAAAGCGGTGAGAGTGGACATCCTTTGTTGTTCCTGATCTTAAGGGATTTAATTTTCTCCCAGTCTATGGGTTGTCTTTTTGTTTATCATTTCCTTTGCTGTGCAAAAGCTTTTGAGTTTAAGTAGATCCCATTTGTTTATTTTTTGCTCTTGTTTCCATTATTCTGGGAGATGGATTAGAAAAGACCTTGCTATGATTTCTGTTCTGCCTATGTTTTTCTCTAAAAGAGTTTTATTGTGTCTGGTCTGACATTTAGGTCTTTAATCCATTTTGAGGTTATTTTTATATATGGAGTTAAAGAATGGTCTAATTTCATTTTTTCACATGTGGCTGTCCAGTTTTTCCATAACCATTTGTTGAAGAGATTGTCTTTACAACATTGTATAGTCTTGCCTCCTTTGTCATAGATTAATTGACTATGGGTGCATGAGCTTATTTCTGGGTTTTCTATCCTGTTCCATTGATCTATATTTCTATTTTTGTGCCAGTACCACACTGTCTTGATGACTGTAGCTTTGCAGTATAGTATAAGTCTAAGTCCAGGAGCCTGATTCTTCCAGCTCCGTTGTTCTTTTTCAAGATTGCTTTGCCTATTTGGGGTCTTTGTGTCTCCATACAGATTTTGAGATTTTTTTGTTCTAGATCTGGAAAAATGCCATCGGTAATTTAATAGGAATTGCATTGAATCTATAGATTGCCTTGGGTAGTATAGTTATTTTAACAATGTTGATTCTTCCAGTGCACAAACATGGTGTGTCTTTCCATCTGTTGATGTCTTCTTCGATTTCTTTCATAAGCACCTTACACTTTTCAGATTATATGTCTTTTGTCTCAGGTAGGTTTATTCCTAGGTATTTTATTCTTTTTGATGCAATGGTAAATGGAATTGCTTCTTGAATTTCTCTTTCTGATCTTTCTTTATTAGTGTATTGAAATGCAACAGACTTCATGTGTATTAATTTTGTAACCTGCAACCTTAATAAATTCATTGATGAGTTCTACTAGTTTTCTGGTAGCATCTCCGTGACCTTCTGTATATAGTATCATGTCATCTACAGTGACAATTGAACTTAATTCTTTTCCGATTCGAATTCCCTGTACATATTTTTCTTCTCTGATTGCTGTAGCTAGGACTTCAGAACTATGTTGAATAAAAGCGGTGAGAGTGGACATCCTTTGTTGTTCCTGATCTTAGAAGGAATTCTTTCAACTTTTTGCATTGAGTATCATGCTGGCTGTAGGTTTGTCATATGTGGCCTTTATCAATCTGAGATATGTACTCTCTATGCTCACTTTATGGAGAGTTTTTATCATAAATGGGTGGTAGATTTATTTTGTCAGAAGCCTTTTCTGCATCTATTGAGATGATCATATGGTTTTTATTCTTCAGTTTGCTGATATGGTGTATTACACTGATTTGTGGATGTTGAAAAAACCTTTCATCCCTGGGATGAATCCCATTTGATTGTGGTGTATGACCTTTTTAATAAATTGTTGGATATGGATTGCTAGTGTTCTTTCTGTTGAGGATTTTTGCATCTATGTTCATTAGTAATACTGGCCTGTTTTTTGTGGTATCTTTCATTATGGTATCAAGGTGATGGTGGCTTCATAAAAAGAGTTGGGAAGTTTTCCTTCCTCTGCTACCTTTTGGAACAGTTTTAGAAGGGAAGTGTTAACTCTTCTCTGAATGATTGATAAAATTCACCTGTGAAGCCATCCGGTCCTGGACTTTTCTTTGTTGGGAGGTTTTTAATCACAGTGTCAGTGCTTGTGATTGGTCTGCTCATACTTTCTATTCCTGGTTGTCGAGGAGACTACCATTCTAAGAAAGTATCCATTTCTTCCATATTGTCCTTTTTATTGGCATACAGCTGTTCATAGGTTTAGCTTATGATTATTGGTATTTCTGTGGGGTCAGTTGTTAACTTCTTTTTCATTTCTAATTTTACTGATTTGAGCCCTCTCCCTTTTATTGTTGATGAGTCTGGTTTAAGGTTTTATTTTTTTGACCTTCATGTGTATTAATTTTGTAACCTGCAACCTTAATAAATTCATTGATGAGTTCTACTAGTTTTCTGGTAGCATCTCCGTGACCTTCTGTATATAGTATCATGTCATCTACAGTGACAATTGAACTTAATTCTTTTCCGATTCGAATTCCCTGTACATATTTTTCTTCTCTGATTGCTGTAGCTAGGACTTCAGAACTATGTTGAATAAAAGCGGTGAGAGTGGACATCCTTTGTTGTTCCTGATCTTAGAAGGAATTCTTTCAACTTTTTGCATTGAGTATCATGCTGGCTGTAGGTTTGTCATATGTGGCCTTTATCAATCTGAGATATGTACTCTCTATGCTCACTTTATGGAGAGTTTTTATCATAAATGGGTGGTAGATTTATTTTGTCAGAAGCCTTTTCTGCATCTATTGAGATGATCATATGGTTTTTATTCTTCAGTTTGCTGATATGGTGTATTACACTGATTTGTGGATGTTGAAAAAACCTTTCATCCCTGGGATGAATCCCATTTGATTGTGGTGTATGACCTTTTTAATAAATTGTTGGATATGGATTGCTAGTGTTCTTTCTGTTGAGGATTTTTGCATCTATGTTCATTAGTAATACTGGCCTGTTTTTTGTGGTATCTTTCATTATGGTATCAAGGTGATGGTGGCTTCATAAAAAGAGTTGGGAAGTTTTCCTTCCTCTGCTACCTTTTGGAACAGTTTTAGAAGGGAAGTGTTAACTCTTCTCTGAATGATTGATAAAATTCACCTGTGAAGCCATCCGGTCCTGGACTTTTCTTTGTTGGGAGGTTTTTAATCACAGTGTCAGTGCTTGTGATTGGTCTGCTCATACTTTCTATTCCTGGTTGTCGAGGGAGACTACCATTCTAAGAAAGTATCCATTTCTTCCATATTGTCCTTTTTATTGGCATACAGCTGTTCATAGGTTTAGCTTATGATTATTGGTATTTCTGTGGGGTCAGTTGTTAACTTCTTTTTCATTTCTAATTTTACTGATTTGAGCCCTCTCCCTTTTATTGTTGATGAGTCTGGTTTAAGGTTTGTCAATCTTGTTTATCTTTTCAAAGAACCAGCTTTTAGTTGATTGATCTTTGTGATTGTTTTGTTTCTTTCATTGATTTCTGCTGTGGTCCTTATGATTTCCTTCCTTCTACTAACTAGGTTTTGTTCATTCTTCTTTCTCTAGTTGTTTTAGGTACAAGGTTAGGTTGTTTATTTGAGAGTTTTCTTGTTTCCTGAGGTAAGATTGTATTGCTATAAACTACCCTCTTAGAACTGGTTTTGTTGTATCCCATACATTTTGGACCATTACATTTTCATTTTCATTTGTGTCTAGGTATTTTTTTTTTTATGTCTCTTTTGATTTTTTCAGTGATCCAATGGGTTTTCAGTGGTATATTATTTAGCCACCATGTTTGTGTTTCGTAGAGGTATTTTTGCCGATGCAGGGGGTGGGGGGCGGCTCTTTTTTTATTTATGTATTTATTTTCATCCATCTATCTGGGCCTGCATGGGCCTCCCATTGCAGTGGCCTCTCTCATTGCAGAGCACCGGCTCTGGGCGCATGCGCTTCAGAGCACTGGCTCATAATTGCACACACCAGTCCAGCTGCTCCACGGTACATGGGATATTCTGGGCCAGGAATCGAACCAGTGCCCCTTGTACTGCAAGGCATATTCTTTACCCACTGAACCCTGACCAGGGAAGCCTAGTTTTTTTTTCTTGTAGTTTCTAATCTCATAGCATTTTGATCAGAGAAGGTGCTTGATATTATTTCTATTTTCTTAAATTTACCAAGGCTTGCCTTGTATCCCAGCATGTGGTCAATCTTGGAGAATGTTCCATGTGCACTTGAGAAAAATGTGTAGTCTGCTGCTTGTGGTTGGAATGCTCTATAAATATCAATTAAGTTGAAATCATTTAAAGTGTCATTTAAGGGCTGAGTTTCCTTATTGATTTTCTGTCTGGATGACCTGTCCGTTGGTGAAAATGGGGTATTAAAGCCCACCACTATATTGTGTTACTGTAGATATTTGTTAGTATTTGCCTTACATATTAAGGTGCTCCTGTGTTGGGTGCATATATATTTAAAGTTGTTGTATCTTCTTCTTGGATTGAACCCTTGGTCATTATCTAGTGTCCTTCTTTGTCTCAGCCTTTGTTTTAAAGTCTATTTTGTCTGATACCAGTATTGCTACTCCAGCTTACATATACCTTCTCCCATCCCTTTACTTTCAGTCTGTAAGTGTCTCTTGGTATGAAGTGGGTCTCCTATAGATAATATATATATATATATATATATATATATATATATATATATATATATATGGGTCTTGGTTGTGTATCTACTCAGCCAGTCTATGTCTTTTGGTTGGTGCATTTAATCCATTTACATTTAAGGTAATTATTGATATGTATGATCCTATCACCATTTTGTTAATTCTGTAGGTTTATTTTTAGCAGATTTTTTCCTTGTGTTTCCTGCCTGAAGAAGTTCCTTTAGCATTTGCTGTAAAATTGGTTTAGTGGTGCTGAATTATCTTAACTTTTGCTTGTCTATAAAACTTTTGATTTCTCCCTCAAATCTGTCTTGCTGAGTGGAGTATTGGGTGTAGATTATTCCCTTTCATCACTTGGAATATATCATGCTGTTCCTTTCTGGCTTGTAAAGTTTCTGTTTAGAAATTGACTGATAATCTATGGGATTTTCGCTTGTATGTCACTAGTTGCTTTTCCCTTGCTGCTTTTAGTAAATTATCTTTAATTTTGTCAATTTAATTACCATGTCTCAGGTCCCTTTAATTTTTGGTCAATCTTGGAGAATGTTCCATGTGCACTTGAGAAAAATGTGTAGTCTGCTGCTTGTGGTTGGAATGCTCTATAAATATCAATTAAGTTGAAATCATTTAAAGTGTCATTTAAGGGCTGAGTTTCCTTATTGATTTTCTGTCTGGATGACCTGTCCGTTGGTGAAAATGGGGTATTAAAGCCCACCACTATATTGTGTTACTGTAGATATTTGTTAGTATTTGCCTTACATATTAAGGTGCTCCTGTGTTGGGTGCATATATATTTAAAGTTGTTGTATCTTCTTCTTGGATTGAACCCTTGGTCATTATCTAGTGTCCTTCTTTGTCTCAGCCTTTGTTTTAAAGTCTATTTTGTCTGATACCAGTATTGCTACTCCAGCTTACATATACCTTCTCCCATCCCTTTACTTTCAGTCTGTAAGTGTCTCTTGGTATGAAGTGGGTCTCCTATAGATAATATATATATATATATATATATATATATATATATATATATATATGGGTCTTGGTTGTGTATCTACTCAGCCAGTCTATGTCTTTTGGTTGGTGCATTTAATCCATTTACATTTAAGGTAATTATTGATATGTATGATCCTATCACCATTTTGTTAATTCTGTAGGTTTATTTTTAGCAGATTTTTTCCTTGTGTTTCCTGCCTGAAGAAGTTCCTTTAGCATTTGCTGTAAAATTGGTTTAGTGGTGCTGAATTATCTTAACTTTTGCTTGTCTATAAAACTTTTGATTTCTCCCTCAAATCTGTCTTGCTGAGTGGAGTATTGGGTGTAGATTATTCCCTTTCATCACTTGGAATATATCATGCTGTTCCTTTCTGGCTTGTAAAGTTTCTGTTTAGAAATTGACTGATAATCTATGGGATTTTCGCTTGTATGTTTGTTTTTTTTCCCTTGTTGCTTTTAGTAAATTATCTTTAATTTTTGTCAATTTAATTACCATGCGTCTCAGTGTGTTCCCCATTGGATTTATCCTGCCTGGGACTCTGTGCTTCCTGGACATAGTTGGCGATTTTTTTTCCCATGTTAGGGAAGTTTTCAGCTATTATCTCCAGATATTTTCTCAGGTCCTTTCTGTCTGTCTTCTTTTTTCTGGGACCCCTATAATGCAAATATTGGTGCGTTTAATGTTGTCCCAGAGATCTCTTAGGCTGTCTTCATTTTTTTTAATTATTTTTTCTGTATTCTGTTTTGCACCATTATTTTCCACCATTCTGTCTTCCAGATCACTTACCATTTTTCTGTCTCAGTTATTCTGTGATTGATTCCTTCTAATTCATTTTTCATCTGTTTGCTTGTTCTGTAGTTCTAGGTCCTTGGAAAACGTTTCTTGCATCTTCTCCATTTTGTTTCTAAAATCGTGCATCATCTTCACTATGGTTATTCTGAATTCTTTCTCTGGGAGATTACCTACTTCATTTAGTTGTTTTTCTGGAGATTTATCTTGTTCCTTTGTCTGGGACATAATCCTATTTCTTTTCATCTTGGGTATCTTTCTATGACTGTGGTATTCTTAGTTCTTCTGTCTACCTTCCGGTGAGGATAAGAGGCTTCTGCAAGTTTCCCAATGGGAAAGGCGAAAGGTGGGGGTGGGGTGGGGGAGGGGTGCTGGGTCTTGCTGTGTTGGGCAGGGCTGTGCTCAGTAAAATTCTAATTGGGTTATCTGCTGTTGGGTGGGACTGTGCTTGCCTCCCTGTTAGTTGTTTGACCTGAGGCAATTCGGTCCTGGAGTCTATGACTTCTCTAGTTGGGTGACCTCCAGGAGAGCCCATGCCATGACATAGCTTCCAGTACTGTTGCTGTCAGTGCCCTGGCCCTGTGGCAGACCACTGCCGACTCACGCCTCTCCAGGAGACCCTCAGACACTCACATGTAGGTCTGGCTCAGACTCTTGTGGGGTCGCTGCTCCTTTCCCCTGGGTCCTGGGGCCCAAAAGTTTTTGTTTGTGCCCTCAAGGAGACTCTGTTTCCCCCAGTGTTATTAAGCTCTGGAATCAAATTCCACTGACCTTCAAAGTCAGATTCCCTGGGGATTCGCAGTCCTTTGGCTAAATCCCCAGCCTGGGGAACCTGATGTGGGGGCCGATAACCTTCACTTCCATGTGAGAACTTCTTTGATTATTTTGTTCTCTGGCTTGTTAGTCGCCCACCTGGCAGGCATAGGATTTGATTTTTATCACAGTTGTTCCCTTCCTACCATTTTGTGTGACTTGTACTTTGTCTTTGGATGTGGGCTATCTTCTTTTGGTGGGCTCCAGTGTCGTCTCATTGATGTTTGTTCAGCTGCTAGTTGTGATCTTTGTGCTCTGGAAGGAGAAGATCAGTGCATATTCTTCAACTCCACTGTCTTAATCAGTCTCCGGAGTGTTTTAAAAATGTGGGCAGAGGTAGACGTTATACACAAAGGTTGAGAAGAGATAGCTGGATCAAAATAAAAGATTGAGGGTTTTTTTGCTCTTATTTTTACTCTCGGTTATTGTTTTTATTTCTGTAACTGGAAGGTGGTTGCCCTAGCAGGTTTTATTTGAATGGAAAAGTGTTCATTTTGGGACAATTGAGTTAATAATTGAAGCAAAACATTTTATGTAATTGTGTTGATCTAGAAATTGCTGTACTTGAATTAAAAAAGTGTGTAGAGGTAATCCACTTTGAATTTAGAAACTTGCTAGTGGATTCTGCTTGATTAAAATGCATGATTGGTATTTTAGCTAAATATTTTATGTAAGATTTTTCAGTGTTTAAACTTGGAATCGTTTCTAAAAATGAGTTTTCTATAGCATTTTAGAAAATTCAAAAGGAGTTGTAGTGCGGGTAAGTATATTAAGTTACTATAGTGGCATGTATTAGTATCTTATAAAATAGTATTTGAAAGTAAAGGAGTATGTATTATGATATATGTTTTCCCCCAGGTTGGTCCTAATAATGTTCATGTAGCTCTTTCCCTGGTTGAATACAAACCTGAACTTCAGAAAGCAATGGAATTTGTCTTTGGAACAACATTTATTTGTGACAATATGGACAATGCAAAAAAGGTAGCTTTTGATAAAAGGATAATGACCAGAACTGTGACTCTAGGAGGCGATGTATTTGATCCTCATGGGACACTGAGCGGAGGTAGGATTTATATCATTGTATCCTAACAATCCTTTGTTCTGTATAGGATGAGGACTTTATTATTATTTTTAATAGGAAATACTGGGATTGGACTAACTTTAGTGTTTTATTCCTACTCAGAGGATTGAGATTTCTTTTGAATACCTACTGAGTGACAGGTTCTTGATATTAATTGAGAAACTAGACCCTGTCATCATCTTGATGGACCTCATAGTCTAGCAATCAGTCCTATAGCTTTTCTTACTCCTCTGAAGTCTGTTCCTGTTTATCTTCTCTTTCTTTGCCTTATTGAGGTATCTAGTCACTGGGAAATGAAGCCTTTTTATTCAGTACACTCCTGGCTTGACTCCCCAACTTCCTTTAGGAAACAAGTTAACTTCTATTTGTGTATATGCTACTGCTCCTGTCAAAAGTAAAGCAAAAATTAAATTTGCCCTTGGAGTGGTACATTAATGCCTTAAGAAAGGAATTCTGAGGTAGTGACCATATATTTCCTGTTCTAACATTTGTAACACTGAGATTTCATATCCATGTCAAGTGACCATGTACTAAATAGTACTTTCTATGTCCTGGGCAGTGTTACAAGCTTGTACTGTCCAATACAGTAGCTACTAGTCACATGTGACTCTTGACATTTAATAAGGTAATTAAATAAAATTAAAATAATATTTTCAGTGTTTAAACTTGGAATCGTTTCTAAATGAGTTTTCTATAGCATTTTAGAAAATTCAAAAGGAGCTGTAGAGCGGGTAAGTATATTAAGTTACTATAGTGGCATGTATTAGTATCTTATAAAATAGTATTTGAAAGTAAAGGAGTATGTATTATGATATATGTTTTCCCCCAGGTTGGTCCTAATAATGTTCATGTAGCTCTTTCCCTGGTTGAATACAAACCTGAACTTCAGAAAGCAATGGAATTTGTCTTTGGAACAACATTTATTTGTGACAATATGGACAATGCAAAAAAGGTAGCTTTTGATAAAAGGATAATGACCAGAACTGTGACTCTAGGAGGCGATGTATTTGATCCTCATGGGACACTGAGCGGAGGTAGGATTTATATCATTGTATCCTAACAATCCTTTGTTCTGTATAGGATGAGGACTTTATTATTATTTTTAATAGGAAATACTGGGATTGGACTAACTTTAGTGTTTTATTCCTACTCAGAGGATTGAGATTTCTTTTGAATACCTACTGAGTGACAGGTTCTTGATATTAATTGAGAAACTAGACCCTGTCATCATCTTGATGGACCTCATAGTCTAGCAATCAGTCCTATAGCTTTTCTTACTCCTCTGAAGTCTGTTCCTGTTTATCTTCTCTTTCTTTGCCTTATTGAGGTATCTAGTCACTGGGAAATGAAGCCTTTTTATTCAGTACACTCCTGGCTTGACTCCCCAACTTCCTTTAGGAAACAAGTTAACTTCTATTTGTGTATATGCTACTGCTCCTGTCAAAAGTAAAGCAAAAATTAAATTTGCCCTTGGAGTGGTACATTAATGCCTTAAGAAAGGAATTCTGAGGTAGTGACCATATATTTCCTGTTCTAACATTTGTAACACTGAGATTTCATATCCATGTCAAGTGACCATGTACTAAATAGTACTTTCTATGTCCTGGGCAGTGTTACAAGCTTGTACTGTCCAATACAGTAGCTACTAGTCACATGTGACTCTTGACATTTAATAAGGTAATTAAATAAAATTAAAATAATTTCCTTAATTGCACTGGTCATATTTCAGGGGCTGTGTAATCACAGTGCTTAGGGGGTAATTGGACAGTGCTGATATAGAACATCCCTATCATTCTGTAAAGCCCTATTCTGAGGACTTTAAATAATTAGCTCATTTAATCTTTATAGTAACCACAAGGTAGACATTACTATCTTCTATCTTCTCCATTATACATCTGTAGAAACTAAGGTATTGAGCAGTTAAGTAATTTGCTAATAAGTGGAAGAGATCAGAGTTTGAACTCAGTCTGATTTCACAGTTTGTGCTTTTAACTAAATCAAGAGACTTGGATACTCTTGAGTTAGGAACTGTCTTAATTTTTTTCTAGCCCAAGAAGACAGTAGCCAATACAATGAATTCCATGATCAAATTCTCCAGTGTACAAGATGACTAGTGTCTGCAGTTGGAAGATTGAGACCAAATATTTTAAAATATCTTTATAATAGAAGGAACATTTTAGATTTCATTGAATTGAATGTTCTTTAACTTCTTCCTTAAGCAATGGCAAATATATAGCCCCATATCATACAGAGTGTTCATAATAGCATTGCTGATTGACCTTCACTTTCTTCCATCAAAGCTAGAGTTTTCTTGACAGCCTAATACTTCAGCCTTTACTGCTAGACAGTTATAATGCATGTAAGAGGAAACAAGTTTACTGTGTCTGCTATGTCAAGTTTAGACCACAGTATGATGTAGTAAACAGCTCCCAAATCTCAGTGGCTTACAGATTTATTCTGTAATTATGCTACAGTATGTCCTTGTCTCTGCTTCATGTTACTTTCATTATGGGACTTAGGCTGACTGAGAAAGAAATCCCTTTTTTTGAACAAGCTTTTCCCATGGGAAAGGAAAAACAAATAGTTATGTGCTGCCTCTTAAAGCTTATTTTTAGAAGCAGCACACTTCCCACTTCCTTGGCCAGGCAAAGCACATGGCTAAGCATGATCCTAGTAGAGTGGAAAATGGGCCTGCAAGGGGTGGGCCCAGTGGGTAGGTGCAGTGATTCTTTTGAACAGGAATCCACCACATGTACGTAGAAGTATTGGCTATCACACGTGTATGCCCAAAGATTCAAATGATGAAATGAATACTTTAACTTCATAAATTCACTACATATTGGCTGTTGAATTATTTCAAGTGTAAATTTTTTCTTATTTACTAAATATGTGGTAACGTAGTGTCCAAGGCCTGTTTCAATTTGCTTCTGTCAGGTGCTCGATCCCAGGCAGCTTGATTTTAATGAAGTTTCAAGAACTCAAAGATGTTCAAGATGAGCTGAGAACCAAGGAGAATGAGCTACAGGCTCTAGAAGTGGAATTAGCTAGTCTTAAAAACACTGCTGAAAAGTAAGACTTTGGTTGGATTATGTGGTTATTAAAATTTCGGGGGGTCAAAGTCTGCATGTTAGAAGATGAAAAAAAGTTTTACTTAAATACTTGTGACTTTAAAAGAAAAAATAGCCTTCGTAAAAGTTGTAAGTTGATAACCTGGTTATCAGTTATTAAGTGATGTCTTTGTTTTAAGAAATTCAGGATAGCTAATTAAAAGGAAGAAAGAAATACCAGTCAAACATTCCTCTTTCTCTGCTGAGATATACTGTAAACATTCTGCAGGGATTAGTGGGGAAAGCCATAGATACTCTAGAGGTTGCGCCAGAGGACACTTGAGTCCTTGATTTGAAATGATGTAGTATATTATAGCATCGATTGAGTGTCCATACACTAAGTTTTGCAGCATTATGGCTGTCCTATTAACATGTTTTGGAATGAATCACTGTTAAAGTTTACTGTGTCTGCTATGTCAAGTTTAGACCACAGTATGATGTAGTAAACAGCTCCCAAATCTCAGTGGCTTACAGATTTATTCTGTAATTATGCTACAGTATGTCCTTGTCTCTGCTTCATGTTACTTTCATTATGGGACTTAGGCTGACTGAGAAAGAAATCCCTTTTTGAACAAGCTTTTCCCATGGGAAAGGAAAAACAAATAGTTATGTGCTGCCTCTTAAAGCTTATTTTTAGAAGCAGCACACTTCCCACTTCCTTGGCCAGGCAAAGCACATGGCTAAGCATGATCCTAGTAGAGTGGAAAATGGGCCTGCAAGGGGTGGGCCCAGTGGGTAGGTGCAGTGATTCTTTTGAACAGGAATCCACCACATGTACGTAGAAGTATTGGCTATCACACGTGTATGCCCAAAGATTCAAATGATGAAATGAATACTTTAACTTCATAAATTCACTACATATTGGCTGTTGAATTATTTCAAGTGTAAATTTTTTCTTATTTACTAAATATGTGGTAACGTAGTGTCCAAGGCCTGTTTCAATTTGCTTCTGTCAGGTGCTCGATCCCAGGCAGCTTCGATTTTAATGAAGTTTCAAGAACTCAAAGATGTTCAAGATGAGCTGAGAACCAAGGAGAATGAGCTACAGGCTCTAGAAGTGGAATTAGCTAGTCTTAAAAACACTGCTGAAAAGTAAGACTTTGGTTGGATTATGTGGTTATTAAAATTTCGGGGGGTCAAAGTCTGCATGTTAGAAGATGAAAAAAAGTTTTACTTAAATACTTGTGACTTTAAAAGAAAAAATAGCCTTCGTAAAAGTTGTAAGTTGATAACCTGGTTATCAGTTATTAAGTGATGTCTTTGTTTTAAGAAATTCAGGATAGCTAATTAAAAGGAAGAAAGAAATACCAGTCAAACATTCCTCTTTCTCTGCTGAGATATACTGTAAACATTCTGCAGGGATTAGTGGGGAAAGCCATAGATACTCTAGAGGTTGACGCCAGAGGACACTTGAGTCCTTGATTTGAAATGATGTAGTATATTATAGCATCGATTGAGTGTCCATACACTAAGTTTTGCAGCATTATGGCTGTCCTATACATGTTGAAGATCACTAGGTTTTCTATGGAGAAGTTAAGTTCATGTCAAAAAGTCACTGTTAAAGTGTTAACTATTGCTTTTCTGTGTGGGTGTGGATATAGGTCTGTGTGTATACTTTTCAACATTACTTCTGTTGTATGATACTTAGTTTTGTATGATAAAATGGGTATGTCACATTTTTGTTTCAAAAGTGAGACTATGCTATTTAATGTAACTTCTTTTTGTCACTTATCATCATTTACTATTCCGTGCCTCATGTGCCAAGCACTCTTCCAAGAGCTGGAAATACAGCATCAAATCTAACAGATAAATTTCTTCCTTCATCTTGTTTTTATATGTGGAGTTGGGGCAACAGACAATATAAAAAGTTAAATTGACAAAACGTATGTTAGATAATGCTAAGTTCTAAGAAGAAAAATGTAAAATAGGAAAGAGCTGTTGAAATTTTATATAAGGGAGCAGGGAGAGCCTTACTGAGAAGATGACTGTTGAATAAACACCTGACTAGGCGAGTGAACTCACCATGTGGTTATCCAGAACCAGAGTCCTTCCTTGCTTTGAAAGCTTCAGAATTATAAATGCCAAAAACTTACAGAGTACAATATTTGAGAGTTTAATTGTAATTGTTTTAAATCTCTCTGGAGATGGCAAATGGGAACTGAGATAAAATTAAAATCAAACATTTTAGAATTCAGAATACTGAGTAAAGATTTTTTTAAAAAGATAAAAACTTGGGCTTCCCTGGTGGTCCAGTGGGTAAGGACACCACCTTGCAGTGCAAGGGGCGCTGGTTCCATCCCTGCCCTGGGACGATCCCATGTGCTGCGGAGTGGCTGGACTGATGTGTCCAACTACCAAGCCAGAACTCTGGAACGCCTGTGCCCAGAGCCAGTGCTCTGCAGTGAGAGAGGCCACTGGGATGGGAGGCCCACACTGGCCAGAGAACAAAGATGGATGAAAATAAATAAATGAAAGACCAATAGAAGTGGTCAAAAAAAAAGAAAATATATATATATATATAAAAAGATAAAACTTAATTTTTTTTTTAATTGGAGGGGTGTAAACTTTTGACATTTATCTTCTGAAGTTATCAAAGCTTTAGAATAGTACTAAGACTTTCTTGGGACACAGTATGTATGCAAAGTGGCCATTCCAAGATACAAATTGCATCAATATGCCTACTTCCAAACATTATATGCTTGTAAAGCCTGGCTTTTACCGCCATTAACATAAATTAACCACAAAGTGAAAGAACTCTTTCTGTGAGGAAGATATAAAAAGTATTTCTGAAGTGTAGAAGCTGTTAAGGGGATGAGTTACAGACTTCATTGTAGCCACATTTGGCTTGAAACTGTTAACTTTGTTGAGTAATAACGGATCTTTGATTCTGCAGTGTTGTTTTGTAAACCAACTTGCCCTGAGGTCCAGGAAGAAAAATAGGTTTTGAAAAATGAGAGCGGAAAAGCCAACTAAAACTGTTCTTTCATTGACCATATCAGGAAAATAGCTTATATCTTTTTTCAGATTTCTACACTTTACGTTTTTAACTGAGTTGAAAAATGACTGAGTTAAAATTATGCCCTTCTAATTGCTATCAAGCAGTCTCAGACAAAAGAGTACTCAAGAGAATGTTTATAAGTTGCTTCTTTTTTTCCTCAAACCTCATGTATTTCTAGTTACAAGCAACCTTTGAATTTATTGTAATTTAAAATTTTACTGCAGCTGAATTAACGAAATACCTTCCAAAGAAATAATTTGAAGCAGCCAGACCTAGAGGAGAATTACAGGGTCTGCAAAACAATAAAAGTGCTCCGTAAATGTTTAAGTCAGTACTATGCCATTTTAAGCCACCAGTCTCCTTTTAAAATGCAGGGAACATTCTTATTTTTTTAACATTTGAAACTGGGAATTAAGAGATAACCAAATTTTTGAAATTTTATATAATTGTTACACTACTTTTGTGATAGGGGACTATTAATGGAGTTTTTCTGATAAGAATCAGTGGGAGGAGTTATTTTAAGGAAATTTATCAAAGATTATTAATATTTTCTAAAATTGAAAGTATTTCTGGGGATAGTTACTAATGGTCTTGGTCATTTAGAGTTGTTTACCTTCAGTTAACCAAGTCAAACTAGAGTTCAGTTGATGCTTCAGAGATGTAGAAATCATCAAAATCAGTCTTGTAATCAGTGGCATCTTACATTATGTTGTACAAGTTTGTTTTAGGTAAGAGCTTATTATTTAAATGCATGTCTCAAAGATCAGAAAAATTGTTGGCGTTTGTTGTGAACTTCTCTTTCTTAAAGGTATCGTCAGCTAAAACAGCAGTGGGAGATGAAGGTGGAGGAGGCAGATCTGTTACAAACCAAGCTTCAGCAGAGCTCCTATCACAAGCAACAGGAAGAATTAGATGCTCTTAAAAAAATCATTGGTAAGATAAAAAACATTCTGTGCTCATCTGTTTCAGCTGACAACCATATTTTAGGTATTTGAAGCTCTCATGTTTATTATATATATATTTGAATTAATTATTACATGTTAGAATTTTCTGTTGTCCTTTTTTGTTGGATTGCTCATAGCTTGTTTTTAATTCTCATACAGAAAAGTCCTGATTTTTTTAATGATTACAAATATCTTCTTTGCTGTATGCTTGTCTTTTGGAAAATAGCTTATATCTTTTTCAGATTTCTACACTTTACGTTTTAACTGAGTTGAAAAATGACTGAGTTAAAATTATGCCCTTCTAATTGCTATCAAGCAGTCTCAGACAAAAGAGTACTCAAGAGAATGTTTATAAGTTGCTTCTTTTTTTCCTCAAACCTCATGTATTTCTAGTTACAAGCAACCTTTGAATTTATTGTAATTTAAAATTTTACTGCAGCTGAATTAACGAAATACCTTCCAAAGAAATAATTTGAAGCAGCCAGACCTAGAGGAGAATTACAGGGTCTGCAAAACAATAAAAGTGCTCCGTAAATGTTTAAGTCAGTACTATGCCATTTTAAGCCACCAGTCTCCTTTTAAAATGCAGGGAACATTCTTATTTTTTTAACATTTGAAACTGGGAATTAAGAGATAACCAAATTTTTGAAATTTTATATAATTGTTACACTACTTTTGTGATAGGGGACTATTAATGGAGTTTTTCTGATAAGAATCAGTGGGAGGAGTTATTTTAAGGAAATTTATCAAAGATTATTAATATTTTCTAAAATTGAAAGTATTTCTGGGGATAGTTACTAATGGTCTTGGTCATTTAGAGTTGTTTACCTTCAGTTAACCAAGTCAAACTAGAGTTCAGTTGATGCTTCAGAGATGTAGAAATCATCAAAATCAGTCTTGTAATCAGTGGCATCTTACATTATGTTGTACAAGTTTGTTTTAGGTAAGAGCTTATTATTTAAATGCATGTCTCAAAGATCAGAAAAATTGTTGGCGTTTGTTGTGAACTTCTCTTTCTTAAAGGTATCGTCAGCTAAAACAGCAGTGGGAGATGAAGGTGGAGGAGGCAGATCTGTTACAAACCAAGCTTCAGCAGAGCTCCTATCACAAGCAACAGGAAGAATTAGATGCTCTTAAAAAAATCATTGGTAAGATAAAAAACATTCTGTGCTCATCTGTTTCAGCTGACAACCATATTTTAGGTATTTGAAGCTCTCATGTTTATTATATATATATTTGAATTAATTATTACATGTTAGAATTTTCTGTTGTCCTTTTTTGTTGGATTGCTCATAGCTTGTTTTTAATTCTCATACAGAAAAGTCCTGATTTTTTTAATGATTACAAATATCTTCTTTGCTGTATGCTTGTCTTTTGGCTTTGTTTTGTAATTCAATTTATAGCTATCTCTAGCCCTAATTTCAAGGACCTGTCTTACCCCTTTAATCAGAATTTAATTGTATATAGGAGCTTTAAATTTGTCTCTTTAGGACAGTATTCACAGACCTGTTTGCCCCACTAATATTTGTATTCTTTTTTTCTCTTTTATAAAATTAAAAATTCATTCATTGCATTCACCTTCCACACTCCCTGCCTCTAGCAACCATAGATCCTTTCCTTGAATCTGTAAGCTATTTTTAATACTCCACGTATAAGTGAGATCATACAGTATTTATCTTCCTCTGATTTATATTTCACTTAGCATAACACAATCAAGGTCCGTCCATGTTACTACAAATGGTAGGATTTCCTTCCCTTTTTTATGGCTGAATAGTATTCTGTTGCATATTTATACCACAGTTTCTTTATCCATTCATCCACTAGTGGACTCTTAGGTTGTTTCCAAGTCTTGGGTATTGTAAATAATGATGCAGTGAACATGAAGAGTCAGATACCTTTTCAAATTAGTGTCCTTGGTGCCTTCAGATAAGAATTTTTAATTTTTTGAGGGACCTCTATACTGTTTTCCATAGTGTGTGCACCAGTTTACAATCCCATCTGCAGTACACAAGTTTGCTCTTTCTCCACGTTCTTACTAACACTTCTTATTCCTTGTCTTTTTGATAATAGCCAGTAGAACAGTTAAGGTGGTATCTTGTGTTGGGTTTTTTTTTTTTTTTTTTTAGATTTATTTATTTATTTATTTTGGGCGGGGATAAGGTTGGGGAGGGAGGGGAGCGGGCGGGCCACTTCTATTGCTCTTTCATTTCTCCATTTTCATCCGTCTTTGTTCTTTGGCTTCTGTGGGCCTCCCATCGCGGTGGCATCTGTTGTCACAGAGTACCGGTTCTGGGCGCATGCGCTCCAGAACTCCGGCTCGGTAATTGGACACGTCGGTCCAGCCGCTCCGTGGCACGTGGGATCTTCCCAGGCCAGGAATCGAACCGGCGCCCCTTGCACTGCAAGGCGGTGTCCTTACCCACTGGACCACCAGGGGAAGCCCTTGTGTTGGTTTTGATTAGCATTTCCCTTATGCTTAATGCTGAGTATCTTTTCATTTACCTCTTGGCCATCTGTATGTTTTCTGTGGAAAATGCATATTTAGGTCCTCTATTTTTTGATTTGGTTGTTTTTCCCCCTGTTGCATCATATGAGTTCTGAATATATTTTAAATATTAACCCCTTATCAGATAGATGATGTACAGGTATTTTCTCCTATTCATTAGGTTGCCTTGTAATTTTGTTGCGATTTCTTTTCCTGTGCAAAAGCTTTTCCATTTGTTATCGTCCCACTTGTACATTTTTCCTTCTGTTCCCTTTGCCTTTGGTGTCACATCCAAAAAATCATCAAAATTTATGTCAAGGAAATTAATCACCTGTGTTTTTGTCTAGGAGGTTCATGATTTCAGGTCTTACCTTCAAGTCTTTAATCCATTTTGACTTGACTTTTGTGTATAGTATTAGATAGTGGTCCAGGTTCATTTTTTGTAAGTGACTGTCCAGTTTCTTTGCACCATTTATTGAAGAGGTTATCTTTTCCCCATAGTAAATTCTTGACTCCTATCGTAAGGTAATTGACCATGTATGTATAGGCTTTGTTTTGGGGTTCTCTTTTCAGGAGTTCCATTGATCCTTGTGTCCACATACCACTACTGTATCAATTATTCTAGCTTTGTAATACAGTTTAAAATCAGGGAATATGATGCCTCCAGCTTGGTTGGTCTTTTTCAAGATTGCTTTGACTGTTCAAGGTCTTTTGTGGTTCTATATGAATTTTAGGATTGTTCATTCTATTCCTGTGAAATATGCCACTGAAATTTTGGTAGGAACTGACTGAAATCTGTAAACTGCTTTGGGTAATATGGACATTTTAACAATATTCTTCCAGTCTGAGTAGAGACTATCTTTCCATTTATTTCTGTCTTCAATTTCTTTTGTCAGTGTTTCATATTTTTCAGTGTACATGTCTTTCATCTCCTTGGCTAAATTTGTTCTTAGGTGTTTTCTTTTTGATATAGTTGTAAATGGGATTATTTACTGTATAGAAACAGCAGATTTTTGTAACTGATTTTGTATGCTGCAGCGTTTTTGAATTTGCTTATTATTTCTAACACTATTTTGATGGAGTCTTTAAGGTTTTCTATTTAATTTTTTTTTTTTAAAGATTTATTTATTTATGGGGGGTGGGGGTGGGGGTGGGGAGGGAGAGGAGCAGGCAGGCTACTTCTATTGGTTTTTCATTTGTCTATTTTCATCCATCTTTGTTCTTTGGCCCTTGTGGGCTTCCCATCGCGGTGACCTCTGTTGTCGCAGAGCACCAGCTGTGGGCGCATGCGCTCCAGAGCTCCAGCGTGGTAATTGGACACATTGGTCCAGCCACTCCGCAGCACGTGGAATCTTCCCAGGCCAGGGATCGAACCGGCGCCCCCTGCACTGCAAGGCGGTGTCCTTACCCACTGGACTACCAGGGAAGCCCGGGTTTTCTATTTATAATAGGGTTTTCCATGTTGTCATCTACAAATAGTGACAGTTTTACTTCTTGCTTTCCAGTTTGGATGCCTTTTATTTATTAACTCATTTTTCTTGCCCATTTTTTGTAGGACGTACAACACTTGAATCAAAGCGGGGTGGGCATCCTTATCTTCTTGGTCTTAGAGGAAGTGCTTTTAGCATTTTACCATTGAGTATGATGTTAGTTGTGAGCTTGTCATGTGTAGCCTTAATTATGTTAAGGTATGTGCTCTCTGTACTCACTTTATGGTGTTTTTATCATAAATGGGTATTGAATTTTCTCAAATGTCTTTTCTGCTATTGAGATGACCAGTATTGTTATTATTTTTCTTCTATTAACTTTGGGCTTGATTTATTCTTTCTGATGCAGTTCTAAATGGGACTGTTTAGTGTATAGAAACACAACAAATTTTTGGTGTTAAGTTGTTGGGATTTTTGTTAATATCGTGTATCACATTGATTGGCAGATGTTGAACCACCCTTATATTCCTGGAGTAAGTCTCACCTAATCATGGTGTATGGTTCTTTTAATGTATTGTTGAATTCTGTTCGCCGATACTTTGTTGAGGATTTTTGCATTTATGTTCACCAGGGATAATAGCCTGTAATTTTCTTTGCTTGTGGTGTCCTTACCTAGTTTTGATATCAGGATGATGAGGGCCTCAAGAATGAGTTTGGAAGAATTTCCTTTCTGTCTGCTTTTTGGAAGAATTTGAGAAAGAAAAATTTGTATTAATTCTTTAAATGTTTAATTCACTTGGGCTTTTATTTGTTGGGAGGTTCTGATTACTTAAATTTCCTTATTACTGTCTTTTCTGTGTCATATAATTCAACCTTTATGGTCGGTTGTCTTTTTCTAGAAATTTTTTTCTGGGTTGTTTGATTTGTTGGTGTAAAATTGTTCATAGTTACCTTTTATGATTCTTTGTGGTATTTCTTATTTCTGACTTTGAGTCTTGGGTCTAGGTAAAAGGTTGTCGATTTTGACGAACCAGCTCTTCATTTCATGGATTTTTTTTTTTTTTTTCTATTTCTTTTTAGTCTTAATCTGTTTCCACAGTGATCCTTATTATTTCCTTCTGGGCTTTATTCTTTTTGATGCAGTTCTAAATGGGACTGTTTCATATATAGAAATACAGCATATTTTTGGTATAAAGATGTTTGGGATTTTTCTTGTTTTTTTCAGGTAGGCATTTATTGCTAAGAACTTCACTTATAGAATTGATTTTGCTACATCTAATGTATGTTTGCGTTTGTTCCCATTTCCTTTATGTTGGCTATGTTTTTATTTTTCTTTTCTAGAATGACATTCTACAATGAAAAGCAGTATAGGGGAATTGTATAATCATGACTTTCGAGGTTATGTTTTTACCTAGTTCTAATACTTAACGTTGGTTGTGATCATAACATGTTCATTCTGCCTTTTATATTTTTTATTTATATATTTAGAGGTAGCATGTTTCCTAGGCTTTGTCCTAAGTATGTTCTCACAGTGTTTCTCTATTAAGAGTTTCCTTGAATAAAAATAATGAGCAATGAACTCTAAGCTTGCTTATGAGGTTAATTAGAAGTTTTGTTGAAACTAAAATAAAAAGAAAACACGATAGTTACGTGTTTCTGGTTTTAGGAAGCATGTGGGTATATGTAAAATGGTTTGTCATCCATTTTTCCATATCTTCTTCTATAAAGTTGAATTTCTAAGCCATTTTCTGTAACTATTAATACTTGGAAGACCTCATTTAAGCATATTTGCCTGCTTATGATGCAGAGGAAAGTGAGGAGACCTTAAGAAACACCAAAGAAATTCAGAAAAAAGCAGAAGAAAAGTATGAGGTATTGGAGAATAAAATGAAAAATGCAGAAGCTGAAAGAGAGAGAGAACTGAAGGATGCACAGAAAAAACTAGATTGTGCCAAAACTAAAGCAGATGCTTCTAGCAAGAAAATGAAAGAAAAACAACAGGTAATAACTTTTCTTTGAAATATAATTAATCTTTTAATATCAACATAGAACTGAAGATGGTGGAACACCATTGGTTGACTTTGGCCTTCTTCATTGGTATTTATCACAAAATCCAGAAGTGAAAGAGCAGAGTTGCCCTTTGGTAAATGTTTCCTTCAGGAGTGGACCAGACAGAGCTCGTACGTATCATGGAAGCAGAGCTGTATCGTATCAGAGACTCACTGTTGACACTTCCGTGTGGTGACCATCTCTGTGAACATACACTGTGGAAGAATGACGAAGACAAACTGTGTTATATTTACAAAGTGCTAGTTAGTTGAAGACTATTTTGGATAGTACCAAGGATGGAATTTGAACGTATGTTTTTCTGTCTACCAAGAAAGCTATGTGCTCAATCACTATTCCATACAATTTCATTTATTTTTCTTCAAACTCACCTTATCATTCTATCATTAAATATTTAGTTCTACACAAAACATTTTCTAAAGAACTATAGGGTATAGTGGGGAAGAAGAAAAATAATTTTTTGCCATTTAATAATTGTTTTAAAAAGGCTAACCTCTGCTAATTTATCTATATCAAATTTACTCCCATATAGGAGTAAAAGGATAAAATAAATAGTTTATATGAAGCTCTTTGAACCCATAAAAATTTGTATGTACATTTTTTAATATATAAAAATAAATGTCCAATTCTTTGAACGCATCTTACGGGCTTTTTGGTAGTGGAGTAAGTAAGCTGTGGGTTTTACTTGCTTGAGGACCTCACTGGTTTTGTTGACAGGTATGTAATTGTTTTTGAGTGGCTGGTAGCTGTTGAATGCTCAGATGCTATGTTTCTTCTAGGAAGTAGAAGCTATCACCCTGGAGCTGGAGGAGCTCAGGAGAGAGCATGCGTCCTGTGAACAACAGCTTGAAGCTGTGAAGGAAGCAATCAAGTCCTACGAGGGTCAGATTGCAGTCATGGCAGCTGAGGTGGCTAAAAATGAGGTGAGAGTTCTTACCACCGTAAGGAAATTACAAATGTCAGTCTCCTTCTGAAACTCTCCTTCAGAGGTCCCTCAGTCTCTTCACCCTTGTCATGGTGAGAGGGGAAATGATGAGAACCAATTCAGGAAGAGTCCTAAAAAAATACCACTAATTGTTCTAGTCCGGGTCTACTAGAAGACAAAAACTACACAGTAATTTGACCAGGAAGTTTAAAAATTAACTATAACAGGAGGTTAGAATGATAAAGACTTGATTGCCAAGAGGTAAAGAAAACAATATATCAACAGCAGATACAGGAGCAGTCGTTACCCATAAGCTGAGGCAGGGCACCCCTGGAAGGAACCAGTCTATAAAAGAGCCCCATTATACCTGCACTGCTGAGAGCTCCATCCAGTGGGAGAGCATGTCCCTGCGGCCCACTGGTGGTGGGGTTTGGTGGAGTACTCAAGGACCCCATCTGGAGCAAAGAACTACACGGGTTTTCTGCCAGGAAATGTCTTTCAGGGATGCTTGGGGTCAGGCTGCAAAGATGGCTGCTGGGGAGAAGGAGCCAGGAGAAGCTGTGTAAGTGACAGCCTTGCCTTAGAAAAAGCACGCCAGAACCAAGAAGCCCCTTCCTTCTAGTATCCCTGGAGCATCCTTTACTGATGAGGCTTCCTGTTGGTACACCTGGTGAGGGAGAACTGTTCCCATCGCAGAAGCAGGCAGTCACGGGTCGATTTGAAGTCAGGGGTTTCAAGTTATGAAGTATTTCTCTTTACTACAAATATTAGAAATGATCCCTCATCATATTGGATATCTTCTTGGTTTTTTTGATTTGACCTTGAATTTTATTTCTATTACTACTTTTTAAAACAGATATAATTGGCTTAACATTTATATTAGTTTCTGGTAGATAGTATAATGGTTCAACATTTTAATATATTGTGAAATGATCACAGAAAGCATAGTAAGCATATATAATTAGATTTTTCTTGTGATGAGAACTTTTGAAGATACACTCTGAGCAACTATGAAATATACAGTAGTAGTATTAACCACTGTCATCATGCTGTATAACCACTTTTGTTGTTTTCTGTTCTGTTGCTGTTGTTTACCATTGTGTACTCTTTTTGTAGATCGTGTTAAATGTTAACAGCTTTTAAGAGCAGGGTTCCATCCATTTCCCTATATTATAGTAAAATACGTCTTTGCCTTTTATCATCTACTACATTTTCTGTTATATTTTTCCCTTGAGAGGATTGTTTTCATTGTACCATGCATTGTTTCAGAAGGTAGTTCTTTCCCCTTCATTCTGTTTGTGGTTAAACTCAAGGGGTTTTTTTTTTGTTTTTATAATAGCAGAACAATTTTTTAATTTGTCCTTTTTTGAAGATTAGGGGTCAGAAGCTTTTCACCTTTGTGTTGCTGATTACATTTCTTTTCTGCTTCTGACTTGTTTCCTTTTCATCTCATTTCTTCATGCTTTTTATATCTTTCATGGGCATCATGTTGTGAAATTTAAAAAAAATTAGGTATCATGTTTTTAAAGAGAAATGTGGGAGTAAAATGAGCCACTTCTTCCTTGATGTAAATAATGATAAAATCAAAACATTGATGTTCTCTCTATAGAAACATATATATTTCTCTTTATGTTATGGAAAACTACAAATGGACCACTTAGTAGAGGCTAAAAGAAAAACCCTTACAAACTGTCTAAATTGTTTTTGTTTGCACTCAGGGAACTAAGAGGAGAAATTGCCTTCAGACCAAACTAAAATTTTATTTTTGCTAAGTCTCAAGTGATAGATACCTTTATTTTTTCTCTTAACATTGTAGATTCAGTCATACCTGTGATGCAGTCTTCAACCTTCAGGTTGTGAGAGAATCTTCATAAACATCTTCTTGTCACGGGTTTTGTTTTAGACTTTTTAGATGCATACTATGATTGATCTTCCTTTAGTGACACAAATTAAACATTACAAGGAAATTAAAGCACATGGCACATTCAATAACCTACCCATAATGTCAGGTATTATTTATTGATCAAAATTATCTTGTTTCCTAAATGAGCATTCTTAAAAAAGAATCCTAAGTTTTTACTGATGCTTTTCATCATTTGAAGAGATCTATTCTTCCTCAGAGTCTTTTAGCAGGTTGTTCTACTTCTTTGTTTTCCCCTGACCTAAATCTGAGTTGAGCTAGGTTTTTTCTGTTTTCAGACTTTTGTGTGAGTTTGTGACCATAAGGATCAAAATTATTCTCCTAAAGGTCTAAAAGACGTCTTTGCCTTTTATCATCTACTACATTTTCTGTTATATTTTTCCCTTGAGAGGATTGTTTTCATTGTACCATGCATTGTTTCAGAAGGTAGTTCTTTCCCCTTCATTCTGTTTGTGGTTAAACTCAAGGGGTTTTTTTGTTTTTATAATAGCAGAACAATTTTTTAATTTGTCCTTTTTTGAAGATTAGGGGTCAGAAGCTTTTCACCTTTGTGTTGCTGATTACATTTCTTTTCTGCTTCTGACTTGTTTCCTTTTCATCTCATTTCTTCATGCTTTTTATATCTTTCATGGGCATCATGTTGTGAAATTTAAAAAAAATTAGGTATCATGTTTTTAAAGAGAAATGTGGAGTAAAATGAGCCACTTCTTCCTTGATGTAAATAATGATAAAATCAAAACATTGATGTTCTCTCTATAGAAACATATATATTTCTCTTTATGTTATGGAAAACTACAAATGGACCACTTAGTAGAGGCTAAAAGAAAAACCCTTACAAACTGTCTAAATTGTTTTTGTTTGCACTCAGGGAACTAAGAGGAGAAATTGCCTTCAGACCAAACTAAAATTTTATTTTTGCTAAGTCTCAAGTGATAGATACCTTTATTTTTTCTCTTAACATTGTAGATTCAGTCATACCTGTGATGCAGTCTTCAACCTTCAGGTTGTGAGAGAATCTTCATAAACATCTTCTTGTCACGGGTTTTGTTTTAGACTTTTTAGATGCATACTATGATTGATCTTCCTTTAGTGACACAAATTAAACATTACAAGGAAATTAAAGCACATGGCACATTCAATAACCTACCCATAATGTCAGGTATTATTTATTGATCAAAATTATCTTGTTTCCTAAATGAGCATTCTTAAAAAAGAATCCTAAGTTTTTACTGATGCTTTTCATCATTTGAAGAGATCTATTCTTCCTCAGAGTCTTTTAGCAGGTTGTTCTACTTCTTTGTTTTCCCCTGACCTAAATCTGAGTTGAGCTAGGTTTTTTCTGTTTTCAGACTTTTGTGTGAGTTTGTGACCATAAGGACCTCCTATAAGGTCTAGCAAAGAGCTTTGATGGGGAGGAGTGAGAGTTTGTAGGCTAAATCCCAGATGTAATTATCACCTGAGGGGGAGACCAAGGATTGGTTAGAGCAGGAAGTTTCTCTTTGTGCCACAGATCTATTTCTTCAAGAAGGTTTCTTTTCTGTATCTCTGTTTTAACCCCTGTGCTAGAACCAAACACTCTGACCTTCTGTTGCCATGGTAAAAGTCACATAGTTTACGTCTATAGAGGGAAAAGGAACCTTACCTCCACCTGTGTTCTTTGCCCTCGTAATAACTGGCATTTGGGAATCTGTCATGTTATTTTGTAAACACCATCAGAATCCCACTTTTTTGAGAGAGCCCTTGTGGCTCAGATCCCAGTAATTCCACCTCTACCTGTGATCCCAGTTACACTGTATTGCAGAAACTTTGTTGCTTCAACTATGAATTCCCAATAGTAATATAAGTTTTATCTATAAGTTCAGTAGTCATCTTAATGGGGACATAAAATGTAGAGAGTTAGATGATGACCTGTCTGTAATCACATTGCTATCTTGTAGAAGTCTGTCTGATGGTCTTTGAGTAAACCAGAAATGTCTACATCTTACCTTGTTATGTGTTGTCTTCTTACTCATTGCAGGAGTTAGTAAATAAAGCTCAAGAAGAGGTGACCAAGCAAAAAGAAGTGATCACAGCTCAAGACAACATAGTTAAAGCTAAATATGCAGAAGTAGCAAAACACAAGGAGCAGAACAATGAGTCTCAGCTTAAAATTAAGGAACTGGACCACAACATCAGCAAACACAAACGGGAAGCTGAGGATGCTGCTGCAAAGGCATGTTTGTATTATTCATGTTTACCCTTAATCACGTTATTGCCTCTGGCTTATTGAAATACTCTGCTATAGGCTTAATGAAGAACTTAACTGTATGTGGCAGAAGAACTACTGTGTTAACAGGTTTGAGACTTGCATCTATTCTTCCTCAGAGTCTTTTAGCAGGTTGTTCTACTTCTTTGTTTTCCCCTGACCTAAATCTGAGTTGAGCTAGGTTTTTTCTGTTTTCAGACTTTTGTGTGAGTTTGTGACCATAAGGACCTCCTATAAGGTCTAGCAAAGAGCTTTGATGGGGAGGAGTGAGAGTTTGTAGGCTAAATCCCAGATGTAATTATCACCTGAGGGGGAGACCAAGGATTGGTTAGAGCAGGAAGTTTCTCTTTGTGCCACAGATCTATTTCTTCAAGAAGGTTTCTTTTCTGTATCTCTGTTTTAACCCCTGTGCTAGAACCAAACACTCTGACCTTCTGTTGCCATGGTAAAAGTCACATAGTTTACGTCTATAGAGGGAAAAGGAACCTTACCTCCACCTGTGTTCTTTGCCCTCGTAATAACTGGCATTTGGGAATCTGTCATGTTATTTTGTAAACACCATCAGAATCCCACTTTTTTGAGAGAGCCCTTGTGGCTCAGATCCCAGTAATTCCACCTCTACCTGTGATCCCAGTTACACTGTATTGCAGAAACTTTGTTGCTTCAACTATGAATTCCCAATAGTAATATAAGTTTTATCTATAAGTTCAGTAGTCATCTTAATGGGGACATAAAATGTAGAGAGTTAGATGATGACCTGTCTGTAATCACATTGCTATCTTGTAGAAGTCTGTCTGATGGTCTTTGAGTAAACCAGAAATGTCTACATCTTACCTTGTTATGTGTTGTCTTCTTACTCATTGCAGGAGTTAGTAAATAAAGCTCAAGAAGAGGTGACCAAGCAAAAAGAAGTGATCACAGCTCAAGACAACATAGTTAAAGCTAAATATGCAGAAGTAGCAAAACACAAGGAGCAGAACAATGAGTCTCAGCTTAAAATTAAGGAACTGGACCACAACATCAGCAAACACAAACGGGAAGCTGAGGATGCTGCTGCAAAGGCATGTTTGTATTATTCATGTTTACCCTTAATCACGTTATTGCCTCTGGCTTATTGAAATACTCTGCTATAGGCTTAATGAAGAACTTAACTGTATGTGGCAGAAGAACTACTGTGTTAACAGTTTTGAGACTTGCATCTATGTTAACTGCTTCTCAGCAGTCACCAAATGGCAAAAATGCTTTATTTTTTTCAGGGGCTTTATTCCCATCCCCAAGATGCTTTTAACCAAATATTGAGTGGTCTCCTGTGGAAATGACTGATTTTTTATCCCCAGTTCCTAGAAATAATGTATTCATAGTAGTAGTATATGTTCTTTACCTTCTTGCAAAAAAATTTTTTACGCATTTATTTATTTGGCTGTGCTGAGTCTTAGTTGTAGTATGTGGGATCTGGGTTCCTGACCAGGGACTGAACCTGGGACCCCTGCATTAGGAGCACAGAGTTCTAACCACTGGACCACAGGGAAGTCCCTTATTGCAAAATGAATTTAGGGAACTTACAGAGAAATACAGACAACTTTTAAAGTAAGGGCTTAATTGGTTTCTGGATGTCCTTATGAGGATTAGTATAGTCAATGTGTGGCATAATGAAAGTACAAAAGTTTTAATTTCAAAAAAGATGAGAACTTACAAAACAGTCTTTCCCCCCTTTCTGCAAGAGCCATGAGTGCCTGTTCAGGTTCATTACTTGTTTTAAAAAGCATTTTTTTTAATGACCACATGATAATATCCTAGTATTTTATTAGTATTGATTTTCCGTTTGCCTAGTAGTCTAGTATAAGTGGATTCACTGATCTATTATCAAGGCTAATAATTATTGTTAGTAGTTATTATTTTTTAATATAATTGAAAATGCTAGTATTGGTGATTGCTAGGATATTACAGTTAAGTGCAGGGGTAGAAAGAGACTTGCAGGCGAAATTGCTAAAAAAGGCAAGTATCCTTTGAAATACATAGTTTATCAAATATTTATTATATACTTATGCCATGCACTAAAGAAACGAGTGAGCAACATGACCGCAGAATGTGTTCATGGAGCTCAAAATTAGCAGGAAAGATAGACGAGAAATGATCCTATTATTTTGCAGCCTGGTGGTGTGCCGGCACTCATGGTACTGATAAGGATAATTGAGAAGGAGTAGAGTCTAGCAGTCAGTGCTGGCCTTAGACAGCTGTAGTAAAAGAAAGTCTTTCTTAATGCCTTGTCCAAAGAGGTTAGCAAGGGGATGGAGTCAATATTTACAACAGTTTTTCACTTAGATTATAGTTTAAAGAATTGTTAGATATTATAAAATCATGGAAACATAATCTTGATATCTATGACAGATATTCTAAGACTTCTACAAATTCCTTATTTGAAGCAATAGATTGATAAAATATGAAACTTTATATCATTATAATGGAGAGGTTTATATATACACACACACCACACCCCCAGTACACTTTATAACTGTTTCTCTGAGTTTTTTTTAATTCCGATACTTCAGTAATGGGAAGATCTTTTAGGTTAAAAGTATTCATACTTATTATAGATTCAGTATAATGGTGGATCTCTCTTTTTTTTTTTTTTTTTTCAAATGGGTCATTGTGGGATTTTTCTCCAAAATGTTTGTAAAAATAATTATTTAAGACACCAATTTTTACAAATAGGCTTGTCAGCAGTGGTAACATTCCATTATCATCATGTGTGGCTAGGTGTCCAAAATGTTGAAAGACTATGACTGGATTAATGCAGAGAAACACCTCTTTGGGCAGCCCAATAGCACCTATGAGTGCCTGTTCAGGTTCATTACTTGTTTTAAAAGCATTTTTTAATGACCACATGATAATATCCTAGTATTTTATTAGTATTGATTTTCCGTTTGCCTAGTAGTCTAGTATAAGTGGATTCACTGATCTATTATCAAGGCTAATAATTATTGTTAGTAGTTATTATTTTTTAATATAATTGAAAATGCTAGTATTGGTGATTGCTAGGATATTACAGTTAAGTGCAGGGGTAGAAAGAGACTTGCAGGCGAAATTGCTAAAAAAGGCAAGTATCCTTTGAAATACATAGTTTATCAAATATTTATTATATACTTATGCCATGCACTAAAGAAACGAGTGAGCAACATGACCGCAGAATGTGTTCATGGAGCTCAAAATTAGCAGGAAAGATAGACGAGAAATGATCCTATTATTTTGCAGCCTGGTGGTGTGCCGGCACTCATGGTACTGATAAGGATAATTGAGAAGGAGTAGAGTCTAGCAGTCAGTGCTGGCCTTAGACAGCTGTAGTAAAAGAAAGTCTTTCTTAATGCCTTGTCCAAAGAGGTTAGCAAGGGGATGGAGTCAATATTTACAACAGTTTTTCACTTAGATTATAGTTTAAAGAATTGTTAGATATTATAAAATCATGGAAACATAATCTTGATATCTATGACAGATATTCTAAGACTTCTACAAATTCCTTATTTGAAGCAATAGATTGATAAAATATGAAACTTTATATCATTATAATGGAGAGGTTTATATATACACACACACCACACCCCCAGTACACTTTATAACTGTTTCTCTGAGTTTTTTTTAATTCCGATACTTCAGTAATGGGAAGATCTTTTAGGTTAAAAGTATTCATACTTATTATAGATTCAGTATAATGGTGGATCTCTCTTTTTTTTTTTTTTTTTTCAAATGGGTCATTGTGGGATTTTTCTCCAAAATGTTTGTAAAAATAATTATTTAAGACACCAATTTTTACAAATAGGCTTGTCAGCAGTGGTAACATTCCATTATCATCATGTGTGGCTAGGTGTCCAAAATGTTGAAAGACTATGACTGGATTAATGCAGAGAAACACCTCTTTGGGCAGCCCAATAGCACCTATGATTTCAAAACTAACAACCCCAAAGAAGCTGGTCAGAGACTTCAGAAGTTGCAAGAAATGAAGGAAAAACTAGGAAGAAATGTCAACATGAGAGCCATGAATGTCCTAACTGAGGCTGAAGAGCGGGTAAGTCACTTTGCTAGGACTATCTGGCCACTTTACAACTTGAGTAGCATTGATGGCTTTAGATGACCCCTGAGGCAATTCCTAGCTAGCGCCAGGTTTTTGCTTGATGCTTTTGATAACTTGTTTTGTGTTTTCCTTTTCAGTTGTTATTTCATTCTTTCTTGTATCATCATTTATATATTCTTAAATGAAATGACTTTTCCACTGGCTTTTTCTCTTTGTCACAAGCACGTTCAAACCCTTTCTTATTTTTGGTTTAAATAAAAACGCTATTCTAACATTTTTCACTTGGGTTTTTGAAAGGCTTTGAAGACTAGGGTACAGATTTTCCCCACTATCCAAAAACTAGGGCACTTCTGTGAAACCTTTCCTGTGCTGAAATGGGATAAAGAAGCAATTACCTTAGGGCCCATCTTGCTAACAGATGCACAAAGCAAACTGAGATAAACACAGATGCCAGACTCAGCCCTGGGAGGGGCCTGACGCTGAGAACTCCGTGCTGGTTCTCTGAGGAGCTCATTGGTGCCACTCGCACCACTCAGCGTGTGCCCTGCAGAACACCTGCTGAACACTTTGTGCCTTTTACCTTTTCTTGTAAAAATAGAGGCACAAAGTGAACTTTGGACAAGTGGGGGGAATACCTGTATCCTGCTGTCTGCCTCCTTAACCAGTCCATAACCCTTGTCTTCCTTTATGTCCAGTGTATGCTGGCACCATTACATAAGTAAATGAGTAAAGTTGTTATACATTAACACCATTCTACTAATCGGTAAATCCAGCAGCATCTTCTTTTAATGCTCTCAGTTACTTGATAATGTTACCCATCTCCCTTGCCTTTTACAGTCTGCATGTCCCTAGAAAAATCCAAAGGGAAAAGCAATCCCTATTCTTTAGAGCCCTGTAGAAAATAGCAATCTGAGTAATTTTATATTATGCCCTATATCTTCTTCAATTCTGTAAAACTGAATTTGTGTTAACAGTTAATGAGAGCTCTGTGAAAGTGGATGAACTCAATTACTTAAAATTTTTGATAATGGGTTTTTAAAAAATTATTGATATTAGTATCTACAAAGAATCTATATTATATTAAATACTAAACAGGTTAATAATGCACATACTGTGATCTCTCAAATATTCTTGCTGGTTTTCATTTCTCCATTAAAGCTTTGCAACATATGGCACCTTCATGGAAGGGAAATATTTCAACGGAGTTTGAGCTGCTTAACATGAAACTTGTTTACTTTTACTTGCTTGCTTTTATTAGATAATAACTTGGGGTAATATTTTTTAAAAATAATGTACCAACTCCCATCTCCTTACCAGAGAGAAAGGGCCTCTGTTTGTTGATCAACAGTTGACCTTTTGGTTTCTGTTGTATTTTGTGTCACCGTGGATAAGAAACTACTTGGAATTATGCAAGGAATAGGATAAAAATGTTGCCAAGCTCCTAAAACCTTTTCTCCACAAAGGAGCGGGATAGCAAGGAAACTCGCAAGACTGGCTGGAGTGTTCCAGGGAGACCTTGAAGCCACCTTGAAATGTGAGGCTCGGAGGAGAGATAACTGAAAAGAATTTTTAGTTCTCTTGCTGTTGAAGTGGCTTAATTATTCCTCTGTAGCCTCCCTCAGTTTTTTTCAGTAAATTTCTTCATTAACCAGGGAGGGCCACCGTGAAGACAAGCTACTTGAGTGGAAACCAGAGGCACCAGTTGTGTCCCAGATAGAGGAACATCAGCGCAGGGGCCGCAGGCTACAGTGAGCCTCTGTTCAGGAAGCACAGTGAGACCTGGAGCCTGGGGAGGAGTGTGATGCCAAAAGTTCAGAGATAAATAAGAGCCAAACTACGCAGGACTTTGTACTTCATGGTGAAGAATTAAAGTTTTGTGTCACTGCCCAGGCTGACCTTGCATGCAAGGCTATTTTTGACTTTACATGTGACAAATTTTCCTTTTTGCCTTGGCTACAAGGTAGATAAGGTGCTATTAGTGGAGTCAAAATATTTCAAGAGTTTGTCCTGTAAGTTCTCAGCTATAGTTATTGAATTTTACATATATTTACTCTCCCCAATTTGGCTTACATTATAAGTCAATGTAGTATATCTTTTTGGTAAGTAGGAGTTGTGTGTATTGCATATAAAAATAATGAAACCTCTTTATTCCTGACTGAAATCTAAAATTTACAGAAATTAGTTTTTCCAACTAAGTGTGCTTTTTACCTTACTAGTATAATGACTTGATGAAGAAGAAGAGAATTGTAGAAAATGACAAATCCAAAATCCTTGCAACTATAGAAGACCTTGACCAGAAGAAAAACCAAGCCCTAAATATTGCTTGGCAAAAGGTATTTGAACCCAAAATATGACAGTTTATTCTGTATGAAGCAAAAGTGGAAGATAACATTGTGTTAATAGCATTGCAGTCTAAGATAAATTTGCAACAACTTTGTGTTTGAATGAGGCACATGCTTATAGCTTAATTAAAACCTTACAGACTATTTAGAGCATTTTGGACTTCTGATCTGCAGAGGTAAGTTTGTCACTCCATCATGCTCTCATTAGACTGCTTGTCTGGTAGGTTTCTAACTTTGTAGATTTCTCCATTTTTCTTCTGTCATTTGCCAAGTCTGGGTTAACTTTAAAGGGGACAGTAGTTATCCACTTTCTCATGAGATCATAGGTTCTAATATTGGGCAGTATCTAAGATTTCTTCCAAATACCTGCCAGGCCCCCTACTCATCCTCTTCTTGGAACTGGAAGCGTTAACCACTTTCACACTGGGGAAGTGCTCATTGTTAGGAAACCTCTCTAGAGAACCCCTTCTGTCCTAACCGCTTCAGTTTCTCCTGCCCTGACTCAAAGGTCAACTATGTATGTTTCTCTGACAAGACTGTATTTTATTCCACTTAAAAATTATTAGTTGCATTTCAGGATTCATAAGTATTACACATTCCTAGGCTTTCAGCAAATCATTTTTATAATGTAAGATTAATGATTATTATTTTACACGAATTATCTTTAAAAAATTCCATAATCTTGCTAAAACTGGAATTCTCTTCACGTAAAATAGAACTAACATTAAACTGCCTTTTGTTGTTGTTTAAGAATTACAACTGAGTAATAAGGAAGTCAGTATTTCTAGGATTCATATTCCACAAAATTACCATTTTTGTTTTATGACAGTTTTGGCAGATTTCAAGGTTCTTTACTGTTATTTCTACTTCCCCGATTGCATAGATCTGTCTCCTTTAGGATAGTCCTTAGCCTCTTCTGTAACGTGTTCGGTATCTACCGTAACAGAAGACTCACTCAGAAGCGTGCATGGTTAGTGTGCTGTTGGCCACTTTAAGAAGCCTGGGCCTCTGGGCTTTAACTAGTTTTGCAGGAACTTTATTTTTTATAATGGCAGAATAACAGTCTTTTTCATTTGCATTAAAAGGTATTTGAACCCAAAATATGACAGTTTATTCTGTATGAAGCAAAAGTGGAAGATAACATTGTGTTAATAGCATTGCAGTCTAAGATAAATTTGCAACAACTTTGTGTTTGAATGAGGCACATGCTTATAGCTTAATTAAAACCTTACAGACTATTTAGAGCATTTTGGACTTCTGATCTGCAGAGGTAAGTTTGTCACTCCATCATGCTCTCATTAGACTGCTTGTCTGGTAGGTTTCTAACTTTGTAGATTTCTCCATTTTTCTTCTGTCATTTGCCAAGTCTGGGTTAACTTTAAAGGGGACAGTAGTTATCCACTTTCTCATGAGATCATAGGTTCTAATATTGGGCAGTATCTAAGATTTCTTCCAAATACCTGCCAGGCCCCCTACTCATCCTCTTCTTGGAACTGGAAGCGTTAACCACTTTCACACTGGGGAAGTGCTCATTGTTAGGAAACCTCTCTAGAGAACCCCTTCTGTCCTAACCGCTTCAGTTTCTCCTGCCCTGACTCAAAGGTCAACTATGTATGTTTCTCTGACAAGACTGTATTTTATTCCACTTAAAAATTATTAGTTGCATTTCAGGATTCATAAGTATTACACATTCCTAGGCTTTCAGCAAATCATTTTTATAATGTAAGATTAATGATTATTATTTTACACGAATTATCTTTAAAAAATTCCATAATCTTGCTAAAACTGGAATTCTCTTCACGTAAAATAGAACTAACATTAAACTGCCTTTTGTTGTTGTTTAAGAATTACAACTGAGTAATAAGGAAGTCAGTATTTCTAGGATTCATATTCCACAAAATTACCATTTTTGTTTTATGACAGTTTTGGCAGATTTCAAGGTTCTTTACTGTTATTTCTACTTCCCTGATTGCATAGATCTGTCTCCTTTAGGATAGTCCTTAGCCTCTTCTGTAACGTGTTCGGTATCTACCGTAACAGAAGACTCACTCAGAAGCGTGCATGGTTAGTGTGCTGTTGGCCACTTTAAGAAGCCTGGGCCTCTGGGCTTTAACTAGTTTTGCAGGAACTTTATTTTTTATAATGGCAGAATAACAGTCTTTTTCATTTGCATTGTTTTTCTTGCTCTACAACTTACTTTCAGTGCTCCATCTCCCTGTAGTGTTTCTGTCTTTTAAAAAATGCTTGCAAAAAGTTGGCCCCGTTACCCTTGTACAACATTTAGATTTAACACCAGATCTGAGAGATTTTTGTCTGTTGGTTGCCCCATGGTTCCTGGATTTAATTCAAGTACAAATTTAGCTTTTAAACTGTTTTCTCCTCAGTCTCCAAAGTTGAATGCTTATTATATATAACCACACACTATTCTCATATTAATTTTCTTATCTAATTCTCACAGTAACCTAATGAGATAGGTACTATTATTGCCAGCATTACATATTTCCTTCTGACTTTAAGTGTACTTCATTCACAGTACCAGAGTATTTTAGAAACTGGTTTATTTTCTTCCTTCTTAACCTCATTGCATTTTTTTAAATTAAATCAATGTATTGCCTTTCTTTGATAGGACTGTGTTCTTTACCCATTAGCTGATAAGCTTCTCTTTTGCCTTTTGGATAATTACTACATGGGATCCTATGGTCATCTTTGGGATTTACTAGCATTCCACTGTTAATTTTGACCTGCCTTTCTCCTGCCTGGTCAGAAAATTATAAATGTTTACAAATACTGTTACCGTCCATCTTTCCTCCCAAAAAAGAGCGGTCCTCTCCCCATTGTAATGAACCTTGTGTAGCTCTGGAAGTCTATCCCAGATAAAATTTACTTTCTGTGTAGGCTGTTAGCATGTGTGCAGTTGTTCTTAATATATGTGTTCCCTAGTAAATTTATATTTAGGAGACTGTTTATGCCTCGATTTCCTTATTACTACTAATATTCATAAAAGTGTATTTGCACTTGAATTCTATACGTGAATGTGGAGATTTCTGTGGAAACTTGGCTTTAGTATCTTTGTTGGGTCTGTGTGTGCGTGCATGTATACAAACTCTTAATTTTGTATGGTGAACTCTCTAAGATTATTAGTCATGTCTGAAGACAGATGGCTGAATTCTCCAGTCAGTGAATTTCAAAGTGTGTTTGCAACAAGAAGTGGGCTTTTAACTAGTTTTGCAGGAACTTTATTTTTATAATGGCAGAATAACAGTCTTTTCATTTGCATTGTTTTTCTTGCTCTACAACTTACTTTCAGTGCTCCATCTCCTGTAGTGTTTCTGTCTTTTAAAAATGCTTGCAAAAGTTGGCCCGTTACCCTTGTACAACATTTAGATTTAACACCAGATCTGAGAGATTTTTGTCTGTTGGTTGCCCCATGGTTCCTGGATTTAATTCAAGTACAAATTTAGCTTTTAAACTGTTTTCTCCTCAGTCTCCAAAGTTGAATGCTTATTATATATAACCACACACTATTCTCATATTAATTTTCTTATCTAATTCTCACAGTAACCTAATGAGATAGGTACTATTATTGCCAGCATTACATATTTCCTTCTGACTTTAAGTGTACTTCATTCACAGTACCAGAGTATTTTAGAAACTGGTTTATTTTCTTCCTTCTTAACCTCATTGCATTTTTTTAAATTAAATCAATGTATTGCCTTTCTTTGATAGGACTGTGTTCTTTACCCATTAGCTGATAAGCTTCTCTTTTGCCTTTTGGATAATTACTACATGGGATCCTATGGTCATCTTTGGGATTTACTAGCATTCCACTGTTAATTTTGACCTGCCTTTCTCCTGCCTGGTCAGAAAATTATAAATGTTTACAAATACTGTTACCGTCCATCTTTCCTCCCAAAAAAGAGCGGTCCTCTCCCCATTGTAATGAACCTTGTGTAGCTCTGGAAGTCTATCCCAGATAAAATTTACTTTCTGTGTAGGCTGTTAGCATGTGTGCAGTTGTTCTTAATATATGTGTTCCCTAGTAAATTTATATTTAGGAGACTGTTTATGCCTGCGATTTCCTTATTACTACTAATATTCATAAAAGTGTATTTGCACTTGAATTCTATACGTGAATGTGGAGATTTCTGTGGAAACTTGGCTTTAGTATCTTTGTTGGGTCTGTGTGTGCGTGCATGTATACAAACTCTTAATTTTGTATGGTGAACTCTCTAAGATTATTAGTCATGTCTGAAGACAGATGGCTGAATTCTCCAGTCAGTGATCAAGTGTGTTTGCACAGAAGTTACGCACTTACAGCCTAGAATATTGGTCCTAAATTTCTGTATAATCTCCTGCTGCGACTTTATAGGGATATACCAAATAGCTTCATCAGCTTTTTTCTTTTGGGCTCAGTCCTGTTCCTGTCCCTTGACACACTGAGAAGAAGCATAGAACAGAACCACTGACCACCTTTAACAGAGCTGGTTTGATTTCATGCCTCTTTTCCCCCTTGACTTAACTCTGACCTTAGGCTTTTGAAAGTTAGCTGATAACCACAGGCCTATCTCACCATAAGTCAATCAACAGAAAACAAATTATACCAAACAAGAGTTTTTGTTTTTCTTCTCCAGCTGAAAATTCGATCTCCTTTATTATCCAGTTGTCTCTGAGGATTCCTGCAGCCATGGCTGCCTACTGTATCAAAACTTCATCTTAATGTTAGAGCTATAGCCTCAAGTTTCCCCTGGAAGTTTAAGCAAGGCTCCGTAAATGATTTCTATAAAGAGACACAAATATTTCACAGCCGTATACTCTGTGTTGTGACCATCAGACTCTGTTGTGATGTTGTGTTGCTAGCAGCTGCAGATAATACATGAATGAATGGGCATGGCCAGATTTGTTGTATGAACCGTAATTTGCCAACCTCCAATCTTGAGTAACAGATAACAAAATTCACCTGCTAGTTTTCAGATATACATGTCACTTGATTCTTCTTGGAAACCTTCTGTGACACAAAGCACTTTTTCATCCAGGTGAACAAGGACTTTGGATCCATTTTTTCCACTCTCCTGCCTGGTGCTAATGCAATGCTTGCACCACCAGAAGGGCAAACCGTACTGGATGGTCTGGAGTTTAAGGTTGCCTTGGGAAATACTTGGAAAGAAAACCTAACTGAACTTAGTGGTGGTCAAAGGTGAGTGAGTAGTTCCTTTGAAATAATCCCTCTTATTTTATTATAGTCCATCAACCCATTGCCTCCCAATTTTATTTCAGATTTGCTTTTCTATCTCTGCATGTAGAATTTAAGGAGCCTAATATCTGAGACTACAAATTCTGATGAGAACGTCTGACCAAAATAATAGGCAACAAAGTAGAAATAAGGATAGCACCTACAAAACCAGATGATGTATATGAGAAACAAATGTTTTATTTTCAGATAGTGGAAAATGAAGGACCCAGGAGTGTGATACCTGAGAGGAATATAACAAAATGCTAGGTCCAGTGTTGACCCTAGCTTCCACTCTAGAAACAATTTCTTGACCTCAGATACAGGGAGGGAAACCCAAACAAAGCCCAGTAATCTTACTAAATGAAGGAGACATTTGAATTTTGGGAAGCCTCAGGGAACTACATCTTGGCATTACATTGCACTATCCCTAAAGTGCAGGCCATTTTAGGCCCACACTTTAAATACAGACAACAAATTTGAGAGAGTAAACAATCACAGTGTTTTAACATCTAACATCAATAAACATTACTAGACAGAAATCAAGAAAATGTGATTTATAACCTAGAATAAAAACAGACCCAGAAATGACAGTTGATAAAACTAGCAGACAGGAAGTTAACTATTTCAAAGGATTACAAGATTGGAGAAATGGAAGTTATTAAGAGTCCAGTGGATGACAATCCTTTAAAATTGATTTCTATAAAGAGACACAAATATTTCACAGCCGTATACTCTGTGTTGTGACCATCAGACTCTGTTGTGATGTTGTGTTGCTAGCAGCTGCAGATAATACATGAATGAATGGGCATGGCCAGATTTGTTGTATGAACCGTAATTTGCCAACCTCCAATCTTGAGTAACAGATAACAAAATTCACCTGCTAGTTTTCAGATATACATGTCACTTGATTCTTCTTGGAAACCTTCTGTGACACAAAGCACTTTTTCATCCAGGTGAACAAGGACTTTGGATCCATTTTTTCCACTCTCCTGCCTGGTGCTAATGCAATGCTTGCACCACCAGAAGGGCAAACCGTACTGGATGGTCTGGAGTTTAAGGTTGCCTTGGGAAATACTTGGAAAGAAAACCTAACTGAACTTAGTGGTGGTCAAAGGTGAGTGAGTAGTTCCTTTGAAATAATCCCTCTTATTTTATTATAGTCCATCAACCCATTGCCTCCCAATTTTATTTCAGATTTGCTTTTCTATCTCTGCATGTAGAATTTAAGGAGCCTAATATCTGAGACTACAAATTCTGATGAGAACGTCTGACCAAAATAATAGGCAACAAAGTAGAAATAAGGATAGCACCTACAAAACCAGATGATGTATATGAGAAACAAATGTTTTATTTTCAGATAGTGGAAAATGAAGGACCCAGGAGTGTGATACCTGAGAGGAATATAACAAAATGCTAGGTCCAGTGTTGACCCTAGCTTCCACTCTAGAAACAATTTCTTGACCTCAGATACAGGGAGGGAAACCCAAACAAAGCCCAGTAATCTTACTAAATGAAGGAGACATTTGAATTTTGGGAAGCCTCAGGGAACTACATCTTGGCATTACATTGCACTATCCCTAAAGTGCAGGCCATTTTAGGCCCACACTTTAAATACAGACAACAAATTTGAGAGAGTAAACAATCACAGTGTTTTAACATCTAACATCAATAAACATTACTAGACAGAAATCAAGAAAATGTGATTTATAACCTAGAATAAAAACAGACCCAGAAATGACAGTTGATAAAACTAGCAGACAGGAAGTTAACTATTTCAAAGGATTACAAGATTGGAGAAATGGAAGTTATTAAGAGTCCAGTGGAACTTTTAGAAATTAAAAAAATATATATATGAAGGGAAGAGTTCCCTACCTGAGATTAATGACACATTCCACAATGTAAAAGAAATATGAGTGAATTTGAAAAAATGGCAATAGAATTTACTCAAGTTAAACTTAAGAGTTTAAGTGACCTGTAGGGCAATACTGAGTAATCTAACATTTATATTATTGGAATTTCAAAGGAAGGGTAAGGAGTAAAACAGAAAGGTACCTGAAGAAATAATGGCCCCAGATCTTCCTGATTAGGTGAGTTCTATAAACCCACATATTTCGTTTCTGTGAACCCCAGGTAGAATAAGGGGCTTCCCAGGTGGCTCAGATGGTAAAAAATTTGCCTGCAAAGCAGGAGACCCAGGTTCAGTCTCTGAGTTGGGAAGATCTCCTGGAGAAGAGAATAGCTACCCACTCCAGTATTACTGCTTAGAGAATTCCATGGACAAAGGAGCCTGGCAGGCTACAGTCCGTGCAGTCGAAAAGTGTTGGATACGGCTGAGTAATTGTCACAGATAGGGTAAACGTTGGCACCTGCTTCCTTCACATACAGTAACACAGCAATGCATGTCATATCAAGTTGCTGAAGGCTAGGGATTAGGAGGAAAATCTTAGAAGCAGCCAAAAGTAAAAAAGCATATTAAATGCCAAGGAACAAAGATGAGCATGACTAGACTTCTTGTCAAAAGCTGTGCAAGCCAGGCATGTGGAACACTTCTGTATCTAGTAGAAATAGTCTTCATATTCAGACACCATATGTTTTCAGAAAAACAAAATGTGGAAGGATTTAATTCCAGCAGGGACTGTACAAATTAAAGGAAGTTCTCAGTGAAAGGAAAATGATACCAAATAGAAACTTGGGTCCACATGATGAATGAAGAGTACACTGGACATAGTATGTTCTGGACTTAAGTTTCTCCAGCCTTACACAGTGATTCAGACAGTTAGCATACTGAGAGGAACTTTAAAGGTCATTTGGCCTAACTCCTTACCTGCAGAGAACCAAATAAAACCTGAGAAAAAACTGAATATTCGTATAATTGAGGATGTGTATGAGTTTTGGATTTTCCCCCCACATGATGTACAGTCCATAATAGTCCCGTGTGCCCTGTGCCATCAAGGAACTCTTCTCCTTTGAGAAGTAGAAAACACTGAGACCTGTTCATTTGTCTTAGGACATCTTTTGTAATTTTTATGCATATAATAGCAGTCCACTCTTTATTTTTCATTATTGATAAAATTCCTAAAGGTTCTAAGAGTCAAAACAGCTTCTGTTGCCTGTCAATCAAAATTGAATTCCACAGTTTAGATCCCAGCATCGTTAATTGTTTCTGCCAAAGTCCTAGAAAAGTATTTTGAGGAAAATAGAGAATGTTTGCTTCTTTTCCTACTGGAATCTAAAAATTATTTCCATAGTTAAGATGATATAAACTTATTTTCAGATATACCACAGTCTAGCATAGTAGTTTAACTCTTGGTGTGGTTTTTTTTTTTGCCCCGTGAATGATTGCAGTTCAATGTCTTAAATATTTGGCACAGAGAAAACCATTGAAAACTAATTTTCTCTATAGGATAGAGGTCAACTTGTTTGCTTTTGATTGTTCTGTTTCATTCATTTCCTTTGTTAGAAATCTTGGTTTCACCCTCCCAGACACCTTCTACTTGTACACACATTTTTTTTTTTTCCACTATGTGTTTGTTAATAAATACTCTCTTGGAATACAGTAAGCATTAGACTGTTGACCTAGTGTTGCATGGCAGGAAATACTTGAAGTTATAGGATTATGTGTGTTACAGATGTTACTGTAATTTTAATTCTGTTTTTAAATAATTAGAAATGTTTTATACTCTAGCAAACAAAGCTTTCTAATGAAATGTTTAGGAAAAAATATGAGAATTTTTGTATTTCTTCATATCAGATTAGAACAAAATGAGCTACAATTAAAAGGGATATTAAAAAAGAACTGAAAAAGTTCTGGGGAAGGAAAGGAAAACTATTACCACTAATATGATTTCTTCTCTTAGATAGATGCTAAATATAACATCCTAATTATCTGACAAGAAAGAAGAATATATACCTGTTCTATTCAAAGTAAAACTTGTTGAAGAAGAGGGGGATATGGAAAGCTAAACTAAAACATTTTAGTACAAGTTATCAACTTTGAAACTTAAAAGTCTTTTTTCCGTAATTATCTTTCAGCTAAATCAGCACTATTTATAATAAAAGACTAGCTGATTTGCTTCAGCGTTTTGGTGACAAGTGGTCAAATCCAGTTTTGATGGCATTCTCTCGGCCTCCTTTCCTTAGGTCTTTAGTGGCTCTGTCATTAATACTGTCCATGCTGCTCTTCAAACCTGCCCCAATCTACATCCTGGATGAGGTCGACGCAGCCCTGGATCTTTCTCACACTCAGAACATTGGACACATGCTACGTACTCACTTCACACATTCTCAGGTAAGAACCAAAAAAGAGTCAAAACAGTTTTAGTATTTGTTTTTCTAAAACTGTCCTTTAGTAGTGGTCAGTATAAATGAGATATTTAGGATCGAGGAATACTAAGGTATTGTGTGTCTCTTTAAATATATACTTCTATTCAAATGGGTATAGAAGGAAAGAGGGTTTCATCTCTTGTTAAACAAGAAGCCTGGAATTAACTGTAGGTTGTAACATGAGGGAGAATCTAGGGCGGGTTTTTTGTCATTTGGAATTATTTAGGCTAATTATTTTCTCTAGTTAGCTGGCAGAAAATGCACAAATCAAAACAATGCTGTTGTTTCAAAGATGTACCTGAAAAATAGTCATGTGGCACTTGATGGGGCTCTTCATTCCTCCTAAAAAGCAGAGAAAAATCTTGAAGCTAAAAAATAGTTTTGTATTGAACTGTTGCTGTAGGAACTAGGGTTACCAAATATGACTGTATAGATAATGCATTCAACAACTCTAAGGGCTTCACTTACCATAGTGATCATAGATTGTGTGTTTACAGTGGCAGGTTTTTAGCAGATAACAGTGGCATGTAGAATTAGCAACAAGACAGTGATACTGACTGGAGTAGACAGCAACAGGCAGTCAATCAGCAAGAAATAGTGACTTGGGTAATGAAGCATTCACAGTAAAATTAACAGACTCCTTAAACTGCATATGGAAAGAATTCATTTAGGTGCCAAATAATAACTATTACGTGCATTTGCTTGGAGCCAAGCATTTAAAGAGATAACAAAATCATATTTTTTCCAAATGATTCTTAACCTCAGTATGAAAGGAGTGAAGTTCAACGATACTACAAAAAGTTTTCCTTATGCTTTTTCCTTTTCCCTTCAGTTCATTGTGGTATCCCTAAAGGAAGGTATGTTCAACAACGCGAACGTCCTTTTCAAAACCAAGTTTGTGGATGGTGTTTCTACAGTGGCCAGATTTACTCAGTGTCAAAACGGAAAAGTTCCAAAGGAAAGCAAATCCAAAGCAAAGGGACCCAAATGATGACATACGGAAGTACAGGTTCACTCCTTCACCTTGACCTGCTTTTTAAACATAAACTTTATAAGAACTTGGGATTCATGTTATTTGTTTATATAAAAACTTAATGTTGTTATCTAACCTATTTCCTCTTCTTTATATAATCCTTAAGTAGGTCAAAACAGTTTTAGTATTTGTTTTTCTAAAACTGTCCTTTAGTAGTGGTCAGTATAAATGAGATATTTAGGATCGAGGAATACTAAGGTATTGTGTGTCTCTTTAAATATATACTTCTATTCAAATGGGTATAGAAGGAAAGAGGGTTTCATCTCTTGTTAAACAAGAAGCCTGGAATTAACTGTAGGTTGTAACATGAGGGAGAATCTAGGGCGGGTTTTTTGTCATTTGGAATTTTTTAGGCTAATTTTTTTCTCTAGTTAGCTGGCAGAAAATGCACAAATCAAAACAATGCTGTTGTTTCAAAGATGTACCTGAAAAATAGTCATGTGGCACTTGATGGGGCTCTTCATTCCTCCTAAAAAGCAGAGAAAAATCTTGAAGCTAAAAAATAGTTTTGTATTGAACTGTTGCTGTAGGAACTAGGGTTACCAAATATGACTGTATAGATAATGCATTCAACAACTCTAAGGGCTTCACTTACCATAGTGATCATAGATTGTGTGTTTACAGTGGCAGGTTTTTAGCAGATAACAGTGGCATGTAGAATTAGCAACAAGACAGTGATACTGACTGGAGTAGACAGCAACAGGCAGTCAATCAGCAAGAAATAGTGACTTGGGTAATGAAGCATTCACAGTAAAATTAACAGACTCCTTAAACTGCATATGGAAAGAATTCATTTAGGTGCCAAATAATAACTATTACGTGCATTTGCTTGGAGCCAAGCATTTAAAGAGATAACAAAATCATATTTTTTCCAAATGATTCTTAACCTCAGTATGAAAGGAGTGAAGTTCAACGATACTACAAAAAAGTTTTCCTTATGCTTTTTTCCTTTTTCCCTTCAGTTCATTGTGGTATCCCTAAAGGAAGGTATGTTCAACAACGCGAACGTCCTTTTCAAAACCAAGTTTGTGGATGGTGTTTCTACAGTGGCCAGATTTACTCAGTGTCAAAACGGAAAAGTTCCAAAGGAAAGCAAATCCAAAGCAAAGGGACCCAAATGATGACATACGGAAGTACAGGTTCACTCCTTCACCTTGACCTGCTTTTTAAACATAAACTTTATAAGAACTTGGGATTCATGTTATTTGTTTATATAAAAACTTAATGTTGTTATCTAACCTATTTCCTCTTCTTTATATAATCACTTATAAGTGAGCATAAATTCCTCTCTTCTGAATCAGTGTTGACTATGGTCCAATTACTGTAATTGTGATTTTATGTATGTTTTTTCTTACACACGTCTCAATAGATTAGGGAGCTTGAGACACATAGTTGGTGGTAAATTTTGTTTGTAAGAGTGAAATTACAAAAAGTAGAGGAAATTAAATTATAGGATAAATATAGCTGATAATCAGCTCTGAATAATTCACTAATTCCTAAGGTAATATTAGTGTTTTCTGTTGCTAATAATGTCATTCAGGTTAGGAAGAATTATACAGCAAGTAGCTGTACCAACAGAGGGAACACAAAGAAAGCTCTCAGGCATCCACCGAGCTATTTATGGCTAGTTCCTTGAGGACAATGCCAGATTTAGACTCAAATGGGAAGCAGATCATAAAAGATCTGTCATTTTAATGTTTGAATATCATGTTTCTCTATGCTTGGTAATGAGTCTGTGCACTCTTTTAAAAATCTTTATTTTAGTAAGAGCTTGGGAGAAAGGTGTATTGCATGCTACTCTCTGCTGCAGTTGTATCTGAAGTCTCCTAATATGTTCAGAGATTTTTTTGTCAGCCTTTTCGTAATCCAATCAATAACAGTCTGTAGGAGCCAGCAGACTAAGCCAAATTTTCTTTTTCTTTTAGTCAGATACATATATAGTTTCATCTGTTCTATCAGAAGGGCTCCAAATTTGATGATCATTTCTTTGTGTCCTCTGTTTTTCTATTCAAAACCATGGATTTCCTTTAAGATTTCAAAAGATGGTACTAACAAACACAGTAAGAATACTATTGATACCTGTGATGCTTAGTATTTCTTAGTACGTTCCCAGATTTACTCAGTGTCAAAACGGAAAAGTTCCAAAGGAAAGCAAATCCAAAGCAAAGGGACCCAAATGATGACATACGGAAGTACAGGTTCACTCCTTCACCTTGACCTGCTTTTTAAACATAAACTTTATAAGAACTTGGGATTCATGTTATTTGTTTATATAAAAACTTAATGTTGTTATCTAACCTATTTCCTCTTCTTTATATAATCACTTATAAGTGAGCATAAATTCCTCTCTTCTGAATCAGTGTTGACTATGGTCCAATTACTGTAATTGTGATTTTATGTATGTTTTTTCTTACACACGTCTCAATAGATTAGGGAGCTTGAGACACATAGTTGGTGGTAAATTTTGTTTGTAAGAGTGAAATTACAAAAAGTAGAGGAAATTAAATTATAGGATAAATATAGCTGATAATCAGCTCTGAATAATTCACTAATTCCTAAGGTAATATTAGTGTTTTCTGTTGCTAATAATGTCATTCAGGTTAGGAAGAATTATACAGCAAGTAGCTGTACCAACAGAGGGAACACAAAGAAAGCTCTCAGGCATCCACCGAGCTATTTATGGCTAGTTCCTTGAGGACAATGCCAGATTTAGACTCAAATGGGAAGCAGATCATAAAAGATCTGTCATTTTAATGTTTGAATATCATGTTTCTCTATGCTTGGTAATGAGTCTGTGCACTCTTTTAAAAATCTTTATTTTAGTAAGAGCTTGGGAGAAAGGTGTATTGCATGCTACTCTCTGCTGCAGTTGTATCTGAAGTCTCCTAATATGTTCAGAGATTTTTTTGTCAGCCTTTTCGTAATCCAATCAATAACAGTCTGTAGGAGCCAGCAGACTAAGCCAAATTTTCTTTTTCTTTTAGTCAGATACATATATAGTTTCATCTGTTCTATCAGAAGGGCTCCAAATTTGATGATCATTTCTTTGTGTCCTCTGTTTTTCTATTCAAAACCATGGATTTCCTTTAAGATTTCAAAAGATGGTACTAACAAACACAGTAAGAATACTATTGATACCTGTGATGCTTAGTATTTCTTAGTACGTTCCCAGAACCATGTCTTCCAAACTCCAAATCGTGAAAGTTCTGATGTGATCTAACCAGACCTTGGGTATGTTATTTTGGTCCCACATTTCTTAATAATTTGAGTCATAGTTCCTTTGTGGTATCCTTTTCCTACTATAACACCCAGGTAACTGATACTGTGGGGCACATTGGAAAGATTGAATATGGAATTAGTCATGGGAGGAGAAGACAGAGCTGTAAATGCTGAGTCACAGGAAGGTCCAGTAGTATGTACAGTAGACCTAAGTATGGTGGCATGGTTGTTTAGCCACTAAGTCCTATCCTACTGTTGCAGCCTCATGGACTCTAGCCTGCCAGGCCCCTCTGTCCATGGAATTCCTTTTCAAATGTATTGCAAATTGTTTGCCAAAAAGAATTAAATCAATTCACACTGTCACCAATATAGTGTACCTGTTGACTACAGCCTAGTCAGCACTATTTTAATACTTCTAATGTATTAGTTATAAAAATAGTATTTAATTGCCATTTTAATTATAATTTTATAAGTAACTTGTGGGATTATTTTACCATATGTACTAATTTTCTTTCCTCAGTTGACAAATTTTCTATTTGCTTTCCTAATTTTTGTCTATGTATATAATGTTGCATTTTGATGGAAATTCTCAAATGTATTAAATTTTTGTGAGCGATTAAATTTTTATTTGATTAGAGAGAGCCTATTAAGAGCAATGAGAACATATGTTTCACAGTAGTATGAGTAACTAGTATTTATTGAGCTTTTTCTGTGCATCACTGTTTCCATTTGCACATGTTTTCACACTTAATCCTCATAAGAGTCCAGTGAGGTAAGCACTATTATCATCAGCCCTATGTAACTGAGGAAACTGAATTGAGCGGAGAAGTTATAATACAGTTAGTGACTAGCAGATCCAAGATGCACATCTTAGTAGTTGGTCTCCAGAACCTGTTAACCACACCATACAACGATATTCATTAATTTCAAAGGGAATTGAGTCATTTCTTTGTGTCCTCTGTTTTTCTATTCAAAACCATGGATTTCCTTTAAGATTTCAAAAGATGGTACTAACAAACACAGTAAGAATACTATTGATACCTGTGATGCTTAGTATTTCTTAGTACGTTCCCAGAACCATGTCTTCCAAACTCCAAATCGTGAAAGTTCTGATGTGATCTAACCAGACCTTGGGTATGTTATTTTGGTCCCACATTTCTTAATAATTTGAGTCATAGTTCCTTTGTGGTATCCTTTTCCTACTATAACACCCAGGTAACTGATACTGTGGGGCACATTGGAAAGATTGAATATGGAATTAGTCATGGGAGGAGAAGACAGAGCTGTAAATGCTGAGTCACAGGAAGGTCCAGTAGTATGTACAGTAGACCTAAGTATGGTGGCATGGTTGTTTAGCCACTAAGTCCTATCCTACTGTTGCAGCCTCATGGACTCTAGCCTGCCAGGCCCCTCTGTCCATGGAATTCCTTTTCAAATGTATTGCAAATTGTTTGCCAAAAAGAATTAAATCAATTCACACTGTCACCAATATAGTGTACCTGTTGACTACAGCCTAGTCAGCACTATTTTAATACTTCTAATGTATTAGTTATAAAAATAGTATTTAATTGCCATTTTAATTATAATTTTATAAGTAACTTGTGGGATTATTTTACCATATGTACTAATTTTCTTTCCTCAGTTGACAAATTTTCTATTTGCTTTCCTAATTTTTGTCTATGTATATAATGTTGCATTTTGATGGAAATTCTCAAATGTATTAAATTTTTGTGAGCGATTAAATTTTTTATTTGATTAGAGAGAGCCTATTAAGAGCAATGAGAACATATGTTTCACAGTAGTATGAGTAACTAGTATTTATTGAGCTTTTTCTGTGCATCACTGTTTCCATTTGCACATGTTTTCACACTTAATCCTCATAAGAGTCCAGTGAGGTAAGCACTATTATCATCAGCCCTATGTAACTGAGGAAACTGAATTGAGCGGAGAAGTTATAATACAGTTAGTGACTAGCAGATCCAAGATGCACATCTTAGTAGTTGGTCTCCAGAACCTGTTACACACCACCTCTCGAACATCTGCGTTTTTTGTACATAGGAACTTACAAGAGGTTTGGATGACAGGTATACACCACATGTGATAAGAACTCAAACATTTGAAGAAAGGAGTCCTTGCATTTTTGTTACTGGCGTTTCAGGTGTGCAAAGAGCAAACACCAAAGCAAAAGTGGGAGAAGCCCTCCTCTCCATTAGATGGTGGAGTCTTCTAAGAGAACAGCACTCCCACAGCTACGCCATGTGCAAGTCAGGGCTGTTGCTTCAATTTGTATACTTTTTTTTATTCTCTTGTTTTATTGCGCTGGCTTGAACTTCCAGCACTTTTTCTCAAAATTAGGAGGAAAGCATTCAGTCTTTCACCACTGAAAATTACAATGTTAGCTATAAGCTTTTGGTAGATATTCTTTATCATCTATCTTAATCTTTACTCTAGATACATAAGAATAAAGAGTGCATTAAATAGAAAGATGAGGGGGTAAAAACAACATATGACAGAAAAACAAGAGAAAATCAGTAAAACCAACATTTGGTTCTCAGAAGAGCAACAGAACCGGTAGATCTCTAATTAGACCAATCAAGTAAACTAGCGAAATGACAATCACTAATATCAGGAATTAAAGAAGAGGTATCATGATGAACCTTACGTTGTTACAAAATTATGATCATTTTTATGCCAGTATAAATTTGACCGCTGAAAATGGAAAAAATTAAGGAGAGAAAATTCACTAAAACTGACAAGAGACAAATCCTGAATAACCTCACAACTCTGAATACCTAAGATGAGTCATATACCTAAAAGTAATAGTGACATTTTTCGAAGAAGAAAATTTTGATGGCCTTAGATTAGGCAAAGATTTCTGAGGAGCAAAAAAAAAAAAAAATCAAACCATAAAAAAAATCATTAAATTGAAAATCTCTTCAAAAGAAAACAAAAACCACAGACCAGGAGAAAGTGCAATGTACAGAGTTAACAGAATCACACGAGGAAGAAAGAACTTGCCACTCACATGTTCAGTGTTCCATGAATGGTGCAAAGTGGTAGGTGGAACTGCTGTCTCTTGAGCTTAAATCAGGGCCGCACACTGTTCAAGGTGAACCAACTGCCTTCATGGCCCCATGTTTGAATTTTTTAAAAATGGCATTTTCACTTGAGTGTATTTAGTGAAGCTGTAAGAGTTATTTCATATCCCAACTTCCTGAGTACATCTTTAATAATCTGAGTGATAAAATGAGAATCATGTATAAAGCACTTACATACTGCATATAAAAACATGATGATGATTTTGCAGAAATGCAGTTATTTCAGTTGGGATATGAAGTAACTTTTTTCATAGAATTTCATTTTTATTTGAACAGAAGACTAAGACAAATTGTGTTTATTAACTCTATGGTATTTGGTAGACATTTCTCAAACATAACTGTGAGCCTTTCATACTTGTTGCAAATAATAAAATTGTAGCTTTCAAATGAACATTAGAATTTTGGCCACTTCATATTCCTTTTTGTGAACCTGACATCTGCTTAATACAAAAGACTTTTCTGATAACACTTGTGGCATTATTAAATGGGATTTTAAAAAATACTGTATTATGGGGCTTCCCTGGTGGTCCAGTGGGTAAAGAGTCTGCCTTGCAGTGCAAGGGGCACCAGTTTGATCCCTGGCCTGGAAAGATCCCACGTGCTGTGGAACAGCTAGACCAGTGTATCCAATTATGAGATAGCACTCTGAAGTGCAGGTGCACAGAGCTGGTGCTCTGCAATGAGAGAGGCCACTGCGGTGGGAGACCCACACAGGCCAAAGAATAAAGATAGATGAAAATAAATAAAAAACCAATAAAGAGAAGCAAAAACATTAAAAAATAATAATAATACTGTATTATGAAATGTGCTAACATTTGGAATATCTGCGTAACTCAGTGAATGGTTTTTTTCCAGTTGTCAATGCATGGTGTTACAAAATCACAGATGGGCAAAATAGCCATTCTAATTACAGGATGGACTGATGATTTTAATGTTACAAGGTAGGAGAACAACTGGCTTAAGAAGCTGTCACTTGTTGCATTTTGTTAGTATCAAGAAAGAATATGCACAGTATCTAATATTTTTCCATTTCCCAGCTACATAGGTATTGTCAATTTTAGACAGGAAACTTGAATAATCTTTCCAAAGTCATACAACTAAAAAGAAGTGGAGGTGGGATTTAGACTCACACTGTCTGGCTGAAGAGCCATATTCCTAGACATTATATCAAACTATGAGTTAGGTATACTTCTTGCTTTGTGCCTGGAACTGAGAAAACATTCACATCATTTTGCATAGGCAAGATTCTTAGGTCCCTTGTCATGAATGGGTCGGAGCAAGGAGTGATATGTTTAAATTCATTGTAGAGAAGAGACTGCCAATTAGGCCTAAGGATCTAGTGAGAGTATAACTGCCAATCCCTAAAGGTAGCACAGAATGGCAGGCAAAGCCGTCCCTTCTCTTGCCATCAGTTAAAGACCAGCGTTTTCCTCAGGAGGCTGAGGGTTCACGTATGATCCTTTACAATTTCTCTATGCAGACTATAAGAAGAGCTATGTAACTTGATGGTATTAAGCATCTAAAGTTGTTTTAAACCTCAGGGCTGACTCTCGTTTCATTCTGCATTCTAAGCTCTCCAGTCACCCACTTGGAGGCGTTACAGCCTATCTTAAACTTACTGCCTTTTATGGAGGACCCCCAGCCAGTCTGCAGGGGCTGCTGCTCCTGAACACAGCTCGCTTCTCTGCGTTCTGCTTCTGCTCTGTAGGTTTTGTGAAAAGGCTATAAATTGTTTATTGTATTCCAAAGTTGAAAGGTTTTCATTTCACATCAACTTTAATCAAAGACGCAGTTTTAAATCCCTTGGTAACTTAGGTATAGGAATTTGCTTTATTGCTGGTTACTTAGGATTAAAAATTCAAGGCAGATGTTAATTCGAAGGAAAAAAGAGTCTGAAAAGACTTTTATCCTGAGATTGCTTCCAGCTCAGCATAAGGAGGCAGGTGTTAAGTACATCCTGATTACCTATGCTTTGGGGAACCAGAAACAGCATGAGTAATTTACTTTTATAAATAATTCCAATGCATTAGTCATACCTTCCTTCCCTCCCTCACGTAATTTCCACTAAGGCCTAAATGGACCAAAAATGTACTGTGTTGCCAGTCCGCAGGCTGTGCTCTTTCCTGGTGGGTTGCTATTGAAAAAGAAGGCAAGATGTAGATTCAGGATGAAAGAGAAAGGGGGGGGAGGAAACGAACATATATCGACCGCACAGTTTCATCCATTCTAAGAACAGAGTTGCTTTGATCATTTTCAGATGAAAGAAACAGCCACCAAGAAGCTAATTTGCCTCCTCAACCAAGGTGCCCCCTAATCAGAATTTGAGAACGTGTCTCTGTTTCCATGGTTCATGATCTTTCAGCTACACAAACTCTTTCTAATACAGTATTTTAAAATATAAAATTATTTAAAGGAAAAACCTTTCCACGGAAGATTTGCCTAAATATGTATTAGCCTGTCACATGAAAAAAAACGCCTTTTCCATGGTTCTATGAGAGTATAACTGCATCTAAGGTGATCCCGCCCTTTATCAGTTAAAGACCAGCGTTTTCCTCAGGAGGCTGAGGGTTCACGATGATCCTATACAATTTCTCTATGCAGACTATAAGAAGAGCTATGTAACTTGATGGTATTAAGCATCTAAAGTTGTTTTAAACCTCAGGGCTGACTCTCGTTTCATTCTGCATTCTAAGCTCTCCAGTCACCCACTTGGAGGCGTTACAGCCTATCTTAAACTTACTGCCTTTTATGGAGGACCCCCAGCCAGTCTGCAGGGGCTGCTGCTCCTGAACACAGCTCGCTTCTCTGCGTTCTGCTTCTGCTCTGTAGGTTTTGTGAAAAGGCTATAAATTGTTTATTGTATTCCAAAGTTGAAAGGTTTTCATTTCACATCAACTTTAATCAAAGACGCAGTTTTAAATCCCTTGGTAACTTAGGTATAGGAATTTGCTTTATTGCTGGTTACTTAGGATTAAAAATTCAAGGCAGATGTTAATTCGAAGGAAAAAAGAGTCTGAAAAGACTTTTATCCTGAGATTGCTTCCAGCTCAGCATAAGGAGGCAGGTGTTAAGTACATCCTGATTACCTATGCTTTGGGGAACCAGAAACAGCATGAGTAATTTACTTTTATAAATAATTCCAATGCATTAGTCATACCTTCCTTCCCTCCCTCACGTAATTTCCACTAAGGCCTAAATGGACCAAAAATGTACTGTGTTGCGAGTCCGCAGGCTGTGCTCTTTCCTGGTGGGTTGCTATTGAAAAGAAGGCAAGATGTAGATTCAGGATGAAAGAGAAAGGGGGGGGAGGAAACGAACATATATCGACCGCACAGTTTCATCCATTCTAAGAACAGAGTTGCTTTGATCATTTTCAGATGAAAGAAACAGCCACCAAGAAGCTAATTTGCCTCCTCAACCAAGGTGCCCCCTAATCAGAATTTGAGAACGTGTCTCTGTTTCCATGGTTCATGATCTTTCAGCTACACAAACTCTTTCTAATACAGTATTTTAAAATATAAAATTATTTAAAGGAAAAACCTTTCCACGGAAGATTTGCCTAAATATGTATTAGCCTGTCACATGAACCCCTTTTCCTTTCCATTTTCATAAAACTGTAAAATAGCGGAAAATACAAAATAAGTACAAATAACCAAAAAACCATAACATCTAATTATGCAGGTCAAAGTGAAATAGTTACTGCTTAGAGTGAGGCTCTGATGCCATCTGAAGAGCAGCACGTCACCATGAACCTGGTAATGAGTCATTTTCTCCCACTTGCCTCCCTCTCCGGCACTTTGAAACCTTGCACAGCATGCTGGAAAGTCTCTCATCACCTACTAGGTTGAACACTGCTGTTCTTTAATTTCATCTCCTATTAAAATACCTCTATTTAATGCTAAAGAGAATGACAGGAGGATTGGATTGGCCAGGAAGTTCATTGAGGTTTCGCCATACTGTGTTACAGAAAAACTCATTAAGGAAAAACCCAGATGAACTGTGTAGCCAACCCAGTATAAATGAAATCACCCTGCAGTGCTTAAGATGCAAGTTGTTGAGATGAACCCCAAATATGTATGTATTTTTGCCCAAAATAAAAGGACAACAATTTAACTAAGAAGCCATTACAGACTTGAGAATGTTTCCTGAGATTGCTCCCTGGAGATCAGCTGGAAAAAAGACTGCATTATAGTATACTGAAGATATACTCGCATATTAATTCTTTGGCAAGGTTCTTTCCACGGAAGCATTCTGACTGGTATTCACACCTGTGTGCCACAGTCCTTTATGTAGGATACAGCTTCTCCAGCTTCCTCAAAGCTTCCAGTTTCAGAACAAGGAGTAAGGAATAGCTAGCTAAAGTAACTTTCCTATTTGGGGTCCAATTTTTAATTTCTCAAAGTCCTATAAAGATGTCAGATATAACCTATTTATTATGCCTTTTTCATAATGGGAAATTGATAATATCAAGCTGGTAGAATGATAGAAAACTTACAGCATGGTACCTGCTTGACCTTCCTTGTAAAACACACGGTACAGAAAACAGGTTAAACCCTATTCTCATTAGCACATGGAGACAAGATACGGAAACAGCCTAAGTGCCCATCGACGGATGAATGGATAAAGAAAATGTGACACACACCAACACTAGAATATTATTCATCCATAAAAAGAAAGAAAACTTGCCATTGCTAACAATGTGAATGAACTTTGAGGGCTTTATGCTAAGTAAAATAAGTCAGAGAGACAAAATACTGTATGATCTCACACGTGGAAATCTAAAACAAAAAACCTACGCTCACAAATACAGGGAACAGATTGGTGGGTGCAAGAAGTGGGGGGATTGACAAGCTTTCAGTTATAAATCATGGGGATATAATGTACAGCACAGTGATTATACTAATACTACTATGTTCTGTTGATACATTGAAAAGTTCACAAGCGATCTTGAAGGTTACAAGAAAAAAATTTTGTAATTATGTATGGCAATGGACGTTAATTAGGTTTACTGTTCTAATTTTGCAGTGTATACAAATATTTATCATTATGTTATATGCCTGAAACTATGTCAGTTTGGCCTCATTTAAAAAAAAAAATGAAGCTGGAAAGGCAGTCTAGGATTGGATTGAGAAAAGTGACTTTGAATAGTCCTCTGAACAAATTGATTTGAATGGAAAATTGATGCTAGAAAATCTAATCAGATACCAGAATAAAACTGAAACTCCCTCATAAAATATAAAAAGAAAATGGACAAAAATTATTCGCATTTAAAACTTAGGAAATTTAGCACAGTTCTAAGAAGAACAATAACCAGAGACATAATTAAAATGTCCCTGACTGAGAGAAAAGTACCACAAATGCAGCTAAAAGATGTTCCTTTGTTTTGTTGGAAAAGGAACCACTATTCACACCTGTGTGCCACAGTCCTTTATGTAGGATACCCCAAAATTCTTTAAAAAGGAGTAAGGAATAGCTAGCTAAAGTAACTTTCCTATTTGGGGTCCAATTTTTAATTTCTCAAAGTCCTATAAAGATGTCAGATATAACCTATTTATTATGCCTTTTTCATAATGGGAAATTGATAATATCAAGCTGGTAGAATGATAGAAAACTTACAGCATGGTACCTGCTTGACCTTCCTTGTAAAACACACGGTACAGAAAACAGGTTAAACCCTATTCTCATTAGCACATGGAGACAAGATACGGAAACAGCCTAAGTGCCCATCGACGGATGAATGGATAAAGAAAATGTGACACACACCAACACTAGAATATTATTCATCCATAAAAAGAAAGAAAACTTGCCATTGCTAACAATGTGAATGAACTTTGAGGGCTTTATGCTAAGTAAAATAAGTCAGAGAGACAAAATACTGTATGATCTCACACGTGGAAATCTAAAACAAAAAACCTACGCTCACAAATACAGGGAACAGATTGGTGGGTGCAAGAAGTGGGGGGATTGACAAGCTTTCAGTTATAAATCATGGGGATATAATGTACAGCACAGTGATTATACTAATACTACTATGTTCTGTTGATACATTGAAAAGTTCACAAGCGATCTTGAAGGTTACAAGAAAAAAATTTTGTAATTATGTATGGCAATGGACGTTAATTAGGTTTACTGTTCTAATTTTGCAGTGTATACAAATATTTATCATTATGTTATATGCCTGAAACTATGTCAGTTTGGCCTCATTTAAAAAAAAAAATGAAGCTGGAAAGGCAGTCTAGGATTGGATTGAGAAAAGTGACTTTGAATAGTCCTCTGAACAAATTGATTTGAATGGAAAATTGATGCTAGAAAATCTAATCAGATACCAGAATAAAACTGAAACTCCCTCATAAAATATAAAAAGAAAATGGACAAAAATTATTCGCATTTAAAACTTAGGAAATTTAGCACAGTTCTAAGAAGAACAATAACCAGAGACATAATTAAAATGTCCCTGACTGAGAGAAAAGTACCACAAATGCAGCTAAAAGATGTTCCTTTGTTTTGTTGGAAAAGGAACCACACCTAAAGCTATTTAGGCCTTCTGATTTGCTTTTTATTTTAAAGGCACCATCTATAACTAAACTGGAAGTCTGATAAACTCAAACTTGAATTCATGGTGTGGAAATAGTCAATTCACTATCTTTTTAACTCCAGACATATTAATGAAAATCCACTGCACCTTTTGGTCCCTTCTTCTCTGTCTAAACTACAGAAATACCAAACTCAGAAACCTGGGACAGAAATAAGGTTTGGCTTACATTAGGTGCTTAAGCCATAAGAGTGGGTAACAGGGCATCAGAATCAACATCACTTTTTTCTTTCTCCCCTGCCTCAGGCACTCTCCTCTTCCCTCCCGACTCTATCTATTCAAGTCTTGCTACAAACTTGATTCTCCCTTGTTTGCCAGGCCTTCTTTTGGTGTTTAATGGCATGTTCTTGCAGGTAGATCTTTGCCAGAATTTCTACAGGACAGTTTTCCCCCAATACTATTTTTTCTCCTAAACCCGTGTTCCGACTTCACACCCAGATCCAGCGTCCGTCTAGAACTACAGCCCACACTAAGCCTTGCATCATTCACACTGGCTTGTTTGGGAAGAAATTGGGACCTTTTGAATGTTTTAAGTAAAAATAAATTGTAAGCAATTTGACTCATAAACGCACTCTTTCTCCAAAGAAAATGAAAAGTTTTTGAGAATACAGCCAACTAATTCCGTAATTGCAGAATCCTCTAAATCAGTGATGCTCTCTACCCTGTCACAGGGAACATTATCACATAATCCAGATACGAAGGCTTATTGCACATTAAGTTTATAAATGTAGCAACTGCCACAGTGGAAGAATTTCTTAGCACTGAATCATAGGGGTTAACAAATTAATGTGTTGGTATAAAGACCTGTTTCAGCTGTGTGCATCTGAAAAATATGATTTGAATAGAAAGAAAAATTGATGCTAGAAAATCTAATCAGATACCAGAATAAAACTGAAACTCCCTCATAAAATATAAAAAGAAAATGGACAAAATTATTCGCATTTAAAACTTAGGAAATTTAGCACAGTTCTAAGAAGAACAATAACCAGAGACATAATTAAAATGTCCCTGACTGAGAGAAAAGTACCACAAATGCAGCTAAAAGATGTTCCTTTGTTTTGTTGGAAAAGGAACCACACCTAAAGCTATTTAGGCCTTCTGATTTGCTTTTTATTTTAAAGGCACCATCTATAACTAAACTGGAAGTCTGATAAACTCAAACTTGAATTCATGGTGTGGAAATAGTCAATTCACTATCTTTTTAACTCCAGACATATTAATGAAAATCCACTGCACCTTTTGGTCCCTTCTTCTCTGTCTAAACTACAGAAATACCAAACTCAGAAACCTGGGACAGAAATAAGGTTTGGCTTACATTAGGTGCTTAAGCCATAAGAGTGGGTAACAGGGCATCAGAATCAACATCACTTTTTTCTTTCTCCCCTGCCTCAGGCACTCTCCTCTTCCCTCCCGACTCTATCTATTCAAGTCTTGCTACAAACTTGATTCTCCCTTGTTTGCCAGGCCTTCTTTTGGTGTTTAATGGCATGTTCTTGCAGGTAGATCTTTGCCAGAATTTCTACAGGACAGTTTTCCCCCAATACTATTTTTTCTCCTAAACCCGTGTTCCGACTTCACACCCAGATCCAGCGTCCGTCTAGAACTACAGCCCACACTAAGCCTTGCATCATTCACACTGGCTTGTTTGGGAAGAAATTGGGACCTTTTGAATGTTTTAAGTAAAAATAAATTGTAAGCAATTTGACTCATAAACGCACTCTTTCTCCAAAGAAAATGAAAAGTTTTTGAGAATACAGCCAACTAATTCCGTAATTGCAGAATCCTCTAAATCAGTGATGCTCTCTACCCTGTCACAGGGAACATTATCACATAATCCAGATACGAAGGCTTATTGCACATTAAGTTTATAAATGTAGCAACTGCCACAGTGGAAGAATTTCTTAGCACTGAATCATAGGGGGGTTAACAAATTAATGTGTTGGTATAAAGACCTGTTTCAGCTGTGTGCAGGTTGTGATAGATTCCACTGAAACCGCAATTAGCAGTCTTCATGTTTTAAACATTTTCTTTCCTGAGAACACATGCTCAGAGATTTCCAGTTCTAGTTTATAGCTTCTCACCCAAATTATCATTCTTAATACACATTCCTGTTTGCACCTGAAAATGTTGCATTTCAACTGTTACTTTCTTGCAGCAAGTATATAGTATTTAAGGCTAAAAAGTTTCAAAATGAGCATATTAAAACTTGCACCTTCTTTTTGGTTGGTATAACTCAGAAGATACAATGAACAGGCAGCAATTATTTGGTGAGTGTGTGGTATTGGTTCATAGATCACTTTTGTTAGAAAATATGGTGGGGGGAAGTTTTATACTGAATATCATCTATATTCACTGGATGTAGAAAAAGCAAGGAAAAAAGTGAAATATACTGTCACCATGCTTATGTAATTTATATGCAGAGTACATCGTGCAAAATCCCAGGCTGGATGAAATACAAGCTGAAATCAAGGTGGTCTGGGGAAATATCAACAACCTCAGATATACAGATGATACCACTTTAATGGTAGAAAGTGAAAAGTAACTAAAGAGCATCTTTTTTTTTTTTTTTGGCTACTTCTACTGGTCTTTCCTTTATTTTCATCCATCTTTATGCTTTGGCCTGTGTGGGCCTCCCATCGCAGTGGCCTCTCTCACTGCATAGCACTGGCTCTGGGCACATGCACTCCAGAGCTCTGGCTCGGTAGTTGGACACATCAGTCCAACCTGGTTATGCTACTCTTTCTTTGACCTGTTCTCAGTGGACCCAGGACCAGCTCTCAGATCAAGTCTACCCCACTGATTCCCTACTACATGCTTAAAAATAAAAACTATACCCTATTGCCAAACAATCAACACCCTTAACTGTCTGAACCACATTCCCAACCTGACATTCTGCTGCCTTCCTTCATGTACATGTGGCTTCACTGCCCTGAGATATCAGCCAGCCAGCCCATCTCTCTGCCTCCTCCTGTTCTTTAAGGGCTACCAATGCTCAAAACTAAGTCCTACCTTATCCTCGAGTTCCCAATGGATCCTTATTGACTTTTTCTTTAATTCCCTAGTGAGACTCAACAGTACTTTCATCAAGTTATCATGGATATTTGTAAGCCCATGTGTTTATGAATGTGTTCATCACCAATAATTTAGTAATTTTTACTGAACTCTTATATGTGCTGAAGTACTTGAAATGTGGCAGGAATATGACACACGAGGTCCTAGCCATGCTGAGAGAGAGGTATTAAATGCATGTTCAAGGGCTTCCCTGGTGGTCCAGTGGGTAATGACACCACCTTGCAGTGCAAAGGGCTCCAGTTCCATCCCTGGCCTGGGAAGATCCCACGTTCCGCGGAGCGGCTGAACCAATATGTCCAATTACCGAGCTGGAGCTCTGGAGCACATGCGCCCAGAGCCAGTGCTCTGCGACAACAGATGCCACCGCGATGGGAGACCCACAAGAGCCAAAGAACAAAGATGGATGAAACTAGACAAATGAAAGACGAGTGGAAGTGGCCTGCCCACACCCGTCCCTCCCCACCCCCGCCAAAATAAATAAATAAATAAATATTTTTTTAAAAAAAGAACTCACATTTAAATGCATGTTCAAAAACACGCATAGAATCAATTTCTTTTTTTTTTAATTTTTAACACCATCTTTTATTATTATTTTTTTTTTACATATTTTTTGGGGGGTGGGGTGGGGGGGGGGGAGGTGGGCGGAAAGGCCACTTCTATTGGTCTTTCATTTATCTACTTTCATCCATCTTTGTTCTTTGGCCCTCCCATCGCAGTGTTCTTTGTGTGGGCCTCCCATCGCACGGCTCTGCTGTCGCAGAGCACCGGCTCTGGGCGCATGCGCCCAGAGCTCTGGCTCAGTAATTGGTCCAGCCCTCCTCAGCACGTGGAATCTTCCCAGGCCAGGATCAAACCAGTGCCAAACAATCAACACCCTTAACTGTCTGAACCACATTCCCAACCTGACATTCTGCTGCCTTCCTTCATGTACATGTGGCTTCACTGCCCTGAGATATCAGCCAGCCAGCCCATCTCTCTGCCTCCTCCTGTTCTTTAAGGGCTACCAATGCTCAAAACTAAGTCCTACCTTATCCTCGAGTTCCCAATGGATCCTTATTGACTTTTTCTTTAATTCCCTAGTGAGACTCAACAGTACTTTCATCAAGTTATCATGGATATTTGTAAGCCCATGTGTTTATGAATGTGTTCATCACCAATAATTTAGTAATTTTTACTGAACTCTTATATGTGCTGAAGTACTTGAAATGTGGCAGGAATATGACACACGAGGTCCTAGCCATGCTGGAGAGAGAGGTATTAAATGCATGTTCAAGGGCTTCCCTGGTGGTCCAGTGGGTAATGACACCACCTTGCAGTGCAAAGGGCTCCAGTTCCATCCCTGGCCTGGGAAGATCCCACGTTCCGCGGAGCGGCTGAACCAATATGTCCAATTACCGAGCTGGAGCTCTGGAGCACATGCGCCCAGAGCCAGTGCTCTGCGACAACAGATGCCACCGCGATGGGAGACCCACAAGAGCCAAAGAACAAAGATGGATGAAACTAGACAAATGAAAGACGAGTGGAAGTGGCCTGCCCACACCCGTCCCTCCCCACCCCCGCCAAAATAAATAAATAAATAAATATTTTTTTAAAAAAAGAACTCACATTTAAATGCATGTTCAAAAACACGCATAGAATCAATTTCTTTTTTTTTTAATTTTTAACACCATCTTTTATTATTATTTTTTTTTTACATATTTTTTGGGGGGTGGGGTGGGTGGGGAGGGAGGTGGGCGGAAAGGCCACTTCTATTGGTCTTTCATTTATCTACTTTCATCCATCTTTGTTCTTTGGCCCTCCCATCGCAGTGTTCTTTGTGTGGGCCTCCCATCGCAGCGGCCTCTGCTGTCGCAGAGCACCGGCTCTGGGCGCATGCGCTCCAGAGCTCTGGCTCAGTAATTGGTCCAGCCGCTCCTCAGCACGTGGAATCTTCCCAGGCCAGGGATCGAACCAGCGTCCCTTGCACTTCAAGGCAGTGTCCTTACCCACTGGACCACCAGGGAAGCCCTAGAATCAATTTCTAAGTGTCATAGAAAGGGTTTGTAAAGCTGGTACAGCAGAGAATGGATGAATATGGACAGCAGTAATTTATTATCTTTTTTAAAAAATGGAAGTATAGTTGATATATAACAGTGTTGCTTCCAGATCTATAGCGCAGAGTGATTCAGTTTTATACACGTATTTTAGGATGATTTTCCCCTATAGGTTATTAGAAACTACTGGGTATAGTTCCCTGTGCCATAAAACAGGCCCTTGTTATTTATCTATTTTATAGAGTAGTGTGTATATGTTAATCCCAAACTCCTAATGTTTCCCTTCCCTTACTTCTCCTTTGGTAACCATACATTTGTTTTCTACATCTGTGAGTCTCCTTTTGTCTTGTAAATATGTTTACTTGTATCTTTTTTTTTTTTCCTTTTTTTGCCTCTAAGTCATCATTCATTTATTTTCACCCATCTTTTTTATTCTTTGGTATGTGTGGGCCTCCCACCATTGCAGTGGCCTCTCTTGTTGCAGGGCATTGGCTCTGGATGCAATCACTGCAGACAGAGCGCTGGCTCGTTATTGGACACACTGGCCCAACCACTCCACGGCACATGGGATCTTCCCAGGTCAGGGATCGAATTGGCGCCCCTTGCACTGCAAGGCGGTGTCCTTACCCACTGGACCACCAGGGAGTCTCCTAAAGAGCCTCTTGATGAAGGTGAAAGAAGAGAGTGAAAAAGCTGGCTTAAAACTCAACTTTTCAAACAGATCATGTCATCTTTTCCCATCACTTCATGGCAAATAGATGGGCAAACAATGGAAACAGTGACAGACTTATTTTTCTTGGGCTTCGAAATCACTGTGGACCATGAATGCAGCCTGAAATTAAAAAGATGCTTGCTCCTTGGAAGAAAAGCTATGACAAACCATAATAGCATAATAAAAAAGCAGAGACATCACTTTGTCTACAATGGTCTGTATAGTCAAACCTATGGTTTTCCCAGTAGTTGTGTACTGATGTGAGAGTTGGAGCTTAAACAAGGCTGAAACACCAAAGAATTGATGTCTTTCAACTGTGGCACTGAAGAAGGTTCTTGAGAGTCCCTTGGACAGCAAGGAAATGAAACCAGTCAATCCTAAATGAAATCAACCCTGAATATTCACTGGAAGGACTGATGCTGAATCTGACACTCCAACACTTTGGCCACCGATGCAAAGAGACGATTCATTGGTAAAGACCCTGATGTTGGGAAAAATAGAACGCCAAAGGAGAAGGGGACAACCGGCATCACTGAGTCAACGCGCGTGAGTTTGAACAAGCTCTGGGAGGTGGTGAACGACAGGGAAGCCCAGCGTGTTGCTGTCCATGGGATCACAAAGAGTTGGTCACAACTTTAGTGTTGGACTTCTAGAGTTATACTTGGATATTCTCTCATCTTCAAACTTTAAATTACATCATTCAACTTATTTTAACTAGTTTAATTTATTCTATATTATAATAAAAGTGGATGTGCAAAAAGGAAAAAAAAGATCTACATCTGTGAGTCTCCTTTTGTCTTGTAAATATGTTTACTTGTATCTTTTTTTCCTTTTTTTGCCTCTAAGTCATCATTCATTTATTTTCACCCATCTTTTTTATTCTTTGGTATGTGTGGGCCTCCCACCATTGCAGTGGCCTCTCTTGTTGCAGGGCATTGGCTCTGGATGCAATCACTGCAGACAGAGCGCTGGCTCGTTATTGGACACACTGGCCCAACCACTCCACGGCACATGGGATCTTCCCAGGTCAGGGATCGAATTGGCGCCCCTTGCACTGCAAGGCGGTGTCCTTACCCACTGGACCACCAGGGAGTCTCCTAAAGAGCCTCTTGATGAAGGTGAAAGAAGAGAGTGAAAAAGCTGGCTTAAAACTCAACTTTTCAAACAGATCATGTCATCTTTTCCCATCACTTCATGGCAAATAGATGGGCAAACAATGGAAACAGTGACAGACTTATTTTTCTTGGGCTTCGAAATCACTGTGGACCATGAATGCAGCCTGAAATTAAAAAGATGCTTGCTCCTTGGAAGAAAAGCTATGACAAACCATAATAGCATAATAAAAAAGCAGAGACATCACTTTGTCTACAATGGTCTGTATAGTCAAACCTATGGTTTTCCCAGTAGTTGTGTACTGATGTGAGAGTTGGAGCTTAAACAAGGCTGAAACACCAAAGAATTGATGTCTTTCAACTGTGGCACTGAAGAAGGTTCTTGAGAGTCCCTTGGACAGCAAGGAAATGAAACCAGTCAATCCTAAATGAAATCAACCCTGAATATTCACTGGAAGGACTGATGCTGAATCTGACACTCCAACACTTTGGCCACCGATGCAAAGAGACGATTCATTGGTAAAGACCCTGATGTTGGGAAAAATAGAACGCCAAAGGAGAAGGGGACAACCGGCATCACTGAGTCAACGCGCGTGAGTTTGAACAAGCTCTGGGAGGTGGTGAACGACAGGGAAGCCCAGCGTGTTGCTGTCCATGGGATCACAAAGAGTTGGTCACAACTTTAGTGTTGGACTTCTAGAGTTATACTTGGATATTCTCTCATCTTCAAACTTTAAATTACATCATTCAACTTATTTTAACTAGTTTAATTTATTCTATATTATAATAAAAGTGGATGTGCAGGAAAGAAGTGACTCAATTTATACTTTATATCTAAACATTAAAAAGAAAATTAGCCTTTCCCCTCTCCACCCACACTCTTATTTCTAGAATAATGCTTTTAGGCCACTTCTGTATCAGTCTTTCCTAAATAATATTAGTAATTCCCTTCTCTTTGTGTCAGTATCATAAAGTTTCAAGGTTTTATTTGAGGAGGTTTCTTTTTGATTTAGGAGATATGGAAGTGACCTTTCTATTTAATTAGTTTCAGAAGAAATTCCATCATGCATTCTACTTCATATTTACATCCTCAATAAAATACTATAATCTTCCTATCCATGTTGTGTAGTAGTCTTCTGACAAGCTGAAGACAAAGCAAATCAACTTTATCCGAAGACAAGACTCTGAACCGAATGATATAGTATAAGTTCACACTTTTCTCTCATTGGTGAGACACTTTTATGTCATTCTTATTATAAACACAGAACATTAGTCTGTCTCAGTTATTTTTTACAAAAGAATTCAAGGCAGTGTTCTGTGTCAAGTTTTCTGCTGCTTTGCATACATCTAGTTATTTAAGGTTCAACAATGAATGGCATAGCTTCTGTATACTTTCAACTCTGTTTAGACAATGTTGAATTAATTTTTCCATGGTCCACTGACCTCCCTCATTCCCCTCTGGGTAGAAAGAAAGAAAATTACATCCTAAGGGAGGAACACACTCTCTAGGTCCCAGCCATCTTAAGAAGGCTTTCTTGGTCAATGTGGGGCTCTGAATTGAAAGAGGACCATTGCAAGCATAAGGAAGCTTAAGCACATGGTTTCAGTTTGGAGCTAAGATGGCGCCTACAGGAAGGGACATGGGCTTGAAAGGAAGCTTAAGCACATTGTTTAAGGAAGCTTAAGCACATTGTTTCAGTTTGGAGCTAAGATGGTGCCTACAGGAAGAGACGAGGGCGTGATCTAAATTGTTAAGTGATGGTTAAAATTTCTGATTGGTTCCCCTGGTTTATGCGCTCGTGGATGATTGCTTGACCTTTAGCTTGATTGGTGTAATCTATAGGAAGCCCCGTGCAAAACCCCCTTCACTTGCCTATAAAAGCTGTGAATCTGCATTAATAAAACGGAACTGCTTTGACAGAACCCCTGTTGCCTCTGATTGTCTCCCGCCTGCCGGGGGTGCTGGGTGGCAGGCAGCAAGACCCACCTCTCCGAGATCTCCCGGTTCAGCCGGGGGCAATCCCACTGCCTTCCTTTCTGTGGAAGGTCCCCGCAGGTCAAAGCACAAATGTGCATTTTTCCTTATTTGTTATTGCTTCTAGAAGAATACTACACGTTTAGTCTTTTTTCTTGCTATGTAAATTTTTAAAAGATTACCCAAAAGGCTTGAAAGATATTGTACAAAACATGAAATCACAGAGGACAGTGGTATTTAGGAGTATTTTTATATTCAAATAATTCATCCAGATTATTGACATTATTATGTAATATATTTCATGTTTTAAAAATAATGTTTATGGGGCTTCCCTGATGGTCCAGTGGGTAGGACACTGTCTTGCAGTGCAAGGGGTGGTGCTGGTTCGATCCCTGGCCTGGGAAGATCCCATGTGCTAGGGCTGGAAGTAGCATGCGATACACAGAACATTAGTCTGTCTCAGTTATTTTTTACAAAAGAATTCAAGGCAGTGTTCTGTGTCAAGTTTTCTGCTGCTTTGCATACATCTAGTTATTTAAGGTTCAACAATGAATGGCATAGCTTCTGTATACTTTCAACTCTGTTTAGACAATGTTGAATTAATTTTTCCATGGTCCACTGACCTCCCTCATTCCCCTCTGGGTAGAAAGAAAGAAAATTACATCCTAAGGGAGGAACACACTCTCTAGGTCCCAGCCATCTTAAGAAGGCTTTCTTGGTCAATGTGGGGCTCTGAATTGAAAGAGGACCATTGCAAGCATAAGGAAGCTTAAGCACATGGTTTCAGTTTGGAGCTAAGATGGCGCCTACAGGAAGGGACATGGGCTTGAAAGGAAGCTTAAGCACATTGTTTAAGGAAGCTTAAGCACATTGTTTCAGTTTGGAGCTAAGATGGTGCCTACAGGAAGAGACGAGGGCGTGATCTAAATTGTTAAGTGATGGTTAAAATTTCTGATTGGTTCCCCTGGTTTATGCGCTCGTGGATGATTGCTTGACCTTTAGCTTGATTGGTGTAATCTATAGGAAGCCCCGTGCAAAACCCCCTTCACTTGCCTATAAAAGCTGTGAATCTGCATTAATAAAACGGAACTGCTTTGACAGAACCCCTGTTGCCTCTGATTGTCTCCCGCCTGCCGGGGGTGCTGGGTGGCAGGCAGCAAGACCCACCTCTCCGAGATCTCCCGGTTCAGCCGGGGGCAATCCCACTGCCTTCCTTTCTGTGGAAGGTCCCCGCAGGTCAAAGCACAAATGTGCATTTTTCCTTATTTGTTATTGCTTCTAGAAGAATACTACACGTTTAGTCTTTTTTCTTGCTATGTAAATTTTTAAAAGATTACCCAAAAGGCTTGAAAGATATTGTACAAAACATGAAATCACAGAGGACAGTGGTATTTAGGAGTATTTTTATATTCAAATAATTCATCCAGATTATTGACATTATTATGTAATATATTTCATGTTTTAAAAATAATGTTTATGGGGCTTCCCTGATGGTCCAGTGGGTAGGACACTGTCTTGCAGTGCAAGGGGTGGGTGCTGGTTCGATCCCTGGCCTGGGAAGATCCCATGTGCTGCGGAGCGGCTGGACCCATGTGTCCAACTACAGAGCCGGAGCTCTTGGAGAGCATGCGCCCGGAACCGGTGCTCTGTAGTGACAGAGGCCACTGTAATGGTGGGAGGCCCACACAGGCCAAAAGAACAAAGATGGATGAAAGTGAATAAATGAAAGGCCAATAGAAGTGGCCAAATAAATGTTTATGGGCTTTCATGGTGGTCCAGTGGGTAAAGAGTCCACCTTGCAGTGCAAGGGGCCCCGTTTTGATCCCTAGCCTGGGAAGAAAATATATTGGAATAAAATTGTGCTAAGCAGACCAATAAAAAGTAACTGAATGAGACTAAAAAATTTAATGATACTAAAAAATAATTAAAATTTACATTAAAAGTTGTTAAGGTGTCTGAGAAACCAAATCAACAGTATTGCAAACAAATGTACTGTTTGAGTTACTGGGGAAAAGGGGGCATAAAGACAGAAGTGTAAGTAATGTAAAATAACAGAGTTTAGCCAAAAGGGACCTAATACTCTTCCTAAAGAAGTCAGAAACTAGTTCCCCAGAAAATAAAGATATAATGTAAGAAGTGAAGACAGGCTTGAGCTTAAAAGGTCTCACTGAGTGTTTAATGCTTAATGAAGAGAAAAATATCTAGATAAAACCCTTACTATGTCTAGAAATAATGCATAAATATATAACTTAAATGTATGTAATACATAAACACATGTACTTTAAATAAATTATAAAGAATTTAATGAAGGAAAACCCTCTGAATAACCTTGATATCTCTTCAAAATATTATATATGAAAAGATATATAAATAGAATCTACATGTGAAAAGTGTGACACATGAATTCTATATTCAGGCAAATTGAGAAAACAAAATTAAAATTTCAAGTATTGTACAAAACATGAAATCACAGAGGACAGTGGTATTTAGGAGTATTTTTATATTCAAATAATTCATCCAGATTATTGACATTATTATGTAATATATTTCATGTTTTAAAAATAATGTTTATGGGGCTTCCCTGATGGTCCAGTGGGTAGGACACTGTCTTGCAGTGCAAGGGGTGGGTGCTGGTTCGATCCCTGGCCTGGGAAGATCCCATGTGCTGCGGAGCGGCTGGACCCATGTGTCCAACTACAGAGCCGGAGCTCTTGGAGAGCATGCGCCCGGAACCGGTGCTCTGTAGTGACAGAGGCCACTGTAATGGTGGGAGGCCCACACAGGCCAAAAGAACAAAGATGGATGAAAGTGAATAAATGAAAGGCCAATAGAAGTGGCCAAATAAATGTTTATGGGCTTTCCTGGTGGTCCAGTGGGTAAAGAGTCCACCTTGCAGTGCAAGGGGCCCCGTTTTGATCCCTAGCCTGGGAAGAAAATATATTGGAATAAAATTGTGCTAAGCAGACCAATAAAAAGTAACTGAATGAGACTAAAAAATTTAATGATACTAAAAAATAATTAAAATTTACATTAAAAGTTGTTAAGGTGTCTGAGAAACCAAATCAACAGTATTGCAAACAAATGTACTGTTTGAGTTACTGGGGAAAAGGGGGCATAAAGACAGAAGTGTAAGTAATGTAAAATAACAGAGTTTAGCCAAAAGGGACCTAATACTCTTCCTAAAGAAGTCAGAAACTAGTTCCCCAGAAAATAAAGATATAATGTAAGAAGTGAAGACAGGCTTGAGCTTAAAAGGTCTCACTGAGTGTTTAATGCTTAATGAAGAGAAAAATATCTAGATAAAACCCTTACTATGTCTAGAAATAATGCATAAATATATAACTTAAATGTATGTAATACATAAACACATGTACTTTAAATAAATTATAAAGAATTTAATGAAGGAAAACCCTCTGAATAACCTTGATATCTCTTCAAAATATTATATATGAAAAGATATATAAATAGAATCTACATGTGAAAAAGTGTGACACATGAATTCTATATTCAGGCAAATTGAGAAAACAATTAAAATTTCATATAGTCCAAAGTATATCCCAGTGGTGCCTAACATAAATGCTTTTCCTTCTTTCTGATTTTTTTATTTGTTTGACAGACTACCTGAAAAGAACTCAGATTAGGAATAGGTTTACAAAGCACAACTGAGTTCCATAAAATAAAACTATATAGCTCAGGAATGTTTACTGCATTTCCACTAGAAGTCTACATTCTAATTATTAAGCAGTCACAAATCTGTATTTCATGCAAAATAAAATTTCTTTATAATCATAGTTTATTATAATTATGGTACCCTATATTTATTGGGGCTTTAAATTTTATTATAAGTATTAAAATGAAATTAGAAACAATTTAGTTCCCAATTTACTGACATACTGTTAAAGAAAAAGTCAGCTCAACAGGCCAAGTTAACTCTGTGTTCGTTTAAATGTTAAGTGCATACTCTTCAGATTGGTGCAATCTGGGTTTAGGATCAAGATTTCTATGCCAAGAATTTGGATATACATTGACTAAACCTGACATAAACCACTATGGTCTATTGCTAAAGTAGCATTCAGAAATGCAGGCATAGTGTGGACAGAGATAAGATTCAGATATTGATACCAAGCTGTTTCTCAAGTACACAAGTTTTGTAAGTAACCATCATGCATGGCTGTGTGTCTATGTGTGTGCATGTGTGTAGTCAGAACACTTAACGTCTACTCTCTTAGCAGCCTTCACATACAGAATATTGTTAACTCTATAGTCATGTTGTATATTAGATCCCCCAAATGCATTCAAGCAAACATATTCACACTTCACTTTGCATTTGTAGGTCATAGAATAGTTTGTGTGGGTTCTTGGCCTTTGCAACTTCATAAAGAGATGGAAAAGTTTTGACTATATCTGGTATAACAACATTTCTCTTTACAAGAACATGTAGTTCACTATTGAAAGCATATAAAATACAAATCACAATGTTATTACCCAGTTTTATAACCAAGTCATGTATATACTTCTGATATTTCTTTCTGTCCAAAGTATGGAATATATACTTTCTTTTTTAAAAGAGTGCATATTTTTGCAATGGTTTCTTCTTGAACAATATATGAATAATTTGTAGAAGTTTTCATGTTCTTTTTATAAAATAAACATTACTTAATATACTCATAATTACAGTTCATATGTTTTTATATGGCTCTCAATATTTACATGTATATTACATGTATACATATATGCTATTATAATTATGATGGAGTACATTTAAATTCAGATGGCAAATAATTATGGAAATTGTTGATGGTATTTTATAAAATAGAAGAAAATGTACAAAAAGTCATGTGCTTTTTAAAAAGAAATTGTATATATACATATTATATTTAGTGTGTGTGCATGTTTGTGTGTGTATAAAATAGAAAAATTGATATTTTTTAACCAATCTAATAATTGTGGGTCTTTGATTATAAGTATTAAAATGAAATTAGAAACAATTTAGTTCCCAATTTACTGACATACTGTTAAAGAAAAAGTCAGCTCAACAGGCCAAGTTAACTCTGTGTTCGTTTAAATGTTAAGTGCATACTCTTCAGATTGGTGCAATCTGGGTTTAGGATCAAGATTTCTATGCCAAGAATTTGGATATACATTGACTAAACCTGACATAAACCACTATGGTCTATTGCTAAAGTAGCATTCAGAAATGCAGGCATAGTGTGGACAGAGATAAGATTCAGATATTGATACCAAGCTGTTTCTCAAGTACACAAGTTTTGTAAGTAACCATCATGCATGGCTGTGTGTCTATGTGTGTGCATGTGTGTAGTCAGAACACTTAACGTCTACTCTCTTAGCAGCCTTCACATACAGAATATTGTTAACTCTATAGTCATGTTGTATATTAGATCCCCCAAATGCATTCAAGCAAACATATTCACACTTCACTTTGCATTTGTAGGTCATAGAATAGTTTGTGTGGGTTCTTGGCCTTTGCAACTTCATAAAGAGATGGAAAAGTTTTGACTATATCTGGTATAACAACATTTCTCTTTACAAGAACATGTAGTTCACTATTGAAAGCATATAAAATACAAATCACAATGTTATTACCCAGTTTTATAACCAAGTCATGTATATACTTCTGATATTTCTCTCTGTCCAAAGTATGGAATATATACTTTCTTTTTTAAAAGAGTGCATATTTTTGCAATGGTTTCTTCTTGAACAATATATGAATAATTTGTAGAAGTTTTCATGTTCTTTTTTTATAAAATAAACATTACTTAATATACTCATAATTACAGTTCATATGTTTTTATATGGCTCTCAATATTTACATGTATATTACATGTATACATATATGCTATTATAATTATGATGGAGTACATTTAAATTCAGATGGCAAATAATTATGGAAATTGTTGATGGTATTTTATAAAATAGAAGAAAATGTACAAAAAGTCATGTGCTTTTTAAAAAGAAATTGTATATATACATATTATATTTAGTGTGTGTGCATGTTTGTGTGTGTATAAAATAGAAAAATTGATATTTTTTAACCAATCTAATAATTGTGGGTCTTTGATTTTTTCCAGGTTTTGTGTAAGTAACCTTGCAATGAATATTGTTATAGTTAAATTTTTGATCCTTATATATTTCTGGTATTTCAAGGCCTGTTATATGACACAGATGTCTATTAAGTGTCTATTAAGTGAATAATTTTCAAAGCATTTATAAATTTAACTGTAGACATGTAATTCTGATATGGCCTTTCCAATACTGAAAATATGTTAAATGGGATAGTAAATTTTACTAGTTAGATTTTTGGTTTGATCCCTGCATCAGGAAGATCTGCTGGAGAAGGAAATGGTGACCCATTCCAGTATTCTTGCCTGGAGAATCCCATGGACAGAAAAGCCCGGTGGGCTTCAGTGCCTGGGGTTGCAAAGAATCAGACATGACTAAGTGACTGAGCACACACAGATTTTTGTTGTAGCCTTGCAACATGGCTCTGTCCTTCACCTATTTATTCAGAAGTCCATTCCTCATACTACTTCTAGTATCTTTATAAAACAAAGAATGATTCTGTCATGTCTTTGTTTTAAAACTCTATATGTCTTCCGTATTGTCCACAAACTGGGTTTCCAAGGACAGTGATACTATAACTGTGGTCTTTGCTTCAGGTTCCATCTCTGCCACACAACTGCTTCACTCCCAGGTCCTTTCTCCCGTACCCAAAACCTGATACACACGCATGCACACATGACCCATCTCTCGTGCAGCCTTCTTCCTGATGAACTCTTATTCTTCAAAACCCAAAAAGGCATGACTCTCTCTGTTGTGATTTTTTTTCATGCTTCTGGGATGCTGAGCATTCTTCTAGTGTAGCCCTTATGACTCTGAATAGTATTTATAGTTCCAGATTTCAAAATTAGACCATAAACTACTCCAATTCAAGAATAATATTTTATAATTATGATGGAGTACATTTAAACAGATGGCAAATAATTATGGAAATTGTTGATGGTATTTTATAAAATAGAAGAAAATGTACAAAAAGTCATGTGCTTTTTAAAAAGAAATTGTATATATACATATTATATTTAGTGTGTGTGCATGTTTGTGTGTGTATAAAATAGAAAAATTGATATTTTTTAACCAATCTAATAATTGTGGGTCTTTGATTTTTTCCAGGTTTTGTGTAAGTAACCTTGCAATGAATATTGTTATAGTTAAATTTTTGATCCTTATATATTTCTGGTATTTCAAGGCCTGTTATATGACACAGATGTCTATTAAGTGTCTATTAAGTGAATAATTTTCAAAGCATTTATAAATTTAACTGTAGACATGTAATTCTGATATGGCCTTTCCAATACTGAAAATATGTTAAATGGGATAGTAAATTTTACTAGTTAGATTTTTGGTTTGATCCCTGCATCAGGAAGATCTGCTGGAGAAGGAAATGGTGACCCATTCCAGTATTCTTGCCTGGAGAATCCCATGGACAGAAAAGCCCGGTGGGCTTCAGTGCCTGGGGTTGCAAAGAATCAGACATGACTAAGTGACTGAGCACACACAGATTTTTGTTGTAGCCTTGCAACATGGCTCTGTCCTTCACCTATTTATTCAGAAGTCCATTCCTCATACTACTTCTAGTATCTTTATAAAACAAAGAATGATTCTGTCATGTCTTTGTTTTAAAACTCTATATGTCTTCCGTATTGTCCACAAACTGGGTTTCCAAGGACAGTGATACTATAACTGTGGTCTTTGCTTCAGGTTCCATCTCTGCCACACAACTGCTTCACTCCCAGGTCCTTTCTCCCGTACCCAAAACCTGATACACACGCATGCACACATGACCCATCTCTCGTGCAGCCTTCTTCCTGATGAACTCTTATTCTTCAAAACCCAAAAAGGCATGACTCTCTCTGTTGTGATTTTTTTTCATGCTTCTGGGATGCTGAGCATTCTTCTAGTGTAGCCCTTATGACTCTGAATAGTATTTATAGTTCCAGATTTCAAAATTAGACCATAAACTACTCCAATTCAAGAATAATATTTTCATCTATATTTTCCTAGCACCTTTATACAACTTGTGAATAATCCATTTTCTTTAGGTTTAGAATAAAGAGAGTAACTACAATGCTCAACAAATTTCTAACTATTTTTAGAAACCAACTCTTTATCAGGGTGCAAATAGTATTATATTTTAAAGATTAAAGCTGGTAGTCAGAAGAATCTGGTGTTTACAAAGTCCACTTTCAGCAAAGATAAACAAGACGCCATGAATATTTTATGTAGTTCACCTATCTCTAGTTTCAATAAAATGAATTCAAAATGTAGCTCTATAATATGGTTTCGCTTTTTCTTTGCTCAGATTTTGTACTCCTCGTTGTGTGAATAGGGAATAAGCCTATAAACAAATGAAATCCCACAATATTTAGGAAACATGGTTCATAATAACCTCAGAGTGTCCTAAAGTAAAAAAGAGCTAATTTTTTTGCATAATATTTTGTATAGTTCATGCAGATTAGGGTTATTCAGTGCACCATCTTGTCATGCTATGACTTATCTGTAGATAGCTTTTACTCTTGTCCTCCAGATTTATCACTTAAATGAGCTTTCCTGATCCATAAAAACTATATCGTAACCACTTTATGCTCAGGATTTTCTCACCCCAGGCAACCAAGGACTCAGGTTAAGTTGAACTTTAAATAACAATACTAAGTATGTTTTATGGCCTGTCTCAACATCAGAGAGCAGAAACATTCATATTGTGTGTGAAAACCCTTGGCATGGCTATAAAAGGCTGCTGGTTTTGGCATATTGGGGTCAGGACATGATAGGAGTTCAGGGGGGCACAGGAAGTGGGGCAGGACCTAGACACACTGACCCTGAAACGGCTGATTTTTGAGAAGGCGATGGGCTGCACAGTCCTCATTCTGTCATCTGCAGATGCCAATTAGAAAGGTATGGGCACACAAGGGAAATCCAGACACGACAGAACCTCTGGAGTCACAAGACTGATGTGGAAGCTCCTCATCAGAAAAAGTACTGGTAGCATTTTATAAAAATCACTGCTGGGTTTAACTGGAATACGTTAGTTTATTTTTTAGTTCCAGGGATCTTTTTAGTGTAGCCCTTATGACTCTGAATAGTATTTATAGTTCCATTAAATTAGACCATAAACTACTCCAATTCAAGAATAATATTTTCATCTATATTTTCCTAGCACCTTTATACAACTTGTGAATAATCCATTTTCTTTAGGTTTAGAATAAAGAGAGTAACTACAATGCTCAACAAATTTCTAACTATTTTTAGAAACCAACTCTTTATCAGGGTGCAAATAGTATTATATTTTAAAGATTAAAGCTGGTAGTCAGAAGAATCTGGTGTTTACAAAGTCCACTTTCAGCAAAGATAAACAAGACGCCATGAATATTTTATGTAGTTCACCTATCTCTAGTTTCAATAAAATGAATTCAAAATGTAGCTCTATAATATGGTTTCGCTTTTTCTTTGCTCAGATTTTGTACTCCTCGTTGTGTGAATAGGGAATAAGCCTATAAACAAATGAAATCCCACAATATTTAGGAAACATGGTTCATAATAACCTCAGAGTGTCCTAAAGTAAAAAAGAGCTAATTTTTTTGCATAATATTTTGTATAGTTCATGCAGATTAGGGTTATTCAGTGCACCATCTTGTCATGCTATGACTTATCTGTAGATAGCTTTTACTCTTGTCCTCCAGATTTATCACTTAAATGAGCTTTCCTGATCCATAAAAACTATATCGTAACCACTTTATGCTCAGGATTTTCTCACCCCAGGCAACCAAGGACTCAGGTTAAGTTGAACTTTAAATAACAATACTAAGTATGTTTTATGGCCTGTCTCAACATCAGAGAGCAGAAACATTCATATTGTGTGTGAAAACCCTTGGCATGGCTATAAAAGGCTGCTGGTTTTGGCATATTGGGGTCAGGACATGATAGGAGTTCAGGGGGGCACAGGAAGTGGGGCAGGACCTAGACACACTGACCCTGAAACGGCTGATTTTTGAGAAGGCGATGGGCTGCACAGTCCTCATTCTGTCATCTGCAGATGCCAATTAGAAAGGTATGGGCACACAAGGGAAATCCAGACACGACAGAACCTCTGGAGTCACAAGACTGATGTGGAAGCTCCTCATCAGAAAAAGTACTGGGTAGCATTTTATAAAAATCACTGCTGGGTTTAACTAAAAGGCAAGACATTTTTGAGGGTTTTTGTAACTGTATGCCTTCTTTCTGCACACGCACATACACATGCACCTGCCCCACTCCCACCCCAACCTGCCCACACACACCCCTCCAATGCCAAACAGAACAATTTATCCAGTTTTTCTGAGCAGCTCTTGTTCATCCACATCAACCATGGAGACGTTCTCCTACCAAATCTTATTTCCTGTAAGGCATATAAATACTTTTTCCAAATCTTTGGTGTTTTGGACTGAGCTGTCTTGCTGTTCATCTAAATTTTTTAATTAAAAAGTTTAATAAATACCTTAAGTATAAAGGTATTTATTACAGTAAAGTAATAAAGGTAAAGTAAAGTAAAGAAGGGTGCACAAGTCCTGAGAGTATAGCTTAATCAGAGTGAGCACACGTCTACCCAGTGCTGAAGACTGCATCTGCTACCAGACAGCTATTCAGGAGGAGAAACACTACTGGAAAGGGAGGCAGTCCTGGTCATGGGACATGCAGGTGCAATTATAGAACTCTATTCTCAGGAAAGCAGAACATGCATAGCAAATAAGGAGGAGATTCAGTCCTAGGAACTGGGCCAAAGAGGGAGTGAATAAGGAGGGTCATGACTCAGAGTCTAAGGCATGGTAGGGTTTACCATTGATCTACTAGGTATTCTGGCTGCCAGGGAAGCCAAAGGATTAAAATTAAGGGAGAATCAATTCTAGCAGTGGTTGGGGAGTAAGTGGGTGGGCAGTGGCTGGGAAGTGGAGGTTGAGGGGACAGGAGAGAGGGAAGTGAGGGGAAGTGCTGAAACGAATTATGAATTTGAGAAGTCATCAAATAACAAGCTTTCTCAGTTTTTTCACTGGTCCAATTGCCAGTCTAGTACAGAGATAATGAAAACATTAAAATACTTTTGAACTGTAACTGACATATAACATTTTGTAAGTTTAATGTGATGATTTGAAATTCTTGTGTTTAGTCACACAGCCGCATCTGACTCTTGCGAGCCCATGGACTATAGCCCACCAGGCTCCTCTGTCCACGGGATTTCCCACAGGCAAGAATACTGGAGTGGGTTTCCGGTTCCTCCTCCAAGGGATCCTCCTAGCTGAGGGATCCATCCTGCATCTCCTGCATTGTGCATGGATTCTTTACAGCTAAGCTCCAGGCTTCCCCCATGCTGATTTGATAATATGTATATATTGCAAAATGATTATCACAATAAGGTTAGTTAACATATCCATCATGCCAGATATTACCATTTGTGTTGTGGTTTGTGTGTGTGAGGACATTTAACATCTACTTTCTCAGCAGCTTTCAAATACACAATATAATATTGTTAGCTCTAGTCATATTGTATATTAGATTCCCCCAAACGCATTCATCTTATAACTGGAGGTTTGTACTCTGAACAACATCTCAGCACATTTTGGGGGGAAGCAGTCTCCTCTTCCAGTTTTACAGATTTGCTTCACAGAGAAAGATCTTTACCAGCCAGTTCAGCAGGAATGCTGGAAAGGTCAGCTGGGAGTGTGGACAGAGGCTAGTGGCCGGGCTCTGTGGTCAGGTGGGCCTGCTGGCTGTGCTTGGCAGTCAGCCAGGGACCCGAGCTAGACTACAGTACCCTTTGAGTGAGCAGAGTCAGGCGTTTTCCCTGTCATGGAGGTGCCCCGGGTTGGATGGTGTAATTGGATGGGGCTCCATGCCTGTCCCTAGACTCACTCCTTGGCAAGGGGGCCTCAGGCGGTGCCCTCCAAAAGGAGGATGCCATTGACTGTTCTCCATGTTCAGGGGTGGCTGTGGTTAGGGCTCCATGACTGGATAGAGCCTCAGGCTGGGCTTAAAGACTGAGCAGGGGCAGGGGCTACACCCTGTAGCTGGGCAGGGCTACAGGTTGGGTTTGCTTGTCGAGTGGGCAAGTAACTTGCTCAGGTCCCTGGTCTGGCAGGGCCTCCAGTCGTCTCCTAAAGTTGGGTGGGGCTGGAGGCTCTATGCTCTGTTCTGGTGGGGTCACCGGCTGGGCTTCCCGCCTGAGTGAGGCTGTAGGCTTTGCTCAGCCTTTGCAAGGCCCCCAGCCTGGCCTTGGCTGCTGGGCAGAGCTGTGGCTGGGCTCCTGCATGTTTGGGTGTTTGTAATACTGTGATTTGTAAGAGGAAATGTATATTTGGTCTTTCTCCCCATTCCTGGCCCAAAGCTCCTAAATCCTTCTCAGCTAAATGAAGCCTTGCTAACGTGTCTTTTGTTATGTTAATCCTTGCTAACGTGTCAGGCTTCCCCATGCTGATTTGATAATATGTATATATTGCAAAATGATTATCACAATAAGGTTAGTTAACATATCCATCATGCCAGATATTACCATTTGTGTTGTGGTTTGTGTGTGTGAGGACATTTAACATCTACTTTCTCAGCAGCTTTCAAATACACAATATAATATTGTTAGCTCTAGTCATATTGTATATTAGATTCCCCCAAACGCATTCATCTTATAACTGGAGGTTTGTACTCTGAACAACATCTCAGCACATTTTGGGGGGAAGCAGTCTCCTCTTCCAGTTTTACAGATTTGCTTCACAGAGAAAGATCTTTACCAGCCAGTTCAGCAGGAATGCTGGAAAGGTCAGCTGGGAGTGTGGACAGAGGCTAGTGGCCGGGCTCTGTGGTCAGGTGGGCCTGCTGGCTGTGCTTGGCAGTCAGCCAGGGACCCGAGCTAGACTACAGTACCCTTTGAGTGAGCAGAGTCAGGCGTTTTCCCTGTCATGGAGGTGCCCCGGGTTGGATGGTGTAATTGGATGGGGCTCCATGCCTGTCCCTAGACTCACTCCTTGGCAAGGGGGCCTCAGGCGGTGCCCTCCAAAAGGAGGATGCCATTGACTGTTCTCCATGTTCAGGGGTGGCTGTGGTTAGGGCTCCATGACTGGATAGAGCCTCAGGCTGGGCTTAAAGACTGAGCAGGGGCAGGGGCTACACCCTGTAGCTGGGCAGGGCTACAGGTTGGGTTTGCTTGTCGAGTGGGCAAGTAACTTGCTCAGGTCCCTGGTCTGGCAGGGCCTCCAGTCGTCTCCTAAAGTTGGGTGGGGCTGGAGGCTCTATGCTCTGTTCTGGTGGGGTCACCGGCTGGGCTTCCCGCCTGAGTGAGGCTGTAGGCTTTGCTCAGCCTTTGCAAGGCCCCCAGCCTGGCCTTGGCTGCTGGGCAGAGCTGTGGCTGGGCTCCTGCATGTTTGGGTGTTTGTAATACTGTGATTTGTAAGAGGAAATGTATATTTGGTCTTTCTCCCCATTCCTGGCCCAAAGCTCCTAAATCCTTCTCAGCTAAATGAAGCCTTGCTAACGTGTCTTTTGTTATGTTAATCGAGTGACTTTTAGAAAGACTCTAGATAACCTAAGGATAAGGATTTGGATTCTACCCCCTGGGTCAGGAAGATTCCCTGGAGAAGGAAATGCCAACGACTGCAGTATTCTGGCCTGAAAAATCCCATGGAGAGTGGAGCTACACCCCGTGGGGTTGCAGAGTTGGCCAGGACTTAGTGACTAAAACAACCACCACTAAGGATGGGAGAGGCTGGTTCCAGGGGAACCAAACTTGTGATGAGAGTGTTTGAACAGCCTCTCTAGAGAAGGGAAAAAGCTGGAGACTGAGTTCGATTACCAAACAGTCCTGTCTGTAAGGAAACCACCATAGCAACTCGGAAGGATGGATGTGGTGAACCAACAGAGGTCCTGGGTGAGCTCCAAATGAGCCTGTAAACTCTGTGCCCCTTTCCCTACATCTGGCCTTATGTAGCTCAACTGGCTGTTCACTTGTATCTTAATATCTCTTGTAATAAACCAGTAAACTAGTAAATAAACTGGCTTCCTAAATTCTGGGAGCTGCTCTGGCAGATTAATCAAACCCATGGAGGGGTGTTGTGGGAACCTCTAATTTACAACCAGGCAGAACCACAGGTTAAGGACCTGACCCTCTAAACTGGCCTCTGGAGTGGGGGCAATTTCTGTGAGACTGAGCCCTTCACTTGTGCAGTCTCAGCCTATCTGCAGGTGGATAGTGTCAGAATTGAGTTAAATTTGTGGGACACTGGGTCAGGGTCTCCAGAGAACAGAGCTCACTGGTTGGTGGTCGGAAAAAACACTGAAGTAGCGCCACAGATTCGGCTCAGGCTCCTAGCTGTGGAGCCAGGGTTCTTGCTCTGGTTGGGGTGGGCGGGGCTTCTGGACGGTAGGATGGACTCTTCACTGCCCACGCTCTCTGCCCAGGCTTCCTTGTTGGGCCGAGTAAAGGTACTACTCAGCAGTTTAAAATCCTTTGAATATGTAATATATTTTAATCCACACTCTTATTTCAAACCCAATTATTTCCCACTACTCCCTGAGACATTGGGCTTAATCTGCTCCCTCTCTCTATTTGTATTTGTTTCTATAGAGCCCTTGGAGATGAGAACTCTGAGCTATATGGATTAAAACAAGGACGTGCAGAGAGAATAGATGGGACTGGGATTTCCCATATCTCACTGAAACATACAGAGAGAAACCACAATCAAGAGGGAGGCTTAAGTAAATCCTCCACAGAGCTGTGCCTCTCCCTGGAGTCTGTGAGACTTGGTAGGAGCTGCCAGAAAAGTTGTGCTTTTAGGACACACAGAATCACCGATTCCTTTGTTGCATGGCAGGCCCCTGACTCTCATTATTTTAATTAAACTGTAGCAAAGAATAGAAATTGTGGTTTTTGCTCAGTGTAATGATCGTATATTGTTTTGACACGATTTTTACACAAGAGAAAATGGGAGGTACTAAAGAACAGCTAGACTATGCAGATACCATTCAGCAAGATGTTCCTCACGTCTGATGTGACAAGCAGGGCTACTTCTGTAGAAGGATGATCAGTCTTCAAGTTGGGTCCCATGGGGTTTCTTTAGATATACTGCCATTGAGGTGTGAGAAGCCAGTGGCTTTCATATCCTATCCTGAGTTTATCAACACAGTTTCAGATTTTACTACTGGGCTTATATTTTGTAGAAAGGGTGTGACCTTGCATGTGTGCTAAGTCATTTCGGTCATGTCTGACTGTGCAACTCTGTGGACTGTAGACTTCTAGGCTCCTCTGTCCATGGGATTCTCCAGGCAAGAATACTGGGGTGGGTCGCCATTTTCTCCTCCAGGACATCTTCTCAACCCAGGAATCGAACTTGCATCTCTTATGTGTCCTGCATTGGCATGTGGGTTTTTTGTTGTTGTTGTTAACTGCCAGTGTTGCCAGATTTTGAAACCTACAGCACTACCTTAGAAGAGGTTTGAGTAGCATTTAACCCTACTGTGTGTCTGTCTCTTGGCTTAGGGATAAAGAAGGAAATAGAAAAGAGAAAGGAGCAATTTCTACTGCCACTCCTTCCCTGTCAGAAAATTGTGACAGGAATGCCTAGTGACCCTGGTCTCTCAATTTAAATCCGAGGGTACTCCAGGCTGTCTTAAAAATGATGCTACTTAGCAATGACAACTAGCCATGAAATGTAACTCAAAAAAGTAACTTTATCCTATGTCAGAAATTCTGCTAAATGCTGAGAGCACTAAGATGAGCAAAAGACGATCCCTATCCTGAACGAATTTATAATCTATCTTAGGAATTTCTGATTTTTCCATAAATCTGCATATAGACACATTTTGTCAGCATTTTCATTTCCAGATTTTAGCCCAGTCCCTGGTAGAGAGCTGGAGCTCAGGATATATATGTTGAATGCATGATTTCCTTTGGGCTCCTGAAGATAGTTCAACTTCTCCCTTTAGCCTATTTTAGCTTTGTAATGATAGCTTTCCTGAAAGCAACTGGTCACTAGAAACTGACAGGAACGTTGTGTACCCTGTACACTCTTCTAAGTGGAGAAGGCATGAGGAGTCTATTAAGAGCACCTACATGATGGGTCAGAGGCTTTATATTTGGCATAGCCAGGGAAACCAAGACAAGCATAAAAGTCGTCTGTTGACAGTGGGGGAGTTTAGTCATGAGAAGATATGGTGGTAGATGGAGAAGTAATAACATATTATAACCATTAGTGACTACAAATCAGCATGGCTGTCCATCTCACAGATACTGTATCCTCATGGAATCCTAGTGATAATTATGTCAAATGGCAGGTGCTATTCCAGTTGCATAGCCAAGAAGCTGCAGCACCTACAGATGAAACAACTTGCTCTGAATGATTGTTAGAAAGAGTGGAAATAGAGAAAACTTTTATTAAAAAAAAAAAATTTCATTATAAGTTTAAAATATTTATGAGAATTTGAAAAGGTAGAAATTATAGATTGTGGCTATTAAAATTTACATTATTCCTTTTTATTATGAAATGTATTCAATTTAGAATTTAGTGCATCATAAAGGGATAGTATTAAGACCAATGTTCTTTCTTGTTGTAATGCATCTAAAATTTTTAAAGTTGTGCATAAAGCATGTAGATGCTATTATGTAATTTATTATGATATATAGATATTAAAACCATTTTTGCTATAAAGCAACTTATTCTCAAAATTGACTAAAATTCTTAACATTTAAGAAGTCATTTCACTGAGGAAGAAAAATAATACAGAAAAATTAAAACATCTTTACTCTTTGTGGTAGAAATGTCAAAAAATTTCATTTATTCATAAATAGGTCAAATGAATCATTTGTCAAACACTTCCAGTCCTTATTATGTCAAGGAGTGGTAAAATCATTTAATGCATGAGAAGAACTGAAACTACAGGCTAATTCAAAATCCAACTAAAAAAGGTTTAATAAGAAAAAACTATTGAGTGTTCCTTACAGTTATTAGGTTTCTTAAATGTCATGACCCTAACTTATGAGACAAGTAATAACTTAGTAATACATAACATTATTTTGTGAGGTTACCATTAATTTATTTCTAAATTTTTCAATTTTTTTAGGTTTGAATTCTAATTAAGATGGAGTAAATACAATCTAAATCCTCAGATGGTGCGGTGGTAAAGAATCTGCCTGCAATGCAGGCAACACAAGAGACGTGGGTTTGATCCCTGAGTCAGAAATAACCCCTGGAGAAAAAAAGCAGCAACCTGCTTCTGTATTCTTGCCTGGAAAATTCCACGGACAGAGGAGCCTGATTGGCCATAGTCCATGGGGTCACAAAGAGTTGAACATGACTAAGTGCACATGTGCATACACACACACACACACAATTTGCCCTGTTTCTCCCACACTTTAACTAGACAAGGCACTGAGAACTTTCAAACGTACATAACAGCAAGAAGATTTAGGAGAGAAATAAAAACATGAAGAATAATTAATACAGCCCTGAGTTACATGTTTTGTTTTTTTTCTCCTGTAACTCCCTTGAACTCGGGTTTTAAGACATGAGAAATGTGTAGATATGAGCAGAAAAATCACCAATAAATTGTCTCTCCTTTTCTGTCCAGAGAATGAGGGGAGAAAGCCCATAGGACAGTTGTAGATGAAGCTCCAGTTTTGTATCTTTTGGAGAGGTGGGTTTGTTTATGTTGAGATAACACTGATTCATAACATTATACAACTTTCATGTGTGCATTATGTTTTGACTCCTGTATTAGTAGCATGTTCACCATCTAAAATTAAGTTGCTATCTGTCAACATATATCTTTCTTTATATGACTTTTATGACTTTCTATAATACCCTCAGTATCCATACATATTTCATCTTTTTATGCCTGATTAGAATTCCATTGTGTGTGTGTGCGTATACATATAAACCATATCTTCCTTATCTATTCATCCATTGATAGGTTGTTTACAATAGCCAAGATAAAGAAATAATCTGTGATGAACATAGGGGTGCATATATCTTTTTGAAATAGTGCTTTCATTTTCTTCGAGTAAATACCAGAAATGAAATTACTAGATTGTATGGTAAGTATACTCTTTTTTTTTTTTTTATAAAACTCCCTACTGTTTTCCACATTAGCTGCATCAGTTTACATTCCCACTAACTATACATGAGGGTTTCCTTTTCTCCACATTCTCACCAACACTTGCTATTTTTCACCTTTTTAGTGAGAGCATTCCCAGGAATGTGAGGTGATATCTCACTGTGATTTTGATTTGCACAGGAAATTCCAGATTTTTAAAAAACTCACCCAGCCCAGCCCTAGGCAAGTCCCAGTCAGGAAGCCACACTTCCTGCAAGTACAGCAAGCATAGGAGTCCCCTCAAGCACCTAAAATCATGAGATAAAATCCTTTCTGACAAAAAGAACTCAGAAAAGAAGTTCCTGTAAGTTCAAACAGTGTGGGGGAAATTCAGGTTATCACTTTCTTTTTTGTCTCATCACTTTAAGACTGAGGTAGATCCAATAATAGGAAATTTATAACAAAACAGAACACTAAAACTTTAGCCCAATAGTCAGAGGGTCAGCAGATAAGATCTGCAGTCAGAAAGCATGGGAGAAATACTCTCTGAGAGGAAATACTCAGAGAGGAAGGCTCTGGAGCAAGAGATCTCTAAACGTGTCTCTAAAGGCACAGGCTTATCCTCTGAACTGCATAATAATGGAATTAACCAGAGGTTTGCTGTCACATTATAATTGAAACCAGGGGTCCCCAACCTCTAGCATCCAATGCATGATGATCTGAGGTGGAGGTGATATAATAATGATAGAAATTAAATGCACAATAAATGTAATGCACTTGAAAGTGAAAAGATCTCTCAGTCATGTCTGATTCTTTGTGACCCCATGGATGAGTCATGGAATTCTCCAGGCAAGAATACTGGAGTGTATAACCATTCCCTTCTTCAGGGGCTCTTCCCAACCCAGGGATCAAACCTGGGTCTCCCCCATTGCAGGTGGATTCTCTTTTGAATCACCCCAAAACCATCAACCTTACTCCTCATCTGTAGAAAAAATGTCTTCCATGAAACTGGTCCCTCATGCCAAAAAGTTTGGGGGCTACTGGTTTAAACCACTGATAACTTCCCAGAATGGCACAAGTAGCACTGTATAAACTTTGCAAACTAAATTGGCATGTAAACTATAGCCCACAAAAAACAGGTTAAGACTTGCATCTGAAACTAATAAGGTCGGCTGCTGCTAAAACAAAATGCCAACCACATTTTCTGAATAATTTAACAGCCTCATAATATTCCAAAAGTTCTCTATACAAATGAAAAGTACTTGATATACAAGTACTTGCACAATCTGAATAAAACTCACAGATGCTAACCCTGAGATGTCTCAGATGTTGGAATTATTACACAATTTAAAGCAGAAATTGTAACCATATGTCATGAAGGGAAAATATCCTTGAAATGAATGGGAATACAGAAGTTCTCAAAAAGAAGTAGAAATTTTAAAGGAAAAAATTGAATTTTAGAACTGAAAAATACAATAATAGAATTAACAGAAAGCACATATAGGTCACTTGCAAAATGGATAGGACAACTGAAAATTTCCCATCTGAAGCTCTTTTACAAAGAGGAAAATTAACTTACATGTCAGTGGAGTCCCAGAAAAACAGAAGAGAACAGTCAGTGTATAAAATTTATTTAAAGAAATGATGGCTTAAATTTTCCAAAATTTGGTGAAAGATATAATTAAACAGACATAAGAAATTTGGTGATATCTAACCAGGATAAACGTAAAGAAAACTACACCTCAATTCATCATAATCAAACTATTGAAAATTAAAAATTAGGAAAAAATATCTTAAAATCAGCCAAAGAAAAGCAAAATATCACATATCAACATATCAAGTTGAAAGCCAACGCAAATGACCTCAGATTTCTCACCAGATATCATGACATGACGGGTGTAACACAGTGGGAGAATATCTTGGAAGACCAAAGAGAAAAAGTTGTCTGCCCAGAATTCTCTATCCAAAAAAGCTTCAAAAATAAAAGAGAAATAAGGACATCATAAGACGAAATAGTTTGTCTTCAGGAGACCTTTTCTAAAAAAAGAAGTTGTGTAGGAATTCCCCCCCTTCAAAAATGACATATCTTTGAATCACCCCAAAACCATCAACCTTACTCCTCATCTGTAGAAAAAATGTCTTCCATGAAACTGGTCCCTCATGCCAAAAAGTTTGGGGGCTACTGGTTTAAACCACTGATAACTTCCCAGAATGGCACAAGTAGCACTGTATAAACTTTGCAAACTAAATTGGCATGTAAACTATAGCCCACAAAAAACAGGTTAAGACTTGCATCTGAAACTAATAAGGTCGGCTGCTGCTAAAACAAAATGCCAACCACATTTTCTGAATAATTTAACAGCCTCATAATATTCCAAAAGTTCTCTATACAAATGAAAAGTACTTGATATACAAGTACTTGCACAATCTGAATAAAACTCACAGATGCTAACCCTGAGATGTCTCAGATGTTGGAATTATTACACAATTTAAAGCAGAAATTGTAACCATATGTCATGAAGGGAAAATATCCTTGAAATGAATGGGAATACAGAAGTTCTCAAAAAGAAGTAGAAATTTTAAAGGAAAAAATTGAATTTTAGAACTGAAAAATACAATAATAGAATTAACAGAAAGCACATATAGGTCACTTGCAAAATGGATAGGACAACTGAAAATTTCCCATCTGAAGCTCTTTTACAAAGAGGAAAATTAACTTACATGTCAGTGGAGTCCCAGAAAAACAGAAGAGAACAGTCAGTGTATAAAATTTATTTAAAGAAATGATGGCTTAAATTTTCCAAAATTTGGTGAAAGATATAATTAAACAGACATAAGAAATGTGGTGATATCTAACCAGGATAAACGTAAAGAAAACTACACCTCAATTCATCATAATCAAACTATTGAAAATTAAAAATTAGGAAAAAATATCTTAAAATCAGCCAAAGAAAAGCAAAATATCACATATCAACATATCAAGTTGAAAGCCAACGCAAATGACCTCAGATTTCTCACCAGATATCATGACATGACGGGTGTAACACAGTGGGAGAATATCTTGGAAGACCAAAGAGAAAAAGTTGTCTGCCCAGAATTCTCTATCCAAAAAAGCTTCAAAAATAAAAGAGAAATAAGGACATCATAAGACGAAATAGTTTGTCTTCAGGAGACCTTTTCTAAAAAAAGAAGTTGTGTAGGCAAAAAAATGATACCAGAAGGAAACCTGGGACTTCAGAAACAGACAGAGAAACAGTAAAGTTAATATATCTTCTTTAGTTCTTTAAAATATGCATGACTATGGAAAGCAAAAATTGGAAAATTTTGCATGATGGGGTTTTCAATGGATCTTTTTGATCTTAATCTTACATATCTTTTCCAAAGCACCACCCCCACCCCACCTTGTCAACCTCCAACCTTTCTTAGTCATAGCCAAAATACAAAAGCAGCATTTGATGAATGAAATAAGGAACATGTTTAGTGTGGATATTGTATACTTGATAGGAGGAACGAAAAATAAAAGTTTCAGTTTCATTTAAACCTTCAGTATGTTTCCAATCCACCCTCTCCCCTCAGAATTGAATGTCTTTCTGTAAGCAGAATTTAGCAATATTAAAAATCCAGATGCATTTTCACTGTTGCTTCTGGCCTAGTCTTTCTTCTAGCTTATTACTTTCTTGTTCAGTTCCTGTCATGTATGATGCATATAATAACTATAAAATTAAGAAGATAGGGTAAAGAGACCTACATAGCTGTAACAATTCTACATTTCACCTAAAGAGGTAAAATATTAACCTTAGGTAACACTGGTAAATTTGGTGTATAATCCCTACAGCAGTCACCAACAAAATCTAAATAAAGGTGTGTAATAAAAAGTCACATAGATAAGTAAAAATGAAATACTCAAACATATTCAAATAATCCACAATAAATCAGGCAAGAATAGGAAAAGTTAAAAACAGAAAGATGAAAAAAAGAACAAGAAACCGATGAGCCAAAATCCAAATACATCAATAATTACATTAAATGAAAGTAGTATGAACACACCAAAAGACAGATTTTCAGGCTGAATTAAGAAAGAAGATCCAACTATTTCTTAGGAGAATTGTGTCCTCAGGGGAAGGTAAATAGTCAAACATTTTATGGAATGTTTGGTAAAGAGTCCTAAGTAAATTGGTACCTGGAAGTCTAAAGTGTCATCATGATCTATTAACACGAGGGCACGTGGAGGCCAGGTACCAAATGAAAATAACTCAAAGGATTCACTGGGTTCATGAACCCACCTAGTGGTCATTTTCCTGGCCCCAAATGTAGTCAGAATAGACATACTTGGTTATGGCACAACACCTACAAAGTATGCTTGGCGTGTGGAGTTAAAATGTGTTCTGGTGTGAAATTAGAAGTGGAAGCTTCTGATACTGCAAAACTCCTTCCAACACAGCAAATCAAAATAATGCTACATTCCTGGGACTGATGGAAATTCATGCCACTCAACAATCTGCAGAATGTAGGGTCAATGTTTCCAGCCAGTTCTACACTTTCTTCAGTCATCTAGTTCCTTGTGATAACCAGAAGGATTCTAGAAAATGGGACTAGATTATGGCAGACTCATCCAAGGAATAGCCCTAATTACAGCCACCATGCCACGTGTGACATCTTAGCTTGAGCTGATTAGAATAGCCACAGGTGCACAGAATATAGCCATTTATTTATTAAATGTACTCCTTCCCAAAACTATCAGCATAAGGAATCAGAAATAGTTTAAATTCAGATAACAGTAAGTCAAAGTATATGCTTAGAGTTTAATCCACCTTCTTGCAAAATACCATGTTGATCCACTGTATCAATGACTGCATGCTTAAGTGGGCTAATGTATCAGAGGTTTTTATCATAGGATTTGGTGTATAATCCCTACAGCAGTCACCAACAAAATCTAAATAAAGGTGTGTAATAAAAAGTCACATAGATAAGTAAAAATGAAATACTCAAACATATTCAAATAATCCACAATAAATCAGGCAAGAATAGGAAAAGTTAAAAACAGAAAGATGAAAAAAAGAACAAGAAACCGATGAGCCAAAATCCAAATACATCAATAATTACATTAAATGAAAGTAGTATGAACACACCAAAAGACAGATTTTCAGGCTGAATTAAGAAAGAAGATCCAACTATTTCTTAGGAGAATTGTGTCCTCAGGGGAAGGTAAATAGTCAAACATTTTATGGAATGTTTGGTAAAGAGTCCTAAGTAAATTGGTACCTGGAAGTCTAAAGTGTCATCATGATCTATTAACACGAGGGCACGTGGAGGCCAGGTACCAAATGAAAATAACTCAAAGGATTCACTGGGTTCATGAACCCACCTAGTGGTCATTTTCCTGGCCCCAAATGTAGTCAGAATAGACATACTTGGTTATGGCACAACACCTACAAAGTATGCTTGGCGTGTGGAGTTAAAATGTGTTCTGGTGTGAAATTAGAAGTGGAAGCTTCTGATACTGCAAAACTCCCTTCCAACACAGCAAATCAAAATAATGCTACATTCCTGGGACTGATGGAAATTCATGCCACTCAACAATCTGCAGAATGTAGGGTCAATGTTTCCAGCCAGTTCTACACTTTCTTCAGTCATCTAGTTCCTTGTGATAACCAGAAGGATTCTAGAAAATGGGACTAGATTATGGCAGACTCATCCAAGGAATAGCCCTAATTACAGCCACCATGCCACGTGTGACATCTTAGCTTGAGCTGATTAGAATAGCCACAGGTGCACAGAATATAGCCATTTATTTATTAAATGTACTCCTTCCCAAAACTATCAGCATAAGGAATCAGAAATAGTTTAAATTCAGATAACAGTAAGTCAAAGTATATGCTTAGAGTTTAATCCAACTTCTTGCAAAATACCATGTTGATCCACTGTATCAATGACTGCATGCTAAGTGGGTGAGAGTGAGAAGTGACTAATGTATCAGAGGTTTTTTTAAGACACTCATGATCCAGAGGGTAGGAGATCAACTCTAACAACTAGGGGTAGGTCACATCAGTAAAACTATAGTGGCTTTCCACAGCATCCCATACAAAGTAAGAGACAAATTATTGCATCTTAAACAAGGAAAGAGGGAGAATGATATGTAGGTCTCTTCAGATTCTGAAGGCAGTATATTCAACAACTGGAGACACTGTATTTATCTGTGCACCAAGTGACATGAAAGCTCTGAGTGGGACCCCAACAGGAAAAGCTCTGTAGCTAGGCCAGGCTATGGTGGAAGCAGCCTTGCTCTTTGAAACAAACCAGGCTGACCCTGTGGTATTACCAGCAGTGGGAAAAGATGCCGTGTGGAGTTTATGAAAACCCCCAATGGGATATTCACAACACAGAACCATGGAGCAAGGCCATACCATCTGCAGAGACTTTAAAAGCTCTGTAAATTGGGCTTCCCCTGTGGTCCAGTGGGTAGGGACACCGCCTTGCACTTCAAGGGGCGCCGGTTCGATCCCTGGCCTGGGAAGATCCCACGTGCCACGGAGTGGCTGGACCGATGTGTCCAATTACCGAGCCAGAGCTCTGGAGCGCATGCGCCCAGAGCAGGTCCTCTGCGACGACAGACACCACCGTGATGGGAGGCCCATACAGGCCAAAGAACAAAGACGGATGAAAACAGAGAAATGAAAGGGCAATGGAAGTCGCCCGCCCACTCCCCTAAAAAAAAAAAAAAAAAACAGCTCTGTAAACCAATTTTGCAACATGCCCTTGCAGAGATGAATGACCTAACCACGGAGTACCAAGTGACCACACAGCCCCAACAGTGCATTATCGGCTCAGTTCTCTTAGATTCTCCAAGTCATAAAGTCAAGTGGGCTCCACAAAAATCCTTTCTAAGATAAAAATGATCAATCAAGCATCAAGCCCTGGTTGGTTGTTATACACATCGCACGTAGTCACAGTCCATCTCTGTTACCTGGGGCCTCTCCCTCCTCCCCTTGCCCGCACCTGCTTCATCTCAGGAGACTCTGCAAAGTGGTTTCCCCTCAGAACCTTCCCCCTGACCCAAAGGCCAGATTCATGCTGTGATGGCAGCTGTCTCATGATCCCTCACAGAAAAAGAACAACAAAGCTTAGTCCCAGTGTGGGGCAAGGGCAGGAACATCTGAGACCTGGTCACGGCAAAGACCAGCACAGGCTGGGAGCCCATCATTGGCTGCCCAGGGTGCTGGGGGCCAAAGCGCCAGTATATCAGCGGCCATGGCGGTACAGACTTACCTGTAGCAGATCCAATGCCTCTCAGGAATCCAACAGCTCAGCCCTTGCTGACAGTATCCTCAGGGGAGTTTTTCCTCCCAGAAGCTTCAATATGTCTGGAATTCGTCCCAGGAGGCCATCGCCACATTCCCCAGGTGGCTCCTCGGGCCTTTCCCGGAACAGCCTTAGACCTCCACTCTATTTTGACTCAGCCCTGCTGCCCGCACCCTGTGATGGAGGTGCTGGTTCCTTCACCCAAGCCCCTCTGTCAGGAAATGTCTCTCTCTCTTGAGCAGCCCAAGCGGCACCCAAGGACCGGCCCCAGGGCCTGGTTGGGGCATGATTGGATGTGGGGCTTGCCAGGAAGGCAAACAGGAGCCTTCAGGGTGTGCTCTGTGGCTTAGGGCGTGTGCAGAGATATAGTGGGGACAGTGTCTGCTTATGAGTCCTGGGCAAGAACCACCTGGGTGCTGTTGGCACCAGCAGTCCTTTACCCCTGACTCCTCCTTAAAGAGTCTGACTCACAGGACCTGACACAAGAGGCACATAGTGCAAAAGGGACTGTACTTGCACCCAAGAACATGGATTTTCACTCACCACTGCTGACTGAGCTGAGCACCATGGGGCATCTAGAATGGAAAGTGCTGGTCCTCCGGTGGGGGTGATGATGACGTTCAGCTGTGTCTCTGAGACCAGTAGCAATGGCTCAAGTTTGTTCCACTAACTTTCCTCCTCTGTAAAATTCATTTAAGAAGATAAGTCTGTTAGAATTCAATGGAAGTCACTCGCAAATAGTGTATCAAGAAATAGATTCAGTTTACACAAAGGGTGAACTTGGTGGACACTATGGTGTGTCCCCCAGATCTCCTTCCCATGCAGGACTTAGGGCTCCGATTGTTGGGAGCGCTGCTGGCTGATTGCCTTCAGCTGTCTTCAGCCTCCACCTCGGCTGCAGAGTGACCTTGTGCAAGGTTACATCCCTGCCTGGCATCCACAGCCAATGAATGACTGATAAAACTGTATGAAGGACTGGCCATCTTGGCCCAACTCAGGACAGTCTCTGCAGATGGGAGAAAAAGGAAATAGGATTTCAATGAAGAAAGAAGAGAAGAGTTAGGACCAGAAACATCCTCGCCCTCATCCAAAAGTTGTTCTTGAGTTCGAATATCTCTTTTTCTTGCTTCTACAGAGACTGTCCCCAGGAAGGTACCTGAATAAGCATTCAGCAGACAAAACTCAGTCTTTACAATCATTTTCTGGAGAAACCTAACCTGTGATAAGACTTCACAGTCAGTATGGATTTTTCCTTTTGCATTTGCTAATTTATGTCATATTTTTAAAAAATTATCCTTGGGTAATTTCACATCTGACTTTTAAATATCCAGAACAGAGACCTTTAGGATTGAAAGAAACATTAGTGGCCATCTACCTAGTTTTTTCTTGTGTACTATACTTTCTCCTAAGGTGTTCTCTGCCTCAACCTATGTTTGGGTATTCCCAGTGGTATCTGGAATGGACAGGCAGGCAGAGCTCTAATGTTTACAAAGCCTCCTCCTATGAGGAGTAGATTGGCTTTCTTGTGTCTTCTATCCATTTGCCTTTGTTTTGTTTATCAATCCACTTCCACATGACAGTTCTAAATAAATGAAAGCCTCTAGCATGTCCTCTGCTGAATCTTCTTGAGACTAAATAAACTCAGTTTTCCCAATCATTCTTCCTACGTTTTAAGATCCTTCACCGCCACAGTTCCACTTCTATAAACTTGTTAAAGTACTCATCCCTTAGCAAAGAGGGCTCAAATTTTAAAAACTGTTTGGTCATTCCCCTTGTCCAGGGAGGGCATTAAAATGTAAATGTACATACAATGTAGGTTGACTGGAGAGATGATACATCAAGTTATTTAATCCTTTTCAAGTACTAATATATGTAAAAAGCATCCAAATCTTCTGATTTAATCTCCTCTTCCTCAAATATAATGGCTTGCTCATAAATGTTATGGTGAGAATTTTGATCCCTTGGTAGGACTAACATAGTTTATTAATGGTATCATTACTCTGTGAAATGATTTGACAAATCAGAGGTAATTCAATTTTTAATTCTTTTAGTTAAAAGTGGGTGACTGATTTTCATTCTGATTGTCATCACTAATGGCGGTGCAGGATTCAGCATTCTGTGTGTTGCGTCAAGGACCAGAAACATCCTCGCCCTCATCCAAAAGTTGTTCTTGAGTTCGAATATCTCTTTTTCTTGCTTCTACAGAGACTGTCCCCAGGAAGGTACCTGAATAAGCATTCAGCAGACAAAACTCAGTCTTTACAATCATTTTCTGGAGAAACCTAACCTGTGATAAGACTTCACAGTCAGTATGGATTTTTCCTTTTGCATTTGCTAATTTATGTCATATTTTTAAAAAATTATCCTTGGGTAATTTCACATCTGACTTTTAAATATCCAGAACAGAGACCTTTAGGATTGAAAGAAACATTAGTGGCCATCTACCTAGTTTTTTCTTGTGTACTATACTTTCTCCTAAGGTGTTCTCTGCCTCAACCTATGTTTGGGTATTCCCAGTGGTATCTGGAATGGACAGGCAGGCAGAGCTCTAATGTTTACAAAGCCTCCTCCTATGAGGAGTAGATTGGCTTTCTTGTGTCTTCTATCCATTTGCCTTTGTTTTGTTTATCAATCCACTTCCACATGACAGTTCTAAATAAATGAAAGCCTCTAGCATGTCCTCTGCTGAATCTTCTTGAGACTAAATAAACTCAGTTTTCCCAATCATTCTTCCTACGTTTTAAGATCCTTCACCGCCACAGTTCCACTTCTATAAACTTGTTAAAGTACTCATCCCTTAGCAAAGAGGGCTCAAATTTTAAAAACTGTTTGGTCATTCCCCTTGTCCAGGGAGGGCATTAAAATGTAAATGTACATACAATGTAGGTTGACTGGAGAGATGATACATCAAGTTATTTAATCCTTTTCAAGTACTAATATATGTAAAAAGCATCCAAATCTTCTGATTTAATCTCCTCTTCCTCAAATATAATGGCTTGCTCATAAATGTTATGGTGAGAATTTTGATCCCTTGGTAGGACTAACATAGTTTATTAATGGTATCATTACTCTGTGAAATGATTTGACAAATCAGAGGTAATTCAATTTTTAATTCTTTTAGTTAAAAGTGGGTGACTGATTTTCATTCTGATTGTCATCACTAATGGCGGTGCAGGATTCAGCATTCTGTGTGTTGCGTCAAGGACAGCAAAAGGGTAAACTAGATGCCAATTTGATTGACATTTTATGCAAATGACATCAACCAGTATATCCCTTGAACACGGCTCATTGAAAATTATAATTGTGCATTTAAAAATGTATACAAGCCATATTTTATAATGGCAGCATGTGTTTTGTGGAACAGGTAGCACATAACAAGGAACAAACAACCTTAAATTGCTAAGGAAATTAGGCTGCTTGGCTATGTTAACACATTTTTTTTTTTTTTATTTTAGAATGGAAAATGTCCACTTCAATAAGAAATTCTAATTATTGAATCCTGTTTTTAATTCTGAGTTCCACAGAGGACCACAGTTCATATTTTTTGCTAACTTAAATGGCAATTTGCTTTGGAAACTATGATCATATAAGGCTTATGTCATTAGGAAGAAAAACTCATTAAATTAATTCCCAGTTCATAATTTACTTTAGGAAATTATTAATGTTGTAAAGATTAGTTGGGAGGAAGATTGATGAGTTTAGTTTTCTCATGGAAAAGGTTGCTAAAATAAAGTTAACTGATCTATCATTTTTATACTGTGTGTACTTCCTAGCTTAATGAGCAAGTTGACATTTGGTTCACTCAATTTTTATTGTTTTATAGTTCCCTAAGAGAATAAGCTTTCTTTGGGCTTCCATCTTTGCCGAAGAGATGTATGGCATAGTGGATATCAGCATAAGCTTTAGAATCAGGCTGAAGTTTAAATCCCAGCTCTGTTGCCTATTAGCTATGTGACCTATGTCCTGTTGTATTTTACCTTTATCAGCCAAATTTTCCTCATCTGAAAAATGAACATGGTAGCAATAATCATGTAATAATATTATAAGCATTAAATAAGATGGTACACCTCTGCACTGAAAGTGTTCTCAAATGGTAGCTACTGTCATTATATTTTGGATGGAGTGAGGTTCAGGAGCTTTGGTGCAATTAATATTCTCTTCAGATAAGAGAAAAATGACTAACACAGATGTTCATTATAATTTAGAGAATAGTGAAAGAGGAAAAATGCAGGTATTCTGACTTCAAATGCCCTTTTTCTCACTTCTAGCCCAGAATACAACAGAATATCTTGCTGAGAGAAGATCTTTTATAACCCTTTAGAGAAAGATGCAGTGTATTTTTCTCTTTGGGACTTCAGGGAGAAAAGCAACTCGTAGACAAACTATAAATATTAGACATGAAGTAATCTCAAAATAGGAAGGGAAGAAAAATAAGTGCTGATTCATTATTGTGCCAAACTCAACGATATTTGTTTAAAAATCATTAACACCATTATCATCATTATTCTCATCATTACTCTAACAGTAATTACAGCTGCCACTTATTAGGGACCTCTTGCATAGGAAGTATTTTATATATATTTTGAATTCCCACCATCACCCTATAAGGTGTACATTACTTTAATTTATTGATAAGAAAAGCAAGCCCTAGAAAGTTGAAGGAATTTGCCCCAAATCACATTGCTTGAACATTAGCACTAGAATTGGAACCCACTTCTATTTGATACTGACTAAGACAAAGCAACAATTATTCTGTTTCAGTTTGCTTTTCTTTGGTTTGCATCGACACATATATTTTTGTATTGGCTCCTAAAGGTATGACCTTGAACAGCACAGGGAGGGACTGCGTGAGCACCTAGCTAACTTCCAACAGTTGTAAGAACCATCTCCATGATTTACAGCCTCCTTCAATTCTGTTCAATGTCTGTGGGACGTCACTCACCAATCATACAGGTTATGTGTTCCATGAAGGCCTGTACTTAATACCTTTGTTCCTATAGCCCAGGGCTCCAAAATTGTCCTAATGATTGCTACAACCTCAGCTACTTCCAGGGAGCCAACAGCTTTGCTGAACGTTCCTGCATTCTTAAAATGTTTTGTTAGCTAGCAAGGACTTAGCGTCAAAGGATGGCTGGACAGCACTTTCAGAAGCAACATCTTATGATATTGGTGCCTATTCCTCAAGTGGTACTTCCACAGTTGTCTTGGATTTTTTTCTCTTAAAATACATATTAGGCAAGCCTTCCCAGATATGAGACATTTCAAGCTGTTAAATGGTTCACACAGGGGTTTCTTTTAGAGGAAAACTCTAGAACCCATGGAACCAGGATCCAACCTATACCTCAAAAGTCTAGTGGGTCATTTTCTCCTTACCAAGTTGCCTTGTAAGTAAATTATAGAAATTTTTCTATGAAATAAACATTGAAACTAAAATACTGGCTTGATAATTAAAAGGTAACATTTTATACATTTTAGGTACTAGTTAAGTTTGGTCCCCAAAGGAATATTGGCATGTACTCTCAATATATATATATCTATTATATTAAATCCATAATATTGGTGTTCAAAATGGGAAATAATCAGAGACACCAAGAGATACGCAGGGATCTCAGAGAGAAAGTTCTTTTGAAAGAAAACAATAGATCATAGGAATAATATCTCTTAAAGATGCAGAAAATGACCTAAGATACCTTAACTGGTTTATTATCTGAGGCTCTAGAAGAAAAATGCTCCAATTGAAAAATGAACGAGGTAGAAAGTTGAAGGAATTTGCCCCAAATCACATTGCTTGAACATTAGCACTAGAATTGGAACCCACTTCTATTTGATACTGACTAAGACAAAGCAACAATTATTCTGTTTCAGTTTGCTTTTCTTTGGTTTGCATCGACACATATATTTTTGTATTGGCTCCTAAAGGTATGACCTTGAACAGCACGGGGAGGGACTGCGTGAGCACCTAGCTAACTTCCAACAGTTGTAAGAACCATCTCCATGATTTACAGCCTCCTTCAATTCTGTTCAATGTCTGTGGGACGTCACTCACCAATCATACAGGTTATGTGTTCCATGAAGGCCTGTACTTAATACCTTTGTTCCTATAGCCCAGGGCTCCAAAATTGTCCTAATGATTGCTACAACCTCAGCTACTTCCAGGGAGCCAACAGCTTTGCTGAACGTTCCTGCATTCTTAAAATGTTTTGTTAGCTAGCAAGGACTTAGCGTCAAAGGATGGCTGGACAGCACTTTCAGAAGCAACATCTTATGATATTGGTGCCTATTCCTCAAGTGGTACTTCCACAGTTGTCTTGGATTTTTTTCTCTTAAAATACATATTAGGCAAGCCTTCCCAGATATGAGACATTTCAAGCTGTTAAATGGTTCACACGGGGGTTTCTTTTAGAGGAAAGCTCTAGAGCCCATGGGACCAGGATCCAACCTATACCTCAAAAGTCTAGTGGGTCATTTTCTCCTTACCAAGTTGCCTTGTAAGTAAATTATAGAAATTTTTCTATGAAATAAACATTGAAACTAAAATACTGGCTTGATAATTAAAAGGTAACATTTTATACATTTTAGGTACTAGTTAAGTTTGGTCCCCAAAGGAATATTGGCATGTACTCTCAATATATATATATCTATTATATTAAATCCATAATATTGGTGTTCAAAATGGGAAATAATCAGAGACACCAAGAGATACGCAGGGATCTCAGAGAGAAAGTTCTTTTGAAAGAAAACAATAGATCATAGGAATAATATCTCTTAAAGATGCAGAAAAATGACCTAAGATACCTTAACTGGTTTATTATCTGAGGCTCTAAGATCTCAATTTTGAACAATATTTTATTGTGGAGGATAAAATGAAAACATCCCAGAAGCTCAAGTGAGTTAAAGGGAAAAAACACTGAACGAGGTAGTGGTGGTGGTTTAGTCACTAAATCATGTGCCACTCTTGCGAACCCATGAAGTGTAACCCACCAGGCTCCTCTATTCATGGGATTTCCCAGGCAAGACTGAGGGAGTGAGCTGCCATTTCCTTCTCCAGAGGATGTTCCCGATCCAGGGGGTCAAACCTGGGTCTTCTGTATTGCAGGCAGATTCCTTATTAACTGAGCCATGAGGGAAGCTAGCAATCAAGGCAAATGATGCTTAAATGATGCCCAGGACCCAGACTGAGAACTAGAGGAACCTAAGGCTTACCTAGCAGCTTAGCCAGTGAGTTGGAAGGTCAGTTGAGACATGTAGTGAATCAAACCCAATGCATGACTGTGACATGGAGAAAGAGAGAGATCCACATGCCAATGACTTTGTTGGAAGCAGTTTAAGCTGAGGTGTGCATCACGGCCTTCTCAGAGATCTCTCTCTCTAAGCCATTATTACATTTCTCACAGCTAAGCTGTGACTGGGATATTTTTTTTTTTTTAAACATTTATTTATTTACTTATTTTGGTGGGGTGGGGAGGGAGGGGTGTGGGCAGGCCACTTCCACTGGTCTTTCATTTGTCTAGTTTCATCCATCTTTGTTCTTTGGCTCGTGTGGGCCTCCCATCGCGGTGGCATCTGTTGTCGCAGAGCACCGGCTCTGGGCACATGCGCTCCAGAGCTCCGGCTCGGTAATTGGACACATCGGTCCAGCCGCTCCACGGCACGTGGGATCTTCCCAGGCCAGGGATCGAACCAGCGCCCCTTGCACTGCAAGGCGGTGTCCTTACCCACTGGACCACCAGGGAAGCCCCCTGACTGGGATACTTAAAGCCACTTGAGAAGGGATGCTTTTCCATGGCCAAAGGGGAACTAGAGAGGTTCAAGGTTGATTCACAATTGAAATTTTATGAAAAAAAGGTAAAAAAAATAAGATCTTGCAATTCTCTAACTTCGGGATACCTTCAACTAAATAGCTATCTTGCTTTGTGTGGTTAAGGTCATTACAACCCAGAGAGTGTTATTCCATATCACAGGTTCACAGCTGAGATTGAAATCTAAGTCTTTTCATTCCTACTGTTACATTCTTTTTCAGTACATGACCTTACCAATCAAGAAAATGCCAGAAGAAATAGAAAAAAAGGCATTGTAAAGGTGAACAGCAAGGAGCCCGCTAGACAAGCTGAAAAAAATTTCCCGTGGTCAGTTACTATTTTTTGCTAGCATATTCTTATTTTAATAAATATTTGCTCTTAGCCACTCTTTTCTTATTTAATCCTCAAAACATTTTTGAGAAGTAGAAATTATTCCATTTTGAGTAATGACCCTGATGCCCTAAGAGGCCTACCAGCTTTGTTCAAGAAGATAAGGTAATTTCTGTGCCTGAGATACTCCCCATATCTTTTGATAACCAAGTCCAGTAGACTTGTTCTGAATGTTCAAAACTTAGGTTTTCTAAGTAGTTATAACCTGGTTCCAGCAGACTGCTGCCCCAGTCAGTATCTCAGTGAACACTATTTGAAGTATCAGTTCAGAGATTTTTATAAATTGAGGCAAAGGTTTCAGACATTTGTACACTCTCACCTACCAACCACTGGTGTCAGCGACTCCCTTTGGTCAGGGAACATTCCTAAGAGCATAAGTGCATGGACACGACATTTCTATATTTGCACTTTTTTTGAGGGATTTTCAGTAATTCAAACTAAACCAAAGGGCTGATGATTTATAACTGTACAACAATGCAAATATGGATCATTAAACTAAGTGCTAAAGAAGGACTTTAGCCACTAGTTCAAGTGGGAAGTGACTTTTTAAAAAAAATCTACTTGTTACAGCAGCATGGATTAATGGCCCTTCTTCTACTTCAGAAGAACACTTCTTAAATGAATGTTGGCTTGACAACACTCTTCTTCTGGTTCTGGAGGGAAAACTCTTACATGAAAGGTGAAGTTATCTGAATCAGTCACTCAGTTCTGCTGATTGCCTGTGATGAGGCCTACCCTCAGGACAGAAACTGGAATTCTTATATCTGATCATAATTTTATTATAGGAACATTCAAATATATTTTAAAAACCTATTAAGACATGAGTTTGAAGAAACTCCAGGAGACAGTTGAAGGACATGGAAGCCTGGAATGCTGCAGTCCATGGGGTCACAAAGACTCAAATATGACTGAACGATATATTAAGAAGAAAAAGACATAATCACATTATCTCAAAAGCTGTTAATATTTTCATCTAGAAACATCATAATTTTATATAAACATTTTAAAGCAAATTTTGTACATATCCACTATTATTTCCTTAGAATAAGTAAAATAGTTTATGCAGAAGTTTAACATTTTATATTTATCACAAAATCTGCCCTCCAAAGGTTCTACCAACCAATATACTACCAGTTCTTTCCATCGCAGTGTTAATGATGTAATCTTTCGCATTTTTTCTGGAAAAAGCCAAGTAACCCCTTTGTGGCACAGAAACAAAAGGGCCTGAACTGAAGAGTATAAAGACTTTATTTTGGATCAGAGACAATTATTTGTGATACTTCAGAAGAAACAGAAACTGGAGATTTGGGAGGACAAAGCAAGGGTTGTTTGGTAAGCCACTCAACCCTACCTGGAGGGCTGTGCGTTTGTGTGTATGCACATAAATGCCATCTACTCAAAACATGGCGGGTCTAGTGATTTAAACAGAGAGATGCTTGTTTTATTTTCCTAAGTGCTAGATAAGAGATTACTGCAGTATGTCATAATTTATTGATACAGTTTTACAATTGCTTATTCAACATCACATGAAAAGATTGTTGTTCCAGATGTCAGAACAACTGATGTAAAAGAGAACTCCTATGCTTCTTCTCTTCACTTTGTTATTAAAGTGTTGTATGAAGAGTTGACTGCTGTGCGGAGATGCCATGTGTTTTGAATAGAGTAACAGAAGTGGGGGTGCATTTCTGGAAACGAATAGTGTAGCTTGGATGAAAAGGGCATAGAAAGAGTTAGAATGATTTTGGCTTTGAGCCAAGAGACAACCAATTGTATTCGATAGGCAGGGACATTGCATTACTGAGAACGAGAAGCTGGGTATCTAGATGCAAACTTCTCTATGAACTTGGCCAGTGGGGATGCAGAGAGTTTTGGTGATACAAACCTATCCAGCTTATTTATAATAACAGAGTCTGTCCTCAAGAACTTTGAAAGATAGAGGTAGCAAAGGGCATAATAAATGGCAAGCGTGACACCATCCCTGTCTTTAAAGTCCACAGCTTTAAAGGAGGAGGGGGCGGATAGAGAGCACTGAGAACCAACTGGATCAAAAGGCCAAAATGTTTCAATTTTGTGTATTTAAAAATGCATTTCTCTGATTATAAAAATAATGTAGTTTACTATGAATATTTTGAAAAAAGCAAAGTATAAAGAAGATAATAAAAATGACCCATAATCTCACAAGCCTTTTGATTCAAATGCTTATGTACCCATATATTGTTAGTATATAATAATTATGCCTTTATGTTAATTTGAAAATATGTAACAACTCAGATAATTACTGCCTTGGCTTCACGGAAAGTCTGAAGAGTAAAGTTATTAATATCTTATTGTCGGTCTCTGTGCCCTGTGATTCTCACAGAATTATTGGAGGTGTTATTCTCACATCTGAGCTAAGAGTTTTTTAATGTAAAATCCTTTGTTGTGGATTTGTTAACATGTGTTTAAGCACTGTTTAAAAAGAATGCTTTTAAAAGAAACTTATTAAAGATGCATGCACAACGTGAGTGGCTTACCACAACACCTGCCTTCTTTTGTTTAGAATCACTTGCTAATTGGAAATTCAAGGTTAACACCTCTGGAGATAGAAAGGTAATTGATCTAGTGTTAGACTAGGCTCGGCACAGTTGAGAGGTTTCTCTGACCTACTCTCATAAAGACTCTCTTAATCATTCCAGAGTGAATGCTGCTATTCTGTTTTCCTGAAATCTATACTACGCACATAAATAACGGTAGTAGGAAGTTGATATGTTCAATATATATCCTGAATTTACAGCACTGGAAATTCTGTAATTCAGTAGGTCACTTTGCAAGAGATGCTATTTCTCCTTTTGGTAGGACCAGAAGGATGCTCAAATCAAATGTTTATCAAGCCTCTAGCACATAAAGAACATAATGGGGCTTCCCTGGTGGTCCAGTGGGTAGAGTCTGCCTTTCAGTGCAAGGGGCGCTGGTTCAGTCCCTGGCCCAGGAAGATCCCACATGCCGTGGAGTGGCTGGACCGGTGTGTCAAATTGCGAGTCAGTGCTCTGGAGCGCATGCGCCCCGAGCCAGTGCTCTGCAACAAGAGAGGCCACTGCAATGGGAGGCCCACACAGGCCAAAGAACAAAAGTGGATGAAAATAAATAAATGAAAGACCAATAGAAGTGGCAAAAATGTTAAAAAAAAAAAAAAAAACAAAACTGTAATGGCTTGTACTGCACTTTGGGTTTAATCTTATAGTGTCTCTATTTGTCTGTGTCCCTTTCCCTCATTTCCTTGTCTATTTGGCTTCATTTGGTTCTCTGTAAGATGAGTCCAAAATTAAAGATGATATCCCAGTGACTTAACACCATGATGGTTTCTTCCTCACTTGCGTACATTATAGACTGGTGGTGTAGGGTTTTGTGTCATGTGTCAGCTAGCAGTCCGAGTTAAAAGGTTTTGCCATCTATAGCTTCACCCTCCAGACCATGCAGTCTCCTTGGTCCTTACAGCAAGAGAAGAGAACCTAGAAAGATGCAGGTGCTATTTTTACTGTTTCAGCCACCAAAGAACAGACTTATGTTCATCTTTTTGTCACTTCATTGACCAGGCCTCACTCTAAGGCCCTTACCAGTAGCAAGGGTGTCCAGAAATACAGAGGTTCAAATGCAATACTTAGTGAGCATACTGTCTGTCTCAGTGTATTTTCAACAGGATTTTGAGAGGTATTTTTAGAATGTGGGGCATGAATAATATGAATATTGTCATTTTTGTAGTTCAAAATGGTTAACTATCAGCAGTTTTATATAGCTCAGCCTAAAAAAAAAAAAAGAGGAACTAAAAAGCCTCTTGAGGAAAGTGAAAGAGGAGAGTGAAAAAGCTGGCCGAAAACATTCAAAAAACAAAGATCATGGCATTCAGTCCCATCACTTCATGGCAAATAAATGGGCAAACAATGGAAACAGTGACAGATTTTATTTTCTTGGACTCCAAAATCACTGCAGATTGTGACTGCAGCCATGAAATTAAAAGATGTCTGCTCCTTGGAAGAAAAGCTGTGACACACCTAGACAGAATATTAAAAAGCAGAGACATCACTTTGCTGACCAAAATCTGTATAGTCAAAGCTATGGTTTTCCCAGTAGTCATGTATGGATGTCAAAGCTGGACCATTAAGAGGGCTGAGTATCAAAGAACTGATGCCTTTGAACTGTGGTGCTGTAGAAGACTCTTGAGAGTCTCTTGGACTACAAGGAGATCAAACCATCAATCCTAAAGTAAATCAACCCTGAATATTCACAGGGAAGATTGATGCTGAAGCTGAAGTTCCAATACTTTGGTCACCTGATGGGAAGAGCTGACTCTTTGGAAGAGACTGTGATTCTGGGATAAATAGAGGGGAGAAGGAGAAGGGAATGACAGAAGACAATATGGCTGGATGGCATCACTGAATAGACACGAGTTTGAGAAAGCTCCAGGAAATGGTGAAGGACAGGGCAACCTGGCATGCGCAGTTCATGGTGTTGCAGACTCAGACATGACTGAGTGACTGAACAGAGCTGAACTAAAAAAATGAATAAACTGTGTAGTGTCATAGCACTTTACTGAGTTAACACTGTCCATGTCCTCCTAGACTGTCTATTAGCAGGAGCAAGCCTGTGAATAACCACAATTCAACCAGAGAAGAGCTATAATGGACATATTTGCAGATCACAAGAGCATTAGAGAAGGGTGCCTAGTTGTGTGACCAACTGTTCAGGGAGGGGCCAGGTGTTAATTGTTGGCAGTCAGCATAAGAATTGGTAATAAGAAGTAGACACGAATGACAAAGAGTCATAGAAATGGGAGGGGGAAAATGCCTTGTTTACAAAAGCCCATAGGAAAACAAAGAGGGACTAAAGAGCCTCTTGATGAAGGTGAAAGAGAAGGGTGAAAAGGCTGACTTAAAACATTCAAAAAATGAAGAACATGGCATTCAGTCCCATCACTTCATGGCAAATAGATAGCAAACAATGGAAACAGTGACAGATTTTATTTTCTTGGACTCCAAAATCACTGCAGGTGGTGACTGCAGCCACAAAATTACAAGATGCTTGCTCCTTGGAAGAAAAGCTGTGACAAACCTAGACAGCATATTCAAGAGCAGAGACATCACTTTGCTGACCAAAGGCCATATAGTCAAAGCTATGGTTTTCCCAATAGTCATGTATGGATGTCAAAGCTGGACCATTAAGAGGGCTGAGTATCAAAGAACTGATGCCTTTGAACTGTGGTGCTGTAGAAGACTCTTGAGAGTCTCTTGGACTACAAGGAGATCAAACCATCAATCCTAAAGTAAATCAACCCTGAATATTCACAGGGAAGATTGATGCTGAAGCTGAAGTTCCAATACTTTGGTCACCTGATGGGAAGAGCTGACTCTTTGGAAGAGACTGTGATTCTGGGATAAATAGAGGGGAGAAGGAGAAGGGAATGACAGAAGACAATATGGCTGGATGGCATCACTGAATAGACACGAGTTTGAGAAAGCTCCAGGAAATGGTGAAGGACAGGGCAACCTGGCATGCGCAGTTCATGGTGTTGCAGACTCAGACATGACTGAGTGACTGAACAGAGCTGAACTAAAAAAATGAATAAACTGTGTAGTGTCATAGCACTTTACTGAGTTAACACTGTCCATGTCCTCCTAGACTGTCTATTAGCAGGAGCAAGCCTGTGAATAACCACAATTCAACCAGAGAAGAGCTATAATGGACATATTTGCAGATCACAAGAGCATTAGAGAAGGGTGCCTAGTTGTGTGACCAACTGTTCAGGGAGGGGCCAGGTGTTAATTGTTGGCAGTCAGCATAAGAATTGGTAATAAGAAGTAGACACGAATGACAAAGAGTCATAGAAATGGGAGGGGGAAAATGCCTTGTTTACAAAAGCCCATAGGAAAAGAAAGAAAGGATTGCTTGGAATAAGGTCATAAACAAAGACAGGATGAGGTTGACATAACTTTCTATGTCACGCTAAGGAAGGTGTACTTTTTGTTGATGGCAACTGAAGTTACCTATGGCCTGATGCAATGGAATCAGAACTGTCTTTAGGGAATAAGAAGAGTCACACTATACAAAATACTGGGATGTTTTAAAGTAGAGAATTTCATAGGTAATTTTGTGTTTCTTTTCAACAAGGATGTGTCCTTTAAAATTTATGCAATAAAATCTTCTAACTCTGTAGTAATCAAATATCACAAAAAATCAAGGCAAGAAAGGAGACTGGTGTGTCTGGTGTAGACCAGGTCTCTGACTAATATCAAGAAGGAAATGGCTGGTGAAAATATCTGCTGTGGTTCTAGATTATCACTTGAACCTGGTACATGGACACCTTCCAAGACTCTAGCTACATTCAATAGAAATGCTGTTATTGGAATATTAAGGACTAGAATGGATTTTAGAGGTTTCAGGGTCTAAGATTTGTTTTCCATGTGAGAATTTTCTTTATTAAACTTGAATACGACCACTGAGTCTTATGTTTGAATAGGCCCTTGAGACTAATTTATTCTCAAGACAGATCATTTCATTAAATAAAAATGAAAGCATTTTGCTGTTGCTTGCCATTTCAAAGAGCAGTATTTGACAAATGGGGAAAAAAGAACCCAACAAAAAACCAGAATCTGGTCAGCAATCCCAAACGGAACCTTTTCAATTTCAAATGAAAATATCTACAATGATACATGACTCACCACAATGGAAAAAATGTTACTTAAAAGTATAAAGTGATAATAATAACCACTTCAATGGTTTAATCTCTGTGTATTAGCAGGAGCAAGCCTGTGAATAACCACAATTCAACCAGAGAAGAGCTATAATGGACATATTTGCAGATCACAAGAGCATTAGAGAAGGGTGCCTAGTTGTGTGACCAACTGTTCAGGGAGGGGCCAGGTGTTAATTGTTGGCAGTCAGCATAAGAATTGGTAATAAGAAGTAGACACGAATGACAAAGAGTCATAGAAATGGGAGGGGGAAAATGCCTTGTTTACAAAAGCCCATAGGAAAAGAAAGAAAGGATTGCTTGGAATAAGGTCATAAACAAAGACAGGATGAGGTTGACATAACTTTCTATGTCACGCTAAGGAAGGTGTACTTTTTGTTGATGGCAACTGAAGTTACCTATGGCCTGATGCAATGGAATCAGAACTGTCTTTAGGGAATAAGAAGAGTCACACTATACAAAATACTGGGATGTTTTAAAGTAGAGAATTTCATAGGTAATTTTGTGTTTCTTTTCAACAAGGATGTGTCCTTTAAAATTTATGCAATAAAATCTTCTAACTCTGTAGTAATCAAATATCACAAAAAATCAAGGCAAGAAAGGAGACTGGTGTGTCTGGTGTAGACCAGGTCTCTGACTAATATCAAGAAGGAAATGGCTGGTGAAAATATCTGCTGTGGTTCTAGATTATCACTTGAACCTGGTACATGGACACCTTCCAAGACTCTAGCTACATTCAATAGAAATGCTGTTATTGGAATATTAAGGACTAGAATGGATTTTAGAGGTTTCAGGGTCTAAGATTTGTTTTCCATGTGAGAATTTTCTTTATTAAACTTGAATACGACCACTGAGTCTTATGTTTGAATAGGCCCTTGAGACTAATTTATTCTCAAGACAGATCATTTCATTAAATAAAAATGAAAGCATTTTGCTGTTGCTTGCCATTTCAAAGAGCAGTATTTGACAAATGGGGAAAAAAGAACCCAACAAAAAACCAGAATCTGGTCAGCAATCCCAAACGGAACCTTTTCAATTTCAAATGAAAATATCTACAATGATACATGACTCACCACAATGGAAAAAATGTTACTTAAAAGTATAAAGTGATAATAATAACCACTTCAATGGTTTAATCTCTGTGTATTAGGGAGACAGTTCACATCAGCAAGAAAATAAATCTTGACACTTCTTCTATGAAAAAGTTTAATATGAAAGTGATATTTCAAAGTCATTGTCAGCTCAGAATAATGACACTAATAATCTTTATAAAGGTGCTTGAGATGCAGAATCAGGAAGAGCCAACTTCCCCACATAATAAAGTGTGAGGGGGCTGTACTGAGTGGGAAAGTCTAAGGATGAGCAGCCATTATCTTTCATTAAAGTCTGCTATATATTCAAATACCTGTTTGACGGATGATTTAGAGCCTTTCGGGAAAAGTTCCATCATCTTTGTAAAAATGAAAGAATTCTTCTAAGGATCTGGCAATGGCTTTGTTGTCATTTGTGGTATGAGTTACGCATCAACTAAGATAACCTAATATTTGAGACTGAAATTAAAATGTCTCAAAGTTAAATTTGCCTGTCATAGGAACACTTAATCACGGTCTAGTCTCTATGCAGATTTGATGTGGTCTGGGGGAGCTGGGTGTCTCCCCTCCAGCAGAACCACTGGATAGTAATAGATACTGGTTTCCCATCATGCATGCTCAGCGCATTCTCACATCCCTCCCAAGTGGGTGAAAAACTATTGTTGTTAATGGGGGGTGGATAAGGGAAGAACAAAAATCTTCCTCTTTTATATATAAAGCACAGGCATATGTACAGTACATAAAAGACACACAGTATATCTGTGGTGTTAAAATTTCATCAGAAAGCAATAAGGAAAAAAAAAAATCTAAAAAGACTCCTGAAGGCTCCTGACGGTTTTTCATGTACAAAGAGTATGAAGTGTATGGCGCCTCTTGATGTGCCATGATGGTGGCTCGGGGTGGGAAGGGAAGAGATTTACAACTATCTTGAGTCATGTTAGTTTCTGAACATCTGCTTCCCTTGACTTGAATAACTTTATAAATCATCTTCTATGACATGCATTGTGTCCTCCTTTCTTCCAGTGTCATCCTAAATTTGGATGCCATTCCCTTTCTAATCCCTTTAAAAGAGGTAGGAAAAGCCTTTATCATTCTCCTAGCTGCTCCTTTGTTCATAAGCATAAGGTCTATGACACTTTGAAAACTGGATAAAAATAAAAAGATGTTGTGTTCCTCAGGTAGGCCTTCCTATTCTCCTTTTCAGAAGTGAGTTCTGCAGCATAGGGCAAGGAGCTCAGTTTGGTGCTCTGTGGTGACTTAGAGGGGTGGGATGGGAGAATGTAGAAGGGAGGTTCAGAAAGAAAGGGATATATGTATACATACAGCTGATTCACTTTGTTGTGCAGCAGAAATCAACACAACATTGTAAAGTGACTATACGCCAATAAAAAAGGAAGTGAGTTCTCTCATCTCTTTACACTCTAGCAATTATTTCTGCACCTCAAAATTATATTTATATCAATTACTGAATATTTCTTCTTCCTCTTCCTACTACAGCCCAAACTTTCTGGCAAATTCATTCTCTTTAGACCCCCTGATTTGTAAATGGAGACAACTTGGATAACTAAAATGTCTCAAAGTTAAATTTGCCTGTCATAGGAACACTTAATCACGGTCTAGTCTCTATGCAGATTTGATGTGGTCTGGGGGAGCTGGGTGTCTCCCCTCCAGCAGAACCACTGGATAGTAATAGATACTGGTTTCCCATCATGCATGCTCAGCGCATTCTCACATCCCTCCCAAGTGGGTGAAAAACTATTGTTGTTAATGGGGGGTGGATAAGGGAAGAACAAAAATCTTCCTCTTTTATATATAAAGCACAGGCATATGTACAGTACATAAAAGACACACAGTATATCTGTGGTGTTAAAATTTCATCAGAAAGCAATAAGGAAAAAAAAAAATCTAAAAAGACTCCTGAAGGCTCCTGACGGTTTTTCATGTACAAAGAGTATGAAGTGTATGGCGCCTCTTGATGTGCCATGATGGTGGCTCGGGGTGGGAAGGGAAGAGATTTACAACTATCTTGAGTCATGTTAGTTTCTGAACATCTGCTTCCCTTGACTTGAATAACTTTATAAATCATCTTCTATGACATGCATTGTGTCCTCCTTTCTTCCAGTGTCATCCTAAATTTGGATGCCATTCCCTTTCTAATCCCTTTAAAAGAGGTAGGAAAAGCCTTTATCATTCTCCTAGCTGCTCCTTTGTTCATAAGCATAAGGTCTATGACACTTTGAAAACTGGATAAAAATAAAAAGATGTTGTGTTCCTCAGGTAGGCCTTCCTATTCTCCTTTTCAGAAGTGAGTTCTGCAGCATAGGGCAAGGAGCTCAGTTTGGTGCTCTGTGGTGACTTAGAGGGGTGGGATGGGAGAATGTAGAAGGGAGGTTCAGAAAGAAAGGGATATATGTATACATACAGCTGATTCACTTTGTTGTGCAGCAGAAATCAACACAACATTGTAAAGTGACTATACGCCAATAAAAAAGGAAGTGAGTTCTCTCATCTCTTTACACTCTAGCAATTATTTCTGCACCTCAAAATTATATTTATATCAATTACTGAATATTTCTTCTTCCTCTTCCTACTACAGCCCAAACTTTCTGGCATCAGACAGTATCACATCCTACTCATCATCATAGACTCTTCCATGCCTTGCATGATGCTTAGCTAACACAGCAGTAATTCTATAGGAATCTGGATGCAGGGAGGTGTGGGTGGAATTGGGGGTAAAGGGAGCTTTTTAAAATGGATTTTTTTGGGGGGGGCACTTCTATTGGTCTTTCATTTATTTATCTTTGTTCTTTGACCTGTGTGGGCCTCCCATCGCAGTAGTCTCTCCTGCTGCAGAGCACTGGCACTGGGCACACATGCAGCAGAGCTCTGGCTTGATAGTTGGACACATCGTCCAGCTGCTTTGTGGCACGTGGGACCTTCCCAGGCAAGGGATCAAACCGGCGCCCCTTGCACCGCAAGGCGGTGTCCTTACCCACTGGACCACCAAGCAAGCCCCTTAAAAATGGATTTTAACGATTTGTCAAATTTGAGATGAATAATGACTTATGAAAAGATTATATTAAAATGAAGTCATTCGCCACCGCGATGGGAGACCCACAGGAGCCAAAGAATGAAGATGAATGAAAATAGAGAAATGAAAGACCAATAGAAGTGGCCCGCCCACTCCCCTTCCTCCCCAACCCGACCCCCGCCCAAAGTAAATAAATAAATAAATCTTTAAAAAAAAAAAAAAGGTAAAATGAAGTCATTAATTAGGGAAGGAACAGTGTACATTTGTGATCAAAATGATTCAGGTAAAATTTAGCTATAGGAAAAGATAAAATGTAAAATGAGTAAGACAAAGAAACACACATGTATAATTCTACAAAGAGTAACAGAGACATGGGGAGACCTTAGGTAGCATATTCTGAGCAGACATCCATATGGTGTTGTGGGCAAAGGACTAGAGTCCAGCTCTGTGCTGTGTAGGAAATTAGCTTTATTTTTGGCTTTTTATTCTGTATCAATTTGGCTTACCTGTGTGTGTCTGTGTGTGTGTATCCCATTTCAGCTCTATGTCTGTCTGTGCTGCCTCCCTCAAAGTCTGCAAGTTTCAGAACCCAATTCTCATTTCTTCTTAGTTTAATTAATTTCAACAAATTCACTGAGTGCCTCACATGTTTCAGGCTATTTGTAAGGCACGAGAAGTATCCAAGAGTATAAGACATATCCCAGCGTTTAGGAGGATGTCAGAGAGGAAATGGCTTTGCCAAACAGGTTGGATTCATTAGATCAGGAAAAGAAAGGGAAGAAAGGTATCTCATGCCCAGGAATCAGTACGTGGAAGAGCTCAGGGGTGGGGCCTGAACTGTGTGCTAAGACACCAGATTGACGCCATTGGTCTGAATCACGCCAGAAAGAGGGAAGATGTCTGAAATTCAGTGAGGACTTTGCTCTATTGGTTGCAAATAACCTGCCTTTTTCTTCTTCATTTCTAGTGAATCTTCGCTTCCTCTGCCTTTCAACTCTAATCCTGAATGTTCCTTCATTTGATTCCTAATCCTAATTAAGTGGCATTTGGCATCTCAGGGGATAAAAGTCATCTCTTTTTTATGGACCAATAATTACTATGGTTAATTAGCTTATATTTATAAAGACAATGCATGCCTAATTGCATCAAATATAGCTCCTTTTTAATCAATTAATTATTGAAGTAAGCATTTGGGGGGCATACACTTTGCATTGAAAATAGCTTAGTTGTTATGCCTGTGGATCCAGAAATGGAACAATCTATTTACCATCTCTAAATCTCACTTTTAAAACAACTTTCATTGAGAATAACTATTTCATAAGATAGTTTTGAAAATTAAAATAATGCTTATTATGCATTTGTGTTGACTGATTTTCATTTTCTGTCTCCCTTCTTGCTCTGACCAACCCATTCCCTGTCCTTCTCTAAAGCCTCTTCTGTGCCCTAAGGCTGATTCCTACACATTACATCACCCAGACTCCCTGGCTGGCTAGATTTCGGTTGTTCCTGGCACTGACAGGAGACAGTAAAAAGGGTAAGTAGCTGGTCTTCCTTTGGCACTTTCTCTCTGCTTAAATATCCTGGTTCTGGCACATTTCAGCAGTATATCGGACCCTTCCTTCTGTCCCACGGCCCCTCCTCAGAATGCCAGCTCTTACTGGGCCCTGGAAATGCTATTCTTCCTCTTTTCCTTCAGGCCTAAGCATGATAACCAATGGCTTTTGCTTATTTCTATTCCTGGATGCTTTAAGCACCCATTGCTGGTTGGCTTAACTTTGCCCAGTCCTCTGTAAATAGTCGCTTCATTAATGGCCCTTGAGTTGAAACCATCTGAGTGGACCTTTGTTTCTGGAAATGACCTTGATTGGTGTGGTATGTTACCAATTGTGTGTGCATCTGGCACCTTAGTTTATGTTGACTACATACAAACTCTTTTTATCTTCATTCATGCTTCAGTTTTGTTTGTGGTCTTTCCTTGCTCAATTCAATAAATGTTACTTAAATGTATTGTTACCTCATTTTGTCTCAAATACCCCCATTATTTGGTACTTTGTGAATCAGAGACCATTTAAGACTTAAACTATGAAGTCAATGAACATTTTTGTGGAGACTTCTTCATCTTTCTGAACATATTAAAAAATAGGATTTGGAAAGGTCAAAATAACAGATTTACTTTTGGTAAATAATCAGATACCAGGCTTACTACAAGAAAGAAGCCTGGAGAGGAGAAGGGAATTAATATATGTAACCTGTAGGCCAGGAGGTTCCTTATAGAAGCCAGTGGCCCTGGGGACCTTCTCCTATTCAGTCAGGACCTTCCTTCTGTGGGAAGCATGAATGAGGGGAAGAAGATAGAATATTTTCTCCTAATGCTTTCAAGAAAAGGATCGTTTCTATTTCACAGTCAGATGCAGGGATCATGGGATGAGAAAGAAGGCTTTGTATAATCTGGAATTGAGGGGCGATGTCTCACTGAGACAAAATGCCTTCTAGAAATCTATGTTCATGGAACTATATACCAATGAAATGGTGGCCATGCAGACTAAGCTGGAAATTTTCCATGAGCACTTAATATTTAAAAATTTATATCCGGGTGTGACACTACAATCCTTCCTAGATACAGAGGATGGTCTCCCCACCACTGCTGCTCTGCCTGTGACTCTGAGGCATTGTTGCTCAGCTACTTCATTCCCAAGGGTGCAGAGACTACATTCTTTTCAGAATATCAAGGACAGCAGATGCCTTTGTTCCACCCTGTAGCTAGGCTGGGAAATGAAGCACAACTGCTGGTGACCACAATGATAAAGTGATGCAGGAAGATACTCTAACCCCTCGGGCAAAGAAGATGAAGGCAGACCTTGGAAAAATAAGTGGCTTCAAGCTCAAAACTGCAAAGTCTAAGGGGCCATCGGATGCTTATCCTTGAGAGCCTGAAGTTGTCTTGCACTCTTGCCTCCTCTAGGTGAGAAAGCACACATTTCCAAATGCTGGAAGTGAGATGGAATTCTTGAGGTTCCCTCTGATCATTATTTTATGATAATTCTTTCCATAATCAATCCCTGAATTGCATTTCTGCAATCATCTTTTATGTTTGAATCAGTGGTAATATAAAGGACATATGCGTTCTTACAACATTGATCCAACAGCCTATAAAAATAGATCAAGCTTTAGGGTGGTTTAATATAAATGACAGAGCAGAAGATAGTGGAATATCCCTCGAACATTTTGTGGAGACTTCTTCATCTTTCTGAACATATTAAAAAATAGGATTTGGAAAGGTCAAAATAACAGATTTACTTTTGGTAAATAATCAGATACCAGGCTTACTACAAGAAAGAAGCCTGGAGAGGAGAAGGGAATTAATATATGTAACCTGTAGGCCAGGAGGTTCCTTATAGAAGCCAGTGGCCCTGGGGACCTTCTCCTATTCAGTCAGGACCTTCCTTCTGTGGGAAGCATGAATGAGGGGAAGAAGATAGAATATTTTCTCCTAATGCTTTCAAGAAAAGGATCGTTTCTATTTCACAGTCAGATGCAGGGATCATGGGATGAGAAAGAAGGCTTTGTATAATCTGGAATTGAGGGGCGATGTCTCACTGAGACAAAATGCCTTCTAGAAATCTATGTTCATGGAACTATATACCAATGAAATGGTGGCCATGCAGACTAAGCTGGAAATTTTCCATGAGCACTTAATATTTAAAAATTTATATCCGGGTGTGACACTACAATCCTTCCTAGATACAGAGGATGGTCTCCCCACCACTGCTGCTCTGCCTGTGACTCTGAGGCATTGTTGCTCAGCTACTTCATTCCCAAGGGTGCAGAGACTACATTCTTTTCAGAATATCAAGGACAGCAGATGCCTTTGTTCCACCCTGTAGCTAGGCTGGGAAATGAAGCACAACTGCTGGTGACCACAATGATAAAGTGATGCAGGAAGATACTCTAACCCCTCGGGCAAAGAAGATGAAGGCAGACCTTGGAAAAATAAGTGGCTTCAAGCTCAAAACTGCAAAGTCTAAGGGGCCATCGGATGCTTATCCTTGAGAGCCTGAAGTTGTCTTGCACTCTTGCCTCCTCTAGGTGAGAAAGCACACATTTCCAAATGCTGGAAGTGAGATGGAATTCTTGAGGTTCCCTCTGATCATTATTTTATGATAATTCTTTCCATAATCAATCCCTGAATTGCATTTCTGCAATCATCTTTTATGTTTGAATCAGTGGTAATATAAAGGACATATGCGTTCTTACAACATTGATCCAACAGCCTATAAAAATAGATCAAGCTTTTTTGATGGCTTGCTTGTGTTTTGGAAGTAGACTAAATGCGACAGAGCTAGTGAAATGTATGAAGTGGAATATCCCTCATGGTCAACCAATGAGTCCAAAATGCAGTACTCTTCTACAATCTCAAAAACGAGCCAGGTAACTACGATTGTGTGATCACTCATCTAGAGCCAGACATCTTGGAGTGTGAAGTAAAGTGGGCTCTAGGAAAAATTACTACACACAATGCTACTGGGGGTGATGGAATTCTAGCTGTGCTATTCCAAATCCTAAAAGATGGTGCTGTTAAAGTACTGCACTGAATAAAGTACTGCCAGCAAATGTGGAAAACTCAGCAGTGGCCATAGGACTGGAAAAGGTCAGTTTTCATTTCAATCCCAAAGAAGGGTAATACCAAACAATGTTCAAACTACCGTACAATTACACTCACTTCACATGATGTTTAGGTCATGCTCAAACTCCTTAAAGCTAGGCTTCAACAGTAGGGGAACCAAGAACTTAGAGCTGCTCAAGGTGAATTTAGAAGGTGGTAAGGAACCAGAGATCAAACTGTCAACATCTGTTGGATCACAGAAAAAGCAAGGAATTCCAGAAAGACATCTACTTCTGCTTCATTGACTATGCTAAAGACTTTGACTGTGTGGGTCACAACAAACTGAAAAATTCTGAAAGAGATGGGAACACCAGACCACATTACCTGCCTCCTGAGGCAGGTCAAGAAATGATAGTTAGGGGCTTCCCTGGTGGCCCAGTGGATAAAGAGTCCACCTTGCAGTGCAAGGGGCACCAGTTCCATCCCTGGCCTGGGAAGATCACACATGGTGAGGAGTGGCTGGAGGTGTGTCCAATTATAAGCGAGGGTTCTGGAGTGCATGCACCCAGAGCTGCTGCTCTGTAACAAGAGAGGCCACTGTGATGGGAAGCCCACACAGGCCAAAAGAATAAAAATGGATAAAAATAAATAAATAAAAAACCAATAAAATAGCACACACCCCACCCCACCCCACCCCCCGCCAAAATGGTAGTTAGAACCAGAGATGGAACAAGAGACTGGTTTAAAATTGGGAAAGGAGTTCATCATTCACCCTGCTCATTTAATTTATATGCAGAGTACATCATGTGAAATGCTGGTCTGGATGAAGCCCAATCTGGAATTAAGATCTGGGAGAAATATGAATAACCTTAGACATGTAGATGTCACCACCATATTGGCAGAAAGTGAAGAGGAACTAAAGCACATTTTGATGAAGAACTTACACATCTTATAAATGAATTTTTTTCCTACTTGACTGATATCTCCACCACCAGCCCCAGCCACCATTATTCTACTCTCTCCTTCTATGTATTCAACTATTTTAGGCCATATATGAATGAAGTTATACAGTGTATTTCTCTGATTTATTTCATTTAGCATAATGTCATCATTATTTTAAAGCTCTTTGGTAACTAGGAAGAGAATCAACTAGAAGGAGTTAAGAGGGTGGCTGTAGCTAAGAACTGTGGTAGAACTGACCAAGTACAGCAGTCGATTTTTCCAGTTCTTTAAGGTTCTACATTATGGGCAGCTACTGGCATGAGGCAGAGAACATTTCATACTCCACACTTCATTCCTTTTCATTTATGTACCTAGGCTTCAACAGTAGGGGAACCAAGAACTTAGAGCTGCTCAAGGTGAATTTAGAAGGTGGTAAGGAACCAGAGATCAAACTGTCAACATCTGTTGGATCACAGAAAAAGCAAGGAATTCCAGAAAGACATCTACTTCTGCTTCATTGACTATGCTAAAGACTTTGACTGTGTGGGTCACAACAAACTGAAAAATTCTGAAAGAGATGGGAACACCAGACCACATTACCTGCCTCCTGAGGCAGGTCAAGAAATGATAGTTAGGCTTCCCTGGTGGCCCAGTGGATAAAGAGTCCACCTTGCAGTGCAAGGGGCACCAGTTCCATCCCTGGCCTGGGAAGATCACACATGGTGAGGAGTGGCTGGAGGTGTGTCCAATTATAAGCGAGGGTTCTGGAGTGCATGCACCCAGAGCTGCTGCTCTGTAACAAGAGAGGCCACTGTGATGGGAAGCCCACACAGGCCAAAAGAATAAAAATGGATAAAAATAAATAAATAAAAAACCAATAAAATAGCACACACCCCACCCCACCCCACCCCCCGCCAAAATGGTAGTTAGAACCAGAGATGGAACAAGAGACTGGTTTAAAATTGGGAAAGGAGTTCATCATTCACCCTGCTCATTTAATTTATATGCAGAGTACATCATGTGAAATGCTGGTCTGGATGAAGCCCAATCTGGAATTAAGATCTGGGAGAAATATGAATAACCTTAGACATGTAGATGTCACCACCATATTGGCAGAAAGTGAAGAGGAACTAAAGCACATTTTGATGAAGAACTTACACATCTTATAAATGAATTTTTTTCCTACTTGACTGATATCTCCACCACCAGCCCCAGCCACCATTATTCTACTCTCTCCTTCTATGTATTCAACTATTTTAGGCCATATATGAATGAAGTTATACAGTGTATTTCTCTGATTTATTTCATTTAGCATAATGTCATCATTATTTTAAAGCTCTTTGGTAACTAGGAAGAGAATCAACTAGAAGGAGTTAAGAGGGTGGCTGTAGCTAAGAACTGTGGTAGAACTGACCAAGTACAGCAGTCGATTTTTCCAGTTCTTTAAGGTTCTACATTATGGGATATCTAGCTAGATTGCTGGCATGAGGCAGAGAACATTTCATACTCCACACTTCATTCCTTTTCTGTATGGAGATTGGCTCACTGTAACCTGGCTTTGCTAGCAGGTCATAACATGTCTCAGAAGTGTGTTTTGAGAACAGCAACAAAGGAAACAATTGACACTTTGTTGTTGTTTATTTATTTATTTTAATATTTATTTATTTGTCTGCACTGGGTCTTAATTGCAGCATGTGGGATCTAGTTCCCCAACCAGGGATTGAACCTTGGCCCCCTGCATTAGGTGCTTAGAGTCCCAGCCACTGGACCACCAGGGAAGTCCTTTTATTTATTTTTTGTAAGAAGCCCACACATGCTTCCTAGGTCTCCATGTTTCCAAATATATATAAAGAGTATGTTAACAGCCTCATGTTGTAATTTTGTTTAAACTGTACTAAAATACATATAACATTAACTTTATAATAAACTATTGTTAAATGTTCAGTTCATGACACCGAGTACATTCACATTATTATACAACTATCACTAACATCCAACTCCAGAACTCTTTCCATTTTACAAAGCTGAAACTCTTTTCCCATTAAATAATATCTCTATCCTACCCTCCCTGCAGTCTCTGGAAAGTACCATTCTATTTTCTGTCTCCATGAATCTGACTACTCTAGGTACCTTGTATAAATTAAACTATATAATGGTTTCTCTCTCTGTGACTGGCTTATCTCACCTATCATAAAGTTGTTAAGGTTAATCCATGATATAGCATATAATCCAGGTTCTAGCATAGAACATTTTGGAAGGTTGAATAATCTTCTCCAGATTTGTATAATGTTTCATGCAGCATCAAGTTAGAGATCATGAAAATGAGGGATTGAAAGTGTAACTGGAGAAGGGGTGATGTCATAGAAAACTGCACAGAATGGAAAATCAGCACAGCATAGGGAAAGTCTAGACTTAATTATTGGTAGCTTTTTGATCGTGGGCAACTTAACGTTTTTTTTTTTTTTTTTTTTTAAACTGGACACACAAGCACTCATCTATTCATAGATCTTCTACACTGACCAGGAAGTTTAGATCAAATGAACAAAAAACGTATAGAAGACATAAAAACGGAAACACTGAGAAAAATCTACTTCTAGAAAGCAGGTCAGATGAACTCAAAAGACTTCACTGAATGTAAGAGAACCACTGGGAAGTCACGTAAAGGCTTCTGCTGGGGAATAAAGGTAGAATAAGTCCATGTAGCGAAGAAAATGCTCTTTTTCATCTGGATCTTAAATGCTTGCCTCCAGTTTGGGTCAACAGAAAGGTCCTGCTCTTTTGTACTGGTTGTCAATCAAGGTCCCCTTCATTTTCGCTTTCTTGGCTTCCAGCTCCGCCAGCTCCTGCAGGCGCCTTTTGCTCATGTCCTTGCACTCCAGCTGCTTTTCAATCACCTTGGCATTCTGTGCATACGAGTCAGCAACTTCTCTAGCCTCAATCTCTTCTTCTTCTTCATCAATAGTAGACACAGTCACAGAGCTGAACTTGCCCATGTCTTTAGTCCGTCTGGTCATCATCACCTTCTTAGGAGGCTCTTGTTTCTGAGAATATATACTTGTTTTCCCAAAACCCTGGCCAAATTTGACCACTGCTCCATCCACAATGAAGGTCACGGGAGCATTCTTGGGCTGGGACTGGTAGAAGAGCGGCAGCCCACACTTTGCACACTTTTTCCTGTACTGTCGTTCGATGCCTTCAGGTCTTCGAAGATATATAGTCTCCTCATCTTCGGTGTTACAAAACTTGTGGGCGTGTTTGGCACCATCGATCACACGGGACCGATCCCGAGGCCTCATGGGCAACTTCTCTAACTGACAGTCCAGCACCAGGACCATCTGGCTGCACAAACAGTAGTAGACGTGAAGGGGCTTCTCGCCGTCGTCATATTCCTCCCGATCCCGGGTGTCGGAGCAGACCACGGACCGGGAAACGACTTTCGGCATGCTCCAGGGCAGCAGCCAGGAAATGCGCAGGCAAAAGGAAGAGTCGCGCGGAAATTACGTTACACCCAACTTAACGTTTTTGAGTCTCAGTTTCCTCGGCTGTAAAAAGGGATTAAAATGCCTGACTAGCATACCCAATCAAACTCTTCTAAGGATTAAGTGGGAAAATGTAATTAAAGTTCTTTATAGATTTCAAAGCAAAATATAAATATGTGATATTATGTTGTAATTCAGTAAACTGAACTTGTGCTTTCTGTGTCCATTAATACTTCTTGTCATATTTTAAACAGATTTATCAATAATTTGTCAATGTAACTGACATGCAATAACTACACATTTTTTTTCTTTGGCTATTTTTATTGGTCTTTCATTTATTTCCATCTTTGTTCTTTGGCCTGTGTGGGCCTCCCATTGCAGTGGCCTCTATCGTTGCAGAGCACTGGCTCTGGGCACATGTACTCCAGAGTGCTGGCTCATATTTGGACACACCGGTCCAGTCGCTCTGCAGCACGTGGAATCCTCCCAGGCCAGGGATCAAACCGGTGCCCCTTGCACTGCAAGTCGGTGTCATTACCCACTGGACTACCAGGGAAGCCCATAACTACATATTTTTAAGGTGTCCAGTTTGTTTTGGCGTGTGCATACTCCTATGAAACTGTCATTACAATCAAGAGTATGAACATATCCATCACCTCCCAAACTCCCTCCTCTCTTTTGTACTCCCCCTGCCATGCTCCTCTCACTCTGTGCCATTACCAGCAACTGATGATTGGCTTTTTGTCACTATGGATTTGTTTGCATTTCCTAGAACTTCAAATAAGTGGAATTATTCATTGTGTATTCATTATTTTCAAGATATATAGTCTCCTCATCTTCGGTGTTACAAAACTTGTGGGCGTGTTTGGCACCATCGATCACACGGACCGATCCCGAGGCCTCATGGGCAACTTCTCTAACTGACAGTCCAGCACCAGGACCATCTGGCCGCACAAACAGTAGTAGACGTGAAGGGGCTTCTCGCCGTTGTCATATTCCTCCCGATCCCGGGTGTCGGAGCAGACCACGGACCGGGAAACGACTTTCGGCATGCTCCAGGGCAGCAGCCAGGAAATGCGCAGGCAAAAGGAAGAGTCGCGCGGAAATTACGTTACACCCAACTTAACGTTTTTGAGTCTCAGTTTCCTCGGCTGTAAAAAGGGATTAAAATGCCTGACTAGCATACCCAATCAAACTCTTCTAAGGATTAAGTGGGAAAATGTAATTAAAGTTCTTTATAGATTTCAAAGCAAAATATAAATATGTGATATTATGTTGTAATTCAGTAAACTGAACTTGTGCTTTCTGTGTCCATTAATACTTCTTGTCATATTTTAAACAGATTTATCAATAATTTGTCAATGTAACTGACATGCAATAACTACACATTTTTTTTCTTTGGCTATTTTTATTGGTCTTTCATTTATTTCCATCTTTGTTCTTTGGCCTGTGTGGGCCTCCCATTGCAGTGGCCTCTATCGTTGCAGAGCACTGGCTCTGGGCACATGTACTCCAGAGTGCTGGCTCATATTTGGACACACCGGTCCAGTCGCTCTGCAGCACGTGGAATCCTCCCAGGCCAGGGATCAAACCGGTGCCCCTTGCACTGCAAGTCGGTGTCATTACCCACTGGACTACCAGGGAAGCCCATAACTACATATTTTTAAGGTGTCCAGTTTGTTTTGGCGTGTGCATACTCCTATGAAACTGTCATTACAATCAAGAGTATGAACATATCCATCACCTCCCAAACTCCCTCCTCTCTTTTGTACTCCCCCTGCCATGCTCCTCTCACTCTGTGCCATTACCAGCAACTGATGATTGGCTTTTTGTCACTATGGATTTGTTTGCATTTCCTAGAACTTCAAATAAGTGGAATTATTCATTGTGTATTCATTATTCATTTGTCTTACAGGATGGGGCTACAATGTCCTGTTTCTCTTCTTTCTCATTAGATAATACTTTACGATCCACCTAACCCTGCTGACTTCCTCTTAGGAGAAAAGCAAGGAGAGATATGAACATCCAGAAAACCCTGAGAGAAACCATTCACATTGTATGTATTTACAGTCATATCATTTCAATGGCAAGAAACACCTGAGTCATATTTTAGGAGAATACTACTTTGAGATTAAGGGTAGAAAAGGGAGATGCACTGACAAGAGTGCAAATGAAAAGGCACAGGAATGTTCACTGCAACTCAAACAGCAAAAAAGAACTGAAAAGAATGCGTGTGTTCCTTAATGAATGATTAACTTACAACCACATATTTTGTATTCATTTCCATTAAAAGATATCATGACTTTATTTTTATAATTAAGAAACCTGAAAGATAGTAAGAATGATAAGTATAGAAAATTATCCACAGTAAACTATTAATGCAAACTAACTACAGATGCAAAATGCATCCTGGAAGGATAACCATCCAAGCATTGATGTTGCCTCTTTTTATGTTGGGGTGATGGGCTCAGCGACAGTGATGGTGAGAGGGCTTCTTTTTACTCAGAAGCACTTAAATTTTCTACAAAAATTAATGTTTTCTTTGAAAACAGGAAAAAATCAATTTAACAAAAGTAGTGCCTGAAAAACACAAAGGAGTGTTGGTGTACCAGCCAGGTCTATTCTCAGGCATCAAATTTAAAGACATAACTATAAAAAAAAATTTGCAAGGGATTATATATAAATATATTAACAGTAATTATTTCTGGATGGTACGATCATGGGTTTGTTTCACTTTTAAAACTTCTGTATGATAAGGCTTCCATGGTAGCTCAGCGGTAAAGAGTTCGCCTTCCAATGCAGAAGACACAAATTTGATCCCCGATCTGGGAGGATCCTGCATGTTGTGAAACAGCTAGGCTGGTGAGTCAAAACTACTGAGCCTGTGCTCTAGAGCCTTGAAGCTGCAACTACTGAAACCCGTGTGCCCTACAGCCCAAGTTCCACAACAAGAAAAGACACTGCAACAAGAAGATCCCATGTGCTGTGGAGCAACTAATAAGCCCATGAGCCACAACTATTGAGCCTGTGCTCCAGAGCCTCCAAAATGCAACCATTGAGCCCACGTGCTGCAACTACTAAAGCCTGTGTGCCCTAGAGCCCAAGCTCCGCAAGAGAAGTCACCGCACCATAAAGCCTGCTCACCTCAACTAGAGAGTAGCCCCACTCACTGCAACTAGAGAAGAGCCTGTGGCAGCAGTGAAAATGCAGAATAGCCAAAAATAAATAAATAAATAAATAAAATTTCTGTATGATAAACTTTAGAAAGACCCTAATCCTGTGTCAGTGATAATGATAAACATCTTCCATTTTGAAAGTAAAATAGTATGAAAGAGCATTCTAATCTGTAGCTCAAGTCACTAAAGTAAAAGAACAGTTTCGTATCTTTGGATTTTAGTAAAGAAAAAAATTAACTACGTCTGATATAAAAATGGATGTATCTGTGCCTCAAACTTCTATTTTTATTCAATATTTAAAAGGTTCTCTAAATATAATGGTTATTTTTATCACAGAAATGCCAGCAATTGTCACAGCATGGAAAATCAATATCAAACTCTCTAATTACTGCATTATGAAACTCATTCATTGTAATGAATTCTCTGCCATTATTGGAGAACTAGTGGATTCAGTAAGAGAATCTATTCATAGTCAGTTATTGACCCCAAAGTGCCAAGTCATTTAGGACAAGAATATAGGGCAAATAGAGATAACTTGTTAAAGAAGTTACAAGTATGAATAGCCAGCCTTTGCTTCATTTAAACCCATAAAAGGACTTTTTAATATATTGAACATGAAAAGACATTATAAAATGAAAGAAAACACTTGCCAGTGTGAAGAATTTGAAAAGGTGTATGACTTAATCAAGGCTTATCCCCATTTCTTCCTGAATAAAGCATCAGGGAGGTATCAAATTTTAAATCCATCTTTTGGCAAATACAAAATTGAATGACTATATTAGAAAATTTTCCAGAACTTAATGATATATTTTTGGGAGTTCTGAGATATTTATTGACTAAATATCTAATCTTCTGAATAGATATTAGAGTGGAGTGGCAATATTGCCAATATTATTAAGGTGTTCTCTCTTCGGTCTACTCTGAGCTATTATTCTTTCTATTCCATTGAAACAATTTTGGCCATGATTTTACCAATGGTCTCCAGTGTGCCAGATCCAAAGGTCTTTGTTTTACTCAACTGTTTCACAGTTTCTGATAACTAAACAGCTCTTTAATAATTTATCTTCCTGAAATTATTCTTTGTTTCTATGACACAACGTTATCCTGGTTTTTCTTTCAGGCTCATCTGTTAACATCTTCTCTACCAGCTAATTTGTAAATGTTAGTGGGCTTGGCAACCAATCTTGGCCCTTCTTCTATTTTCTCTCCCACACCTCCTTCATCTCAACTATCTCCTGACTACTTCCTTATGGATCTTTATACCCTGACCTCTTTCCTGTATTCTAAACTCAGCTATCCAATTTCTGACATCTCCAGCTAAATTCCTAGCAAGCATTTCAAATTTAACATGCCTAAAGAAAACTTTTGGTTTCTGACTCCACCTCCAACCAAAACTACCCTTATTTATCCTCATCCCCCTTAAAAACAAAAAAACAACAAACAAAAAAAACACCTCCAACCAGTTTAACAAACTGAAAATGTAGCAGTCATATTTCATTCTTTTCTTTCCTTCATTATCTCACAACCAACTCACCTTCAAGTCATGGTAGAAATAAAAATTTTACTAAGTCTTCTCTTGACTCTCTGCCTTCATGTTATCACTTTAAAGCCATCATATTGCTCCTATACTGAAACAACAGTCTACCAATTGGTGTCCTTGTTTCTACCTTTATTCCCTTTATTTTCCATAAGAGAAGAATAGCATTTTAAAATTTTGAATTAACATATTGTTGCTCTGCTTAAAACTTACTATTATCTTCCACTTCATTTACAATAAAGTCATATTTCCTTACAAATAAAAAGGAAATGCTAAGAAAAATGTTGAATATCTACCGTTAACAATGACTACTACGTATCTGTTTTACATGTTATCTTTTAATTTTTTTTGCTTTTGATCCATGCTGGTAAATACAAAATTGGATGACTATATTAGAAAATTTTCCAGAACTTAATGATATATTTTTGGGAGTTCTGAGATATTTATTGACTAAATATCTAATCTTCTGAATAGATATTAGAGTGGAGTGGCAATATTGCCAATATTATTAAGGTGTTCTCTCTTCGGTCTACTCTGAGCTATTATTCTTTCTATTCCATTGAAACAATTTTGGCCATGATTTTACCAATGGTCTCCAGTGTGCCAGATCCAAAGGTCTTTGTTTTACTCAACTGTTTCACAGTTTCTGATAACTAAACAGCTCTTTAATAATTTATCTTCCTGAAATTATTCTTTGTTTCTATGACACAACGTTATCCTGGTTTTTCTTTCAGGCTCATCTGTTAACATCTTCTCTACCAGCTAATTTGTAAATGTTAGTGGGCTTGGCAACCAATCTTGGCCCTTCTTCTATTTTCTCTCCCACACCTCCTTCATCTCAACTATCTCCTGACTACTTCCTTATGGATCTTTATACCCTGACCTCTTTCCTGTATTCTAAACTCAGCTATCCAATTTCTGACATCTCCAGCTAAATTCCTAGCAAGCATTTCAAATTTAACATGCCTAAAGAAAACTTTTGGTTTCTGACTCCACCTCCAACCAAAACTACCCTTATTTATCCTCATCCCCCTTAAAAACAAAAAACAACAAACAAAAAAAACACCTCCAACCAGTTTAACAAACTGAAAATGTAGCAGTCATATTTCATTCTTTTCTTTCCTTCATTATCTCACAACCAACTCACCTTCAAGTCATGGTAGAAATAAAAATTTTACTAAGTCTTCTCTTGACTCTCTGCCTTCATGTTATCACTTTAAAGCCATCATATTGCTCCTATACTGAAACAACAGTCTACCAATTGGTGTCCTTGTTTCTACCTTTATTCCCTTTATTTTCCATAAGAGAAGAATAGCATTTTAAAATTTTGAATTAACATATTGTTGCTCTGCTTAAAACTTACTATTATCTTCCACTTCATTTACAATAAAGTCATATTTCCTTACAAATAAAAAGGAAATGCTAAGAAAAATGTTGAATATCTACCGTTAACAATGACTACTACGTATCTGTTTTACATGTTATCTTATTTTCATCTCTTTCCTGTCTGTTTGGCTTTGTAAGCATCCATGCTGGTGGTGAAAATGAAAGACTTCACAGTGGTGAGTGTTTTCTATGAAAATGCAGAGCAGCACTTTGAACTTGGACTGCTCAGTTTCTCCAAAACTGAACATCTGACATGTCGTGTCCTCTTCTATAGCAAGAACTATAACCTTGCTTGTAATCTGAATGATCTCTGTTGAAGGATGCTTGTAAAGTTGCTATAAGGATTTAGGTTCACATGTCTGCACTGAGTCCATTTTGCTGCCAGATACAGAACTCTCTGTCAGCCTTCCTTTCAAAAGACAGGAGGTGGAACTAAGGTGGCCAGGATTTCACAGGCCTTGCTACTTAGAGGCAGGGTCTCTTACTCAGGTCTCTAGTGCTCCCAAGTGTTAAAGGAATATGCTAGTCCACAAGGGAACAGCAATGGTGGGGAGGTGGTCAAAAAGCAGTAAGTCAGAAAGGATACCAAAACATGGGAAAGAGCTAGGATCATATATTGAGGTTTGGAGGACAGAACCTAGAAATAGAAATATGGCACCAAGAACACAGAGGGCCAAGTTCACTGGGTAAAGAAACTTAACCTAGGGCTCCCCTGGTGGTCCAGTGGGTAAAGAGTCTGCCTTGCAGTGCAAAGGGCACTGGTTTGATCCATGGCCCAGGAAGATCCCATGTGCCACAGAGCAGCTGGACCAGTGTGTCCAATCACGAGCTAGCGCTCTGGAGCACATGCATCCAGAGCCAGTGCTCTGTAAGGAAAGAGGCCAATGCAATGGAGGCCCACACAGGCCAAAGAATAAAGATGGATGAAAATGAATAAATGAAGGGCCAACAAAAGAGGCCAAAATAAAAAATAAAGAAAGAAACTTAACCCAAATACCAGAGACAGATACCTTTGCTGGCAGCTTGCTTTTACATTCTCTGTACATAAGACATGAAAGAGCTCGCCACATTGAAAAATATTTAATTGTGATTTCAAAAATCACATAAAATGTAACACTTACTCATCTTTACGTGTAGTTCTATAGAGTTAAGTATGTTCACATCGTTTTGCAATAGACCTCTAGAACTTTGTCTTGTAAAACTAAAACACTACACCTACTCAACAGTAACTCTCCATCTTCCCTGCCCCCAACCCATCACTCTACATTTCATTTCTATGCACTTGGTGATTTTAGATACCCCAGAAAAGTGAAATTTGACGATATTTGTCTTTTGTGACTGGCTTGTTCCACTGAGCATCCTGTCCACTGTATGTATATACTCCTTTTTCTTTATCCATTCATCCATTAATGAACTTCATCCATTAATGAACTTTTGGGTACTGTGAATAATATTTCTGTGAACATAGGTGCGCAAAAAACTTCTACATTTTAAAGACAAGGAGTGGGGCGCATCTCATTTCAGGAACATCAAACAGCAGGACTCACGTCCACCACTGCTGACACAGGATAGACATGAAATTTATCTTCAAGAATCTGAAGAAAGAAAATTCATTATCCCTTAGAAACCAGGCAGATAGGTGAATGCATTGATTAGTCAGTATATATTCTGTGCTTATTGACTGGCTATGCATTAGACCCTATAATAGGCATTAGAAATAACCTGGATTCATAAATTCTTTAACTTCATACTTAAAGTCTGGGAGTAGAATCAGAGGGACCTCTCCAGGTAGGACTGAAATAGTTATCTTTTCCCTCTTCCTTTAACACATGCATGCCTATTTCATAGGATATGCTGAATTATTATTACTTAGCTGATTAAATATTACAGTTGAAAACTGGCCCATTCTGTCAAACTTTTACTGAGGTAAACTTGAGAGAAGATGAAATTCACAGATATTAACTGGAGAATATGATGAATATAAATAAATGTGTACACCCATTGAATTACACCTCAGTTAAGATACATTGCACATTTATTATTTTGATGTCTTCCTGATGAACTGACCCCACTATCCTTACTAAATACCTTGCTTATTTCAGGTAAATTTTTCCTTGCTTGCTTTTACATTCTCTGTACATAAGACATGAAAGAGCTCGCCACATTGAAAAATATTTAATTGTGATTTCAAAAATCACATAAAATGTAACACTTACTCATCTTTACGTGTAGTTCTATAGAGTTAAGTATGTTCACATCGTTTTGCAATAGACCTCTAGAACTTTGTCTTGTAAAACTAAAACACTACACCTACTCAACAGTAACTCTCCATCTTCCCTGCCCCCAACCCATCACTCTACATTTCATTTCTATGCACTTGGTGATTTTAGATACCCCAGAAAAGTGAAATTTGACGATATTTGTCTTTTGTGACTGGCTTGTTCCACTGAGCATCCTGTCCACTGTATGTATATACTCCTTTTTCTTTATCCATTCATCCATTAATGAACTTCATCCATTAATGAACTTTTGGGTACTGTGAATAATATTTCTGTGAACATAGGTGCGCAAAAAACTTCTACATTTTAAAGACAAGGAGTGGGGCGCATCTCATTTCAGGAACATCAAACAGCAGGACTCACGTCCACCACTGCTGACACAGGATAGACATGAAATTTATCTTCAAGAATCTGAAGAAAGAAAATTCATTATCCCTTAGAAACCAGGCAGATAGGTGAATGCATTGATTAGTCAGTATATATTCTGTGCTTATTGACTGGCTATGCATTAGACCCTATAATAGGCATTAGAAATAACCTGGATTCATAAATTCTTTAACTTCATACTTAAAGTCTGGGAGTAGAATCAGAGGGACCTCTCCAGGTAGGACTGAAATAGTTATCTTTTCCCTCTTCCTTTAACACATGCATGCCTATTTCATAGGATATGCTGAATTATTATTACTTAGCTGATTAAATATTACAGTTGAAAACTGGCCCATTCTGTCAAACTTTTACTGAGGTAAACTTGAGAGAAGATGAAATTCACAGATATTAACTGGAGAATATGATGAATATAAATAAATGTGTACACCCATTGAATTACACCTCAGTTAAGATACATTGCACATTTATTATTTTGATGTCTTCCTGATGAACTGACCCCACTATCCTTACTAAATACCTTGCTTATTTCAGGTAATACTGCTTGTCTTAAAGCTTGGCTTGACAAGTTTGATTAATTGTAACTTGTGTAGGATGTCTAGGATAGTTTCTCAGTATTCATCTCACACCTAAGTATTTAACTCAGGCCTACTGACCTAAGCACGGCTGACTCGATACTCAGGAGGAGAATGATTCAAGAAACTCCCTTACCAAAGATAAAGCTAAGAATCTTGACATGCCTTCTCCAATTCCTCCCTCAATTCTTCGATTCTGCTTCCCATCCTGTGTCTTTATGGCTTCTAGCTGCCGACTTCCCTTTGTGTATTCAACCCCTTAGTGGATTTGATGGCTGAGATGATGTCTGATTTTGTTTTCATCCTTAAACAGTATCATTTATATCTTTTAAAGTCAGCTGACTTCTGGTTCTCTAGGTAATTGCTCTACCAGATTCATGCTTGACCTGCGATAGCAAACTAATATTGATAAACAGACAATGCAGCTTCAGCAGGACCCATGGGAGACAGGGGACATTCAGCCCTCAGCTTTGGTGAAGAAGCACAAGGACAATATTTATCCCAGGCTTTATTTAATTTCAGCCCTCAATTTGTAATTTAAGCACACACCCTGGTTTCTATGACTTGCTTTGAGAATTTCCCATTTCTCTTAGAAACACATCTATAAACCTTCTTTTAGGCTTCATCACTTCTGTTTCTGCCTCTCTTATCAAATTTGGTGTTGATTCTTAGTAAACTCTTGCAGAGGGTAAACTCTTGCAGAGGGTGATTTTATGTCTAAGTTCTCGGGGTAATTTGCTTCATTTCACAATAAAAAAGTATTTTAGGAACTTCTACTCTGCTAACTATTCTGCTAAACATAAAGTTTAGAGACACACACACACACAGATATATACTGACATATAAACAAGTCATTATAATGAACATTGAAAAGTCCTATAGGAGACAAATATTAAAACAGACTGCTGTGGATAAGCATTGAAGCTTTTTACTGATGCAATTTGCAGCTTCCCCAACAGCCTAATATACCATGTAATCAATATAAAAAGCCAATGCCAGAGGTTCCTAGAGAGTATATAAAGGTGATCTAAGGAGTGCATGACTCAAAATTTCCACAAGACTCTTCAGCATTCTATGAGGGTGAAATAAACCATTAATAGACAGAAATAAAGACACCTAAACTTACGTCATTTTTCGTCAGGCATGCAAAACTGCAAGACAGAAACTGTACATATAAGGAATGGTTTTAGAACACTTTCTCACACCGTATACAAAAGTAAGGTCAAAACAGATTTAAGAATTAAGGTAAAACCTGAAACTATAAAAATCATAAAAGAACACCCACAGACAGTACAATGTCTGACATCAGTCTTGGGAATATTTTTTTTTTCTTTTTGGATCTCTTTCCTCAGCAAAGGAAACAAAAGCAAAACCAAAAAGGACCTAATCAAATTTCAAAGTTTTTGCATTGTTAAGGAAACCACCAAAAAATGAAAAGACAATCTACTGACCAGGAGAAGATACTTGCAAATATTATATCTGATAAAAAATCAATAGTCAAAGAACTAATACAATTCAGTATCAAAAAACCTCAAACAACATGATTTAAAAACAGGCAGAAGACCTAAATAGACATTTTTCCAAATTAGACATAGAGATGCTCAATAGATACTTGAAAAGATACTCGACATAATGATCATGAGGGAAATGCAAATCAAAACTACAATGAGATTTCTCCTCACACTTGTTAGAATGGAAACCCTCAATTTGTAATTTAAGCACACACCCTGGTTTCTATGACTTGCTTTGAGAATTTCCCATTTCTCTTAGAAACACATCTATAAACCTTCTTTTAGGCTTCATCACTTCTGTTTCTGCCTCTCTTATCAAATTTGGTGTTGATTCTTAGTAAACTCTTGCAGAGGGTAAACTCTTGCAGAGGGTGATTTTATGTCTAAGTTCTCGGGGTAATTTGCTTCATTTCACAATAAAAAAGTATTTTAGGAACTTCTACTCTGCTAACTATTCTGCTAAACATAAAGTTTAGAGACACACACACACACAGATATATACTGACATATAAACAAGTCATTATAATGAACACTGAAAAGTCCTATAGGAGACAAATATTAAAACAGACTGCTGTGGATAAGCATTGAAGCTTTTTACTGATGCAATTTGCAGCTTCCCCAACAGCCTAATATACCATGTAATCAATATAAAAAGCCAATGCCAGAGGTTCCTAGAGAGTATATAAAGGTGATCTAAGGAGTGCATGACTCAAAATTTCCACAAGACTCTTCAGCATTCTATGAGGGTGAAATAAACCATTAATAGACAGAAATAAAGACACCTAAACTTACGTCATTTTTCGTCAGGCATGCAAAACTGCAAGACAGAAACTGTACATATAAGGAATGGTTTTAGAACACTTTCTCACACCGTATACAAAAGTAAGGTCAAAACAGATTTAAGAATTAAGGTAAAACCTGAAACTATAAAAATCATAAAAGAACACCCACAGACAGTACAATGTCTGACATCAGTCTTGGGAATATTTTTTTTTTTTTTTTTGGATCTCTTTCCTCAGCAAAGGAAACAAAAGCAAAACCAAAAAGGACCTAATCAAATTTCAAAGTTTTTGCATTGTTAAGGAAACCACCAAAAAATGAAAAGACAATCTACTGACCAGGAGAAGATACTTGCAAATATTATATCTGATAAAAAATCAATAGTCAAAGAACTAATACAATTCAGTATCAAAAAACCTCAAACAACATGATTTAAAAACAGGCAGAAGACCTAAATAGACATTTTTCCAAATTAGACATAGAGATGCTCAATAGATACTTGAAAAGATACTCGACATAATGATCATGAGGGAAATGCAAATCAAAACTACAATGAGATTTCTCCTCACACTTGTTAGAATGGCTGCCATCAAAAAGACAAGAAATAACAAGTATTGGTAAGGATGTGGAGAGTAGGCACATCATTGACGGAAATGTGAATAAGTACAGCTATTATAGAAACCAATCAGAAATACTGAGATGTGTGTTATATCCTAGAACCTAAGTGGTATAGTTTGTCTTCTATGTATTTATAATGCATTAGTCAATAATTTAATTATATTTTAGCTTCTCCTCCAGTTATTAAATTGTGTTATTTCTCTTCATCCAAACTTAAAACATTTCCATAATATTACTCTTCTGTTGGTCCTGCATATTTTATTTGTCTTAGGTCTAAAAATAAATGTATTCAAAGATGACAATCTGCCATAAGCCTGTTTGATTTACCAGTCCTTTTTTTTTTTTTTTTTTTTGATATAACTCTTTCCTTACAAGGGTTCACAGTGTTATTCTTTGAATGAATGCTTTGTGTATCTTAAAATATTTTTCTAAATCCTAATACTTGAAGAACAGTTTGGTTGGATACAAGTGACTCAAAATTTCTCTCCTAGAGATTTTTAGAAATAAAGTTTCATTCTTGCCTTGCTTTGTATGTTGCTGTAAATTAAATGCTAAACTTATTTGTTTTCTCTGATAATTTTTTCCTTTTATCTCTTTAAGATCTATTTTTTTTAAGCAGGATGTTTTAGGTAAACTGTTTCTGGTAAATTTTCTCATATGCACAGAAATTCAGATTTTCCCTTACTTTTGGAATATTTTCTTGGACCATAAACTTTAGTTTTATTGTATTGTTACATTTCTCTTCAAGGTTTAAATTTTTTTTTTTTTTTTGCCACTTGGTCTTTCATTTTTTTTTTTTTTTTTTTAAGATTTATTCATTCATTTTGGGTAGGGTCGGGTTGGGGAGGGAGGGGAGCAGGCGGGCCACCTCTATTGGTCTTTCATTTCTCCATTTTCATCCATCTTTGTTCTTTCGGCTCCTGTGGGCCTCCCATCGCGGTGGCATCTGTCGCTGCTGAGCGCCGGCTCTGGACGCATGCGCTCCAGAGCTCCGGCTCAGTAATTGGACACATCAGTCCAGCCGCTCCGCAGCACGTGGGATCTTCCCAGGCCAGGGATCGAACCAGCACCCCTTGCACTGCAAGGCGGTGTCCTTACCCACTGGACCACCAGGGAAGCCCCAAGGTTTAAATTTTAAATACATTAGAATTTATTTTTCTTTTATTACTATCCTCTATTTAATTTTATCTCTGAAATCTTACATATTTCATAAAATCTACTCTCTCTAGTACTCCTTCTGTTATAATTTATCCTTAACTTTTTAGAGATGAACTTTCTTTTTCTTCAACATGTTAAGGCATTCAACAATCTTTCTTTTTGCTCTTTTCTGTAATAGTCTTGGTTATGATCTTCTTATTTTTACATATTTATTTCAGAACATTTTATTTAGTTTAAATGTGAGGTGTTTCTCTGATTTGTGGTATCCTGGGGAGAATTTCCATTAGCTGAAATGCTCTGGTTTGAATTTTTTTCCTTATGTTAACTTTGTATGTATGTAGTCTGCTATTTTCTGCTAATTTTAAATTAATTTACTATATTTCCCAGAGCAGAAGTGTCATGTGTAAGATGTAGGATTTGTATGGTTTTCTTTGTTCAGAAGATTCTCCGTTTTTTAGTGCAGTAATTTTTTCTTAATATTTGGGTCTATTGAAAAATAGATCTCTTTAAAAAATAAAAGCTTCCTGGTGCAGTGAAGTGCTGATGTTTCTGGATTTTTATATATGTTTCTTTCTGTGGGACTCTTAAATTTCTAACACTTGCTTGGTTCTCTCCCCCTAACACTTGGGCTCTAAGAACTGCTCTTTTCCCTAGCAGTGGTGCTTTCCCAAGACTGCTGTCTTCAGTCTTAGGTCATTCTCAGGTCCTTTCCTTTGGATACCTGGACAGGGATCTGACTGAAGAGGTCTTGAATCTATTCAGTATTTTCTGAGCGGGATTCACCTCTCTCTCTTCTTCCCAGTCTTCTACTTACTCTCAGCTTGAATGTGAACTATGAAGATGACCCTGAGATTTTCAAATGTATGTTTATACTACTTGTTTAGTCACTAAGTCTTTTGTGACTCCATGGACTGTAGCCGGCTAGGCTCCTTTGTCCATGGGATTTTCCAGGCAAGAACACTGGAGTGGATTGCTAGTTTTCCAGGTCTTCCACTAAGTCTTTTGTGCCAGGTGTACCTTCCCAGGCCAGGGATCGAACCAGCACCCCTTGCACTGCAAGGCGGTGTCCTTACCCACTGGACCACCAGGGAAGCCCCAAGGTTTAAATTTTAAATACATTAGAATTTATTTTTCTTTTATTACTATCCTCTATTTAATTTTATCTCTGAAATCTTACATATTTCATAAAATCTACTCTCTCTAGTACTCCTTCTGTTATAATTTATCCTTAACTTTTTAGAGATGAACTTTCTTTTTCTTCAACATGTTAAGGCATTCAACAATCTTTCTTTTTGCTCTTTTCTGTAATAGTCTTGGTTATGATCTTCTTATTTTTACATATTTATTTCAGAACATTTTATTTAGTTTAAATGTGAGGTGTTTCTCTGATTTGTGGTATCCTGGGGAGAATTTCCATTAGCTGAAATGCTCTGGTTTGAATTTTTTTCCTTATGTTAACTTTGTATGTATGTAGTCTGCTATTTTCTGCTAATTTTAAATTAATTTACTATATTTCCCAGAGCAGAAGTGTCATGTGTAAGATGTAGGATTTGTATGGTTTTCTTTGTTCAGAAGATTCTCCGTTTTTTAGTGCAGTAATTTTTTCTTAATATTTGGGTCTATTGAAAAATAGATCTCTTTAAAAAATAAAAGCTTCCTGGTGCAGTGAAGTGCTGATGTTTCTGGATTTTTATATATGTTTCTTTCTGTGGGACTCTTAAATTTCTAACACTTGCTTGGTTCTCTCCCCCTAACACTTGGGCTCTAAGAACTGCTCTTTTCCCTAGCAGTGGTGCTTTCCCAAGACTGCTGTCTTCAGTCTTAGGTCATTCTCAGGTCCTTTCCTTTGGATACCTGGACAGGGATCTGACTGAAGAGGTCTTGAATCTATTCAGTATTTTCTGAGCGGGATTCACCTCTCTCTCTTCTTCCCAGTCTTCTACTTACTCTCAGCTTGAATGTGAACTATGAAGATGACCCTGAGATTTTCAAATGTATGTTTATACTACTTGTTTAGTCACTAAGTCTTTTGTGACTCCATGGACTGTAGCCGGCTAGGCTCCTTTGTCCATGGGATTTTCCAGGCAAGAACACTGGAGTGGATTGCTAGTTCCTTCTCCAGGGGGTCTTCCCAACCCAGGGATCAAACCCACGTCTTTTGTGGCACAAGTGGATTCTTTACCACTGTGCTACCTGGGAAGCTTATATACTTCCGTATAAGTCATATTTATATAGAACTCTTTCCTAGTTAAGTTGTATATGTAGGCCAGGAGTCATTTTGTTCTTCTTGTTGATCTGTATTTTTTGGGGGAGAATATGGAGAGACCCTGATTGAGATGACTGCCATTATCTTATGTAACCCTAAAGTATTATTATATTTACTATGAAATTCAGACCTAAAGATATGATCATGCAACTTCACAAGTAACATTGTTTATTGATCACTATGTTGAAAAAATAAATGGATCTTTTGAGTTTATCATGTTTGTATTAATATCTTGGTCATATTGGTTACTGTGTATGTCAGCTTAACCTTCATGTCTTCATCTATAAAAAGCAAATAATTGTCTCCAAGGCTATTGTTAAAGCTAAATGATATAACAGTTATGATGCACTTAAATAGTGCAGGACATGATAGGACATTACCTTTTCCATTTAATGAATGTAATAATTTTAATAACAAATGTACCTGCTAAGTAGAATCAGGAAAGGATAGCTTATAATGGGTTGGGGAAAATGATTTTAAAAGGTATTATCAATATCTGTCATTACACACATTTACTGTTATTCATGAAGAGAGCTTGTCACTTTAGTTACACTTGTAGTAGAGGTCATTCTATTGATGTAGCCAATGGCTGCCAGACGGATTAAGATATTTATTAATTTGTTTGACAGATGAACAATCATGATGGCAGATTAGAATACTATGGGAAAACATGTCCTTGCTCCAGTGACTGGTCTCCTTGAAACTGTTTTTCAAATTTATTGTCGTTCAAATATAGAAGTTCCATTCTGAAAGTCTGACATGAAATACGTTATCAAAAAAGAAATGATTTCTTAACCATTTTCATGCACAAGTGCAGAAAATAGAAATGACCCTGAGATTTTCAAATGTATGTTTATACTACTTGTTTAGTCACTAAGTCTTTTGTGACTCCATGGACTGTAGCCGGCTAGGCTCCTTTGTCCATGGGATTTTCCAGGCAAGAACACTGGAGTGGATTGCTAGTTCCTTCTCCAGGGGGTCTTCCCAACCCAGGGATCAAACCCACGTCTTTTGTGGCACAAGTGGATTCTTTACCACTGTGCTACCTGGGAAGCTTATATACTTCCGTATAAGTCATATTTATATAGAACTCTTTCCTAGTTAAGTTGTATATGTAGGCCAGGAGTCATTTTGTTCTTCTTGTTGATCTGTATTTTTTGGGGGAGAATATGGAGAGACCCTGATTGAGATGACTGCCATTATCTTATGTAACCCTAAAGTATTATTATATTTACTATGAAATTCAGACCTAAAGATATGATCATGCAACTTCACAAGTAACATTGTTTATTGATCACTATGTTGAAAAAATAAATGGATCTTTTGAGTTTATCATGTTTGTATTAATATCTTGGTCATATTGGTTACTGTGTATGTCAGCTTAACCTTCATGTCTTCATCTATAAAAAGCAAATAATTGTCTCCAAGGCTATTGTTAAAGCTAAATGATATAACAGTTATGATGCACTTAAATAGTGCAGGACATGATAGGACATTACCTTTTCCATTTAATGAATGTAATAATTTTAATAACAAATGTACCTGCTAAGTAGAATCAGGAAAGGATAGCTTATAATGGGTTGGGGAAAATGATTTTAAAAGGTATTATCAATATCTGTCATTACACACATTTACTGTTATTCATGAAGAGAGCTTGTCACTTTAGTTACACTTGTAGTAGAGGTCATTCTATTGATGTAGCCAATGGCTGCCAGACGGATTAAGATATTTATTAATTTGTTTGACAGATGAACAATCATGATGGCAGATTAGAATACTATGGGAAAACATGTCCTTGCTCCAGTGACTGGTCTCCTTGAAACTGTTTTTCAAATTTATTGTCGTTCAAATATAGAAGTTCCATTCTGAAAGTCTGACATGAAATACGTTATCAAAAAAGAAATGATTTCTTAACCATTTTCATGCACAAGTGCATAGGTAATAATATGATAGGAAATGCAGAGGAAACTGTGTTTTGTCCTTTGGGATTCTTTATGAGTCAGTGCTTTTCTAGCAGTGTCAGTTTTAAGAATTAGCTTTTTATACTTACGGCACTAACATTAACCCAAATTAGAAAGGAAGAGAATCAGTCAATAACCCTGTGTACCAATAAACCAGGGAGTTTACCTGTTTCCTTCATGTTTGGGAGGTATGTATGCTATAGTTTAATGTAAAGATTATAGCCTAGACTCATTTTTGTAGTATGCCTTTATAAAATGGTTCATAATTCATTAGCACACTCCAATTAAAATTATGTTAACAATTTGAGTATAAACAAAGAAAAAGGCAAAAGTGTTTAGGAAGATGTAATCATGAGTGATTTCCCTTTTTTTTTCAAATATGCTCTAATAGTGTTACATTTAATTTCCAACAACTATATACTAACAGTTAATATATGTTTAGTTTTTCCTAGTGCTAAATAATATTTTTAATGTTTTATATAAAATATCTTACTTAATTCTTACATTTTTTGAAGATGAAGAGAGTCCGCTAAAGCAAAGTAATTTGATTGGGGTCATCCATCTATGAGGAACTTTCCATAAATGAGATACTTAATAGAATTTTATAAGTTAATCAATTGCAGGTTACTAGTTGGATCTTAATAAATCATGATATATCTAATATTTCCCTCCAGTTGATACTTGGTTGTCTTTTACTCTAAATTATGGTGAGATAACACCTGATGTATCAAGATCTGTCATTTGGTGAGTGGTTTTCTGCATAATACAAACAATAATGACAAAGATTAATTCATCTGGAGACTGCCAGAAACTGTAGAGAGTCAATAATAATAAGGAATAACATTTATTGAGTATTAACACTGTATCAGCCACAGAAACACAATGGCACAGGTACTATTATGACCCTTATTTAGCTGAGGAGAGACATGAAGCTCAGAAGATGTAAGAAACTTGCCCAAGGACATACTGCTAGTTAGTGATGCAGCCAAGAAATAACCCATGGCAGAGGAAAATATTCTTTTTTTAAAAAAGTTTATTTATTTTTTTAATGTGGACCATTTTAAAGTCTTTATTGAATTTTTACAATATTGATTATACTTTATGTTTTGTTTTGTTTCTGGCCACAAGGCATATGGGACCTTAGCTCCTTTGGGATTCTTTATGAGTCAGTGCTTTTCTAGCAGTGTCAGTTTTAAGAATTAGCTTTTTATACTTACGGCACTAACATTAACCCAAATTAGAAAGGAAGAGAATCAGTCAATAACCCTGTGTACCAATAAACCAGGGAGTTTACCTGTTTCCTTCATGTTTGGGAGGTATGTATGCTATAGTTTAATGTAAAGATTATAGCCTAGACTCATTTTTGTAGTATGCCTTTATAAAATGGTTCATAATTCATTAGCACACTCCAATTAAAATTATGTTAACAATTTGAGTATAAACAAAGAAAAAGGCAAAAGTGTTTAGGAAGATGTAATCATGAGTGATTTCCCTTTTTTTTTCAAATATGCTCTAATAGTGTTACATTTAATTTCCAACAACTATATACTAACAGTTAATATATGTTTAGTTTTTCCTAGTGCTAAATAATATTTTTAATGTTTTATATAAAATATCTTACTTAATTCTTACATTTTTTGAAGATGAAGAGAGTCCGCTAAAGCAAAGTAATTTGATTGGGGTCATCCATCTATGAGGAACTTTCCATAAATGAGATACTTAATAGAATTTTATAAGTTAATCAATTGCAGGTTACTAGTTGGATCTTAATAAATCATGATATATCTAATATTTCCCTCCAGTTGATACTTGGTTGTCTTTTACTCTAAATTATGGTGAGATAACACCTGATGTATCAAGATCTGTCATTTGGTGAGTGGTTTTCTGCATAATACAAACAATAATGACAAAGATTAATTCATCTGGAGACTGCCAGAAACTGTAGAGAGTCAATAATAATAAGGAATAACATTTATTGAGTATTAACACTGTATCAGCCACAGAAACACAATGGCACAGGTACTATTATGACCCTTATTTAGCTGAGGAGAGACATGAAGCTCAGAAGATGTAAGAAACTTGCCCAAGGACATACTGCTAGTTAGTGATGCAGCCAAGAAATAACCCATGGCAGAGGAAAATATTCTTTTTTTAAAAAAGTTTATTTATTTTTTTAATGTGGACCATTTTTAAAGTCTTTATTGAATTTTTACAATATTGATTATACTTTATGTTTTGTTTTGTTTCTGGCCACAAGGCATATGGGACCTTAGCTCCCTGATCAGGAATTGAACCCATATCCCTTGCCATGGAAGGTGAGGTCTTAACCACTGGACCACCAGGAAGTCCCAAGATGAAAATCTCTTAACCACTATAGTCTACTACCTACTTTGGGGGTCAAAAAAAAGCTACTGTGTACAAATGGAGCTATTTAATCTAGGAGCTTGAGCATGGCAATTGTGCTTTGTAACGCTAACCAGAAAAATGGATCAGTTCAAAATAGGGAAAGGAGTACATCAAGGCTGTATATTGCCACCCTGCTTATTTAACTTTATGACGCATACATCATGCAACATGCTAGGATGGAAGACTCACAAGGTGGAATCAAGATTGCCAGGAGAAATATTAACAATTTCCAATACGTAAATGACACCATTCTAATGAAAGAAAGCAAAAAGAAACTAAAGAGCCTCTTGATAAAGGTGAAAGAGGAGAATGAAAATGCTGGCTTAAAACTCAGCATTCAAAAAACTAAGATCGGGCTTCCCTGGTGGCCCAGTAGGTAAGGACACTGCCTTGCAGTGCAAGGGGCGCCGGTTCGATCCCTGGCCTGGGAAGATCCCATGTGCCGCGGAGCGGCTGGACTGATGTGTCCAATTACTGAGCCGGAGCTCTGGAGTGCATGCACCCTGAGCCGGTGCTCTGCGAACAGAGGCCACTGTGATGGGAGGCCCACGGGAGCCGAAAGAACAAAGATGGATGAAAACAGACAAATGAAAGACCAATAGAAGTGGCCCACCCACCCCCTCCCCAACCCGCCATCCTCAATAAATAAATAAATAAATGTTTCAAAAAACTAAGATCGTGGCATCCAGTACCACCACTTCATGGCAAATAGATAGGAATAAAGTGGAAACAGTGACAAACTTCTATTTTCTTAGTTACAAAATCACCGTGGATGGTGACTGCAACCATGAAATAAAAGATGCTTGCTCCTGGAAGAAAAGCTATGACAAACCTTGAGAGCATACTAAAAGCAGAGATGTCACTTTGGTGACAAAGGTCCATATAGTCAAAGCTATGGTTTTTCAGTAGTCATGTACAAATGTGAAGGTTGGTCCATAAAGAAGACCGAGTGCCAAAGAATTAATTCTTTCAAAATGTGATGCTGGGGAAGACTCTCCAGAGTCCCTTGAACAGCAAGGAAATCAAACCAGTCAATCCTAAAGGAAATCAGCCCTGAATATTCATTTGAAGGACTGATGCTGAAGCTGAAGCTCCCATACTTTGGCCACCTGACATGAAGAGATGACTCACTGGAAAAGACCCTGATGCTGGAAAGATTGAGGGCAGAAGGAGAAGGGGGTGACAGTGGATGAGCTGGTTGGGTGGAATCACTGACTCAACAGACATGAGTCTGTGCAAACTCTGGGAGATAGTGAAGGACAGGGAAGCCTTGCGTGCTGCAATTTATGAGGTCGCAGAGTTGGACAAGACTTAGTAACTGAAAAACAACAAGACTAACCTCATATATAACGTGAACCTCAAAAAGGTTTTAAATTTTCTAGTAGATCCACTAAAAAAAAGTTTAGAAAAAGGTAATTTTACTAATATCCTTTTTAAACCAATCTATCCAAAATATTATCATTCCAACAAATGATCAACATAAAAATAAGTGATATTTTACATTTGGTTTTTTGGTGCTGTCTTTGAAACCCAGTGTGCATTTTACACTTACAGAATCTCTTAATTCAGACCAGCCATCTGGGGCAGTTGTTTGGGATGGGGGTAGTTCTAGATGGTAGGTACTGACTCACTTATTTCATGTAGTGATCAAAATTTCTAAGTTTTGTTATTTCTTTGTTAACTATGAGAAACAAGTAAGTCGTTTCCTTAATGATGATACAAACAGTGGCATCTTATTTATATGACTATATTAGAGAACAAAGTAGGAGGACTATATTGTTTTAGGCATCTAGAGTATTATTTTTACAATTTGAAAGACTCACTTTTTGTATCTTAGAATCAATTTTATATTTATTGCTTGGGATTTAAAAGAAACAAGGTTGAATTCTCAAAGCAAATGCACATACATCATAGATCATAACTCCATCAAAATTTAATAAACATACACAAAGAACTAAGCACAAAGCAGCCACAAACTTTGTAGGAGGCTCTATGAAGTCCTGAATTTACCAGGTAAAGCTCCATGAAGTCCACTTTCCTATACCAAGACATGTTCTGGTTCAGGGGGATGAATACCAACTGTACATGGTTCAGATTGGCACAGAAGTTTGGGGTTTCTTAGTTTCTGTATTCTGTTAGATCTGTATACTCAAAGCTATGATTTTTCCAGTAGTCATGAATGGATATGATAGTTGGACCATAAAGAAGGGTGGTCCCCAAAGAATTTATGCATTAGAATTGTGGGGCTGGAGAAGACTTTCGAGAGTCCTTTGGACAGCATCAAACCAGTCAATCCTAAATGAACTCAACTTTGAATATTCATTGGAAGGACTGATGCTGAAGCTCAAACTCCAATACTTGGCCACTTGACATGAAGAACTGACTCATCAGTAAAGATCCCGATGCTGAGAAAGATTGAGGGAAAGAGGAGAAGGGATGGCAGAGTACTAGATGGTTGGATGGCATCACCAACTTAGTGGTCATGAACTTGGGCAAACTCCAGGAGACAGTGAAGGGCAGGGAAGTCTAACATGCTTCACAAAGAGTCAGACAAGACTGAGCAACAGGACAACAATAACAAATTAGGTAGGTAGAGAGCCTATGTATCCACATTCCATAAATCCATAAAATTCTAGGTGCCATTAAAATAAGTTATCAAGAAAGACCAGGTATATTTTGTAAAAGAATACTTAGGTAATAACTTATCTTGTTAGTGGATCTCATCAGAGTGTTTAAAAGACCAGCCATCTGGGGCAGTTGTTTGGGATGGGGGTAGTTCTAGATGGTAGGTACTGACTCACTTATTTCATGTAGTGATCAAAATTTCTAAGTTTTGTTATTTCTTTGTTAACTATGAGAAACAAGTAAGTCGTTTCCTTAATGATGATACAAACAGTGGCATCTTATTTATATGACTATATTAGAGAACAAAGTAGGAGGACTATATTGTTTTAGGCATCTAGAGTATTATTTTTACAATTTGAAAGACTCACTTTTTGTATCTTAGAATCAATTTTATATTTATTGCTTGGGATTTAAAAGAAACAAGGTTGAATTCTCAAAGCAAATGCACATACATCATAGATCATAACTCCATCAAAATTTAATAAACATACACAAAGAACTAAGCACAAAGCAGCCACAAACTTTGTAGGAGGCTCTATGAAGTCCTGAATTTACCAGGTAAAGCTCCATGAAGTCCACTTTCCTATACCAAGACATGTTCTGGTTCAGGGGGATGAATACCAACTGTACATGGTTCAGATTGGCACAGAAGTTTGGGGTTTCTTAGTTTCTGTATTCTGTTAGATCTGTATACTCAAAGCTATGATTTTTCCAGTAGTCATGAATGGATATGATAGTTGGACCATAAAGAAGGGTGGTCCCCAAAGAATTTATGCATTAGAATTGTGGGGCTGGAGAAGACTTTCGAGAGTCCTTTGGACAGCATCAAACCAGTCAATCCTAAATGAACTCAACTTTGAATATTCATTGGAAGGACTGATGCTGAAGCTCAAACTCCAATACTTGGCCACTTGACATGAAGAACTGACTCATCAGTAAAGATCCCGATGCTGAGAAAGATTGAGGGAAAGAGGAGAAGGGATGGCAGAGTACTAGATGGTTGGATGGCATCACCAACTTAGTGGTCATGAACTTGGGCAAACTCCAGGAGACAGTGAAGGGCAGGGAAGTCTAACATGCTTCACAAAGAGTCAGACAAGACTGAGCAACAGGACAACAATAACAAATTAGGTAGGTAGAGAGCCTATGTATCCACATTCCATAAATCCATAAAATTCTAGGTGCCATTAAAATAAGTTATCAAGAAAGACCAGGTATATTTTGTAAAAGAATACTTAGGTAATAACTTATCTTGTTAGTGGATCTCATCAGAGTGTTTACAAGGATATTGGGTAAGAGCAATAATGCCTTCATGATCCGGAGAAGGGATGGGAAGAATGAAAACCCTTAACTTTTTTCTCCCCCAGTGTCCATTATTGGTGAAGCTGATAGCACTAAATGTCTGCAAAATACCTAGCCTTGTTCAAGACGAACCCTGAGTTTGCACAGAACTGAGGGTTTACCCATTTATCTTTGCTGCATTTTGATTAATGTGGTCCATCTTTGTTAACCATCTTTTGGTTACATTAGATAAAATTTCAAAATGTGTGTATGTGTGAGAGAGAGAGAGAGAATGTGAGAGAGATACTGTATTGATCAAGGACTTCTTAAAAATAAAAAAGAAGAGCATTTTCCATGAAAGATCTTCTTTTCTATTAGGGTAAACATTTTTCTTTTATATATATATATATATTTTTAATAATTATTTTTATTTTACATTTTGCTTTTACAGAATTTTGTTGTTCACAGATATGTATAATCCCTGATTAGTTATATGTATATCCCTGACCCCTTCCTCCTCTGCTCCCCTACCAGTCCCCCCATCCCACCCCTCCAGGCTGTCGTATAACCCCCATGTAGGAACCCTTATTCCTACAGCGCATTGACAATAGTTACCTCTTTTACATATGTTAGTATAGGTTTCTATTTACTCTTCCCATGCCTCTCACCTGCTGCTGACGCCCCACAATGTCCATAAGTCTGTTCTCTATCTGTTTTTTTAAAAAACCTTTATTTTGCTTTTAACTTTTACAGAGTTTTGTTGTTTACAGATATGTATGTTCCCAGATTAGTCATATGTATATCCCCCCCTTCCCACCCCTGTTAGCATAAACATTTTTCTTATAGACACAATCATAAAATATGTTTCTGACAACAAAAAGAAAATGAAAACAATGGTATTATAGTTTCTATAGTTGAAAAGAACCACAGAGTTTTCCCGATACAAATATTTACTTCAGCAATATTCCAAGAACTGGCCATAGAACTTTCACTTAATACTCCATTCCTGGTGAATTTATTATTTTACCAGGCAGCCCATTCTCCCTTAGACCAACTATATGTTACAGATTGAGCATAAATCATTTCTCTTTCACTTTAGGTAGCTGATTCTCATTTTGCCTTCTGGAGTTACACCATACTAAGTTAAATCTCCAGACCACATGCTTATACTTTAATTTCTGTGAAGATGTATAGTATGCATGGTGGAAAAAACACTGAACTAGAAGTCATCAGGCTTGGGTTACTGTTATAGCTCCACTACTAACTAGCTTTTTAATCTCAGTATACCTTTCTTTTTTCTAGTAGCTAAAATTACAGGGTGGTGGTGGTAGACTACATGACAACTGAACCTCTCTGCGTCTCCTTTTGTGTGGCTTTAGCATTGCCAAGTATCCCAAGGAATGCTGAGCAGTCTTTTACAGGTTTTGACAGTGGCCTTGTGGTAAAGAAAATTGTTTCTCACCAATATTTCTGATTCTGAACACATGGACAGACCATCTTTCCCAGCCCCCTGCAGTTAATGAGGCTTTGGGACTAAATTCTGGCCAAGGAAATGTAGATGAACAAATGTGAGGTACCACTCCAAGTCAAGGTGGCCATTTCTAAACTTCGAATGTTTCCCTTTCTCTGTCTCTGTCTCTCTCTGTCTCTCTCTCACACACACACACACACTGAAAACACATAATAAACACGCTTTCTTTTTCTCTTGAGCATATATTGGGGACCAATAAAAGACATCAAAGCACTAGGAGATGTAGAACCTGAAGTAGAACATACTCACCTGGGGACCTAAATGACCACAGAGAACAGAATTTTCCATCTGATGTGCTCTAGATTATGATACAAATGAGAAATAAAATAAGCCTCCGAAGTAATGGAGTTGTTTGCTCTGGCAGTTAGTCTAGCCTTTATCAGAAGTGTATACAAGGAGAACTAAAAAAGTGCACTTTTTACTTACCCAGAAGGTAATATAAAGTTAATAATTTATATACCACTTACTCATTTTCCAAGAGCTCTTCAATTATAATTAAGAAATTTTCACAATCTCTATAGTTGAAAAGAACCACAGAGTTTTCCCGATACAAATATTTACTTCAGCAATATTCCAAGAACTGGCCATAGAACTTTCACTTAATACTCCATTCCTGGTGAATTTATTATTTTACCAGGCAGCCCATTCTCCCTTAGACCAACTATATGTTACAGATTGAGCATAAATCATTTCTCTTTCACTTTAGGTAGCTGATTCTCATTTTGCCTTCTGGAGTTACACCATACTAAGTTAAATCTCCAGACCACATGCTTATACTTTAATTTCTGTGAAGATGTATAGTATGCATGGTGGAAAAAACACTGAACTAGAAGTCATCAGGCTTGGGTTACTGTTATAGCTCCACTACTAACTAGCTTTTTAATCTCAGTATACCTTTCTTTTTTCTAGTAGCTAAAATTACAGGGTGGTGGTGGTAGACTACATGACAACTGAACCTCTCTGCGTCTCCTTTTGTGTGGCTTTAGCATTGCCAAGTATCCCAAGGAATGCTGAGCAGTCTTTTACAGGTTTTGACAGTGGCCTTGTGGTAAAGAAAATTGTTTCTCACCAATATTTCTGATTCTGAACACATGGACAGACCATCTTTCCCAGCCCCCTGCAGTTAATGAGGCTTTGGGACTAAATTCTGGCCAAGGAAATGTAGATGAACAAATGTGAGGTACCACTCCAAGTCAAGGTGGCCATTTCTAAACTTCGAATGTTTCCCTTTCTCTGTCTCTGTCTCTCTCTGTCTCTCTCTCACACACACACACACACTGAAAACACATAATAAACACGCTTTCTTTTTCTCTTGAGCATATATTGGGGACCAATAAAAGACATCAAAGCACTAGGAGATGTAGAACCTGAAGTAGAACATACTCACCTGGGGACCTAAATGACCACAGAGAACAGAATTTTCCATCTGATGTGCTCTAGATTATGATACAAATGAGAAATAAAATAAGCCTCCGAAGTAATGGAGTTGTTTGCTCTGGCAGTTAGTCTAGCCTTTATCAGAAGTGTATACAAGGAGAACTAAAAAAGTGCACTTTTTACTTACCCAGAAGGTAATATAAAGTTAATAATTTATATACCACTTACTCATTTTCCAAGAGCTCTTCAATTATAATTAAGAAATTTTCACAATCTCTCATGAGGAAATAACTATTTTCCTTCTCATTTTAGGCTACAGAATTTAGGGCAATGAAGAGTGAATTGCAGCATAACCAATAATAACAACTATTCCACCAGGGTAGAGAATTCATTTGTTAGAACTCAGAAGATGAAACTATTATATTTTATTTGTATAATGTCCAAGTTCATTAAAGATGCACAAATCACAGTGTTCTCTGCTCAGTGGTTTTTTTTTTTTTTAATTTACTATTGCATCTTTCATGATTAATGCCACTTCTTTTTGACCATTGTGCCATGTTCTAAGATAAAGCATGTGTCTATAGAAATAGCACAGGCAAGTTAAAAATATTAAACTGCACAATGTTTTTTAATTTTAAATTTCTTAATGCATTTCATTTCCAAAATAAATTTGGAATGATAAATTTTACATTGATGTGCAATGTCTCCTAATTAAGCTTTTCTCTATAATAGACATTAAAAACTTCATAATGATTATAAGTACATACACAGAATATCCAATGCCAGGAGGGAAAGAAAAAAAAATACTTATTATTCAATTCTTCGATATCTTCCTAGAAGAGTGGGTTCTGATAACTGGAGGGTCTTGTCTTTGCTAAGTGAAACAATATTAGCCTGAGGGTATGCAGGGTTGCTTATTTGAGAAGCAGCCAGGCTAACTTTTCCTGAATCAGAACAGGAAATTATACAGAGCTGGGAAAAAGATATGGGAACAAAGAAAAGAAGGACTTGAGAGGTTAAATATTGAGTGGAGGAAAGGTGAAGATGGAAAATCCCCTAGCTATTAGAAAACCTACGAATCTTAAAAAGACTTTTAAATAGTGGGCTACTGAATGTGTGATAGAAACTGATTCTTTTCCTTCCCTACAAAAGCTTCAGCAGTATCCTTTGTTGACTGTTTCTGTTGGTAATGGAACACATTCGGGGACCTAAATGACCACAGAGAACAGAATTTTCCATCTGATGTGCTCTAGATTATGATACAAATGAGAAATAAAATAAGCCTCCGAAGTAATGGAGTTGTTTGCTCTGGCAGTTAGTCTAGCCTTTATCAGAAGTGTATACAAGGAGAACTAAAAAAGTGCACTTTTTACTTACCCAGAAGGTAATATAAAGTTAATAATTTATATACCACTTACTCATTTTCCAAGAGCTCTTCAATTATAATTAAGAAATTTTCACAATCTCTCATGAGGAAATAACTATTTTCCTTCTCATTTTAGGCTACAGAATTTAGGGCAATGAAGAGTGAATTGCAGCATAACCAATAATAACAACTATTCCACCAGGGTAGAGAATTCATTTGTTAGAACTCAGAAGATGAAACTATTATATTTTATTTGTATAATGTCCAAGTTCATTAAAGATGCACAAATCACAGTGTTCTCTGCTCAGTTGTTTTTTTTAATTTACTATTGCATCTTTCATGATTAATGCCACTTCTTTTTGACCATTGTGCCATGTTCTAAGATAAAGCATGTGTCTATAGAAATAGCACAGGCAAGTTAAAAATATTAAACTGCACAATGTTTTTTAATTTTAAATTTCTTAATGCATTTCATTTCCAAAATAAATTTGGAATGATAAATTTTACATTGATGTGCAATGTCTCCTAATTAAGCTTTTCTCTATAATAGACATTAAAAACTTCATAATGATTATAAGTACATACACAGAATATCCAATGCCAGGAGGGAAAGAAAAAAAAATACTTATTATTCAATTCTTCGATATCTTCCTAGAAGAGTGGGTTCTGATAACTGGAGGGTCTTGTCTTTGCTAAGTGAAACAATATTAGCCTGAGGGTATGCAGGGTTGCTTATTTGAGAAGCAGCCAGGCTAACTTTTCCTGAATCAGAACAGGAAATTATACAGAGCTGGGAAAAAGATATGGGAACAAAGAAAAGAAGGACTTGAGAGGTTAAATATTGAGTGGAGGAAAGGTGAAGATGGAAAATCCCCTAGCTATTAGAAAACCTACGAATCTTAAAAAGACTTTTAAATAGTGGGCTACTGAATGTGTGATAGAAACTGATTCTTTTCCTTCCCTACAAAAGCTTCAGCAGTATCCTTTGTTGACTGTTTCTGTTGGTAATGGAACACATTCTAAGTCATGAATCTAGGAGTGCATGAAGCCAAGAAACAAAAGATCTGAACAATAGCTGGTTGAGTTCCACAAAGGTCAGATGTCAACTGACAATGGGCGTCCTACACAAGGATTCAGGAAAGTGGTTACCAAACACCATCACTGGTCTGTCTCCAACAATGATCTCTCATTTCCCTCTACCCACACCAGAGCTCTCTTCTCAAGGTTCTGATGTCTCTCCTTGCCTCTGTCACAAGAGTTAAGAAAGGAGAGGTCAGTAAATAACCCTGTATTTATTCCCTAGAGGCTCTATCTCCACCTGGATTTTTACTGAGTCTCTTACCTGCTGACAGACTGGAGTCTCAGCCTTCCTTCAGCCTCATAGATTCTTCCTTCTTCACTTTCTATTTATTGCCCAGTTCAATAACACAAAGAAAAAGGGAAACAATTCTACCATCTTAAACTACTAGCTGTTTCATTTGTTTCTGTTTGCTCCCTGTCCTTATAAATCAACATTCCACATATAGTTGGAACTACAGTGTGCTGTTTTGTTTTCTGCTTTTTAAATTTTAATACGCATCATACATATCTTTTTTTCAGTGTTGCTGTGGAGTCTTTAAAACCACAATAATAACTGTTGCAGATGTTCCAGCAGATAGACATAAACCTCAGGTCCTCTTCATTTAAAAAAGGTAGTAAAAACTACAGTGTTTTCCTTAGAACTAGGGCTAAAAAGTTCTCCTTAGTTTGTTGTGCAAAACCCATATTTAACTACTCTTTTCTGTCAGTCTAGTTTGGAACTTGATACCTGTTTAATGCTTCTACATAAAATCTCTGTTGGGCTGGATATCATCAGACCTTTGTCCTCAGTAGCCTCCTGCATAGTCCTTCAGATTTTATTGGATAATTACACTCTAAACTTGGCCTCAGCCTCTAGATATTTTTTTTAAGGTAAAATTGTTTTAAAAAATGTAGTCTCAATTATTCTACATGGTTAACTAGAAATTCGTACTGAATAAGTGAATTCTAGACATCTAAAGAGTTTTGGATAGGGAAGACTTAATTTATTAAACATCATAATGAAGGTATTGTATTAAGCAAAGAATTACAAAATCTCACTTGACAGCAAAGAAAAATAAAACCTTAAGAAATAGATATTATTAATTTTCAGATGTTTTAAGGAAGAAAATACTAGTACCATGTTAACATGCCGAGGCACAGATTACTAGCAATTTGAACCCATCTGCTTTAAATATCCATTATCCTCTCTTGCACTGCTTAGGTATTCCCATGGATTCTAGATGGATGAATATCTCATTTAATACTATCTCCCACAATACTGAACACGATGGGAGGAATGAACTTGACTCTGTTAACTGGATGAGACTTATAGGTGCCATCTCTACTTTCAGAAGTATATCATTGTGAATGCTGCTGAGAGAACTCTTAATTGTCAGTTATTCGATTTTAACATGTTAATCTCCTTTAAAGAGGCACTCCAAATATCTTGCTGCTAGTTGAAACTAGGAGATGAGCACACAAGAGGCGCATTAACATGTTTTTTCTACTTTTGTTCATACATGAAGATTTTCTTAGTAATAAGACAATAAAACAAGTTATTTTAAGACTTGGTATTCAGGGGGCATTCCATGTTTTTAATTACTTAAATCTCATTCATATTCAGAGAATGTGTAGTTATGGCATGCTACTTTGTGCCGAGGTAGGTGTTAACTCTTATGCTGCTGTAAGAGCATAACTTTTCTCCAGGGTTTGGGCTGCTTCACTCTTGTCCCTCAACTCCTGACAAGGAGGAGGGCAGAGATGGGCTCAGACCCTCATGGGAAGAGAATACAATGAAAATTAGCTAGCTGGCAGCAGTCACAAGGATGCTACTGGCACTTCTAATTAAATTTTTGTTCATCGGAGGGCCTCCCTGGTAATCCATCAGACCTTTGTCCTCAGTAGCCTCCTGAATAGTCCTTCAGATTTTATTGGATAATTACACTCTAAACTTGGCCTCAGCCTCTAGATATTTTTTTTAAGGTAAAATTGTTTTAAAAAATGTAGTCTCAATTATTCTACATGGTTAACTAGAAATTCGTACTGAATAAGTGAATTCTAGACATCTAAAGAGTTTTGGATAGGGAAGACTTAATTTATTAAACATCATAATGAAGGTATTGTATTAAGCAAAGAATTACAAAATCTCACTTGACAGCAAAGAAAAATAAAACCTTAAGAAATAGATATTATTAATTTTCAGATGTTTTAAGGAAGAAAATACTAGTACCATGTTAACATGCCGAGGCACAGATTACTAGCAATTTGAACCCATCTGCTTTAAATATCCATTATCCTCTCTTGCACTGCTTAGGTATTCCCATGGATTCTAGATGGATGAATATCTCATTTAATACTATCTCCCACAATACTGAACACGATGGGAGGAATGAACTTGACTCTGTTAACTGGATGAGACTTATAGGTGCCATCTCTACTTTCAGAAGTATATCATTGTGAATGCTGCTGAGAGAACTCTTAATTGTCAGTTATTCGATTTTAACATGTTAATCTCCTTTAAAGAGGCACTCCAAATATCTTGCTGCTAGTTGAAACTAGGAGATGAGCACACAAGAGGCGCATTAACATGTTTTTTCTACTTTTGTTCATACATGAAGATTTTCTTAGTAATAAGACAATAAAACAAGTTATTTTAAGACTTGGTATTCAGGGGGCATTCCATGTTTTTAATTACTTAAATCTCATTCATATTCAGAGAATGTGTAGTTATGGCATGCTACTTTGTGCCGAGGTAGGTGTTAACTCTTATGCTGCTGTAAGAGCATAACTTTTCTCCAGGGTTTGGGCTGCTTCACTCTTGTCCCTCAACTCCTGACAAGGAGGAGGGCAGAGATGGGCTCAGACCCTCATGGGAAGAGAATACAATGAAAATTAGCTAGCTGGCAGCAGTCACAAGGATGCTACTGGCACTTCTAATTAAATTTTTGTTCATCGGAGGGCCTCCCTGGTAATCCAGTGGGTAAAGAGTGGGTAACTGGTGTGTCCAGTTACGAGCCAGCACTCTAGAGAGCATGAACCCAGAGCCAGTGCTCTGAGGCAAGGGAGGCCACTGTGATGGCAGGCCTACACAGGGCAAAGAATAAAGATGGATGAAAATAAATAAATAAATAGACGAGTGAAAGAGGTCAAAATTAAAAAAAAAAATAGAAAAGGCAAATTAAGTTTAAAAAAGAAATTTTGTTCATGGATATCTCAGAGGATTGGGTAGGTCTGTCAAGATGTTGAACAAGTATCTAAATACTGAGAAATGAAATAACTACATTGTGATTATCAGGATTTGGGCAGGCACTGGCAGTTTCTAAACACAGGAACTTGCATAAGCCCAGTTGGTGAAATGAAAATACAAGGTGGGAGCAATGAAATATTACTCAGCCATAAAAGAAATGAAATAGTGCCATTTGCAGAGACATGGACAGATAGACTGTTATACAGAGTGAAGTCAGAAAAACAAACATCATATGATATTGCTTATATACAGAATCTAGGAAAATAGTAGAGATAAACTTATTTGCAAAGCAGAAATACAGCCACAGATGTTGAGAACAAACTTATGGCTACCAAGGGAAGAAGGGACAGTCGGATGAACTGGGAGACTGGGACTGACCTCTATACACTACTATGTATGAAATAGTTAACTAAGAGATAGTTACTGTATAACACAGGGAACTTTACTCAATGCTTTGTGCAACCTAAGTGGGAAAGAAACCTTTAAAAAAAAAAGAGTGGATATTCATTGCAGCTCTCTATACAATAGCTAGAACATGGAAGCAACCTAGATGTCCATCGACTAATGAATGGATAAAAAAGCTCTGGTGCATATATACAATGGAAAACTACACAGCTGTAAAAAGAAATGCAGAAGAATCAGTCCTTAATGAGGTGGTTGGATCTAGAACCTATCATAAAAGGTGAAGTCAGTCAAAAAGAGAAGGATAAGTACAATATACTAACACATATATATGGAATCTAGTAGGATAGTAATGATAACACATGTAGTGAAGTAATGGATAAACAGACATGGACAGTAGACATGTGGACATTGTGGGGAATGAACAGTGGCTGGGAGGCATAAAGGAAGTAGCATGAAGGACTGTACTATCATAAGTGAAGAAAATAGCTATAGTCATTTCTCTATGAGAAAAGCAGATCCTTCAGGAGTGCTGTGTGATGATTGGGAGGGGTGGGAAGGGGGGGATATACATATGACTAATCTGGGATCATACATATCTGTAAACAACAAAACTCTGTAAAAGTTAAAAGTAAAATAAATCTTTTTTAAAAAGGATGGGACAAAGCTGGTCAAGTTTTGGTGACATGAAGAACAACTGTGGAGAAAATGTGTAAGTAAAGTTCAGAATCAGGAAATAAAACATATTAAACAGATATGTACATGTATAACTGAATCACTTTGCTATACATATGAAACTAATACAACACTGCAAATCAACTACAGTGATTTATTTTATTCAATACAAATAAAAATTTGTATTTTTATTCAATACAAATAAAAATTGTTTAAAAATAAAAAATGGGGCTTCCCCTGGTGGTCCAGTGGGTAAGGACGCCGCCTTGCAGTGCAGGGGGCGCCAGTTCGATCCCTGGCCTGGGAAGATCCCACGTGCCGCGGAGTGGCTGGATAGATGTGTCCAATTACCGAGCCGGAGCTCTGCGATGACAGAGGCCACCGCAATGGGAGGCCCACAGGAGCCAAAGAACAAAGATGGATGAAAATAGAGAAATGAAAGACCAATAGAAGTGGCCCGCCCATCCCCCTCCCTCTCCACCCCACCCTCCAAAAAAAGATAAATAAATAAAATTTAAAAAAATAAAATAAAATAAAAATTAAAAAGGGTAAAATAGAAAAAAAAACGAGTGGATATAGGTTAATGTATGAGTGATTCACTTTACTGTACAGCAAGAAACTAACACAACATTGTAAAGCAACTATATTACAAGAAAAATTAATCTAAAAAAAGAATGGAAGGTATGGGAAGGACTATCAGCAAAGAGTAAACCACAAGGGAAAAGCACCTAAAAATAATAAACAATGTACAAGAAAATAACTACAAGTAACAAGATAAAGCCCTGGGACAACATGCTAAACATAGGAGTGAGGACAGAAATGACCACATAACCGACTGACTCACTTATCTAAAAATATAAAATATTTATAGATAAGTTCCCATATTACATTCAAAATTTTAAGGCAAAATTAAACTAGGAAGAAAAAGATTTTACAATAAATATGAAAAATATGGGATACAAGTTCTTAATATATAGAAAAACACTCCTACATGAAGAAAAGGCCAAGTGTAGTAGTTGAGAAAGTCAAGGGCATGCAGAGAAGCAATTCATTAAGAAGAGAATTACCGATAGACAACATATACATTGAGGTATATTTTCTTCACTAATGAGGCTGTCTTTTGTTTTGGTCTATTGTTTATTTTGGGGGAAACATGCCTCCTTTACTTTCCAGAGTCTTGCCCTAGATGTGTCCCTCTTCACACAAAGTATGGCAGCTGTCATTCTTTCCAGAGAAAAGTTAAGGCTGGGTTGTTCAAATAGCTACACCTTCAAGAAATTCCATTAGTTCATGCTTCCAATATTACCTAGTTTCAATTGAGATCAGATTGTTCCACTGTATTTTCAATGTTGAAAGCTACTCAGTGCTTTTTATTTAAAAATTCCTTTTTGTTTGAGTTAATCAGGGCCTATGTAAAGGTGCTTAAAATGAAATAAATCTAATGTAGAAAGGAAAGAAATGAAAGGCAAGAAAACACTATTTCTCTATAAATGTCCAAATTAAATAAGAGCCACGAATGATTATAATCAAGAAGACAAGAAAATGTACTCACAAAGTGCTACAATTTTTCTGGAGATTCATTTTTTATGATATCTTCCAGACAGCAGTATTTCTATTAATTTATAGAAATGAAGTTTAAAAATGACTTTATATAAATATATTATACATAAGGATTTATAAATTTGAAAAATTCTAAATTAGCTGAATGCTTAATACTGCAGAAGTGATTAAAAGATCATTATGTAGATATATTTTAAATATATTATAGTTATTAAAATGTGTGTTTTAGAAAAACATTTACCAATGTAAAAAATTGTGATGTACAGTTAGGGAAAACAAAGTAAACTCTAGTATGATCTTAGTATGATCTTAATTTTGAGTAAAAACTATATATTTGCATGAAAAACATTGCTATAAGGAAATACGAGACTATGTTAATGTTTCTTTCTTTTCTATTTACCTTTAAAATCTAAGTTCTCCCCCCAAATAACGCTTTACTTTTAAAATCAGAATGAAATTATAGGACTCAAAATTAATGGATATAAGGAAGACCATATTTTGTCTAATAAGCATGCATTTTGTGGTCACATCAGAGTTTGAATCAAAGTACCACCCCCTTTCTTTACCTCTTTAGTCTCAGTTTTCCCATTTGTGAAATGGAGATACAAAAAACATCAATCTCATAAGTTGATAAAATGAGATAATGCACTAGTCTGTATGCTTAGTATCTAGTAAGTTTTCAAAAATTTTTAGCTGCTCTTATTTATTATGGTGACTTTCTCATCTTTAGATAATTCAAATTATTTGGTATATTGAATATTCGGTCTTCATTTCTCAATTCCCTGGCTACAGTTTTTAGTTAATTTCAATGCATGTTTTGAAAATGTGTCGGTTCTCTGATAATAAATCTTATGATAGCATTTAGCACAAAGTACAAACAAAGGCTTCAACTTCCCCTGTGGGCACAGCACAGTAAACGTGGTATCAACAGTAACATGCTTCTTGATTAGTTTAACATTGCCTATGTAAAGGTGCTTAAAATGAAATAAATCTAATGTAGAAAGGAAAGAAATGAAAGGCAAGAAAACACTATTTCTCTATAAATGTCCAAATTAAATAAGAGCCACGAATGATTATAATCAAGAAGACAAGAAAATGTACTCACAAAGTGCTACAATTTTTCTGGAGATTCATTTTTTATGATATCTTCCAGACAGCAGTATTTCTATTAATTTATAGAAATGAAGTTTAAAAATGACTTTATATAAATATATTATACATAAGGATTTATAAATTTGAAAAATTCTAAATTAGCTGAATGCTTAATACTGCAGAAGTGATTAAAAGATCATTATGTAGATATATTTTAAATATATTATAGTTATTAAAATGTGTGTTTTAGAAAAACATTTACCAATGTAAAAAATTGTGATGTACAGTTAGGGAAAACAAAGTAAACTCTAGTATGATCTTAGTATGATCTTAATTTTGAGTAAAAACTATATATTTGCATGAAAAATATTGCTATAAGGAAATACGAGACTATGTTAATGTTTCTTTCTTTTCTATTTACCTTTAAAATCTAAGTTCTCCCCCCAAATAACGCTTTACTTTTAAAATCAGAATGAAATTATAGGACTCAAAATTAATGGATATAAGGAAGACCATATTTTGTCTAATAAGCATGCATTTTGTGGTCACATCAGAGTTTGAATCAAAGTACCACCCCTTACTTTACCTCTTTAGTCTCAGTTTTCCCATTTGTGAAATGGAGATACAAAAAACATCAATCTCATAAGTTGATAAAATGAGATAATGCACTAGTCTGTATGCTTAGTATCTAGTAAGTTTTCAAAAATTTTTAGCTGCTCTTATTTATTATGGTGACTTTCTCATCTTTAGATAATTCAAATTATTTGGTATATTGAATATTCGGTCTTCATTTCTCAATTCCCTGGCTACAGTTTTTAGTTAATTTCAATGCATGTTTTGAAAATGTGTCGGTTCTCTGATAATAAATCTTATGATAGCATTTAGCACAAAGTACAAACAAAGGCTTCAACTTCCCCTGTGGGCACAGCACAGTAAACGTGGTATCAACAGTAACATGCTTCTTGATTAGATCAATTAATTCAGGCAGACAAGATATTTATTTTGCATTTTTCAATTTTCATGCTCCCTGGTGACTTCCTGTTTTTAAGTACTTGCCATTACTCTTATGTTTTATTAAATCTGGACTACTCAATGGCGTAATGAACTTAATATTATACATATGAGAATAATTTATCCAACACCAACTCACAATTAAAAATCTCTATAAGAGATGAAAGAATGAGGTACTAAAAAAGATGAGTGAACAGACTAGCTCTATGTTACAAAACTGTCTTTGGTACTTCAAAGTCTTATGCAGTTATAAATTAAGAGATTGGAAAGGCTGAACAGTTTTTCATCCTAATTAGCCACCTGAATTGTTCTTCTTTAATTTCTATTCATGTCATTACTTTTTTTTATTGTCCCTCCTCTCCCCTTCACCTTTCTTCCTCAACCTCCCTTCAAAATAGGAGACTGATCATTAAGAGCACTGAAATATCTCACACAACTCAACAGCAAAAATGCACCTAAGTATCACAAAGTCCTAGAACCAGGACCAGCCAGGGAGAACTTCCCAGGGGGAGCTAGTGGTAAAGAAGCTGGCTGCCAATGCAGGAGAAATAAGAGACACCAGTTAGATCCCTGAGTTGGAAGAGCCTCTGGAGGAGGACATGACAACCTACTCCAGTATTCTTGCCTAGAGAATTCCATGGACAGAGGAGCCTGGTGGGTTATGGTCCATAAGGTCGCAATGTGTCAGGCACAACTGAAGCGACTTATCACAAGTAGAGGAGTACAACAACATCAATGACAAAAGTCAGGCTGTGTGGAAAGAAAAATTCCACAATTCTAATTTAAGATCATTTGGTATATAGATCCTAATGACTGAAATCTGTAAGAGGGATTGTTAGCAAGTTGTGCTGGTATGGAACTATAGCCACTTCTCTGCCATCTATTGAGCTGTGCTTTCTCCAACAAATATGCCTCCCTACTTGGGGGAACTTCTTTGGGTGTTATTTCAGCTCGATGGATAGTGACTGCTCCTAATAACTGTTATTCCTAAATTCCTTAGAAGTTTTCTTTACTTTTTGTAGGCCAATTCCTCATTATTACAACCTCTGTTATACATAATTCAAAAAGTTATTTTCTATTCAAATCACTGGGTGTTTTCTGTTTCTTGATTAGACACTAACTGATATAACCCATTCTTAATTCTAGTTTTAATGAGCCCAGACTCTTGAATCTTTCCTTACCAGAAAAGCACTAAAATCATTAACTTGAGATATCTGTCTTTTTTTGTGATTAGCAGTAATCTTTTGATGTTCAACTACATGTTTTTGTTTTTTCCAACAAAGACTTCCATGTATCCTCGTTACTCTCCTTTACTTCTTTGAGACAGCTCACCAGAGCTACCTAAGAGGCTATCTCCCAGGCCATTGCCCTCAGCAAGGTCCCCATATAAAACACAGCTCACAACTTTTATGTTGTTGTTTTTTTTGTTTATTTGTTTTTTCAGTGAACATTAACCACTATGATTTTTACCTTTTTGATCAGATCAGGATTTTTCATTGGCATTACTGGGATTCTGTTCTGGATAATTCTTTCCTATGAGGGGCTTCCCTGTGCATTCATTGTAGCTTGTTTGTTTCCTGGTTAAATGCTGGGACACTGGATGATGAAAGCACCTCCTCCCCATGATGTAACAACCAAAACTCTCTCTGGACATTGTCAAGTGTCCTCTGGGGTGGGCTGGGGGGACAAAAATCACCCTTAGTTGAGAACCTTTGAATTACATAATTTCCACCATTAAAAAAATACAATATTTTCACACTTTTGGAATATATTTCAGATATGGGGACAAAAGAAGTGGTGTACTTCATTTTTCTCCTGCTTAGAGAAGCCACTGTTCCAGTATAGATTATTGAATTCCTTCTCCAGTGACTTAAAATGCTGCCTTTAACTTTTATTTCTTATACTATTACTTTATGCTTTAGAACTATTTTTTTCTATTCAATTAACCTTTCATTCATTTCTAAATGCTTTATTTTATCTCTTTAATGCACTTCTCTGCCATTTATTGAGCTGTGCTTTCTCCAACAAATATGCCTCCCTACTTGGGGGAACTTCTTTGGGTGTTATTTCAGCTCGATGGATAGTGACTGCTCCTAATAACTGTTATTCCTAAATTCCTTAGAAGTTTTCTTTACTTTTTGTAGGCCAATTCCTCATTATTACAACCTCTGTTATACATAATTCAAAAAGTTATTTTCTATTCAAATCACTGGGTGTTTTCTGTTTCTTGATTAGACACTAACTGATATAACCCATTCTTAATTCTAGTTTTAATGAGCCCAGACTCTTGAATCTTTCCTTACCAGAAAAGCACTAAAATCATTAACTTGAGATATCTGTCTTTTTTGTGATTAGCAGTAATCTTTTGATGTTCAACTACATGTTTTTGTTTTTTCCAACAAAGACTTCCATGTATCCTCGTTACTCTCCTTTACTTCTTTGAGACAGCTCACCAGAGCTACCTAAGAGGCTATCTCCCAGGCCATTGCCCTCAGCAAGGTCCCCATATAAAACACAGCTCACAACTTTTATGTTGTTGTTTTTTTTGTTTATTTGTTTTTTCAGTGAACATTAACCACTATGATTTTTACCTTTTTGATCAGATCAGGATTTTTCATTGGCATTACTGGGATTCTGTTCTGGATAATTCTTTCCTATGAGGGGCTTCCCTGTGCATTCATTGTAGCTTGTTTGTTTCCTGGTTAAATGCTGGGACACTGGATGATGAAAGCACCTCCTCCCCATGATGTAACAACCAAAACTCTCTCTGGACATTGTCAAGTGTCCTCTGGGGTGGGCTGGGGGGACAAAAATCACCCTTAGTTGAGAACCTTTGAATTACATAATTTCCACCATTAAAAAAATACAATATTTTCACACTTTTGGAATATATTTCAGATATGGGGACAAAAGAAGTGGTGTACTTCATTTTTCTCCTGCTTAGAGAAGCCACTGTTCCAGTATAGATTATTGAATTCCTTCTCCAGTGACTTAAAATGCTGCCTTTAACTTTTATTTCTTATACTATTACTTTATGCTTTAGAACTATTTTTTTCTATTCAATTAACCTTTCATTCATTTCTAAATGCTTTATTTTAGCTCTATAATGCACTTCAGAGTAACTGAGATGATTGGGCCCTTCTGACAACTTTTCTTTTTAAAAAATAACATACCTATTCTTAGCCATTTACACTTCCAAATAAGCATTTAAATGATTTTAAGAAGGTCTTTAAAAATTTTCTTTAGATTTTGAACAAGTTGTATTAAACTTATTAATCATAATAAAAAGAATTGACATTATCTCTTAAAAGTCACTCTTTTTATTCCAGGGACGTGGTCATTTATTCATGTCTCCCTTATCAATCTCAGTAAACTTTCCATAGTTTTCTTCATAAAAATCCTGTATGTTTCTTGTTCAATTTATTTCCAGGCATTTCTCTTGAGATTAAGAATAAGGTTCTTTGTTTCAATATGTCCTCTGTTGCTAGTTTAAAGGAAAGTTATATTGATAGACTGTCATCTATTTACTGAGTATCTGACAACTTGACTGAATTCTTATACATCATATATTTCTCAGCTAATATTCTTCAGTGATCAAATCCATTTCAAGATAGAAATTCCATGAAATTATTATCTCCTCACAAAAGTTATTATCTCCTTTGTAATTTTATGAGAGCTTATTTTTTTTCCATCTCATTCACATCTACTCAGAAAACACTAGAAGGCACATCTTAGGAGATGAGATCATAGTTCTTCCTGGACATAAAATGCAATTCAGTATATCTTCCTATCTTTTCTCCTTTCTTGGTATCATAGGACCAAGTCCCAGGATATAATTTTTGCAAGAAAGGAAGGCCTTGCCACTTCAGTTTGATTTAGCACACATTGTCAAACATATTTCATGCTTCAGACTTGATCTTAGGTTTGGGAAGAAGAGAAAACAAGTCAGTCCTAGTTTTCATTCTAATGGAATTTCTTGCCTAAGAGTAAAGAGACCACATAGACTATTTCAAAATTATGTGTGCTCCCTATGAAGGTGAAATGCCCAAGATGTGGCTGGTGAAAGAGCTGAAGTGAAGGAGCATTAAGCCAGCCTAACAGGAGGAATCAAGGATGGAGGTCAATGGTGAAAAGATTTTCCAACTAAAACTGCATCAAAAATTGTTGGGTGGGCTTCCCTGGTGGTCCAGTGGGTACAGGGTCCACCTTGCAGTGCAAGGGGCACCAGTTCAATCTCTGACATGGGAAGACCCCATGTGCCGTGGAGCAACTGGACCAGTGTGTCCAATTATGAGTCAGCGCTCGGGAGCGCATGCGCCCAGAGCCAATGCTCTGCAACGAGAGAGGCCACCACAATGGGAGGCCGACACAGGCCGAAGAATAAAGATGGACGAAAAGTAAAGGTATGAAAAACCAATAAAAGAGGCCAAAGTTAAAAAAAAAAAATTGCTGGTTAAGAATGATTCAGCCCAGTTAACTATGTATGGATTAAGGATTTGATGGGGGAGTGGTTGAGACAGAAGTGCAACATAAACAAGTTCATACATGATTACGAATAAATAGGATTTGGAACTTCTAAAGCTCAAGGCAAGGAGTACCATATCATCTCTGACACTGGTCCCTTGTTTATCGAATTAAAGTTTTCGTACATCTTGACTGAATTCTTATACATCATATATTTCTCAGCTAATATTCTTCAGTGATCAAATCCATTTCAAGATAGAAATTCCATGAAATTATTATCTCCTCACAAAAGTTATTATCTCCTTTGTAATTTTATGAGAGCTTATTTTTTTTCCATCTCATTCACATCTACTCAGAAAACACTAGAAGGCACATCTTAGGAGATGAGATCATAGTTCTTCCTGGACATAAAATGCAATTCAGTATATCTTCCTATCTTTTCTCCTTTCTTGGTATCATAGGACCAAGTCCCAGGATATAATTTTTGCAAGAAAGGAAGGCCTTGCCACTTCAGTTTGATTTAGCACACATTGTCAAACATATTTCATGCTTCAGACTTGATCTTAGGTTTGGGAAGAAGAGAAAACAAGTCAGTCCTAGTTTTCATTCTAATGGAATTTCTTGCCTAAGAGTAAAGAGACCACATAGACTATTTCAAAATTATGTGTGCTCCCTATGAAGGTGAAATGCCCAAGATGTGGCTGGTGAAAGAGCTGAAGTGAAGGAGCATTAAGCCAGCCTAACAGGAGGAATCAAGGATGGAGGTCAATGGTGAAAAGATTTTCCAACTAAAAATGCATCAAAAATTGTTGGGTGGGCTTCCCTGGTGGTCCAGTGGGTACAGGGTCCACCTTGCAGTGCAAGGGGCACCAGTTCAATCTCTGACATGGGAAGACCCCATGTGCCGTGGAGCAACTGGACCAGTGTGTCCAATATGAGTCAGCGCCGGGAGCGCATGCGCCCAGAGCCAATGCTCTGCAACGAGAGAGGCCACCACAATGGGAGGCCGACACAGGCCGAAGAATAAAGATGGACGAAAAGTAAAGGTATGAAAAACCAATAAAAGAGGCCAAAGTTAAAAAAAAAAAAATTGCTGGTTAAGAATGATTCAGCCCAGTTAACTATGTATGGATTAAGGATTTGATGGGGGAGTGGTTGAGACAGAAGTGCAACATAAACAAGTTCATACATGATTACGAATAAATAGGATTTGGAACTTCTAAAGCTCAAGGCAAGGAGTACCATATCATCTCTGACACTGGTCCCTTTGAAAAGTTTTCTACATCAAGCTAAAGTGGTTGGACTTAACTTTGTGGAAAATATGGGACCTACGTGTGAGTTAATATTGTCAGATTTGATTTTTATAGTTCGAACAGAGTGGTGATGCTATGAAGGATGGATTCATGGGTGTGAGAGGGTCTAGATGCAAGAAAACAGGAGGCTATTCCATTAGGAAGGAGATTATTACAACTTGAACTGGGTCATACCAGAAGAGGGTGTGGATAAAGGAAGAGATTTTAGGAACTGGCAATATTTGACTAATTGAATATTATATTAATAACAGGGTTCTAGCATGTCAGCATAGCTAATTAGGAACAATGTGTCTCATTATACCCTTCCCTGAATAGCTTCAGGTTAGCATGACCTACGTGAAACATTTCATGTGAGATGTGGAAGGCAGATGTGAGGCAGCAGTAATACTGTTTCCATGCTGGGAATAGCAGTGGGGGCCCTGGGCACAGTTGCAGCTTGATACACTATTACTGATATACTGGCTCGCCTTACTGGCATGAGCAGCTGCTGGGCTCAGAGCCCTTTCAATTCCCACTGGATCCCCTTCGGTTCTTCCTGAACCAGAACCAGTGCCAGGAGCAGAAGGAACAGCCACACATAAGCTGTTTGAACAGCTCCCACAATTCCTAGGGTCAAATTCTAATATAAAACCCCATTTTCCATCATTCCTAGTAGTTCTAGTTTTCCGATCAAATCCTGACTGACACAGTTATTGTGAGTGATGGAGTAGAAGGAGTATACATATTCAAGAGGTTTCTGTTCGGGGTTATTCAGTGATAATGCAGAATGCAATGTCATAGATGATATGGAAGAGGAACAAATCTGGAGTTAGTATATAAACAAAAATAACTGGCTTTGAAATGTTAGGTTTGATTTGAATAAAATAATCTATGTAGTGATGTCTAGCCAATGTAGTAGACAACTGGTTATATTAAGCCCAGAGGAGAGTCCAGAGATAGTGACAATATATTGAAGCCCTTATTACATAGGGCAGTGGTCCCCAACCTTTTTGGCACCAGGGTATCATGGAAGACAATTTCCACATGGAAATGAGTGGGGAGATGGTTCAGGCAGTAATGTGAGCAATGGAGAGCTTCACTGGCCTGCCACTCACCTCATGTTGTGTGGTCTGATTCCCCAGGTGGTTAGGGACCCCTGGTATGGTGGTAGGTAACACACATGATAATTTATGAAGTTATGAAGTCACTTGGAGAAAGAAAATAAAAGGGAAAGTGGGGAGGACACAGCAGAATCCTTGGGAAAACACCAATATTTAAGATATGAACTGGGGAGAAATAGACCAGTAAGAAGATCAAGAATTAATGGTCTACAACTCACCTGTCGAATCAACTAGCCCTGAAAATGGATGGTATTGGAGCATCGGGCCCATACCCGGCCGTCACAAAGAAAAAAAAAAAGAAAAAGAATTAATGGTCTGAAAAGGTAAGAGAAGAACGGGGCGAGGAGCAGAGTATAATGGAAGCTAATAATTTTGAAAGACTTAAGAAGGTCCACTCTATGGCAAAGAGGTTCTTTGGATGTGTTTACATGCAGATTATGGGCAGTTTCCATGGTCTAGCAGGAGTACAAGCCAAATCACTATGAATCAAGCACTGGTGAATGAGTATGCAAGAAGCAATGATTGAGAAGGGAGCAGGAAGCTTGACAAGTATCTGGAGGTAGATCCAAACCAAGGGAGGAGAGATACATATACCCCCAGAGGTCTAACCCATGGAAGGATGACTGTGAAGATGCAGGAAAGGTGCAAAAGCAAACGACCTTGGTGAGCACAAGGGGATGGAGGTCAAGAGCCACGGGAAAGGGCTGATCGGAAGAGGAAAAAGACATTTGCAAAACTAGAGGGAACAATATTGTAATATTTGCAACTGCACATTGTAAGCAGGGAGGTTTCTCTATTTTCTTGATCAGTACAAAGCTATCTCCTGCAGGTGAATGGGAAAAGGGCATGTGGGAGAAGGGAGAACTGAAAATCTGGAATAGTCACTTGGGGAAATGAGGAGATATACCTGGTGTAGTGAGGACTGTGGTTTTTAGTGGCTCATCTAATGAAACTGTTAGGAAAGAAGAGCTGAGAGTGTCTTGCTTTGTGAAGGCATTGACATTGAAGAGCAATAAAGGCTATGATAGGACTTCCTTGGTGGCTCAGGTGGTAAACAATCTGCCTGCAATGCACAAGACCTGGGTTTAATCCCTGGGTTGGGAAGATCCCTTAGAGAAGGAAATGGCAACCCATTCCAGTATGCTTGCCTGGAGAATTCCAGGTAGGCCACAGTCCATGGGATCACAAAGAGTCAGACACGACTGATTGACTAACACTTTCCCTTTCAGGGTAATTGGAGAAGCAGGCAGTCTAAAATGATACCTACCTTGACAGAGAGTTTGGGGTTGACATGGACACACTGCTATATTTAAAATGGATAAAACTAAGAAAGACCAACTGTATAGCAAAGGAAACTCTGCTTAATAATCTGTAATGAATGGGAAAAGAATTTGAAAAAGAATTGATACATATGTATAATTGATTCTCTCTGTGCTATACCTGAAACTAACACAACTATACTCCAATATAAAATTAAAAATTAAACAAAATGATGCCCACCTCAACAGGAAGGGACACAATGATTCTGCAGTTAGGAGTAATTTGTTTTTTGGTTATGCTGCAAGGCTTGCAGGATCTTAGTTCCCTAATCAGCAATGAAATCCATGCCTCCTGCAGTGGAAGCATGGAGTCCTAACCACTGGATAATCAGGGAATTCTTGGGAAAAATTTATAAAAGTGGTGATCATACAATGGACCAAGGAAAGTTTGTGAGGCAGATGGCAGGATAAAAGATGCTTTTGTAGTAAAGCCTTGTGAGAGGCAAAACAAATTGCGGCACCTTGGAATTTTCTCCTGTGTGTTATCCTATTCCTGTGTAGTGAAGTAGAGCACAATTCTAGCCATTTATTCTATGAAATCACAGAAAATCCACAACGTGCCAGGTCTGGGTTAGGCACAGAGGATTCAACAGTGACACATGTGGACTCCCCTCCTTAGGAGGATGTAGTCTAGTGTGGAATACAAAAAGGAAATCAGAAGTTAAGAACAATATATGGATGCTTGTGGGTGCCTCACTTGGCTCTGTCTGAATGAGTAGTTTAGACATTTATACACATCTTCATCAACCATGTTCTCAAATTAACCTGTATCTCTGGCAGTTAAACCAGGGACTAGAAGTCAAGCTAGGAGAGGAAAAAAACAAAACCAACACTGTCATTTTCAGAAAACTTTATACAATATGCATTCTAGGAGTTTGCCTGTAACCCCAGACACACTCCTAGGATGTGTACTTCATGTACTTGAAGTGCTACAGGTACAATGCCATGATCAGTGACAGATAATGCTTTTTTAAAAAAATCTCCTTTTATTTATTATGGTCAGCTCTCTTTGATCATGATTTTAGTTCTGGAATTTAAGAAAAAAAGACTAAATTCCAATCAATCCAAAATTAATAACTATGTTTTCCTGTTGAAAACATTGATCCAAATGCCATCACTGCTGTGCTGTGATCCAGCCTCTTAAGAGCTAGTCAGTTAAGTGGATTCTCAATTAAGATTCTCTGGGATTTATCACCACTGTCCAGTTAATTACGAAATAAGATCTCAAAAATAATGTTAATTATTTCTCTGTGCTATACCTGAAACTAACACAACTATACTCCAATATAAAATTAAAAATTAAACAAAATGATGCCCACCTCAACAGGAAGGGACACAATGATTCTGCAGTTAGGAGTAATTTGTTTTTTGGTTATGCTGCAAGGCTTGCAGGATCTTAGTTCCCTAATCAGCAATGAAATCCATGCCTCCTGCAGTGGAAGCATGGAGTCCTAACCACTGGATAATCAGGGAATTCTTGGGAAAAATTTATAAAAGTGGTGATCATACAATGGACCAAGGAAAGTTTGTGAGGCAGATGGCAGGATAAAAGATGCTTTTGTAGTAAAGCCTTGTGAGAGGCAAAACAAATTGGGCACCTTGGAATTTTCTCCTGTGTGTTATCCTATTCCTGTGTAGTGAAGTAGAGCACAATTCTAGCCATTTATTCTATGAAATCACAGAAAATCCACAACGTGCCAGGTCTGGGTTAGGCACAGAGGATTCAACAGTGACACATGTGGACTCCCCTCCTTAGGAGGATGTAGTCTAGTGTGGAATACAAAAAGGAAATCAGAAGTTAAGAACAATATATGGATGCTTGTGGGTGCCTCACTTGGCTCTGTCTGAATGAGTAGTTTAGACATTTATACACATCTTCATCAACCATGTTCTCAAATTAACCTGTATCTCTGGCAGTTAAACCAGGGACTAGAAGTCAAGCTAGGAGAGGAAAAAAACAAAACCAACACTGTCATTTTCAGAAAACTTTATACAATATGCATTCTAGGAGTTTGCCTGTAACCCCAGACACACTCCTAGGATGTGTACTTCATGTACTTGAAGTGCTACAGGTACAATGCCATGATCAGTGACAGATAATGCTTTTTTAAAAAAATCTCCTTTTATTTATTATGGTCAGCTCTCTTTGATCATGATTTTAGTTCTGGAATTTAAGAAAAAAAGACTAAATTCCAATCAATCCAAAATTAATAACTATGTTTTCCTGTTGAAAACATTGATCCAAATGCCATCACTGCTGTGCTGTGATCCAGCCTCTTAAGAGCTAGTCAGTTAAGTGGATTCTCAATTAAGATTCCCTCTGGGATTTATCACCACTGTCCAGTTAATTACGAAATAAGTTAGCATCCATCTAATTCAGAACTCATCTATTAGATATAGCAAGTTGCTAGATAGTTTACTGTAATTAGAAATCTTAGCAGAGGCCAGAACTGTCTTCTAATGGTATTCTCCTTAATGCATGGCATGTTACTTCAACCTGGAATATCTTTCTCCCTTTCTTCACCTGTCTTTATCTACTTGTCTTCCAAGATTCACCTCAGAGGTCATATCCTTCCCAACACCTTGCAAAAATTCCTCCCAGGCTAGCTAAATCCCTCTCTCACTTATTTCCATCTTACCATATTATATAGAAATAATCTACCACATGTTTGTCACATCCAGTTTTTCAGGGTTAAGATTCTGTATCTCTAGGGAAAATCATAGTTCTTGACTCCTGGTAGGTTTAGCACATATTATATTATTGCATTGCATTTTATTTAGATAATAAATAGTAAACTGCAGTGAAAACTTTCTTGCAGCTAAATATCCTTACTCATGTAGGAGACATTTTACCATAAACTAAAAAAATATTTATTCATCATCTACCTTGGGCCAAGGACCCCAAGGAGATCAAATCAGTCAATCCTAAAGGAAATCAACCCAGAATATTCATTGGAAGGACTGATGCTGAAGCTCCAATACTTTGGCCACCTGATGAGAAGAGATGACTCATTGGGAAAAGACCCTGATGTTGGGAAAAACAGAAGGCAGGAGGAGAAGAGGACAACAAAGGATGGTTGGATGGCATCACTGAGTCAATGGACATGGGTTTGGGCAAGCTGTGGGAGATGGTGATGGACAGGAAAGTTCGGCATGCCAAAGTTCATGGGGTCACAGAGTTGGACACGACTGACTGACTGAACTGAATTGAGCTATGGGCCAAGCACAGCTTGTTGAGGATTCAACAGGGCAGATACAGTCCTTACCCTCTCCGAGTTCAATGGGCTAAATGCTTCTATATAATGTAGATATAAGAGCTACCATATGGTCCTGTTACCTTTCCATATAATCTCTGTCTACCTCCACATTTATTGAAGCCCATAGAACATTAAAGATCACTTAAAGTTGTTTGACAAACTACGCTAGATATAGCTGTGAATATGTGTTGTTTGCTTCACATATGAAATATATGTAAGAAACTGGGTCCAATTTGGAAAAACTCTACAAGGCATGAGTCCTAACTCCAGCCTTTACACATTTTTGAACTGAGACCTGGGAATGAGATATAACTTGTCTTATATCACAAGAAGGGTTAGTGCCAGGGCCAGAGAATATTCTGATTCTAGTTCTTTTCGGTGCTGTTCTGTTTCTGGAATGTTGCTTATGAGTCATATTTTTCAGCTTGCTTTTGTAAGTATAACTGTTGTGAAAAAGATTATTTTTCTCCAAAGATAAAACATGAATATCTTAGAACTTTCCAATATGCTCATTCAATAAATATATGTTGAGTATTAGCCATGAGTCTATAATACAAGTTTATATGTTTCCTGTCCAGGTTGTGCTTAGCATTTCCAAATTTCATCTAAAAGTTCATATGCAAATTATTATAATTAACAATATTTAAATTCCAAATGCTCTCAAGAATAATTTTTAAACACAAAACTTAAATAATGAATTAATATTTCAGGTGTACACCTTAAATCAAAATGAGAAAAGAGGATAAATTTTTGAACAGCCTGGGTTTGAACTGTATGGGTCCACTTACACATTGATTGTTTTTTCATTAAATATAGACTGGACTATAGTACCGCATGATCCATGGTTGGTTGAATCTTTGAATGCAGGCATCGCATACCAGTGGGCGGTTATAAGGTTATACTTGAATTTTTGACTGCACAGAGTGGTGCCCACCCCTGCATTCTTCAAGCATCAACTATACTGTAAAAACGTATGTTCAGCTTCTAATGATGAATAAGTTAACAAAACACAGAGATAAAACATAAAGTTGAGTAATACTCTGAAACAAAACCTTATCACTTTAATGTTGTATGAAACCATAAGCTTTATCTTCCAAGAGACTAATTTTCATTATAACTTTAGCTTCAGAGAGATCCTATTTTAGGCAGGCAGTGAGATAAACACCTTATTATACATTGCTTAATCCTCATAACAGCAATATAGGGTTAACATTTTTATTGTCATATAGTTTAGAGATCCAGGAATTAAAGGGCTCAAAGAAACTAACTTGTTAAGTTTACATATTTACCCAGAACCAGGATTCAACCTGGATTTGCTTGTCTCTACAGCCTACCTGCTCCAATTTGAATCCTTATATTTCTCATTAGAGTGACTGACATTTTGAAAAGTAGTGTATCTTTTTAAAATTTTTTATTTTGTATTGGGGTAGAGATGATTAACAATATTGTGATAGTTTAAACAGTGAAGGAACTCAACTACACATATGTATCAAAAGTGGTAAGACTTGATTATGCCAAATTACCAAGATTATTTGGGTAGAATAAATACAAGGTAGCCAAAATAGTGAAAATAAAAATTTCACTTGGACATACACATGTATGGGAGTGTTCACATATATATAATCTTGTATCCTGATAACCCAAAAATTTCCTACAAGAAGGAAATATTTTACACTAGTAAAATTTATCAGGTGAAATAACCCCTATGTAATTGTATCTTGGACAGTTATTGAGAATAACAGCTGTATAAAATACAGTGACTTGGTGTTTCAAAGGTGTAAATCAGTTTGTCAATTTATTTGGCCAATAGAAAATGTACTCATAATTGGTTTGGCTTAGAAATCAATTTATTTAAAGTTTGGTAGAACTCTTAATTTTCTAGAACCAAAGACAACCTTTTTTCAAGAATGGTATTTCTAGATATATTCTCTGTGTTTTGTGGTTTCTGAAGCATGGACTATGAGATTTGGCCTAAATACATATCTGGCCTTAAAAGAAAAGATGTATGATATCCAGAGAAGCAGCAGAAATGGTACCAACAGAAAGCCTGAACACCATCAGGAACTCCTGGAGGAAGCCATCACTGACATGATTTCCCCTAGGAGCTCTAAGGAAAATCACAGCTCTGGACCACCATGGGCAGAAGATCCTGTTCTTTACTGGACAATGATGAGCGACATGGACATGTACAAAGAAGAGTGGCCAAATAAAGTGATTTCTTTTTTAATCTATGTCATCCATACACTGCTTCAAACTCTCACATAAATAGGAATGTTTTTCCTTAAAAATATTAAAAATAGACTTATCATACGATCCAACAATTCTGTTCCTGGGTATATATCCAGAAAAGAGGAAAACTTCACATTTCAAAAAGATACATACACCACAATGTTCATAAGAAAGTGAAAAGTGAACGTCACTCAGTTGTGCCTGACTCTTTGCGACCCGTGGACAAGTCATGGAATTCTTCAGGCAAGAAGACTCGAGTGGGTAGCCTTTCCCTTCTCCAGATCTTCCTAACCCAGGGATCCAACCCAGGCCTCCAGCACTGCAGGCAGATTCCTCACCATCTGAGCCACCAGGGAAGCCCAAGAATACTGGAGTAGGTAGCCTATCCCTTTCTCCAGGGGAACATCCTGACCCAGGAATCAAACCCGGGTCTCCTGCATTGCAGGCAGATTCTTTATGCTCACAGCACCACTATTTATAATAGCCAAGACTTGGAAGCTGCCTATATGTTCATTGACAGATGAATGGATAAAGAAGATGTGGTATATATACATATGGAATATGCTCAGCCATGAAAAAGAATGAAATAATGCCATTTGCAGCAACATGGATGGACCTAGAGATTATCATACTAAGTGAAGTAAGACAGAGAAAGACCAATAAAATTCTGGATATCACTTATATGTGGAATCTAAAAAAAAAGTGATATAAATAAACTTACAAAACAGAAGTAGTTCACTGACATAGAAAACAAAATATATGCACATAAAATGTACATACTAGCTGATCATCCACTTATAAGAGGGGCATTATAAGAAAAAGAAACTAGACAGTAAAGATCAAAATGTATTCAGGGAGAGTGAATGAAAATTTTCAATATAAAATGAGAAAATTTGATGCTATCCCATTCCGTCTAATGGGTTATATTAATGGAATTTTACCTATACTGTCTTAGCATGAGTAAACATCCCATCTAACAATGTGTGTTATTTTTCCCCTGTTGGCCATATTGTGATCTTTATTAGGTTACATCTGTTGACACATTCAAGATAACTCTGAGAATAAAAGACAAATGAATTGGATGTAGCTATTTATGGAACATAATCAAGAGCTTGTTGAATCTGAAAAGATAAACATAACATAACATTCATAACATCTAGAACAGCTACATATTTCATGTACCAACAACTGTCTCTCACAAATCAGTTTAGGTGTGAAGGGTAGCTACAAAGCTAAATTATAAAGTAAACAGAATTCCAAATGCCCCATTGATCACCAAATTAACACCAGATTCAATTTCCCCTAAAAGCTGTAATTCATTTTAATGCATTTAATTGCTGTCTTTTATCCATTATTAATTACTTCTAGCAAATCTGCCTTCACAAATGAGGAAGGTTGTGCCTTAGTTCTACTAAGTGGCAGCAGAAAGGCGCACACACTATCTATGACTACAAACTAAAGCAGAGATCTTGATTGTGAGACAAATCTAGGTATGCTACAAAACAGGGCAAATTAAAGCTCTTTGTAACTGAGTACACATAGCTCTTCATTCTTCTATCACCTTGGAAAATATCTGCAAAGTACACACACTATCTTGCAAAGGGTAATAATCTCATTTGTGGGTTGAGGCAGAAAAGGAAGACTGATGTCATGAGATACTGGTCTGGCTACATCAGCAGTTAGCTTTTGGACACAACCTAGATGCAGCCTGTTTTGATAAACGGCATGGTAAGGATGTGAAGTAAATACTACTATGAACATCTGCTTCTTTAAGGGTAGACTAAAATGCCACCTCTGAGAAAAGAGTGTTACGTGGCTGTGGTTGAAAAGCAGATAACAAAACGCATACTTTGAGCAAACACAGCAGTTCAGGCAAGACAGTGGACTCAGCTAATAAGAAGAACTTTGTACTAACACTTAGAATTGCTGGATAAAATATAATTAACTTCAAAAGAGATGAATAGGTGAGCTCAAAAGAAAAAAGGGAGTGTTGGAAAGTCACTAATTGACACAAAAGAGGAGGAACTGCAAATAGGAGTGGAAAGTGCATAAGCCGAAATGGTGACCTCCCAGGGTATGGAGCCTGGTTATTAATGCCTCTGTGGGGTCAGGAGAGGCTTTTTGGGTTCAACCAGGTGAGTAGTTGAAATTTCACTCTAATATGATGGAATAGTCAGGTAATATAGTACATCTGTTGACACATTCAAGATAACTCTGAGAATAAAAGACAAATGAATTGGATGTAGCTATTTATGGAACATAATCAAGAGCTTGTTGAATCTGAAAAGATAAACATAACATAACATTCATAACATCTAGAACAGCTACATATTTCATGTACCAACAACTGTCTCTCACAAATCAGTTTAGGTGTGAAGGGTAGCTACAAAGCTAAATTATAAAGTAAACAGAATTCCAAATGCCCCATTGATCACCAAATTAACACCAGATTCAATTTCCCCTAAAAGCTGTAATTCATTTTAATGCATTTAATTGCTGTCTTTTATCCATTATTAATTACTTCTAGCAAATCTGCCTTCACAAATGAGGAAGGTTGTGCCTTAGTTCTACTAAGTGGCAGCAGAAAGGCGCACACACTATCTATGACTACAAACTAAAGCAGAGATCTTGATTGTGAGACAAATCTAGGTATGCTACAAAACAGGGCAAATTAAAGCTCTTTGTAACTGAGTACACATAGCTCTTCATTCTTCTATCACCTTGGAAAATATCTGCAAAGTACACACACTATCTTGCAAAGGGTAATAATCTCATTTGTGGGTTGAGGCAGAAAAGGAAGACTGATGTCATGAGATACTGGTCTGGCTACATCAGCAGTTAGCTTTTGGACACAACCTAGATGCAGCCTGTTTTGATAAACGGCATGGTAAGGATGTGAAGTAAATACTACTATGAACATCTGCTTCTTTAAGGGTAGACTAAAATGCCACCTCTGAGAAAAGAGTGTTACGTGGCTGTGGTTGAAAAGCAGATAACAAAACGCATACTTTGAGCAAACACAGCAGTTCAGGCAAGACAGTGGACTCAGCTAATAAGAAGAACTTTGTACTAACACTTAGAATTGCTGGATAAAATATAATTAACTTCAAAAGAGATGAATAGGTGAGCTCAAAAGAAAAAAGGGAGTGTTGGAAAGTCACTAATTGACACAAAAGAGGAGGAACTGCAAATAGGAGTGGAAAGTGCATAAGCCGAAATGGTGACCTCCCAGGGTATGGAGCCTGGTTATTAATGCCTCTGTGGGGTCAGGAGAGGCTTTTTGGGTTCAACCAGGTGAGTAGTTGAAATTTCACTCTAATATGATGGAATAGTCAGGTAATATGGGATTTTAGAGAAAGGTTCGTTAATTCTGAAGGATGCCATATATATATTCAGTGGCTTTTGTATACAAAGAATTCAGAGAGGAAATAACATGAAACTGACCTTTGTCAGATTAAACAGGATTTCTATAAGAAAGTAAAGAGAACAAGACATTCCCAGGAGAGGAAAATTCTACCTGTAAACAAAGAAGCACCAATCCGTTGTCGAAAAGAAACTGTTAAGACAGATGATCTCTAAGGCACTCGTGGCTCTGACATTCTGGGGAAGTCTGCTGTGATACTGAAACCATGGGTCTGGAATGGTATATAAAAAATGTGAGGCTTCTGTCATTTTTTCCTACTTGACCAAATTAAATAATTTAACACTTCCTTATCATTTCAAACAAGTAGAATAGTTCCATGCAGAGAATTAATATTTGTTTCCCCCTCAACCCCTTTTGTTCTTGTCTACTATGTACCACAGTAAACTTCACGTGTAACATTTCATCCTTATATGAACCCTGTGGTGAAGGGCTCATAGAGAGATGAGTGTTAGAGATGAGTAAATTCTAGCTCTACTTCACAGTGGTCTGTAGTTATTTTCTGCTTTGTGCTGACATCTGATGTACATTTCAGCTTTAGAACATAAATATTTCTTCCTGATACCCAATGAAATATGTTAGTGATGTCTTATTAAGAATGAAATAATAGATTCTAATCTCTATCAGCTGTATGAGCTGAAACGTGTTTCCCATGAACAGTTCGACTATTCATGCGAAACAAGGCAAAACAAGCACCTATTCAGAACCTCCTCAGAGGCTGGAGAAGGAAATGGCAACCCACTCCAGTATTCTTTCCTGGAAAATTCCATGGATGGAGGAGCCTGATGAGCTGCAGTCCATGGGGTCTCAAATATATGGAAAAAAAAAATCTCTCTCTCTCTCTCTCTATATATATATATATGTATACACACACACACACACACACACACACACACACACACACACACACACACATATATATATATATTATGGCTCCCCTGATGGCTCATTGGTGAAGAATCTGCCTGCAATGAAGAAGACCCGGGTTCCATCCCTGGATTGGGAAAATCCCCTAGAGGAGGGAATGGCAACCCTCTCCAGTATTCTTACCTGAAGAATTCCGTGGACAGAGGAGCCTAACAGGCAGCATAAATTTTCATTATCTCTTCTCTAGATTATTTATAAAAACCTTATTCTGGATTGGGAATCCCATTTCAGTATTAAACAGGATTCAAAAAAAACAAGACATTCCCAGGAGAGGAAAATTCTACCTGTAAACAAAGAAGCACCAATCCGTTGTCGAAAAGAAACTGTTAAGACAGATGATCTCTAAGGCACTCGTGGCTCTGACATTCTGGGGAAGTCTGCTGTGATACTGAAACCATGGGTCTGGAATGGTATATAAAAAATGTGAGGCTTCTGTCATTTTTTCCTACTTGACCAAATTAAATAATTTAACACTTCCTTATCATTTCAAACAAGTAGAATAGTTCCATGCAGAGAATTAATATTTGTTTCCCCCTCAACCCCTTTTGTTCTTGTCTACTATGTACCACAGTAAACTTCACGTTTAACATTTCATCCTTATATTAACCCTGTGGTGAAGGGCTCATAGATAGATGAGTGTTAGAGATGAGTAAATTCTAGCTCTACTTCACAGTGGTCTGTAGTTATTTTCTGCTTTGTGCTGACATCTGATGTACATTTCAGCTTTAGAACATAAATATTTCTTCCTGATACCCAATGAAATATGTTAGTGATGTCTTATTAAGAATGAAATAATAGATTCTAATCTCTATCAGCTGTATGAGCTGAAACGTGTTTCCCATGAACAGTTCGACTATTCATGCGAAACAAGGCAAAACAAGCACCTATTCAGAACCTCCTCAGAGGCTGGAGAAGGAAATGGCAACCCACTCCAGTATTCTTTCCTGGAAAATTCCATGGATGGAGGAGCCTGATGAGCTGCAGTCCATGGGGTCTCAAATATATGGAAAAAAAAAATCTCTCTCTCTCTCTCTCTATATATATATATATGTACACACACACACACACACACACACACACACACACACACACACACACACATATATATATATATATATTATGGCTCCCCTGATGGCTCATTGGTGAAGAATCTGCCTGCAATGAAGAAGACCCGGGTTCCATCCCTGGATTGGGAAAATCCCCTAGAGGAGGGAATGGCAACCCTCTCCAGTATTCTTACCTGAAGAATTCCGTGGACAGAGGAGCCTAACAGGCAGCATAAATTTTCATTATCTCTTCTCTAGATTATTTATAAAAACCTTATTCTAAATGGCCACATTTAGATCATTTGTGATCCATTTTCCAGTTTATGCCCTATGCTAATTTATGGAACTCAGCACAGGGCCTGGTTTATTAAGTCTCAAAACAGAGCCAATGAATTCAGCCTGAGAACCTTTATAATTATTATACCAGCTTTTATGCATCTTTGGAGATGATAAAAGAATTGTTTATTGAGCACCTACGATACAGTGGTGCTATGTTAGTTAAGATGACTAACAGGTTTCCTGTTCAAGATGGCGGAGTGGAAGGATGTGTGCTCATCTCCTCCTGCAAGTGCATCAAAATCACAACTAGATGTTGAACAACCATTGACAGGAGGATGCTCAAATATACCAAAAGAAGATACCCTTTCCAAAGACAAATAAGCTGGAGCAAGACAGTAGAGAGGCACAATCGTGATAAAATCAAGTCCCATACCTGCCAGGTGTGCGACCCACACGTGGAGAAAAATAGTACCAAAGAAATTCTTCCACTGATGTGAAGGATCAGAATCCCACATTAGACTTCAGCCAGGGGACCTGACAAAGGGACTGGGAATCCCCAGGGAATCTGACCTTGAATACCAGCGAGATTTAATTACAAGACTTCCGAAGGACTGGGGGAAACTGAGAAGCTGAGACTCCAATCTTGGAGGACACAAACAAAACCTTGTGTGCACCGAGACTCAGAGGAAAGGAACAGTGACTCCACAGGAAACTGAAGCAAAACTACCTGCTAGTGTTGGAAGATCTGAAGTGAATTAGAATGCACACATGCATTAATAAATTAAATAAATAAATCTTATTGTTAAGATTTGGCTTCCCCAGTGGCTCAGCAACAAAGAATCCACCTGTAATGCAGGAGATGTGGGTTTGATCCCTGGGTTGGAAAGATCCCCTGGAGAAGGAAATGGCAGTCCATCCAGTATTCTTGCTTGGGAAATCTCATGGACAGAGGACCCTGATGGGCTACAGTCCATGGAGTCGCAAAAGAGTTGGACATAACTTAGCAACTAAATAACTGCAATTTTTATCATTAAAATTAATTATACTTGTTTCCTTTTTGCTTTTATTGACCTGACTACCAGAAAATGTAAACTTTCATAGACGACTTGTGTTATATTTCTGTTACACAATGCTCTTCTAGAAGACAGGAAGATCATGTGAATGGGCAATTGTAGTAAAGGTTTAAATTTCCATCATACAGATATGCAAGGACTATATTGAACCACAAAAGAAGTGGTTCCAATTTCTTTTCCAATTCAGAAAAGAAATTCAGTAAGACTCCCCATAGAAGGTGACATCTGCTTTCTTGTCTTCTTGCTTTCTTTCTAGTTTCCATTTGTCCCTAATTCATTTATACCTGTGTTAATGGAGGCTGCGATTTCCTCCCACAGTATAAAACATTTGAAGTGCTTATGACTGTCTTCACCAGCCACAGTATCAGGACTTTTGATAAGCCTCAGGACCTTAATGGGGAAAAATGGAAAGTCTAGAAAGAGTACATCTTGAAATGGATTCCCAAATTACTTAGCCTTCTATTTTTGATCACTTCTTGCATCTCATTAGCAAATGTTTCCCATCATTTTTTTTTTCAAAATTCTATTTAAGTTTAAATATATACATAAAATTAAACAAATCATGAGACTACAGCTGGTAAATTCTCACAAAGGAATTATACTCTTACATCCAGCATGCAGATCAAGAAATAGAATACAGCTAGTGTCTTAGTAGCTTCCATGTCCCTCCCAAGCTCTATATCACCAAAGGTAAGCAGGTATGTTGACTCAACACCAGAGATTAGTTTTGCCTGTTTTAAACTCTGTATCTGTGAAATCATGCAATGAGTATAGCACTCTTATGTTGACGCTCATCTAGCATTAGACTCCAGCTACATCCTACCTCTGTTAAATAAAAGTAAACAACCAAGAATCACCACATGTGTACAAGAAAACAGTATAGAAAAGAAAGAACAAACAAAGATCCTGAAGAAAACAATGGGAAAAATTCAAGGGAAGAAATAACCAAAACACCTTTATTCATTTATTAGTTTCAACCAATATGTGCCTTGGAATACAGATAAATAAATCACATATACTACTAAAACTAATGAAATTCTAAATATTTCACACAGAGGTATTTATAAGAAATTATAAAACCAGAAAAACAGTATAAGACTGAGATAGTCATAGAACAAGAAAAACTTCTAAAAGACTGAAACTAAAATATAGAAACAAGAACTTTAATAGGGAAGCCAGAAAATAAATTTAAGAAAATATCCCAGCATTAAACAAAAAGACCAAGTGATAAATTATATTAGCTAGAAGATTTAGTATCCCACTCTTATAATTTCTTTAAGAAGAGAACAGGAAAACCTAACATGCGGTAGTGGCTAGAGCCATGTTCCACAGTTGCCAAGACCTGTTGAACTTGGGAGCAAAAGACATGGGATCAGGTAGAAGAATAAGTAACACTATCAAGCCTTCCAGTCCTCGAAGTGCTTATGACTGTCTTCACAGTATCAGGACTTTTGATAAGCCTCAGGACCTTAATGGGGAAAAATGGAAAGTCTAGAAAGAGTACATCTTGAAATGGATTCCCAAATTACTTAGCCTTCTATTTTTGATCACTTCTTGCATCTCATTAGCAAATGTTTCCCATCATTTTTTTTTTCAAAATTCTATTTAAGTTTAAATATATACATAAAATTAAACAAATCATGAGACTACAGCTGGTAAATTCTCACAAAGGAATTATACTCTTACATCCAGCATGCAGATCAAGAAATAGAATACAGCTAGTGTCTTAGTAGCTTCCATGTCCCTCCCAAGCTCTATATCACCAAAGGTAAGCAGGTATGTTGACTCAACACCAGAGATTAGTTTTGCCTGTTTTAAACTCTGTATCTGTGAAATCATGCAATGAGTATAGCACTCTTATGTTGACGCTCATCTAGCATTAGACTCCAGCTACATCCTACCTCTGTTAAATAAAAGTAAACAACCAAGAATCACCACATGTGTACAAGAAAACAGTATAGAAAAGAAAGAACAAACAAAGATCCTGAAGAAAACAATGGGAAAAATTCAAGGGAAGAAATAACCAAAACACCTTTATTCATTTATTAGTTTCAACCAATATGTGCCTTGGAATACAGATAAATAAATCACATATACTACTAAAACTAATGAAATTCTAAATATTTCACACAGAGGTATTTATAAGAAATTATAAAACCAGAAAAACAGTATAAGACTGAGATAGTCATAGAACAAGAAAAACTTCTAAAAGACTGAAACTAAAATATAGAAACAAGAACTTTAATAGGGAAGCCAGAAAATAAATTTAAGAAAATATCCCAGCATTAAACAAAAAGACCAAGTGATAAATTATATTAGCTAGAAGATTTAGTATCCCACTCTTATAATTTCTTTAAGAAGAGAACAGGAAAACCTAACATGCGGTAGTGGCTAGAGCCATGTTCCACAGTTGCCAAGACCTGTTGAACTTGGGAGCAAAAGACATGGGATCAGGTAGAAGAATAAGTAACACTATCAAGCCTTCCAGTCCTCTGAGGTATAGTGAGGTTGAAAATGCTGTGTAAGCCAGCAGAGGTTACAGAAAGTCTGGCATTCTGTTCTGCCTGTTCCAAATGGGACTGAGACTGCTGCCCTGGGTGTGATGTGAGGGCAACACCTGTCCATGCTACATAGCGAATCATAGGCAGCCTTTAATGACGAGAGATCTCATGTCAGCTCTGGCTACAAGTTGGAAGTGACTCTCCCCGCTTAAAGTTGTTTAAAGCCATCCTCCTATCACAACAGTATACAAGAAAAAGGACTGCAGTGCCAGGAGAGACCAGTGGTGAGGACAAGGGATGATGGCTTCAACAGAACATCCTGGAGGGAAGTCATTCGTTTTCAGAATCAACAATAAGTGATCAGAATGAAACAACAACAAACCAAAGAAGAAAACACTACTCCAAGCAAGCATATAGGAAGACCACTAAGAATTTGTTTGGCTTCCCAGGTGGTGCAGTGGTAAAGAACCTGCCTGCCAATGCAGGAGACACAAGAGATGCAGGTTTTATCCCTGGATTGGAAGATCCCCTGGAGGAAGAAATGGCGATTGACTCCAGTATTCTTGCCTGGGAAATCCCATTGACAGGGCACCCTGGTGGGCTACAGGGGTCCACAAAGAGTCAGACATGACTGAATGACTAAGCACACACACAGAAACAATGTAGGTAATGTTGGACAAAATAAGTTATTCTCGTTGTCATATAATGTATTAAGATATTATACAAAAGAGATGAGTGAAAGAACTTTTTCTTTGCGTTCATATCAACAGCATTGAAAACTGTTATTTTAGACCCAAGTTTATCTTTTTTTTATTTTGAATGTTTGTATTATTCTTAACTTTGAACTTTAATGGGAAGCCAGAAAATAAATTTAAGAAAATATCCCAGCATTAAACAAAAGACCAAGTGATAAATTATATTAGCTAGAAGATTTAGTATCCCACTCTTATAATTTCTTTAAGAAGAGAACAGGAAAACCTAACATGCGGTAGTGGCTAGAGCCATGTTCCACAGTTGCCAAGACCTGTTGAACTTGGGAGCAAAAGACATGGGATCAGGTAGAAGAATAAGTAACACTATCAAGCCTTCCAGTCCTCTGAGGTATAGTGAGGTTGAAAATGCTGTGTAAGCCAGCAGAGGTTACAGAAAGTCTGGCATTCTGTTCTGCCTGTTCCAAATGGGACTGAGACTGCTGCCCTGGGTGTGATGTGAGGGCAACACCTGTCCATGCTACATAGCGAATCATAGGCAGCCTTTAATGACGAGAGATCTCATGTCAGCTCTGGCTACAAGTTGGAAGTGACTCTCCCCGCTTAAAGTTGTTTAAAGCCATCCTCCTATCACAACAGTATACAAGAAAAAGGACTGCAGTGCCAGGAGAGACCAGTGGTGAGGACAAGGGATGATGGCTTCAACAGAACATCCTGGAGGGAAGTCATTCGTTTTCAGAATCAACAATAAGTGATCAGAATGAAACAACAACAAACCAAAGAAGAAAACACTACTCCAAGCAAGTATATAGGAAGACCACTAAGAATTTGTTTGGCTTCCCAGGTGGTGCAGTGGTAAAGAACCTGCCTGCCAATGCAGGAGACACAAGAGATGCAGGTTTTATCCCTGGATTGGAAGATCCCCTGGAGGAAGAAATGGCGATTGACTCCAGTATTCTTGCCTGGGAAATCCCATTGACAGGGCACCCTGGTGGGCTACAGGGGTCCACAAAGAGTCAGACATGACTGAATGACTAAGCACACACACAGAAACAATGTAGGTAATGTTGGACAAAATAAGTTATTCTCGTCATATAATGTATTAAGATATTATACAAAAGAGATGAGTGAAAGAACTTTTTCTTTGCGTTCATATCAACAGCATTGAAAACTGTTATTTTAGACCCAAGTTTATCTTTTATGTTGAGATTTGGATTATAGTTTCTTAAGAACAATGTTTGTATTATTCTTACAGTTAAAATATGTAAAAATGAGGACTTTTAAATAACTGTTTAGCTTGGCTTTTCTGTTTCGGTAATTTGCAATAGAGAATCAACAGTGTTCACCATCTCTAATAATTCTACAGGTGGTTCAGAAGTTCCCTCTGCTTGGCTAACAATCAACATGTTAAAGTTAACCCTAAATTTGAATTTCCTGCTATCAGCTTCTATTACAAGATTCATTTTTGGAAAATTAAATAATGGGATAAGATGAATATAAAAATCATTTTCTTAATGGCAAAAATAATATACAATATGAATCTTCTTTGAAATATTATTTTTCAAAATCCAAATATTGTGTGCTATAATCCAGTAGTGGCATTCTTAAGAAATCTCACATTACTTAAAAATCACACAAAGAAAGCAGTTGTTTCAGTGAAAGAAAGATGAGGACTAGAAGATTTCAAGGTCACAGTTCCCAGTAGTTGCAAAGAAACACAGGTAACCAGTGCAAAATTTAATTTCCTAATCATTCAGTGTTACAGCTATTCCAAGATAGGCAACCTTGCAGGAGAGATGTCTATACTTAAAGAAGCATCTGGGTACTCTTCCTCATCATTTTCTTGAGCTTTATTCTTTTGACAGACAGCTAATGGGTCCAGACCTGACTTACTCTTTACAAAGAACAGAATATACTCAATTTCCTGGCAACATTCTAGGCATTAAATGCATAAAAAACATTTCCATTTCTTGCCTCTACAAACTGGGACAGAACTAAAAATCATAATAAAGTGGTGGACAGTAAGATAGTAAGAAGAAAAACTGTAAGCACGGCCGAACTCTTGGCTTGAACTTGACTTCAGTCATATTAGAATCCAAACTTTTCTGGCTTTGTTTGATAGGCCCCATACACCAGGAGCATATCTGTTTGGGGAACAAGTAGCTCCTAGGGCATGGTTTTTATTAGAATGGGTAACATTTACCACATTCATGTGACGGAATGTGATTCCATAAAAATAAATGACTAGAATGTGGATAAATGTTAAAAATACAAAGTTATTAAGATATTATACGATGAGTGAAAGAACTTTTTCTTTGCGTTCATATCAACAGCATTGAAAACTGTTATTTTAGACCCAAGTTTATCTTTTATGTTGAGATTTGGATTATAGTTTCTTAAGAACAATGTTTGTATTATTCTTACAGTTAAAATATGTAAAAATGAGGACTTTTAAATAACTGTTTAGCTTGGCTTTTCTGTTTCGGTAATTTGCAATAGAGAATCAACAGTGTTCACCATCTCTAATAATTCTACAGGTGGTTCAGAAGTTCCCTCTGCTTGGCTAACAATCAACATGTTAAAGTTAACCCTAAATTTGAATTTCCTGCTATCAGCTTCTATTACAAGATTCATTTTTGGAAAATTAAATAATGGGATAAGATGAATATAAAAATCATTTTCTTAATGGCAAAAATAATATACAATATGAATCTTCTTTGAAATATTTTTTTTCAAAATCCAAATATTGTGTGCTATAATCCAGTAGTGGCATTCTTAAGAAATCTCACATTACTTAAAAATCACACAAAGAAAGCAGTTGTTTCAGTGAAAGAAAGATGAGGACTAGAAGATTTCAAGGTCACAGTTCCCAGTAGTTGCAAAGAAACACAGGTAACCAGTGCAAAATTTAATTTCCTAATCATTCAGTGTTACAGCTATTCCAAGATAGGCAACCTTGCAGGAGAGATGTCTATACTTAAAGAAGCATCTGGGTACTCTTCCTCATCATTTTCTTGAGCTTTATTCTTTTGACAGACAGCTAATGGGTCCAGACCTGACTTACTCTTTACAAAGAACAGAATATACTCAATTTCCTGGCAACATTCTAGGCATTAAATGCATAAAAAACATTTCCATTTCTTGCCTCTACAAACTGGGACAGAACTAAAAATCATAATAAAGTGGTGGACAGTAAGATAGTAAGAAGAAAAACTGTAAGCACGGCCGAACTCTTGGCTTGAACTTGACTTCAGTCATATTAGAATCCAAACTTTTCTGGCTTTGTTTGATAGGCCCCATACACCAGGAGCATATCTGTTTGGGGAACAAGTAGCTCCTAGGGCATGGTTTTTATTAGAATGGGTAACATTTACCACATTCATGTGACGGAATGTGATTCCATAAAAATAAATGACAAATAGCAATGTGGATAAATGTTAAAAATACAAAGTTGAACATTAATTTGGATTTCTGGACCTAATTCTCAAAACATCACCTAGCAATGCTGAGGAACCAGCTGGGTTTCCTACAATTCTAACTTAGTTCTGATAGCATCTACCTGCAGATAGCATCAGATTCCACAAGTTGAGCATTCAGTCCCACAAGGCTGCCCTTGACTTCAGATGCCAATCTAAAGCCCAGGTTATTACCTGTGCTTCTGACTGACTGGCTATAAATCAGAGGTTCCCATGCCTCCTCTCTTGGGTTGGATGAAATTGCTATTGCAGCTTACAGAACTCAAGAAGCCGATTTACTCACTAGATTACCAATTTATTACAAAGGATATCAAGGATATGAATCAACAGCCAGATGAAGAGATACACAGGGAAAGGTATGTGGAAAGGAACTCAGAGCTGCCATGCCCTCTTCAAGTATGATGTCCTCTAAGCATCTCCAAAAGCTCCCCAAGCTCTCTGAACCCTGTCCTTTTGGGGTTTTATGGAGGCTTCATTATCTAGGCGCGATTGATTAAATCATCGGCCCTAGCAATTGGTACAGGCCCCAGCCCCCTCCCCTCCGCAGAGGTAAGGAGGCAGAGACTGACCCTCCTGTGGTTGGTTCTGCTGGGAACCAGCCCAAGTGGGATCCAAAGGTCACATTATTAACATAATAAAGATGCCTTTGTTGTTCTCAGCAAAATTCTCAGGGTTTTAGGAGTCCTGTAGTCAGAACTGGGACAAACCCACAAACATATTTCTTGGTATAAATCACATCAGAAACATAAAAAAGCAAGTTGCAAAAGGACAAAAGTATTGACGCATTGCTTCTTTTTTAAAATTTAAAGTACAAATTATTACATATGGGTTATGGAATTTCTCTAAACAATAATATTACAAGAGCACGGCCTAAAGACACACATTCACTTCCAGAGAGTGGTTTTTTCTGAGCACAAATGCAAGACTGGATAAAGAGGAGACATCAAATGTATCTATAATTACCCTACCCATTAAAACATAATAATAAAAAATACTGAAAAAAAACCTAGTAATGTTTTTGAAATCACAGAATTAAAGCAGAGCTTTCCCTCACAAAGTCCTAACAATACTCTTTAGGTAGGCTTCTCAAAAATCCTGTGAAGCACAATAATTAAGGTCATTTGCCTGCCTGGCACACTAGTTTAAAGGTCTAAAGGTAAAGTAAACCTATTACAATTAAAACCCAACAAATAAGAACCAAAATGTTTGCAACGCTTCTCAACAACGTCAAAGCACACAACATACTCATCACTAATATGATTGAAAATTAAGGGGCAATTTAATATCACTGAAGAGGTGAATTAAATGAAATGTATCTGGAGTTGTCTGTGAATTTTAATAGAATTTAGAAATGGAAGAACTTTAGAAATGATCTAGTCCCCTGGTGACTCCTGTCACTTAAGGATCTGAAAATTGGTAATGGGGACAGGGTGAAAAGAAGGGATTTTCCATTTACCTATGCAAATGAGTTTCTACTTTATTTTTTATTTTGTCTGAAATCATACTAATCTTGTGTGGTAACACTGATTAACTTTTGCTGATTAGAAGCATTGATTATCAGATCTCTTTGTATTTAAGTAATAAACTTTAAGAAAATGAATAATTCTATAATAAAAACAGTGCTTTGGGCAATAACACTTTTTAAAAACATTAATTTGTGTTAAAATAGTAGAATGTGTTCTTGGTGATAGACTGGAAAAAAATGAGTATAGTTCAGCACATTTTTGGAAACTGAGGATCCTAAAGTTTTAATTGCTCAGGTCCCCTGGCTGGGGATAGGAGACCTGGTCTTCCAGTCTGGGTCACTCTGCATGCTAATTTATTATTGTCTTTGTTAAAAGAGAAGATGAGACAGGAACTTCCTAGGCTGACATGAATAAAAGCAGCTTCCAGAGAGTGGTTTTTCTGAGCACAAATTTGCCCAAAAAGACTTATTACATATGGGTTATGGAATTTCTCTAAACAATAATATTACAAGAGCACGGCCTAAAGACACACATTCACTTCCAGAGAGTGGTTTTTTCTGAGCACAAATGCAAGACTGGATAAAGAGGAGACATCAAATGTATCTATAATTACCCTACCCATTAAAACATAATAATAAAAAATACTGAAAAAAAACCTAGTAATGTTTTTGAAATCACAGAATTAAAGCAGAGCTTTCCCTCACAAAGTCCTAACAATACTCTTTAGGTAGGCTTCTCAAAAATCCTGTGAAGCACAATAATTAAGGTCATTTGCCTGCCTGGCACACTAGTTTAAAGGTCTAAAGGTAAAGTAAACCTATTACAATTAAAACCCAACAAATAAGAACCAAAATGTTTGCAACGCTTCTCAACAACGTCAAAGCACACAACATACTCATCACTAATATGATTGAAAATTAAGGGGCAATTTAATATCACTGAAGAGGTGAATTAAATGAAATGTATCTGGAGTTGTCTGTGAATTTTAATAGAATTTAGAAATGGAAGAACTTTAGAAATGATCTAGTCCCCTGGTGACTCCTGTCACTTAAGGATCTGAAAATTGGTAATGGGGACAGGGTGAAAAGAAGGGATTTTCCATTTACCTATGCAAATGAGTTTCTACTTTATTTTTTATTTTGTCTGAAATCATACTAATCTTGTGTGGTAACACTGATTAACTTTTGCTGATTAGAAGCATTGATTATCAGATCTCTTTGTATTTAAGTAATAAACTTTAAGAAAATGAATAATTCTATAATAAAAACAGTGCTTTGGGCAATAACACTTTTTAAAAACATTAATTTGTGTTAAAAATAGTAGAATGTGTTCTTGGTGATAGACTGGAAAAAAATGAGTATAGTTCAGCACATTTTTGGAAACTGAGGATCCTAAAGTTTTAATTGCTCAGGTCCCCTGGCTGGGGATAGGAGACCTGGTCTTCCAGTCTGGGTCACTCTGCATGCTAATTTATTATTGTCTTTGTTAAAAGAGAAGATGAGACAGGAACTTCCTAGGCTGACATGAATGTCAAGTAAGTGACTGACTGAAAATGCAGTATTTCCCCAAGGAAAGGAATTAGTAGAAATGTGTTAATTCTATCAACTGTGAAAAGGTACTTCAATTCACAGGAAATAAAAGTGAAAGGGAAGTAACATTTACTGAGCACCTACTATGTGTGTGTGCATGGGCACCTCTGTTACTTTATTTACCTTAACTCTGTTATTATAATTCCTATTTCACAAGTGAGAAAAATGAGATTCATCAGGGTGAAGAAGTCTGCTTAAGTATAAAGTGGGAGACATGGAGCCAGCCTGCGAAGTATTAAGATCTCCTTCAGCAACTTCATGGAGTTCTTAAAAGTCAGGTCTTAAGGTACAGACCAAAAAAAAAAAAAAAAAAGCCCAACATAAAGGAACACTAAGGGAGGAATACAAAGGGATGAGCTCCTGGGGGTGGGAGGGATTGGAAGAAAGAAAGGCCAGTTTGGGAAGCTCAGACTCAATTCTTTTTCTTTTTTTTTTTTTTGACTCAATTCTTCTACACCCCAAGGGAAACGGCCTAAGGGAAAATAGCTGATCACTAGGTGATCAGTAACTAATGTCTGTGATCAAAACTGAGATTCTAACCAAAAAAGATCTCTGCAGGACTCAAAAGTCCTGAGAGACAGCCTAAAGGTAAGAATGGAAGTAGAAGAGACCAGCAGATATATTTGGATATTAGTTTACTACAGATAGCTGAATAACCTTATACATCTGCCATTTGCCTAAAATATAATGTGCATCCTTAATTCACTTCAGGTTTTTAAGACTAGCTATTAAATTGTGGAGTGGAAGAGCCATAGTCAAGTCTGCTGTGTCTAACGACAACATCTGACAGTACCTGTATGAGTTTCTTACTTGTACTTAACAAATTGCACAAATTCAGTGGATCAAAACAACATAAATTAATTTGCTTAGTGTTCTGGAAGTCAAAATCAGTTTCCCTGGGCTAAAATTAAGGTGTTAGTGAGGATTAATTCTTTCCAGAGACTCCAGGGGAGAATCTGATTCCTTACCTTTTCTAGTACGTCCTGTACCCCTTGGTTCCTAGCAGGTACATTCCTCCAGCTTTAAAGGTAGCAGCATAGTATCTTCATATCTCTCTCAGACTCTGATCCCCTGCTTACCTTTTTCACTTAAAAGGACGCTTCTGGTTACATTATAATCCAGGCTATTCTCCCCATTTTAAAATCCTTAATCACACCTGCAAAGTCCCCTTTGGCCATGAAAGGTGACATTCACAGGTTCTGGAGATTAGGAATGGAGACAGCATTGTTCTGCTAGAACAGTGATACTTAGTAACTTTTTTGTAGGAAAGACATTTCCAGAGAGTACTCAACCCTAATTTTTTTTTCCTTACATCTCAAAGACAATAGCTCACATAACCAACCTAACACAGCACAGCTTTCCAGGTGGCGCTAGTGGTAAAGAACTGGCTTGCCAACACAGGAAACCTGGGTTCTATCCCTGGGTGAGGAAGATCCCCTGGAGGAGGGCACAGCAACCCACTCCAGCATTCTTACCTGGAGAATCCTTATGGACAGAAGAGCCTGGTGGGCTACAGTCCACGAGGTTGCAAAGAGGCAAAAAAGACTGAAGCGATTTAGCATGCACAGAGCCCAGAACAGAAAACAAGTAGCTGTTTGCAATGTAGTAAATGAAAACCAGCGTAATTTCCATGAAGCCTTCATTAATTCACCCTCGATCCCTTCACCCAGATTTGATCTCAGTCTCCTTCCACCCTCTATCATAACTGATCATTTCACTATCATAATGTAGTGTTTGTCCGATCTCTCTTTTTATCTACTTGCCTCCCACACTAAAACAGGAAATCCTCAAGAAAAGCAAAGAATGATAGCCCCACCCATGTGTCCCACTGCCTTGCAGTTATTTGACCCACTGTAAGGACTCAGTACTTACTTTTGAATTAGCCTGTGCTTGTTTACTTTGGTCATTTTTCAATCAAAACAAACTCCTTGAACAATAATGTTTTCCTATTGTATGTTAAACATTTTATACCCACAAAGGCATTACAAATAGGGACCTCCACTAATGGAGTTCTGAGATATGCGATTAATTTGCTTAGTGTTCTGGAAGTCAAAATCAGTTTCCCTGGGCTAAAATTAAGGTGTTAGTGAGGATTAATTCTTTCCAGAGACTCCAGGGGAGAATCTGATTCCTTACCTTTTCTAGTACGTCCTGTACCCCTTGGTTCCTAGCAGGTACATTCCTCCAGCTTTAAAGGTAGCAGCATAGTATCTTCATATCTCTCTCAGACTCTGATCCCCTGCTTACCTTTTTCACTTAAAAGGACGCTTCTGGTTACATTATAATCCAGGCTATTCTCCCCATTTTAAAATCCTTAATCACACCTGCAAAGTCCCCTTTGGCCATGAAAGGTGACATTCACAGGTTCTGGAGATTAGGAATGGAGACAGCATTGTTCTGCTAGAACAGTGATACTTAGTAACTTTTTTGTAGGAAAGACATTTCCAGAGAGTACTCAACCCTAATTTTTTTTTCCTTACATCTCAAAGACAATAGCTCACATAACCAACCTAACACAGCACAGCTTTCCAGGTGGCGCTAGTGGTAAAGAACTGGCTTGCCAACACAGGAAACCTGGGTTCTATCCTGGGTGAGGAAGATCCCCTGGAGGAGGGCACAGCAACCCACTCCAGCATTCTTACCTGGAGAATCCTTATGGACAGAAGAGCCTGGTGGGCTACAGTCCACGAGGTTGCAAAGAGGCAAAAAAGACTGAAGCGATTTAGCATGCACAGAGCCCAGAACAGAAAACAAGTAGCTGTTTGCAATGTAGTAAATGAAAACCAGCGTAATTTCCATGAAGCCTTCATTAATTCACCCTCGATCCCTTCACCCAGATTTGATCTCAGTCTCCTTCCACCCTCTATCATAACTGATCATTTCACTATCATAATGTAGTGTTTGTCCGATCTCTCTTTTTATCTACTTGCCTCCCACACTAAAACAGGAAATCCTCAAGAAAAGCAAAGAATGATAGCCCCACCCATGTGTCCCACTGCCTTGCAGTTATTTGACCCACTGTAAGGACTCAGTACTTACTTTTGAATTAGCCTGTGCTTGTTTACTTTGGTCATTTTTCAATCAAAACAAACTCCTTGAACAATAATGTTTTCCTATTGTATGTTAAACATTTTATACCCACAAAGGCATTACAAATAGGGACCTCCACTAATGGAGTTCTGAGAATCCATGAGATTCCTAAATGCATGCACAAAATGCTGGGTGCGTGTGAGAGAGCAAACACAGCCTTTTCAGTGATGCTGTCTGTAGCAGAGCATTCTGATCATCTCTTGCTCCACTGTCGGAAGGATTGTCATATGTGTGTTTGGACATTTTTGATAGGGTGAAGGTTCGGCCTCGTATGGAGCAGAATAAACGGTGGTAGCCATTTATTTTTGAGAAGCAATTGGACGTCTTAACCATGTCACTCTTGAATGGCCACAGTTACTTTTTACATAATGAAAACTCTAATTGCTTTGGGTTCCAGTTTCCATTTTCAAGCTGGTCTGGGGCATTAGTGCCTGTCTCCATTAGCCTTTTGCTGGAAGTTATTTGTATGGTGCTTTCAGTGCCAACTGCATTACTAAATGTTGATGGCCAGTATCTTGGCCTGTGGTAAGTCCATGCTTTCAGTGTTAGAACTGCCAAGCTGTTAATTAGCTTAATGTAAGGACAACACATCAACTTTTTATTTTCATTTTGATCTGCCAGAATTATCTTCTTTTTAAGTAGATGTCTGGTAAAGTGTTTTCAGAGGTGCTTGTTTTCACTAAATAATCATCCTGGATTAGTGAGTTATGAGCAACTGCTTCCAGTGAGAGCTGATCTAGTCCATTACTCGAAGTATGAACCAAAACATTATTGGTGCACAGAGAATTGACGGGAAAATGCACTTTTTCCACACTCCGACAACAGCACAGCAAATCAAAGTGGTGCTCTGGGATGAAGGCGATTTCACTATTCATAGAACTTTGATGCCTAAAGGTTTCTTGATTAGCAGAGAGCAGATACACCTATCAAGAATCAAGTCTAATAGAGAAAAGGAAGCTCGGTTTCTTAAGACTTCATTACAAACATCGATATTTCTTTTGTTCCCCTTTGTCTATGCCAAAATGTTTGTAGCTTCCCAGGTGGCATTAGTGGTAAAGAATCTGCCTGCCAAGGTAGGAGACATAAGAGATGTGGGTTTGATCCCTAGGTTGAGAAGATACCCTGGAGCAGGGCATGGCAACACACTCTGTTATTCTTGCTTAGAGAATCTCTTGGACAGAGTCGTCTGGCAGGCTACGGTTCATAGGGTCGCAAAGCGTTGGACACAATTGAAGCGACTTAGCCCTAGCACTAGAAAGTTTCACTATGACAACTTTGTCAGAGGGGTTAGGATTTCTAATTCATATTCCAACTTTCATCACTCATTTTAACTGTAGATTTCAGGATTCCAGATTGAGTTTGCTGAGTTGGCAGCTGGGCAAATAATCATTAAAATGAATCTGGCATGGCCCTGACAGATGAGTCTGAGCACATTTGAAATTCAGGAATGGCTGGAGCTGCCACATGGTATGAGTGATAGCTTCTTTCCTGAAGGATAATCTACCCTGCATAATGCCAAGGACTGGTAGATGATGAGCATTGTATGTTATAATCCTCATCAATGATAATGATGAAATGTTAATAACAGTGATAAAAATTGTCGTTGATCAATAAAAATGGTGTCATGTCTGATTCTCAGACTTAATTATTGTTAGATCATCCTGGTAGAGAGCATGATACAGCGAAATGAGTTGGGACCTAGAGGATGTCAGGAGACTTAAGTTCTAGACCTGCTTCTCACACTTATCATTTCTTTTTTTTTTTTAAAGATTTATTTATTTATTTATTTTTCCGGGGTGGGGAGGGAGGGGAGCAGGCGGGCCACTTCTATTGGTCTTTCATTTGTCCATTTTCATCCATCTTTTTTCTTTCGGTGCGTGTGGGCCTCCCATTGCGGTGGCCTCTGTTGTTGCAGAGCACCTGCTCTGGGCGCATGCGCTCCAGAGCTCCGGACACATCAGTCCAGTCATCTGGACTGGACCCCCATTTCACTATTCATAGAACTTTGATGCCTAAAGGTTTCTTGATTAGCAGAGAGCAGATAAACCTATCAAGAATCAAGTCTAATAGAGAAAAGGAAGCTCGGTTTCTTAAGACTTCATTACAAACATCGATATTTCTTTTGTTCCCCTTTGTCTATGCCAAAATGTTTGTAGCTTCCCAGGTGGCATTAGTGGTAAAGAATCTGCCTGCCAAGGTAGGAGACATAAGAGATGTGGGTTTGATCCCTAGGTTGAGAAGATACCCTGGAGCAGGGCATGGCAACACACTCTGTTATTCTTGCTTAGAGAATCTCTTGGACAGAGTCGTCTGGCAGGCTACGGTTCATAGGGTCGCAAAGCGTTGGACACAATTGAAGCGACTTAGCCCTAGCACTAGAAAGTTTCACTATGACAACTTTGTCAGAGGGGTTAGGATTTCTAATTCATATTCCAACTTTCATCACTCATTTTAACTGTAGATTTCAGGATTCCAGATTGAGTTTGCTGAGTTGGCAGCTGGGCAAATAATCATTAAAATGAATCTGGCATGGCCCTGACAGATGAGTCTGAGCACATTTGAAATTCAGGAATGGCTGGAGCTGCCACATGGTATGAGTGATAGCTTCTTTCCTGAAGGATAATCTACCCTGCATAATGCCAAGGACTGGTAGATGATGAGCATTGTATGTTATAATCCTCATCAATGATAATGATGAAATGTTAATAACAGTGATAAAAATTGTCGTTGATCAATAAAAATGGTGTCATGTCTGATTCTCAGACTTAATTATTGTTAGATCATCCTGGTAGAGAGCATGATACAGCGAAATGAGTTGGGACCTAGAGGATGTCAGGAGACTTAAGTTCTAGACCTGCTTCTCACACTTATCATTTCTTTTTTTTTTTTTTTTAAAGTTTTTTTTTTTTTTTTTTTTTTTCGGGGGGGGGGGGGGGGGGGGGAGCAGGCGGGCCACTTCTATTGGTCTTTCATTTGTCCATTTTCATCCATCTTTTTTCTTTCGGTGCGTGTGGGCCTCCCATTGCGGTGGCCTCTGTTGTTGCAGAGCACCTGCTCTGGGCGCATGCGCTCCAGAGCTCCGGCTCAGTAATTGGACACATCAGTCCAGTCACTCTGAGGCACGTGGGATCTTTCCAGGCCAGGGATTGAACCGGCGACCCTTGCACTGCAAGGCGGTGTCCTTACCCACTGGACCACCAGGGAAGCCCCACACTTATCATTTCTGTGGCGTAAGAATGTCAAATCATTTCCCTGGTGTCAGTTTACTCAATCATAAAATGGAGATAGGAATGGGTGTTACCTGTAAGCTAATAAGGTGCTAGAAATGCTCTAAAACTGGATCATGATGATAGGTGTGAAACTCAGTTACCTTTACTGAAAATTACCGGATTATACACTTAAAGTGGATGAATATTATGACATGTAAATAATATCTCACTGAAGTGTCAAAAAGACAATAGTGTTCATTTATTCTTTCAGCAAATGAATGGCATATCCTGTTCTCAAAGAGCTCACAAATTTGCAATTATTCTTTCGCCATAATATAATCAGTCTTTGTAACATTTACTGTGTCAAGTGCTATTCTAAGCATTTTACACACATTAGCTGTTTTTTTTTTTTTTTTTTTAAAGATTTACCTATTTATTTATTTTTGGGCGGGGGTCGGGTTGGGGAGGAAGGGGAGCGGGCGGATCACCTCTATTGGTCTTTCATTTCTCTATTTTCATCTGTCTCCGTTCCTTGGCCCGTGTGGGCCTCCCATCGCGGTGCCGTCTGTCGTCGCAGAGCGCCGGCTCTGGGCGCATGCGCTCCAGAGCTCCGGCTCGGTAATTGGACACATCGGTCCAGCCACTCCACGGCACGTGGGATCTTCCCAGGCCACGGATCGAACTGGCGCCCCTTGCACTGCAAGGTGGTGCCCTTCCCACTGGACCACCAGGGGAAGCCCCACATTAGCTGTTTTAACCCGTTCAGATTAATATCACTTCCTTTACACTAATGAAGAATAGGTGGTAGAGATGACCAGGGTTCATACATTTAGTAAGTTGGGGAGCTGAGACTCAAACCTACGATTTTTGTTCCAGAGTTTATTCCTCTTAACCAGTACCCCCAGGAGCTTCTCAGTGATATGGGGCAACCTCAAATGATCAGGGAAGAACTTCCAAAGGAGACACAAAACATATCCTGAAGAATTGAGAATGAATTTTCCTTTCTTTATAAAGAAACAGCGGTAATGTCATTCTACTCTGAGGAAACAGAATATATAAAAGTGCAAAGGCAAGCAATCATAAAGCTCTCTTTTGGCTCTAAATACCTAAAATTCTAGAAAATTCAGAGTAATATAAGTAGAAGTAATCAAGGAAAGAGTTTTAAAAATCCAATTGAGATAGTGAAAATGACCAGAACATTTTATTACTTTGTGAAGTTTTTTTTCCCCTACAGCTATATAGCCTACTGCAGATGCAGCAAAAAAAAAAGAGAGAGAGAGAGAGAGAAAATAAATGTATGATTGAACACAGCCTAATATTGCTTTTGAATGATCAGTTTTTCCCGCTTGAGTTACTTGGCAGAGAGACAATGAAAAGCACAAACTCCTATTTGTGTAAGTGCCGGGGGGAATTCAGGCTCAGACACATGAGACCCCTCTGGCCAGGATGAAATCACTGCCATTGTTTCAACATCAGCCAAAGAGATAGGAGGGGACAAGAAGGACAAGAAGGTGCAAGAGTATGAGGCAAATCCAGTCTAGTTCTGTGAGGAGTGCTTATGAGGTGGCCTCATGGGCAGGCGGTCGTTGGCCACCCCTTTTTTTTTTTGTCTCCGTTCCTTGGCCCGTGTGGGCCTCCCATCGCGGTGCCGTCTGTCGTCGCAGAGCGCCGGCTCTGGGCGCATGCGCTCCAGAGCTCCGGCTCGGTAATTGGACACATCGGTCCAGCCACTCCACGGCACGTGGGATCTTCCCAGGCCACGGATCGAACTGGCGCCCCTTGCACTGCAAGGTGGTGCCCTTCCCACTGGACCACCAGGGGAAGCCCCACATTAGCTGTTTTAACCCGTTCAGATTAATATCACTTCCTTTACACTAATGAAGAATAGGTGGTAGAGATGACCAGGGTTCATACATTTAGTAAGTTGGGGAGCTGAGACTCAAACCTACGATTTTTGTTCCAGAGTTTATTCCTCTTAACCAGTACCCCCAGGAGCTTCTCAGTGATATGGGGCAACCTCAAATGATCAGGGAAGAACTTCCAAAGGAGACACAAAACATATCCTGAAGAATTGAGAATGAATTTTCCTTTCTTTATAAAGAAACAGCGGTAATGTCATTCTACTCTGAGGAAACAGAATATATAAAAGTGCAAAGGCAAGCAATCATAAAGCTCTCTTTTGGCTCTAAATACCTAAAATTCTAGAAAATTCAGAGTAATATAAGTAGAAGTAATCAAGGAAAGAGTTTTAAAAATCCAATTGAGATAGTGAAAATGACCAGAACATTTTATTACTTTGTGAAGTTTTTTTTCCCCTACAGCTATATAGCCTACTGCAGATGCAGCAAAAAAAAAAGAGAGAGAGAGAGAGAAAGAGAGAGAAAATAAATGTATGATTGAACACAGCCTAATATTGCTTTTGAATGATCAGTTTTTCCCGCTTGAGTTACTTGGCAGAGAGACAATGAAAAGCACAAACTCCTATTTGTGTAAGTGCCGGGGGGAATTCAGGCTCAGACACATGAGACCCCTCTGGCCAGGATGAAATCACTGCCATTGTTTCAACATCAGCCAAAGAGATAGGAGGGGACAAGAAGGACAAGAAGGTGCAAGAGTATGAGGCAAATCCAGTCTAGTTCTGTGAGGAGTGCTTATGAGGTGGCCTCATGGGCAGGCATATGACCTTGCAGCAAACTTTACCAAGATAGAGTTACATAAGCAGCTTGCTAGAGTTTAATTTTCTGACTTTTATACATCTTTCCTCTTTTTGATAATATCTTTTTCTCATTATTATTTTAACATCTTCTCTTCATTTAACAACTCATCAATTTTGTTCCTATTTCAGAATTATCTGCTTTCAACTTTATTTTACATTTATGTATTTCTGATTGCTCTTTTGTTAATTTCTTAAATTAAAATAGTTTATTTACTTTTTCCTAATCTGTCAATTATAGCTTATAATACTTAAGCATGATTTTGGTTACAGCTTTTAAGAATTTTTTTAGCAGCTTTTTAATATAATTTTATTTATTTATTTTGGTCTGTGATGGGTCTTTATTGCTGCATGAGAGCTTTCTCTCTAGTTGAGGCAAGTGGGGGCTACTTTCTAGTCGTAGTGTGATAGTTTTTCATTGCAGGAGCCTCTCTCGTTGCAGAGCTTAGGGCTTAGTTGCTCAACAGCATGTGGAATTTTCCTGAACCACGCATCAAACCAGTGTCTCCTGCATTGGCAAGCAGACTCTTTACCATTGAGCCACCAGGGAAGCTCTTTAACATTTTTTTAAACATGTATTTTATTTATTTATGTATTTATTTTCATCCATCTTTTTATTCTTTGGCATGTGTCGGCCTCCCATAGCAGTGGCCTCTCATTGCAGAGCACCTGCTCCGGACACATGAGCTCTAGAGCGCTGACTCATAATTGGACACACCAGCCCAGATGCTCCACGGCGCATGGGATCTTCCCAGGCCAGGGATCAAACCGGTGCCCCTTGCACTGCAAGGTGGACTCTTTACCCACTGGACCACCAGGGAAACCCTTCTTTAACTTTTAATACATGGTTGTGACTAGTTTGATGAGCAATATCAACTTAGTGAGATATATCCATGAATGTTTTCTTCTTTAATTCTTGATTTTAGTTATGATTAGCTGATTCTCCCATTCCCAGCCTTTGTTGACAACTTGGACAGAATTCATGCCATTTTTGATTATTAAAATGTGGCCCAGTCACATTAGGAAATTCTAGTTAAAATTTGTTAGTAAGAAGAGTGAAATACATCAATTCAAGTAACCCTTGTGTGAAAGTGACAGGAAATGTCAACATAAAGAAAAGAATCTTTTCTGGCAAAAGGCAAGCAAAGCAATTGAAAGTAAATAGTACTAAGTATATTCTAGCTTACTGTGTGAAATTGATAAGTGCATCCACAAAAGTATTTTTGAGGAAAAAAAAAGCCATGTATAATCATTAAATAGGTGCTTGTTATCTTCCCATTCGATTCAGAAACCAAGAGTAATTCCAACCCTTAGAACTGATGGAACTCTGGGACCTGGAGTCCACCGACACTAACTCTGATCCTGGAAGAACACTTGCAGTGTCATCTGCATTGTTAGCAAAGCCTGAGAAATTTGTGACTTTGGGAAGGAAGTACATTCCTTGGAAACAGAGAGGCAAACTCAGCTTTGAGCAGAAATAGCACTAACCAATCTCAGTGGAACAAATATCGAAATCAGCCAGAGAGAGTAGAGAATATGTCTGTAATGAAACAAATAATTGAATGCAGATAAGGCTGGGGAGTTGGAGGAAAGAGAACTTTATGGATATGAACTCTGCTTCTCTGACTTCTGCATGCCTAGCCTAATGCAGCTCCTCTTCCAGGAGCTGGCATGCTGACGTGGCAATCCATAATCTGCAAGTATGCAAGTGACTTTAAAGGCGAGCCTAGGAAGCTTAAGGGCTTCCACCGTGGCTCAGTAATAAAGAATCTGCCTGCCAAGCAGAAGACGTGGATTTGATCCTTGGACTGGGAAGATCCTCTGGAGAAGGAAACGTCAGCACACTCCAGTATTCTTGTCTGGGAAATCCCACGGACAGAGGAACCTGGCAGGTTATAGACAGTGAGGTCACAAAGAGTCAGATGTGGCTTCATATCTAAACAACGACAACAACAAAAGGAAGCTTAAAGCCTAGTTTAAGAAGTCTAACTCTTGCTGAATTCTTATACACGTTCAGGCGGCCATGCGAGTGTGGAGTTCACTGACTCCCATGTTTTTCATGAATTTCCCACTCTGCTTCCATCCATTTTCTTAACACCACATCCCTTGGCATTATTTATGATGCTGCTGAGGTGAAACCCGTTGAAATGTGTGTGCGTGCTTGGGTTGAAGTCGCTGTTAGTACACTCAGAGCAAGTGTGATAAATAGATTCCGTGTTTCTCTAGGTGCCTTTGTATGTCAATTGATGACTGCTGCCCTGGGTAATGAGCAGGGCCTGAAGACATGAAGAAAGATTAGTTTAAGTGTGACAAGGGCATAATCTGTGATGAGAACCATCCGTCACTGTCATGCAGGAGAACCACAGTGCTGGGAGACCCTCTCCACTTGAAAAAGGTCTCCCACTTCATGGCTGACAGTTCAGGGCTCCTTAGCTCCATTGCACTTGTTGTCTCTGGAAAAGTTCTTTTATTCAAATTTGACAAACCAATTACTGCCACCATTTGGCTTGAAATGACTCAATTATGGCTGCAGTCACTTGGTTTAGTAATTACTAAAATTATGGTTCAGGCCCAAGTCCAGCTTTGAGCAGAAATAGCACTAACCAATCTCAGTGGAACAAATATCGAAATCAGCCAGAGAGAGTAGAGAATATGTCTGTAATGAAACAAATAATTGAATGCAGATAAGGCTGGGGAGTTGGAGGAAAGAGAACTTTATGGATATGAACTCTGCTTCTCTGACTTCTGCATGCCTAGCCTAATGCAGCTCCTCTTCCAGGAGCTGGCATGCTGACGTGGCAATCCATAATCTGCAAGTATGCAAGTGACTTTAAAGGCGAGCCTAGGAAGCTTAAGGGCTTCCACCGTGGCTCAGTAATAAAGAATCTGCCTGCCAAGCAGAAGACGTGGATTTGATCCTTGGACTGGGAAGATCCTCTGGAGAAGGAAACGTCAGCACACTCCAGTATTCTTGTCTGGGAAATCCCACGGACAGAGGAACCTGGCAGGTTATAGACAGTGAGGTCACAAAGAGTCAGATGTGGCTTCATATCTAAACAACGACAACAACAAAAGGAAGCTTAAAGCCTAGTTTAAGAAGTCTAACTCTTGCTGAATTCTTATACACGTTCAGGCGGCCATGCGAGTGTGGAGTTCACTGACTCCCATGTTTTTCATGAATTTCCCACTCTGCTTCCATCCATTTTCTTAACACCACATCCCTTGGCATTATTTATGATGCTGCTGAGGTGAAACCCGTTGAAATGTGTGTGTGTGCTTGGGTTGAAGTCGCTGTTAGTACACTCAGAGCAAGTGTGATAAATAGATTCCGTGTTTCTCTAGGTGCCTTTGTATGTCAATTGATGACTGCTGCCCTGGGTAATGAGCAGGGCCTGAAGACATGAAGAAAGATTAGTTTAAGTGTGACAAGGGCATAATCTGTGATGAGAACCATCCGTCACTGTCATGCAGGAGAACCACAGTGCTGGGAGACCCTCTCCACTTGAAAAAGGTCTCCCACTTCATGGCTGACAGTTCAGGGCTCCTTAGCTCCATTGCACTTGTTGTCTCTGGAAAAGTTCTTTTATTCAAATTTGACAAACCAATTACTGCCACCATTTGGCTTGAAATGACTCAATTATGGCTGCAGTCACTTGGTTTAGTAATTACTAAAATTATGGTTCAGGCCCAAGTCCAGTTCTGTCTTTCCTCTCTTCCCTATGGAAGTAGGGAGAGGCATTTTTACAGGAAAATAGATAGTGATTCAGGAGCCAGGTTGTAACAGTTCATTTTAAATGACCTCAGTGAATGGCAAAATAAAACTGAACAGCCTGGTTTGAGAATAGGGCTAAATTTTTTCTTGCCTTTTTAAGAAAGCTGACATCCTGAAACTATAGACTGGGTTTCCATGGATAATCCTGGTCTATTCATAAGTAAAACAAAACTTTTTTTCCCTTTTAATTTTGTTCTTATTCTAGCCTTGTTAGAATTTATTATTAACTATTAGTTAATACTTGGAGTTTGGTTTAGAGCAAAGATTCTAGGTCCTTAATATTCCCTTCCCCGGTTGGTTTTGGAGAGAGGAAATACTTAGGGAGGCACACAGATCTTAATGATTCTTAGGGCATAGTCTTCCTTGATTTGGAAGCTTTATCAGAGCTTTATTGCTGAAATCACTGGGTACACAAAAGATAATATTTAAGTAAAGAACATTAGAAAGTTTCAAATTATGGCCCTGTTATGTTTGTCCTATGTAACCTTGGTTAAGTTGATTTAAGTAGTGTTGTTTTTTCATTTCTAAACAAGACTAACATGAGGTACCCCCTTCATGGCACGTTTATGAGAATCAAATAAAGTACCAAAAAGTAACAAAACCAAATACTACAAAAAAGAAAACAGCTAAAAACATAGTAGACATTAAAGCAACTATATAAATAATCATTTTACATGTAAGGGTCTAAATTACCAATAAAAGACAAAGACTATCAGAATGCATATAAGAACAAGACCTGACTATATGTTGTATATAAGAAATCCACTTTAAATATAAAGAGTTAAAAATAAAAGCAAGGAGAATATAGCAATAATGAAGAAAGATTAGTTTAAGTGTGACAAGGGCATAATCTGTGATGAGAACCATCCGTCACTGTCATGCAGGAGAACCACAGTGCTGGGAGACCCTCTCCACTTGAAAAGGTCTCCCACTTCATGGCTGACAGTTCAGGGCTCCTTAGCTCCATTGCACTTGTTGTCTCTGGAAAAGTTCTTTTATTCAAATTTGACAAACCAATTACTGCCACCATTTGGCTTGAAATGACTCAATTATGGCTGCAGTCACTTGGTTTAGTAATTACTAAAATTATGGTTCAGGCCCAAGTCCAGTTCTGTCTTTCCTCTCTTCCCTATGGAAGTAGGGAGAGGCATTTTTACAGGAAAATAGATAGTGATTCAGGAGCCAGGTTGTAACAGTTCATTTTAAATGACCTCAGTGAATGGCAAAATAAAACTGAACAGCCTGGTTTGAGAATAGGGCTAAATTTTTTCTTGCCTTTTTAAGAAAGCTGACATCCTGAAACTATAGACTGGGTTTCCATGGATAATCCTGGTCTATTCATAAGTAAAACAAAACTTTTTTTCCCTTTTAATTTTGTTCTTATTCTAGCCTTGTTAGAATTTATTATTAACTATTAGTTAATACTTGGAGTTTGGTTTAGAGCAAAGATTCTAGGTCCTTAATATTCCCTTCCCAGGTTGGTTTTGGAGAGAGGAAATACTTAGGGAGGCACACAGATCTTAATGATTCTTAGGGCATAGTCTTCCTTGATTTGGAAGCTTTATCAGAGCTTTATTGCTGAAATCACTGGGTACACAAAAGATAATATTTAAGTAAAGAACATTAGAAAGTTTCAAATTATGGCCCTGTTATGTTTGTCCTATGTAACCTTGGTTAAGTTGATTTAAGTAGTGTTGTTTTTTCATTTCTAAACAAGACTAACATGAGGTACCCCCTTCATGGCACGTTTATGAGAATCAAATAAAGTACCAAAAAGTAACAAAACCAAATACTACAAAAAAGAAAACAGCTAAAAACATAGTAGACATTAAAGCAACTATATAAATAATCATTTTACATGTAAGGGTCTAAATTACCAATAAAAGACAAAGACTATCAGAATGCATATAAGAACAAGACCTGACTATATGTTGTATATAAGAAATCCACTTTAAATATAAAGAGTTAAAAATAAAGCAAGGAGATATCATGCTAGCATTAATTAAGAGAAAACTGAAGTAGCTATATTAATTTCTTACAAAGGAGAAAAGGGATCTTCAGAGATAAAGAGGGACATTATACAAAGATAAATGGGTCAGTTCTCTGAGAACACATGTCACTAACAACAGAGCTCAAAAGACATGAAGCAAAAACTGATAGATCCACAAGCAGAAAAAAGACAAATGCACAATTATAGTTAGAGACTTCAGTACCACCTCTCTTTCAGTAACTGATAGATCAAACAGGCAGAAAATCAGTAAAAATATAGTTTATCTGAACCACACTATCAATTAACTTGATCTGATTGACATTTACAGAATACTCCATTCGGCAGGAGCAGAATACACATTCTTCTCAAATTCACATAGAACATTCACCAAGGTAGATCACATTCTGCCTAATAAAACATACTTTCACAAATTTAAAAGAATAGAAGTATGCTGTTAGACCACAGTGGAATTAAACTAGAACTCAATAGCATAAAGATAGCTGGAAAATCTCCAAAGACATAGAGGATGAAGGCCCATAAGGAACAAAGACTGGAATGAATAATGTACTTGGAATCTGGAGCCAATGTTTTCCTTTGTATGTCTGGGAAGGGGTCACAGGCAAGAGAGGCTCTGTTCACTTGTTAGATACAAATACTAAGGTACAAAGGTTGGGATGAGATCTTGTTACTCTGACTGATAAATAAGTTAGTGAGAATTCTCTTATGTCCTATTGCAGAAGCTGACCTGTCCACAAACTTGTAAATCACCATTATTTGTACATTCTGTATTTGTTATATTGTCGACTCCCTACAATTTCTTTGTAACCCCAAAGTCAATGCTCCTGGTGTTTTCATGGTCATTTATGGGCATGGGCAGAAAGGCAACACATTTGAGTCACCCAACTCACATATCCCCAGCAGAGGTTGAGCACAGTGACATTCTGCCTTCCTATTTCAGCTCTCATAACATGAACAAGATTTATATTCATGTTCTATAAATTTTTTTGCAGTTTTCCTTTTTTTTTTTGGTGATTTTGCCATTTAGAATGATCTCCTTGTGTGATGCTGAAATGCTGGATAGTTCTCCTAAGTGCAAAAAAAAAAAAAGAAAAAAGAAAACAACTCTGATGTGACTTATGGAAAAAATACATGTGTTAGATGAGCTTCATTCAGGCCAGGAATTATAGTGCTGTTGGCTCAGTGTTCAATGTTAATGAATCAAAAATATGTATTAAATAAGATGTCTTTAAATAGATACAAATAAAAAAGGTTGTATGTATCATTTCATGGATAAAAATGTGATCAGAGGCTCAGTTGAAACTAACCCTGCACTTCTCCTAGGAGCATTGTTTCAAAGTTAACCAACTCAATGATTGTGAAGATTTTATAGGATGCAATTCTCCTGAATAGTGAAAATTGTCTATAAACACAATTGTTGACACCTATTTGACTATGTTGATCAATATAGAAAATTTATTCAGCAAATATATATGACTCCTCCTTATATGTCAAATTTGTTCTAAGTTATGAGGAAACAGTAGTATATAAACCAAAGATTTCATCCTTTTTCCCTGATAGAACTTATAATAATGTCAGAGAGGGAACAGACACATAAAAGTAGGATATGAAGATTGATGGTAAATGCTGTGAAGAAAATGCCCATGCTCTAATATATAAAGTAGATGAAACTCAGATAATTTAACTAAGCGGCTTATGAAAGACAAATCCAAATGGAAAGAGTCAAAAGCCAAACTCAATTCTGACTTCAAAACCCATGCTTTTCAGCTAAATATTTGAATTGTCGACTCCTACAATTTGCTTTGTAACCCTCAAAGTCACCATTATTTGTACATTCTGTATTTGTTATATTGTCGACTCCCTACAATTTCTTTGTAACCCCAAAGTCAATGCTCCTGGTGTTTTCATGGTCATTTATGGGCATGGGCAGAAAGGCAACACATTTGAGTCACCCAACTCACATATCCCCAGCAGAGGTTGAGCACAGTGACATTCTGCCTTCCTATTTCAGCTCTCATAACATGAACAAGATTTATATTCATGTTCTATAAATTTTTTTGCAGTTTTCCTTTTTTTTTTTGGTGATTTTGCCATTTAGAATGATCTCCTTGTGTGATGCTGAAATGCTGGATAGTTCTCCTAAGTGCAAAAAAAAAAAAAAAAAGAAAAAAGAAAACAACTCTGATGTGACTTATGGAAAAAATACATGTGTTAGATGAGCTTCATTCAGGCCAGGAATTATAGTGCTGTTGGCTCAGTGTTCAATGTTAATGAATCAAAAATATGTATTAAATAAGATGTCTTTAAATAGATACAAATAAAAAAGGTTGTATGTATCATTTCATGGATAAAAATGTGATCAGAGGCTCAGTTGAAACTAACCCTGCACTTCTCCTAGGAGCATTGTTTCAAAGTTAACCAACTCAATGATTGTGAAGATTTTATAGGATGCAATTCTCCTGAATAGTGAAAATTGTCTATAAACACAATTGTTGACACCTATTTGACTATGTTGATCAATATAGAAAATTTATTCAGCAAATATATATGACTCCTCCTTATATGTCAAATTTGTTCTAAGTTATGAGGAAACAGTAGTATATAAACCAAAGATTTCATCCTTTTTCCCTGATAGAACTTATAATAATGTCAGAGAGGGAACAGACACATAAAAGTAGGATATGAAGATTGATGGTAAATGCTGTGAAGAAAATGCCCATGCTCTAATATATAAAGTAGATGAAACTCAGATAATTTAACTAAGCGGCTTATGAAAGACAAATCCAAATGGAAAGAGTCAAAAGCCAAACTCAATTCTGACTTCAAAACCCATGCTTTTTCAGCTAATTTATATTTGATTCTTCTCATGGGTGCATATACTAAAGCTTCTTTGTAGGAGAATTGCTTCTAGAACTAGTGAGGAAAACTTTACCTCCTCACAGAGTAAGTTTAGATCATATAGCTGTGTTTCTCAACACATTGGGGCCATTTTGCCTCCTTAGAGGACATTTAACAATATCTTGACACATTTTTGATTGTCATACTTGGTGTGTGAGTGTGTTGGGGTGGATACTGACACCTAATGGGAAGAGACCAGGGACAGTATTAAATATTCTACAAAGTATAAGTTTGGCCCTAATAGTGCTTAGGTAGAAACCCTGTGCTAGAGCCATAGCAGGGAAAAAAAAGAAAAGAAAATCAAGGCTTCCAAGTAGTTGGCTCAGAACTTAGGAATATCTCAGCTACTGATCCATTAGATTATTTGTTCAGCATTATCCTGCCATTGTCAATTTATGATCTTCCTGAGTCCAAAGCTCTCTTGCTTTGGATGCCAATACATTCCTTTTCCAACAACAGCCTCTTCTTTCTAAACCTCTTCATAATTTTGAGTATTTAGGAACCAAAGGAGTGAGAATAAGAAAAGGAAAGGAAGAAATTGATGACCAAAAGGAAAAAAAAAAAAAAAAGGACTGAAATACAAAGCATCTAAAACACCTGAATGGCCTTTTCTTTTATTCCTTATTCCTCCCCTTTTCCCTCTCATTCTTCCTCTAGTTGTCTTCTTCAACAGACATTTATCAAGTATTTCCACTGTGCTAGACATAGTGTATGGATGAAAATGTCTCCTGAGAGCACTTTATTACTAATATGCACTGTAAAAAAAAATACAATTTTTTTTTTTTTGCATCTGTTATCTCATTTGACTCTTTCTATAAGCCTTATTTCAGAGATGAGTAAACCAATACTCAAGGAGCATCCGTGAACTTGCCCAGGGTAACAGAACAAGAACTCCTGTCTGTACTGGTCTTTCCTCTATATAGGACTGACACAGATATGAAGGTTACGGAGAATGTGGTTTTATATAACCCTAGAGTTGCAAGGATATCATAAATGGTGTCTGTTTTGAATTATAAAATCACACAAAACACATAAAAATAAAAGTCATGCACTCTCCTGGGAATTTGTAATGAAACCTACCCCAAAACACTAAAATGGCTATTCTATTAAACGGATACCAAATGCTAAGCACTGACACAAAGTTGCTTATCTAATTCTCCAAAATAACTCATGAGCTAAATTGGTTTCATCTGGGTCTGAGAGTGGTCCAATACCCTGGACTAAACTCAAAAGGAGAATAACAGCAAGTAAAGCCAAAAAAAAAAAGACAAAGAAAGAAAATATTTTTTTTTAATTTTGAATGACTTCCCAAATTATGCTGCTTGTATTAAATGGCATTTATCTATGGATGAATAAAAGTTCTGAAAAAAAATCAAAATTTTTATAATTTTGAACTGGAAAGTTGGTACACAGACAATCAAGATGCTGATTAACCACCCTGCTAACAGGGTGATTAAGATCTTACAATTAAAAAGAGACAATTTGCCAACTAAATAATTTAAATCTAAATATTAATATTATGGGAATACTCAGATGGTCTCAAAAAGCTCTCTTGCTTTGGATGCCAATACATTCCTTTTCCAACAACAGCCTCTTCTTTCTAAACCTCTTCATAATTTTGAGTATTTAGGAACCAAAGGAGTGAGAATAAGAAAAGGAAAGGAAGAAATTGATGACCAAAAGGAAAAAAAAAAAAAAAAGGACTGAAATACAAAGCATCTAAAACACCTGAATGGCCTTTTCTTTTATTCCTTATTCCTCCCCTTTTCCCTCTCATTCTTCCTCTAGTTGTCTTCTTCAACAGACATTTATCAAGTATTTCCACTGTGCTAGACATAGTGTATGGATGAAAATGTCTCCTGAGAGCACTTTATTACTAATATGCACTGTAAAAAAAAATACAATTTTTTTTTTTTTGCATCTGTTATCTCATTTGACTCTTTCTATAAGCCTTATTTCAGAGATGAGTAAACCAATACTCAAGGAGCATCCGTGAACTTGCCCAGGGTAACAGAACAAGAACTCCTGTCTGTACTGGTCTTTCCTCTATATAGGACTGACACAGATATGAAGGTTACGGAGAATGTGGTTTTATATAACCCTAGAGTTGCAAGGATATCATAAATGGTGTCTGTTTTGAATTATAAAATCACACAAAACACATAAAAATAAAAGTCATGCACTCTCCTGGGAATTTGTAATGAAACCTACCCCAAAACACTAAAATGGCTATTCTATTAAACGGATACCAAATGCTAAGCACTGACACAAAGTTGCTTATCTAATTCTCCAAAATAACTCATGAGCTAAATTGGTTTCATCTGGGTCTGAGAGTGGTCCAATACCCTGGACTAAACTCAAAAGGAGAATAACAGCAAGTAAAGCCAAAAAAAAAAAGACAAAGAAAGAAAATATTTTTTTTTAATTTTGAATGACTTCCCAAATTATGCTGCTTGTATTAAATGGCATTTATCTATGGATGAATAAAAGTTCTGAAAAAAAATCAAAATTTTTATAATTTTGAACTGGAAAGTTGGTACACAGACAATCAAGATGCTGATTAACCACCCTGCTAACAGGGTGATTAAGATCTTACAATTAAAAAGAGACAATTTGCCAACTAAATAATTTAAATCTAAATATTAATATTATGGGATTCTCTGATGACTCAGATGGTAAAGAATTTGCCTACAATGCAGGAAATCTGGATTCAATCCTTGGGTTGAGAAGATTCCTTGGAGAAGGGAATGGCAACCCACTCTGGTATACTTTCCCGGAGAATTCTATGGACAGAGGAGCCTGGTGGGCTAAGTTCATGGGGTTACAAAGAGTTGGACAGGACAAAGCGACTTACACTCTTAATATCAGACTAGCATCTGTTCTTCTGGGAGTTCTTTCATCAGGAAAAACCTATATTCTACCTGTTGTCTTCTGAGTTAGACCACACGTTACAGTGTTACAGTGTTGTGTCTGATCAGTCTATTGGAAAATTAAAGCATTCTGACAAGTTATAAGTCATGGATGTGAATTCTATCTTAATCGAGACTTGCATCTTAAAGTCACTTGAGAGACGGCTGGAAACAAAACACCAAGTTCCATGCAAAGCTTGGAGCTGTCTCTTTTTTCCCAACCCACAGCAGAACTAACCTTGTGTTCTAAATTCTGTCTCTAAGGCCAACAAAACAGAAGTGATCCCCTACAACTAAATTCATCCAGTGGCTACGAATCATATAAGTGTGGACACTTTCAGAACCTTTAGGAGGTAACCGTGCTAAATAATGTAATTTGTTTCTGTCATTTTTGCTTTTCAAGATGAAAGATGAGTTAATGAAAGCATAACTTCTAGCAAGGAGCGCTTGAAGCCATCTTTAAGACAAAGGACAAAGTGCATGTGCACCCAGCATACACGTTTTATTTTCTGATTCTGTTTAGGAATCAAATTTGCTCTCTATTACTTTTGCGAACTCAGGCTTATGATGGTTATTTCTTGTTCGTTAGTGATTTTTGACTGTGAACTTATTTAAAGGAAATTTGTCTATGGATGAATAAAAGTTCTGAAAAATCAAAATTTTTATAATTTTGAACTGGAAAGTTGGTACACAGACAATCAAGATGCTGATTAACCACCCTGCTAACAGGGTGATTAAGATCTTACAATTAAAAAGAGACAATTTGCCAACTAAATAATTTAAATCTAAATATTAATATTATGGGATTCTCTGATGACTCAGATGGTAAAGAATTTGCCTACAATGCAGGAAATCTGGATTCAATCCTTGGGTTGAGAAGATTCCTTGGAGAAGGGAATGGCAACCCACTCTGGTATACTTTCCCGGAGAATTCTATGGACAGAGGAGCCTGGTGGGCTAAGTTCATGGGGTTACAAAGAGTTGGACAGGACAAAGCGACTTACACTCTTAATATCAGACTAGCATCTGTTCTTCTGGGAGTTCTTTCATCAGGAAAAACCTATATTCTACCTGTTGTCTTCTGAGTTAGACCACACGTTACAGTGTTACAGTGTTGTGTCTGATCAGTCTATTGGAAAATTAAAGCATTCTGACAAGTTATAAGTCATGGATGTGAATTCTATCTTAATCGAGACTTGCATCTTAAAGTCACTTGAGAGACGGCTGGAAACAAAACACCAAGTTCCATGCAAAGCTTGGAGCTGTCTCTTTTTTCCCAACCCACAGCAGAACTAACCTTGTGTTCTAAATTCTGTCTCTAAGGCCAACAAAACAGAAGTGATCCCCTACAACTAAATTCATCCAGTGGCTACGAATCATATAAGTGTGGACACTTTCAGAACCTTTAGGAGGTAACCGTGCTAAATAATGTAATTTGTTTCTGTCATTTTTGCTTTTCAAGATGAAAGATGAGTTAATGAAAGCATAACTTCTAGCAAGGAGCGCTTGAAGCCATCTTTAAGACAAAGGACAAAGTGCATGTGCACCCAGCATACACGTTTTATTTTCTGATTCTGTTTAGGAATCAAATTTGCTCTCTATTACTTTTGCGAACTCAGGCTTATGATGGTTATTTCTTGTTCGTTAGTGATTTTTGACTGTGAACTTATTTAAAGGAAATTTGTCATGAGACCTGAGTTAAAAATGTTCCTCCAGGAAGAATGTGTGTTTGCCTCTGCCAGTTGGCCTGTGGTCACGACCAACCTCAAAATAAATTACCCTTTTGAGGTTTTTAGGAAACCATTGTTTGAATTTAATCTGCAGACATACTTAATTGTTTCTGATTACAAAATCTCAGCTAGGAGTTCCTGCTAACTCTTATGCGGTGTGCTTATTTTTCTAATTGACCTTTTAGGTAAGAAGGTAAACATTTGGATACACTGATTTATGCAGAGGTTTTCTGTGTGACACTCAAACTTTGGCAGACTCCATTCTCCCCTATCATCTGCAGTCATTCCCTAATTGAAGATGAAGGGTACCAGTTATGGGCAACTATTGGTACCAGAGCTCACTGCTCTCTCTAGATTTCTACTTTTATTGATTGATTGATTTGATCTCTAAAAATTTTACTCATTACCTCCTAAGTAGGGATATAGTTACCATTAGCCACATTTACTTATAGCTAGCATTATTTTATTATCCCTACTGGGATAATTTTTCAAGGTGTCTAATTCACAATATGGCCAGAAATTAATGATTACTCTTTATGATTTTTATAATAGTTTCTCATTCTTCTATAGGAACATATTCATTTAACATATTCAACATAGATTCATCTATCTTCACATATTAATATGTATAGGTTTGCTTGTTTTTTTGGAATGCCTACATAATGTTAAATACTACAGATAAGCCATCATTTATTTAATAAGTTCCCCAGTAATGTATATCTCAGTTTTCAGTTTGTTATTAGAAAAATTCATGTGTATATATTAACAGACTTGTATATCTAGATTAAAACTCCAGAGTTAGAATTGGTGGATTAAAGGATGTGATACTTAAATTTTGACGTCTATTTCCAATTTGCTTTTCAGAGTTTGCAATAACCAGTTAGAGAGAGACAAAGAAAATCACTGTGCCTGAATCTTTATTTCCTCGTCTACGTTGGGTTCTACTGAGAACATTATTTATTAATTTGAGGAAATAGTTTGCTTCTTAACTTTACTCTAGAATTTATTCCATGGGGACAAAAATGTATTATAGAAATACACATGGAATGGTTTTAATAGATATTTTTCATGCCAGATGAGGAAATGCTTTGAACCAATTTTTCTCACATCTGACTATGAAATACAATTTGGTCAGAGCCATGCCATTTGATTTCTCATCTGATTGTGACTGTCCTAACTGCTTGGAGAATACAAAGAATAGGCCTAATTGGAATCCCTGTTCCAAGAACAGTAATGAATCTTTACCTTTAAGACAAAGAAAGAAATCTATGCTTTCATCCAGCGTGCAGTGCTTTCCTTCCTGTTCTGCCAGGCTAGAGGAAGACACCAAAGAAGACTCTGTGTTTCTTCCCTCAGAAGAAGAAAGCTGCATAGTGACTTCTGCAAACACTGAGCTCGGCCTCAATCATGAGGGTATTACCAAGAAAATCAGACCATTGAGAGAGCTGACTGTCCAGGAGTTGCTGAGAGAATTTGGGGACAACAGGAAATTCCAACCAAACTCCACGTCTGTGGGTCATTTTAGGGATCAAGTAGTAATGAAGTTCAGAAGAGCCCTGTATTACTCTGGAATTTGGGTAACACATGTCCAAGGCTACAGATTTGAAAAGCACTTATCAGCTAATTATTTCAAGAGAAACCCTAGTTGCTTACACCGGCTGGTTCCCTGGCTGAAACGAGAACTAGCAGCTGTTTATGGAGATTATGGCTACACCGTGAAGAATATACTGTCCTCCATTCTCCATCATATGACAAAATATGATCTGGACAGTGACTCCTTCATTAACCTCCTAGAACCGTATCTCCAACAACACACTCACCATTTTCTGCATGAGTTTATCAGTTTTGTTCATTCACCTTACAATATGGAGACTTACGATCAACGAGCCATCTATCAATTTTCCTCTGCTTCACCCTGGATAGAAAATAAGTCCGTTGCACCGGCTGCTGTTTTGCCTTTGCCTGAGGATCAGGCTGTACTGGCACCTCAACATGATACGAAACAGTCTAAAACTACCCAGGGCCAATGGAATAATAAGCAGAGGCCTCTGTCCACCGTGAAAGCATTTCCAAATGGTCATTCTTCCTTGAAGAAATCTGAAATCCCACTACTCCATCATAAAGAAGCAAGCAAAATCCAAGCTTGGCTCAAAGACAACTCAGAACCAGGTGATCACAAAGTCACGATTTGCCATGTATTATAGAAATACACATGGAATGGTTTTAATGCTTTGCAACAATTTTTTGGTCAGAGCCATGCCATTTGATTTCTCATCTGATTGTGACTGTCCTAACTGCTTGGAGAATACAAAGAATAGGCCTAATTGGAATCCCTGTTCCAAGAACAGTAATGAATCTTTACCTTTAAGACAAAGAAAGAAATCTATGCTTTCATCCAGCGTGCAGTGCTTTCCTTCCTGTTCTGCCAGGCTAGAGGAAGACACCAAAGAAGACTCTGTGTTTCTTCCCTCAGAAGAAGAAAGCTGCATAGTGACTTCTGCAAACACTGAGCTCGGCCTCAATCATGAGGGTATTACCAAGAAAATCAGACCATTGAGAGAGCTGACTGTCCAGGAGTTGCTGAGAGAATTTGGGGACAACAGGAAATTCCAACCAAACTCCACGTCTGTGGGTCATTTTAGGGATCAAGTAGTAATGAAGTTCAGAAGAGCCCTGTATTACTCTGGAATTTGGGTAACACATGTCCAAGGCTACAGATTTGAAAAGCACTTATCAGCTAATTATTTCAAGAGAAACCCTAGTTGCTTACACCGGCTGGTTCCCTGGCTGAAACGAGAACTAGCAGCTGTTTATGGAGATTATGGCTACACCGTGAAGAATATACTGTCCTCCATTCTCCATCATATGACAAAATATGATCTGGACAGTGACTCCTTCATTAACCTCCTAGAACCGTATCTCCAACAACACACTCACCATTTTCTGCATGAGTTTATCAGTTTTGTTCATTCACCTTACAATATGGAGACTTACGATCAACGAGCCATCTATCAATTTTCCTCTGCTTCACCCTGGATAGAAAATAAGTCCGTTGCACCGGCTGCTGTTTTGCCTTTGCCTGAGGATCAGGCTGTACTGGCACCTCAACATGATACGAAACAGTCTAAAACTACCCAGGGCCAATGGAATAATAAGCAGAGGCCTCTGTCCACCGTGAAAGCATTTCCAAATGGTCATTCTTCCTTGAAGAAATCTGAAATCCCACTACTCCATCATAAAGAAGCAAGCAAAATCCAAGCTTGGCTCAAAGACAACTCAGAACCAGGTGATCACAAAGTCACGATGTCTACCAATAGCTTGCTCCTGAATTGGGTTATACCAAGGGAAAAGGACCCAAGCTTACTTAATTGCAAAAAAAATGTTAAAGAGAGGAAGACAGAAGAGAGAAAGTTGTTTCCTGGCTATGCCCAGGATCTGGGAAAGAGTGAAACAACTGCACGCACCTTCAGTTCCCCAGCAATTTTAAATCTGAGTCTGCCATGGAAGAAGAGCCTAAGAGAAAAAAAAGCTTTGAATGTTGGCCAGCAGATCAATTTCCAGAAAAATGAAGCAGAAAAAAACAAATGTTCAGACTCTTCGCCAAGGACCTTTCAAAGACGATTGTCCAGAGAAAGATCCTTGATAAATTACAAATCCAGAAAGAGGAATCCCTCCTTGAATTGTACTTCAGAAACTGCCATTTCTTCTAAAAGAGATGGGAGGAAGCTTAGCTCTTTCAGAAAAAAGAGGATGAAGTGCAGACAACCCTTTCTATTTGCAGAAGTTGGTTCACACTGCAGCAGGGGAATCCAAAGACAATCAAGGTCCAGTACTCGAAGATCTAAATCCTGGTGTGTTAGACCTACAAAGAGATCTACTAGCAGAGAATCAAGTAATCCCTCTCTGAGAGGATGCCGCAGAAGAGAACGCATCACCCAGAATACATGCTGTGAGCCCTCAAAAGAAAAGAAGGCACATGCCTATGACTCAAACCATGGGAGGCCATCTGCAGCCTCCATCCAATACATGAAGCTTCATTCAGCTGCTGGGAAGAGATCCAAGTGTCCTTTGAAAAGTGAAGATTCTTCCCAAATAGGAAGCCACTACAACAGTCCCACATGTCTACAGAATCAGAAACTTCTGAGATTCTTTCTGAAGAAAATAATCCGCATTTTTTTACTCCATAAAATGATACGAAACAGTCTAAAACTACCCAGGGCCAATGGAATAATAAGCAGAGGCCTCTGTCCACCGTGAAAGCATTTCCAAATGGTCATTCTTCCTTGAAGAAATCTGAAATCCCACTACTCCATCATAAAGAAGCAAGCAAAATCCAAGCTTGGCTCAAAGACAACTCAGAACCAGGTGATCACAAAGTCACGATGTCTACCAATAGCTTGCTCCTGAATTGGGTTATCCCAAAGGGGAAAAGGACCCAAGCTTACTTAATTGCAAAAAAAATGTTAAAGAGAGGAAGACAGAAGAGAGAAAGTTGTTTCCTGGCTATGCCCAGGATCTGGGAAAGAGTGAAACAACTGCACGCACCTTCAGTTCCCCAGCAATTTTAAATCTGAGTCTGCCATGGAAGAAGAGCCTAAGAGAAAAAAAAGCTTTGAATGTTGGCCAGCAGATCAATTTCCAGAAAAATGAAGCAGAAAAAAACAAATGTTCAGACTCTTCGCCAAGGACCTTTCAAAGACGATTGTCCAGAGAAAGATCCTTGATAAATTACAAATCCAGAAAGAGGAATCCCTCCTTGAATTGTACTTCAGAAACTGCCATTTCTTCTAAAAGAGATGGGAGGAAGCTTAGCTCTTTCAGAAAAAAGAGGATGAAGTGCAGACAACCCTTTCTATTTGCAGAAGTTGGTTCACACTGCAGCAGGGGAATCCAAAGACAATCAAGGTCCAGTACTCGAAGATCTAAATCCTGGTGTGTTAGACCTACAAAGAGATCTACTAGCAGAGAATCAAGTAATCCCTCTCTGAGAGGATGCCGCAGAAGAGAACGCATCACCCAGAATACATGCTGTGAGCCCTCAAAAGAAAAGAAGGCACATGCCTATGACTCAAACCATGGGAGGCCATCTGCAGCCTCCATCCAATACATGAAGCTTCATTCAGCTGCTGGGAAGAGATCCAAGTGTCCTTTGAAAAGTGAAGATTCTTCCCAAATAGGAAGCCACTGCAACAGTCCCACATGTCTACAGAATCAGAAACACACATTCCCAAGTAAGCAAGAGATGAAGCACAAAAGTACATTTCCTAGTGCTAAAACCAGAACATTTAGGCATAGGAGAAATAAATGTCAGTGTGTAGATACACAAACCACAGAGGAAGTCAGTGATGAAATAGGGGATCTGGATGATGTGAGACAAAAGAGTAATCTTTCTGAGTGTGTACCTTCCTGCAGGAGGCAAATGCAAAAGAAAAAGGAGAATCTAAGCTTTCAGAAACATCACCAGGCCAAAAATGAGCAGAAAGGAGACAAAGTAGCAGAAACACACAGGTGTAAATCGTTTTGAAAAGCCAACCACTCTACTAGTCACCAAGAATCTTTGAAAGTATGAATATAATCTGAGTTCACTGTAAAGATTCATCCCCTCACTTCATGAATGCAATTGAAAACCTGATAATTGAATTCAAGGCTCCTATTGGAGACAAATGCATATTATTAAACCGGTTGTATATGTAAATATTTTTGTCTGCTTTTTTCTTACAAATTGAACTATTAACCTATTTGACTTATCTTTCAGATGTCAGATTTAACTATGAACACTGACTGCCAAAAGTTGCAAACATTATAGAAACAATAGGGTATATGTTACAAAACACAAGGTATGCATATTAAGTATTACAAAACACACACACATATATGCATATTTACACATGCCATGCCAGGCTCAATCCTGTCCAACTCTTTGAAACTCCATGGGCTGTAGCCCACCAGTTTCCTATTTGCAGAAGTTGGTTCACACTGCAGCAGGGGAATCCAAAGACAATCAAGGTCCAGTACTCGAAGATCTAAATCCTGGTGTGTTAGACCTACAAAGAGATCTACTAGCAGAGAATCAAGTAATCCCTCTCTGAGAGGATGCCGCAGAAGAGAACGCATCACCCAGAATACATGCTGTGAGCCCTCAAAAGAAAAGAAGGCACATGCCTATGACTCAAACCATGGGAGGCCATCTGCAGCCTCCATCCAATACATGAAGCTTCATTCAGCTGCTGGGAAGAGATCCAAGTGTCCTTTGAAAAGTGAAGATTCTTCCCAAATAGGAAGCCACTGCAACAGTCCCACATGTCTACAGAATCAGAAACACACATTCCCAAGTAAGCAAGAGATGAAGCACAAAAGTACATTTCCTAGTGCTAAAACCAGAACATTTAGGCATAGGAGAAATAAATGTCAGTGTGTAGATACACAAACCACAGAGGAAGTCAGTGATGAAATAGGGGATCTGGATGATGTGAGACAAAAGAGTAATCTTTCTGAGTGTGTACCTTCCTGCAGGAGGCAAATGCAAAAGAAAAAGGAGAATCTAAGCTTTCAGAAACATCACCAGGCCAAAAATGAGCAGAAAGGAGACAAAGTAGCAGAAACACACAGGTGTAAATCGTTTTGAAAAGCCAACCACTCTACTAGTCACCAAGAATCTTTGAAAGTATGAATATAATCTGAGTTCACTGTAAAGATTCATCCCCTCACTTCATGAATGCAATTGAAAACCTGATAATTGAATTCAAGGCTCCTATTGGAGACAAATGCATATTATTAAACCGGTTGTATATGTAAATATTTTTGTCTGCTTTTTTCTTACAAATTGAACTATTAACCTATTTGACTTATCTTTCAGATGTCAGATTTAACTATGAACACTGACTGCCAAAAGTTGCAAACATTATAGAAACAATAGGGGTATATGTTACAAAACACAAGGTATGCATATTAAGTATTACAAAACACACACACATATATGCATATTTACACATGCCATGCCAGGCTCAATCCTGTCCAACTCTTTGAAACTCCATGGGCTGTAGCCCACCAGTTTCCTCAGTCCATGGGATTTCAAAGGCAAGAATACAGGAGTGGATTGCCACTCCCTTCTCCAGAGGATCTCCCCAAACCAGGGATCGAACCCAAGTCTCTTGAATTGCAGGCAGATTCTTTACCAACTGAGGTACCAGAGAGGAGGAGGAGTTACTGCCTTCGAGGATTAAATAATCTAGTTGCAAAAATAAATTCACATAAGTAGGAAACAACAAACATCTATGGGATATTTGGCACTACTTTCCTATCTCCCTACACCCAAAAGCATACCTTCTTATGTCCTGACACCTAGGTATCTTCCTTATATGGTGCCAGGATATTAGATAACTCTGATTCCCTAACCACCAAAACCTGGCCCAGTAACGGCAGCTACACTTAAATCAAGGTGTTTTTTTCCTTTGGTCATACAATTAAATGAGTCTAATGGTAGTCAACTTATGGCACTTTCCTGAGGTTTTTTGCAGGGGTTCTGATAAATAGGGTCATTCTACCTCACTGGTAGCAAATGGTAAAGGATTTAAAGCTTGGATACTATTAAGAGCTATATTTCTCAATTTGTGAAAAACGTCAGTTTGAGGTAAGAGAGGAGAGAACTAACCAAGACAAGCATGTAAGTCCTAAAAAGAGAGCCTTGGAGTCAGGATCTGGTTCTTCTAGAACTTGAGTTATCCTTTTGTTTTTCATACAATTTTATTTTTTAATCCTTCTTTAGATTTTTTTAAATTTGGTCTCTTTTGTTTTTATTTATTTATTTCCATCCTGTTCTTTGGCCTGTGTGGGCCTCCCATCGCAGTGACCTCTCTTGTCACAGAGCACCGACTCTGGGCACATGTGCCCCAGAGCACTGGCTCATAATTGGACACACTGGTCCAGCCACTCCATAGCAGGTGGGATCTTCCCAGGCCAGGGATTGAACTGGCACCCCTTGCACTGCAAGGCAGACTCTTCACCCACTGGACCACCAGGGAATCCACCCCCCCCCCAAAGTTTTTCATTATTATTATATTTGCTATGGTGATCTAAGGTCAGTGATCTTTGACATTATGACTGTAATTGTTGGGGGTGCCATGAACTGGGCTCTGTTAGATGGTGAACTTGATAAATGTTGTGTGTATTCTGACTGTTCCCCTGACCGGCTGATCCCATCTCTCTCCCTTTTCTCAAGACTTCCTCTTTCCTGAGGCATATAACAATATTGAAATTAAACCAGTTAATAACCCTAACACGTGCTCGAAGTGTCCATGTGAAAGAAAAAGTTCTCATTTTTCACTTTAAACCAAAATAGAAAAAATTAAGCTTACCACTAAGACAGACCAAAAGCTACACCTCTTGGTCCGCATGTTGTATGTGCAAAGGTAAAGTTCTTAAAGGGAATGAAAAGTGCTGCTCCCCGGAATGAAGAACTGAACTAACTTCCTTATATGGTTTTGCCAGCATACCTTCTTATGTCCTGACACCTAGGTATCTTCCTTATATGGTGCCAGGATATTAGATAACTCTGATTCCTAACCACCAAAACCTGGCCCAGTAACTGCAGCTACACTTAAATCAAGGTGTTTTTTTCCTTTGGTCATACAATTAAATGAGTCTAATGGTAGTCAACTTATGGCACTTTCCTGAGGTTTTTTGCAGGGGTTCTGATAAATAGGGTCATTCTACCTCACTGGTAGCAAATGGTAAAGGATTTAAAGCTTGGATACTATTAAGAGCTATATTTCTCAATTTGTGAAAAACGTCAGTTTGAGGTAAGAGAGGAGAGAACTAACCAAGACAAGCATGTAAGTCCTAAAAAGAGAGCCTTGGAGTCAGGATCTGGTTCTTCTAGAACTTGAGTTATCCTTTTGTTTTTCATACAATTTTATTTTTTAATCCTTCTTTAGATTTTTTTAAATTTGGTCTCTTTTGTTTTTATTTATTTATTTCCATCCTGTTCTTTGGCCTGTGTGGGCCTCCCATCGCAGTGACCTCTCTTGTCACAGAGCACCGACTCTGGGCACATGTGCCCCAGAGCACTGGCTCATAATTGGACACACTGGTCCAGCCACTCCATAGCAGGTGGGATCTTCCCAGGCCAGGGATTGAACTGGCCCCCCTTGCACTGCAAGGCAGACTCTTCACCCACTGGACCACCAGGGAATCCACCCCCCCCCCAAAGTTTTTCATTATTATTATATTTGCTATGGTGATCTAAGGTCAGTGATCTTTGACATTATGACTGTAATTGTTGGGGGTGCCATGAACTGGGCTCTGTTAGATGGTGAACTTGATAAATGTTGTGTGTATTCTGACTGTTCCCCTGACCGGCTGATCCCATCTCTCTCCCTTTTCTCAAGACTTCCTCTTTCCTGAGGCATATAACAATATTGAAATTAAACCAGTTAATAACCCTAACACGTGCTCGAAGTGTCCATGTGAAAGAAAAAGTTCTCATTTTTCACTTTAAACCAAAATAGAAAAAATTAAGCTTACCACTAAGACAGACCAAAAGCTACACCTCTTGGTGCCAGTTAACCATGTTGTATGTGCAAAGGTAAAGTTCTTAAAGGGAATGAAAAGTGCTGCTCCAGAGAACACAACAACAATAAGAAAGCAAATTGCCGACTTGGAGAAAGTTTGAGTGATCTAGGTAGGAGATCAAATCAGCCACAACATTCCTGCATTGCACCAATGGCTAATGCAGAGCTTCTCTTTAATTCTGTGAAGGCAGAGAGAGGTGAGGAAGCTGCAGAAGAGATGTTTGCAGGTAGCAGAGGCTGGTTTATGAGGTTTAAGGAAAGAAACTATCTCCATAACAAAAATGTGCAAAGGTGAAGCAGCAAATAAATGCTGATGTAGAAGTTGCAGCAAGGTATCCAAAAAAAACCAATCTAGTTAAAATAATTAATGAAAGAGGTTACATTGTACAACAGGTTTGCAATGTAGACAGAAACAGCTTTATATTGGAAGAATATGTCATTTAGGACTTTCATAGCTAGAGAAGAGAAGTCAATGCCTGGCTTCAAGGCTGACTCTCTTGTTAGGGGTTAATGTCACTGGTGACTTTTGGGTGAGTTGAGACTTATGCTAAATCTATTCTGCCTGTGCTTAATAAATGGAAAAACAAACACTGGATGATAGAACATCTATTTACAACATGGTTTGCTAAATATTATAAGCCCACTGTTGAGATCCACTGCTCAGAAAAAAAGATTACTTTCAAAATATTACTGCCCACTGACAATGCACCTGGTCACCCAAGAGCTCTGACGGAGATGTACAATGAGATTAATGGCTGTTAATATGACATCCACTCTTCAGCTCATGGATCGAGGAGTAATTTCAGCTTTTGAGCATTATCATTTAAGAAATATAAATACATTTCATAAGGCTAAATCTACCATACAGAGTGAGTTCTCAGATGGATTGGGCCAAAGTCAACTGAAAACTGGGAAAAGACCCACCACTACTCTAGAACCCATTAAGAACATTTATTTTTCAAGTAATACAAATAATGCATGTTTTCACTAATATGTGGAATCTAAAAAACAAAACAAATGAGCAAATATAACAAAACAAAGGCCCACAGAGAGAACAAACTAGTGACTACAAAAAGGGAGAGCGGGGAGGAGAAGGGAATTCAGAGGTATAAATTAGCAATTACAAAATAAATGGGGCTTTCCAGGCAGTGCAGTAGTTAAGAATCTGCCTGCCAATGCAGGAGATGCAGGTTTGATCTCTGGGTTGGGAAGATCCCCTGGAGGAGGAAGTGGCAACCCACACCAGCGTCCTTGCCAGGAAAATCCCATGGACAGAGGAGTCTGAAGGGGGCTACCATCCATGATGTTGTAAAAGAGCTGGACATAACTAAGAAGACACACACATGCACACACAATAAGTAAGTCACAGGGATGTCATGTATAGTACAAAAAACACAGTCGATATTTAATCATGTGTAATCTATAAAAATACTGAATCACTATGTTGTGTACTTGAAACTAATATAGTAAGTTGACTATACTTCAATTTATAATACAGAACATTTGTGAGTCAAAGGAAGAGATCAAAATATCAACATTAATAGGAGTTTGGAAGAAGTTGATTTCAGCCTTCATGGATGACTTTAAGGTGGTCAAGATTTTAGTGGAGAAAGTAACTGCAGATATGGTGATAATGCAGTAATAATAATAAGTATTGAACATTAACTATTTGTGATATACACACACACACAAATTCTATGAAGTAGTATTCTGATTCACATTTTAAAGATGAAGGAAATTGAGACTTAATGATATTACATACTGAAGGGCACAAAGATAGTAAGTATTGCAGTCCAAATTTAAACCCAGACAGCCCTAACTCCAGAGGGACTGATCTTAAACCTGATTTGACCCTGCTTTTTTTTTTTGCATAACATTTTGTTATTTTATATAGCTTTTCTCAATCACCTACTATCTTTTAGACCCTGTGGTGAACACATTCACAAACGCTATGTCATTTTACCTTAACAAGTGACTAAATTTAACTTAATTATGCCTGTGTTTTCAATGAAGAAAACAAGGTACAGTAAGAGTATATCATAACAAAGGCCCACAGAGAGAACAAACTAGTGACTACAAAAAGGGAGAGCGGGGAGGAGAAGGGAATTCAGAGGTATAAATTAGCAATTACAAAATAAATGGGGCTTTCCAGGCAGTGCAGTAGTTAAGAATCTGCCTGCCAATGCAGGAGATGCAGGTTTGATCTCTGGGTTGGGAAGATCCCCTGGAGGAGGAAGTGGCAACCCACACCAGCGTCCTTGCCAGGAAAATCCCATGGACAGAGGAGTCTGAAGGGGGCTACCATCCATGATGTTGTAAAAGAGCTGGACATAACTAAGAAGACACACACATGCACACACAATAAGTAAGTCACAGGGATGTCATGTATAGTACAAAAAACACAGTCGATATTTAATCATGTGTAATCTATAAAAATACTGAATCACTATGTTGTGTACTTGAAACTAATATAGTAAGTTGACTATACTTCAATTTATAATACAGAACATTTGTGAGTCAAAGGAAGAGATCAAAATATCAACATTAATAGGAGTTTGGAAGAAGTTGATTTCAGCCTTCATGGATGACTTTAAGGTGGTCAAGATTTTAGTGGAGAAAGTAACTGCAGATATGGTGATAATGCAGTAATAATAATAAGTATTGAACATTAACTATTTGTGATATACACACACACACAAATTCTATGAAGTAGTATTCTGATTCACATTTTAAAGATGAAGGAAATTGAGACTTAATGATATTACATACTGAAGGGCACAAAGATAGTAAGTATTGCAGTCCAAATTTAAACCCAGACAGCCCTAACTCCAGAGGGACTGATCTTAAACCTGATTTGACCCTGCTTTTTTTTTTTGCATAACATTTTGTTATTTTATATAGCTTTTCTCAATCACCTACTATCTTTTAGACCCTGTGGTGAACACATTCACAAACGCTATGTCATTTTACCTTAACAAGTGACTAAATTTAACTTAATTATGCCTGTGTTTTCAATGAAGAAAACAAGGTACAGTAAGAGTATATCATAACAAGGAATAGAGCAAAGAGCCAAACTGTTAGGTCTAATTGCCCATGCTTGGGGCTTATATAGCTTGTCATGGTTGACTGGGCTTTTCAAGTCTAACTCAAATGTACCTAGGACCCTCAATCACCTAGTCTTCTCTGCTCCTGAGAGCCCCTTTCCATTCAAAATCTGGAATTCTCATATAACCATGCAGGGTGAGGCAGGGTAAGGGGTCATTTCTACTTATTTAAAGGGACAAAAGCCAATTCCTCCTTCCCAAGCTCTCCCTGAATCGTCCTTTTGATGCTAATGGGGTTTATCTCAGCCAGCTGGGAGGAGGCAGGTGAATGATTTTCAATACATATGCTTCAGTTCACACAGTATCTCCTATGGCAGAAGGGTCAGCAGCAACTCTGAATCCCAGGGCCAGTTTTTATCTCTGTCCTTGACTCAAGTGCTCTTTGGGCTGACACTACTTGAGGCATATTTCATCTACCAAATGAGAGGCAGGATAAGGGAGAAATGAGATTTCTGAAGATATTTCAGGGTCACTGTCAGATGTGAATGGTTTTTAAAAAATGGGTTATTATGCTTCAAGATTTCTGTTATGAATATTTTAGCTAATATATATTGTTGATATCCCACTGTTACTGCTCAGGAAAGTTCTTCCATCTGTGCTCACTGGAACTGTTAGTACACCCCCATAACTGGTTTCCCTGCCTCTGAATTTTCTCTTCAGATTATCATTCACACTGCTACAGTCATTCTAATATATAAATTTATTTGGCTAATTTCCCCACGGAGTCCTTCATTAGTTTCCTATTGTATAGAGGATAAAGTCTAAATGCTTTGGTCTTGCATATAAGGACCCTCTGGCCCCAATCCATTCCTATATCCTTTTGTCCTGAAAGAAAACACACACACACACACACACATATATATATATATATATATATATATATATATATATATATATATAAACACATATATACTTTGTACAGGATATACAAACATCTTTATATCTGAACACATGCATGTGCTCAGTTGCTTCAGTTGTGTCCAATTCTTTGTGACGCTATGGACGCTAGCCTGCCAGACTCCTCTACCCATGGGATTTTCCTGGCAAGAATACTGGAATAGGTGGCCATTCCCTCTTCCAGGGGATCTTCCCAACTCAGAGATCAAACTTGTGTCTCCCGCACCACTAGAGCCAACTGGGAAGCCATACACAAACACCTATATACACATATATATACCACACACAAGGACATATATACATACATCTTTACATCTGCGTACATCAAATATCTTAGCCATAGTACAGATTGCAACTCCCTACATTAGACAAATATATTCCCTTCACAACACTTATTTCAACGTATTCCATATATACTGTGTGTTCAATAAGTGCATTTCCTCCAGTTGGTCTAGTACTACAGAACTGTATAATCTTGGGTAAGTCAGTTAATGTCTGTGCAATTCAGTTTTCACTTCAGTTAGATGAAATTGAGTCAAAGGTTTTTGAACTATTGATCAAATATTCTGTAAAACAATGTCACTGGCTTGGCTGACACTACTTGAGGCATATTTCATCTACCAAATGAGAGGCAGGATAAGGGAGAAATGAGATTTCTGAAGATATTTCAGGGTCACTGTCAGATGTGAATGGTTTTTAAAAAATGGGTTATTATGCTTCAAGATTTCTGTTATGAATATTTTAGCTAATATATATTGTTGATATCCCACTGTTACTGCTCAGGAAAGTTCTTCCATCTGTGCTCACTGGAACTGTTAGTACACCCCCATAACTGGTTTCCCTGCCTCTGAATTTTCTCTTCAGATTATCATTCACACTGCTACAGTCATTCTAATATATAAATTTATTTGGCTAATTTCCCCACCGGAGTCCTTCATTAGTTTCCTATTGTATAGAGGATAAAGTCTAAATGCTTTGGTCTTGCATATAAGGACCCTCTGGCCCCAATCCATTCCTATATCCTTTTGTCCTGAAAGAAAACACACACACACACACACACATATATATATATATATATATATATATATATATATATATATATATAAACACATATATACTTTGTACAGGATATACAAACATCTTTATATCTGAACACATGCATGTGCTCAGTTGCTTCAGTTGTGTCCAATTCTTTGTGACGCTATGGACGCTAGCCTGCCAGACTCCTCTACCCATGGGATTTTCCTGGCAAGAATACTGGAATAGGTGGCCATTCCCTCTTCCAGGGGATCTTCCCAACTCAGAGATCAAACTTGTGTCTCCCGCACCACTAGAGCCAACTGGGAAGCCATACACAAACACCTATATACACATATATATACCACACACAAGGACATATATACATACATCTTTACATCTGCGTACATCAAATATCTTAGCCATAGTACAGATTGCAACTCCCTACATTAGACAAATATATTCCCTTCACAACACTTATTTCAACGTATTCCATATATACTGTGTGTTCAATAAGTGCATTTCCTCCAGTTGGTCTAGTACTACAGAACTGTATAATCTTGGGTAAGTCAGTTAATGTCTGTGCAATTCAGTTTTCACTTCAGTTAGATGAAATTGAGTCAAAGGTTTTTGAACTATTGATCAAATATTCTGTAAAACAATGTCACTGGCTTACATCAGAACCTTCTCACAGTGCTTCATGTCTGTGCTTTTGAATGGACGTATCTTTCACACTCAGTCTTGTAAAAATCATATTATTTGGATTAATGGTGGATTTTAGATTGTGTATAACAACATAATTTGAATTTGGCAACACTGTTAACAGGATTTATTTAGATTTCTTTCAGTTTATAATATTCTATAAATCTTTAATTTTGGGATTTAATTAAGTTAGTCAGTTCACAGTTACTGGTGAACTACTAGAAGTATTGTACAGCTATGTACTGATGGCAAATTTTTATGACACTATTAAGTGACCCAAAGAAAATTTTATGACATTGTTTGGAAATACTGTCATGTGCACTTTTGTCTCATTGATACATCATGTATTAATGTATGACAAAGTATTTGAGCACAGGTAACTTCAAACATTTCAGTAACATTCAACTGTAAAGTTGTTTAGGGAAGTCAGCAGGTATATTTTAGGTTTCATAACAAACATGCTATAAATATCACTTTATATACCAAATACTATGCAATTCTGAAATATGAAGATTTTGCATACATGCTTATTCTTCAGGTTACTCATAAGACTAAGGTCCTATAAACATCAGCATAAATACAGTTCTTGGATGTGAAAACAAGCAAGGATTAGATGCAGCAGCCATTTAATAGATGAGACAAGGCAATGATCAATCAATTCCCCTTTAATACTTTTTTTAGTCCCTACTGTCTACTGCAGTATGTTCTTTGCTTTGTTTCTTACATTTTCTTCCCCTGAAATGAGCCAAAGACCCATGAGACAATGATATCAATAGAAAGTTGGTTCCTTAATCAGGTCAGGCCATTGCCCATCTTGCTGACTTATTAGCTATGAATGTTCTTTGCTCCACTGTTGCTTAGACAACTTCTCCTTCTAGACCCTATTCCAGGGACAGTTTCTCTTCGAAGCCTTCCCTAGTTTATGGCCATACCACCCTGACTGCACCCAATCTCGTCTGAAACTTTACCTGACATTTTTGCAAATGTCAAGCCATTAGAAGTGAACAATTGTTTTCTTTGTGCCTTCATACAAACTTCTATCATAACAACAAAAATACTTATTTTGACTTCATATCTTACATGTCTGAGTCTACCTTCACTTTCTCTTGTCTCAAGAATGAGAATTTCTCTAAGACATGGACCATACTCAGTGCCTGTTGAATGTTCAATGAATGAAGTTGAATGAATGGATGACAAAGGGTACAGAACAAAGTTCTAGATATAAGTTGAAAGAAATATCAGTTAAGAGTCAGGATGAGGAAACAATGGCTCAAATACTGTCCCTGCCAAGAAATCCAGTGGCAGTCGCTCTAATCACCATCACGACCCAAAAGTCAGCAGACGGTGTTCCAGAAAGGCAAATTCCAGGGAGATACTAAAGGATGCCCTTAGATAGTCACCTGTGAGCTAATATGAAATTCTCTATGTACTATATAAAAAAAAACACTTGCTACTTGATAGAAATTTAGTATCTCAGCCTCCAACTTGAATGAGGATCTGCATTTTAATATCATCCCGAATGATTCATATTTATATTACTTTGAGAAATACTTCTTTAAAATAATAATTGCGGGGCTGACTATAAATCATTATTTTATCCATAAGTTTAAAATACATGTCTGCTATCCTTACTAGTTGTAGGTATAATAAACAAGATCTTAGGTGTTAAACAAGAAAACTATGGTTGTGGAAACACAATCTAATGAATGAATTTAAGTAATTATTCATTATTTATAATCAGCTGAATGAGTTCCTCTTTAGAAACAGAATATATAATTTTTACATTAAACTTGTAAGAAACATGAATTATTCTATACATGAAACATCCATCCTGTAAGTTCTCATGCAGAAATGAATTGATAAGAGTATGTTTATGAAGCCCATTAGGATCAAGCTTAGTTCTAACACAGAAAGCTTTACAAAACACACATTTAACTGGAGCCCTTTGAAAAGCATTTAAAGAAGCAGTACAGCACAGAGGCTGAAAACACAGACTTCAGAGCCAGGTTGTCTGGATGTAAATCCTTATCCCACGCATACAAGCTGTGTGATCTTTGGCAAGTATTTAAAAGCATCTGTTCCTTAATTTCATCATCTAAAAATTAGGATAATAATGGTAACTAGCTCAAAGAGTTGTAATGAAGAGATAATATATGAAATGCTTTAAAAATGCCTGGCTATATACATGTATGTATATAGACCTATTTGCAAATCACTATTATTTAATGTCATTATTATTAATAAAGATTTGGCATATAAGAGAACAGAAGTTGATCTGGATACAAGAGTTGGCCTATAATATACTTGAAGATCACTATTATTTAATGTCATTATTATTGATAAAAGACTTGGAACATAAGAGAACACAGTTGGTCTGGATACAAGAGTTGACCCACAATAGGCACAGAAGAGGCACAGAATAGAGGAAGGCAAATGAGCAATTACAGTCTGACGAGCATGACTAGGGCTGAGAGCATGAAGAGTCAGGACACAGCAGACACATGGAGGCTCAGGCCACCATAAAGGGAGCAAAGAGACAGAGGAAAGCACCAATTACTGAGCACACACAACGTGCCAAGGATCGTGTCAGCAGCCTCCCACCTCCCACCTACCTGAAGCAAACCATTTGTTTCACCAGTAGGAAATGGGCTAATTCTTTCTGATATGATCTAAGCTCTTTTGATGATGATGGTGGTAGTGGTGGAGGCAGCCATCACATCTATAACTGCATACTGCACACCAAGCACCTGTCTCAACACATGATGTGTTACCTCTTTTAATCTTACAGAGAACTCTTGCAAGGCACATTATTATGATCCCTATTTTACAAAGAAACTGAGGCATAAAGGGATTAAGAAACTTGTCCAGAGTTACTTGCCCAAGGGGTATAGTGGCAGAGCTGGGCTCTTACCCCAGGCAGGGTGGAGCCAGTGCTCATGAAACTAATCATCACACTGTACCTTCTCCTGGTAAAACAACAGCCACAATGATATCTTGAAGCAGGGGCAATGAATTCATCTTTTTTGAGTACCTATGTGTATTAGAGATGTTGTTTTGTTGCTTAGTCATGGTCACAAAAGAGTGACCCCATATATTAAAAAAAAAAAAAAAAGAGTGACCCCATGGACTACAGTCCAACAGGTTCCTGTGTCCATGGAATTTCCTAGGCAAGAATACTGGAGTGGATAGTCATTCCCTTCTCCAGGGGATCTTCCCAACCCAGGGATCAAACCTAGGCCTCCTGCATTGCAGGCAGATTTTTACTGCTGAGCCACCAGGTAAACCCTATGAATTAGAGTATATGCTCCCATACTTAATTTTCATCACGATGAGGCGAGGCAGGGATCAGTTTTGATGTGAAACTTCAGAAAATTGGGAACCAAAGTAAAAAATGAATAATAACAATGGGAGAAATAGAAGGTCCTAAAACCAGCCATGTTTTAGTTAACTGTAATTCAGAACACGATGACCCTCTCGATTAACAGCCAACAACTTTTTCTGTACTTGACCGGATAGTAAATATATTCAGCTTTATGGGATTCCCCGGTGGTTCAGACAGTAAAGAATTCACCTGCAATGTGGCAGACTGGGGTTTGATCCCTGGGTTGGGAAGATTCCCTGGAGAAGGGAAAGGCTACCCACTCCAGTGTGCTGGCCTGGAGAATTCCATGGCCTGTCCATGGGTTGCAGAGAGTCGGATATGACTGAGGGACTTCACTTACAGAAACATGGTCTCTGTCACTAGTTAGCTCTGCCATTGTAGCAGGAACGCAACCAAGATGATATACAAAAATTTTTGCTAAGCTCTTGATGATGATGGTGGTAGTGGTGGAGGCAGCCATCACATCTATAACTGCATACTGCACACCAAGCACCTGTCTCAACACATGATGTGTTACCTCTTTTAATCTTACAGAGAACTCTTGCAAGGCACATTATTATGATCCCTATTTTACAAAGAAACTGAGGCATAAAGGGATTAAGAAACTTGTCCAGAGTTACTTGCCCAAGGGGTATAGTGGCAGAGCTGGGCTCTTACCCCAGGCAGGGTGGAGCCAGTGCTCATGAAACTAATCATCACACTGTACCTTCTCCTGGTAAAACAACAGCCACAATGATATCTTGAAGCAGGGGCAATGAATTCATCTTTTTTGAGTACCTATGTGTATTAGAGATGTTGTTTTGTTGCTTAGTCATGGTCACAAAAGAGTGACCCCATATATTAAAAAAAAAAAAAAAAGAGTGACCCCATGGACTACAGTCCAACAGGTTCCTGTGTCCATGGAATTTCCTAGGCAAGAATACTGGAGTGGATAGTCATTCCCTTCTCCAGGGGATCTTCCCAACCCAGGGATCAAACCTAGGCCTCCTGCATTGCAGGCAGATTTTTACTGCTGAGCCACCAGGTAAACCCTATGAATTAGAGTATATGCTCCCATACTTAATTTTCATCACGATGAGGCGAGGCAGGGATCAGTTTTGATGTGAAACTTCAGAAAATTGGGAACCAAAGTAAAAAATGAATAATAACAATGGGAGAAATAGAAGGTCCTAAAACCAGCCATGTTTTAGTTAACTGTAATTCAGAACACGATGACCCTCTCGATTAACAGCCAACAACTTTTTCTGTACTTGACCGGATAGTAAATATATTCAGCTTTATGGGATTCCCTGGTGGTTCAGACAGTAAAGAATTCACCTGCAATGTGGCAGACTGGGGTTTGATCCCTGGGTTGGGAAGATTCCCTGGAGAAGGGAAAGGCTACCCACTCCAGTGTGCTGGCCTGGAGAATTCCATGGCCTGTCCATGGGTTGCAGAGAGTCGGATATGACTGAGGGACTTCACTTACAGAAACATGGTCTCTGTCACTAGTTAGCTCTGCCATTGTAGCAGGAACGCAACCAAGATGATATACAAATGCAAGGGTGTCCCTATGTACCAGTAAGACTTCATTTACAAAAATAGTCGGTGGGCCACATTTGGCCCATAGTCCATCATTTTCAGATCCCTGTTCTTCAACTAATAAGAACTCGTCTTACATGGTTACCAGGTGGTGCAAATCATGATAAGCGAAATATAACATTATTCAGGATTCTGTTTCTTAACAAAATCTCACCCATGAAACAGACTTACTGAAATACAGAATAGTAGTGTCACAAAGATCTGACCATCAACAGTTTATTTTTGGAAAGGAAAGGAAAAAAGGTATAAAAATATTTAAAGGATGTGAATGCATTGACTTATTCTACAAATTACAGGTAAATCATGAACCATTAGAGTGAGCAATAAAACCCTGGGGAGAACCTTAAATATATTAAAAATAAAAAAAGTAAAAGGTTATTTTCTTCTAATGTAGCTACCAAAGTGAAGTGTCAGATGAGATCATGGATTATGTCCTCTACTTTTCCTGTCTCTTCGTTTCACCCTATCCTGAGGCATTTATAATAACTCCATGATGAAAAATTACAGTCATTTCATCTTGAAAGATATATCTCATCCACATGTGGGCCGAGTGATTTAATCTCGATTAGTGCTGTCTGAGGCTTGTCAGATGGCTCAGTGATGGGTCATGTATCTCACAGCACCACTATTAAATCCACTGGGAATTAACATGTTAAATCCATAATCATGCTTTATTGCCTGTATAATCCTGTGTTAACGGCAAAACGAAGTTGATTCATTTTTCGCATGTTCACCAATGTGAAGTCATATTTTTCCCTTAACTAGTAATTAACCTTTATGGCTTTATTAACTACTTTATTAAATTTAAATGAAGTGTTTATTGGGAAGAGTTCATGGGAAGTGTAAACCACAATGACAGTGTGGCCCTGGTGATGTCCTGTTCCCTGGAACTTCTCTATTAAATAGGTTCATATTACAAGTAGTTCATTTTTGTCAAAAGCTACTGGTGCTTGTCATTTAATAGGCAGTGTGATATAAAAAAATAAGCAATGGATTTGAAGTCACATAGACCTGGGACAAAATTTATATCTAACTGCTTACTAACTGTGTGACCTTGGGCAAGTTACCTAACATCTCTGAGTCTCAGTTTCCTTATATATAATATATAAATAATAATAACCATACCCAGACTTCTAACGGTAAAAAATAGTCGGTGGGCCACATTTGGCCCATAGTCCATCATTTTCAGATCCCTGTTCTTCAACTAATAAGAACTCGTCTTACATGGTTACCAGGTGGTGCAAATCATGATAAGCGAAATATAACATTATTCAGGATTCTGTTTCTTAACAAAATCTCACCCATGAAACAGACTTACTGAAATACAGAATAGTAGTGTCACAAAGATCTGACCATCAACAGTTTATTTTTGGAAAGGAAAGGAAAAAAGGTATAAAAATATTTAAAGGATGTGAATGCATTGACTTATTCTACAAATTACAGGTAAATCATGAACCATTAGAGTGAGCAATAAAACCCTGGGGAGAACCTTAAATATATTAAAAATAAAAAAAGTAAAAGGTTATTTTCTTCTAATGTAGCTACCAAAGTGAAGTGTCAGATGAGATCATGGATTATGTCCTCTACTTTTCCTGTCTCTTCGTTTCACCCTATCCTGAGGCATTTATAATAACTCCATGATGAAAAATTACAGTCATTTCATCTTGAAAGATATATCTCATCCACATGTGGGCCGAGTGATTTAATCTCGATTAGTGCTGTCTGAGGCTTGTCAGATGGCTCAGTGATGGGTCATGTATCTCACAGCACCACTATTAAATCCACTGGGAATTAACATGTTAAATCCATAATCATGCTTTATTGCCTGTATAATCCTGTGTTAACGGCAAAACGAAGTTGATTCATTTTTCGCATGTTCACCAATGTGAAGTCATATTTTTCCCTTAACTAGTAATTAACCTTTATGGCTTTATTAACTACTTTATTAAATTTAAATGAAGTGTTTATTGGGAAGAGTTCATGGGAAGTGTAAACCACAATGACAGTGTGGCCCTGGTGATGTCCTGTTCCCTGGAACTTCTCTATTAAATAGGTTCATATTACAAGTAGTTCATTTTTGTCAAAAGCTACTGGTGCTTGTCATTTAATAGGCAGTGTGATATAAAAAAATAAGCAATGGATTTGAAGTCACATAGACCTGGGACAAAATTTATATCTAACTGCTTACTAACTGTGTGACCTTGGGCAAGTTACCTAACATCTCTGAGTCTCAGTTTCCTTATATATAATATATAAATAATAATAACCATACCCAGACTTCTAACGGTAAAGGAAGCAAATGAAATAGTGGGGAGGATATCAGAGACAGTTAATCTGCAGGAGGTGATTTTTATCAGAACTTCTATTTTTGTTAAAGCAGGAAGATTTTGGTACTGTGTTCACATAGGAGGATGAAAACACTGGCGGTCAAAGGACGGTGTCTGTTCCTATCTTCTTCACCTCTCCAGTCCCATGGACTGTCCATAAATCATACAGACACTGTTTTATCTCATACATCAGTTTCTATGAAAGAAATCCTATTTCTTTCATAAGGAATCTCTAGGACTGCCATAACCAAAACAGTCAGATTGTGTCAATTAGAGAAAGATCTCCCTTGGGCCAGAGACAGCTCTGTGGACACATGGCTTGACAAGCAGAAGGTGGACTGGGGCTCATGCTTGGTGAGCAGAGCACGGGTTGTGTATAAGCTCCCCTCACCTCTCAGGAGCCTACTCTCATACAGACCGCAACCTGCACACCTGCATGTGGTGCCCTGAACCCTGGAGTTTTAACCGGGCATTTGATTATCTAGTTGGAGACAAATGTCCCAGCCTCTGTTGTACTTATTTCCAGCTAATGTGATGTATCCAGCAGTGGTGTCTATAACAGCTTCAAATCGTCTTAAGCAGAGTCCTTTCTCCTGTGCATCCTCTTTCTCTTTCCTCTGTTTGGGAAATGGCAGTGATGGAGAAAGATAGAGGCCATGTTTTGAGGGTGGCAGAGCTAGTTCATCAACCAAGGGAGGATCAAAGTCCTACGCTGCTCACTTGAAGAATACGTGAATCAACAGAAAATTCTGTCATGCTGAAGTCACCATGTGTCAGCAACTTTTTGTTGTAGCTCACCTATACGGGACTTTTAGAGCAGAATTATGAGTTACATTTATGAAGAGTCTGATTTCCAGTGACATAGACAATGCTGCTTTGGGTCCCAGGTGGAAAGGTAGGAGGAAGTGTGGAGAGGAGAGTGGGGCGGTGTTTTGGCACCAGTGGCGGTGGCCAGGAAGCCCGCAGCAGAGCAGTGATGGAGACTGATGCATGACAGGAGGTGGCAGATGCCCAAGAATTTCCACAACACAGAAGCTCTGCTCAGCAGGACTGGCACATAGGCGCTCTTCCTATGGAGCTCTCATTACACTTGAGGGAGAAGAATGTTGCAGGGGGCTCAGCTCTGTGTGAGGAGATGATGGGAAGAACACATTCTGAGCTGTTGTTGTTACTCTGAGCCCAACTATACTCAGGGTTCAGTAAGAAAAACAGGGTATGGTTACACTGTTTATTTCAAAAAGAGGTACTTTAGGAAAGGGTACTTCTTAAAAATGCGTTTGGAACATTGAGAAAGAAAAAAGAAACAGGCAATACAGAGATCAGGAGCTACAGGAAATTCCTAGGGACTACAAGAGAGAATATGTGTTCACAAAACAAGAAAAGGACTCACTAGTGAGGGTGGTGGAGACCACCACAGAAGCAACTACTTCTCAGAGTTCATAGCTTCCTGCTGCCCCCGGGGAGGTAGAGAAGAGAGGAGAGAAGAGTGTGGAGGGAAAGGAGAGGGGAGATGGAAAGAAAGAGAAGGAAGGAGGGAGAGAGAGATAAAGGGGGTCACAGAAATTAAAGTTGAAGGTTGAAATGACATACGCCTAAAGGAATTCTCCTATAACTGTTGAGGAATTGCTGATGAGAGAGGCTGGAGGCAGGGAAACCACTAGATTGGCGGCTGGGCCATCCATAGTGTCTAGCATAATGCCTGGCAGACAATGAAACTCCAAGTTGTACAATCTGGAAACTGTGTATAAACTTTTCTGTTTCTTTGGCATCCAATGGTAAGTTCTATCTCCCCTTTCAATACACAGGTGCAAGTTCATAGCCCATAAACAATATTTTAAGCAGCTAATGATATTATTATATACCCTGACATGTACTTCCTTTGCTTCATATTTTATAAATTTTTCATGCATGAAGAAGTGTACTTCATTGCAAATTATGAAACACTGAATTAAACATAAGCTTGAATGCCAAAGGAAGAATAGAAGCATGTCAAAATTTTGCCTACTTTTGGTTAAATTTAAATAAATTCTGCTGCCCTTCAGAGATGAACACTTAAGACTTATCAGTGAATAATTCTAACAAATAAGTGACATACATAGTCAAAGGAATATTTGAAAATGTACTAATATTTTGGTTGGGGCATTGACAGCTATTTACTGCAGTTTTCACATTGCTGTAGTTATTTCTCAAGCGTCATTCTACCTCACACTTTAATACTGGGGTACACAAATCCACTCTTACTATGAACCCAAACTCCCAACCCTAGCTCATACAGACGATGAAGGAGTCCTGCTTATTAGGACTGCAGGGACTCTTTTAACTAGTGTCAGAGCAGGCCCACAAGATCCATGACCCTGTTACTGTCTCCTCATTCAAATGACGGAGCCTCATCAAAGTGATGCCTCTTTATACCTGACTGGTTTTCCTTGGGTCAATATTACTGACAAATGACTATCTCCTTCAATACCAAATGGTGATAACTCTTAACATACCTTATGCCTGCAAAAGATTAAACGTGAAGTGCACTTGCAAACCAAGAGAAGTCATGCCAAGGGCTATTTCTAAGTTTCCCAGGACTGTGCTACATAGAAAATATAACATGTAAAGTACATTAACTGTATAAAGGAATACTCTATTTTTGAATGTCTGGCATCAGACTACACACGTTACATACATTATTTCAGCTAATCCTCTGAATCATGCTGAAAGGTATCTTCATGCCTGTTTGAAATGAGCAGAGATGTGGGTGTTGGGCTAAGAGTTTAACTACACCACCGGTTACATAGGCATTATTTCAGGTATCACGTGGAGGCAGGGAAACCACTAGATTGGCGGCTGGGCCATCCATAGTGTCTAGCATAATGCCTGGCAGACAATGAAACTCCAAGTTGTACAATCTGGAAACTGTGTATAAACTTTTCTGTTTCTTTGGCATCCAATGGTAAGTTCTATCTCCCCTTTCAATACACAGGTGCAAGTTCATAGCCCATAAACAATATTTTAAGCAGCTAATGATATTATTATATACCCTGACATGTACTTCCTTTGCTTCATATTTTATAAATTTTTCATGCATGAAGAAGTGTACTTCATTGCAAATTATGAAACACTGAATTAAACATAAGCTTGAATGCCAAAGGAAGAATAGAAGCATGTCAAAATTTTGCCTACTTTTGGTTAAATTTAAATAAATTCTGCTGCCCTTCAGAGATGAACACTTAAGACTTATCAGTGAATAATTCTAACAAATAAGTGACATACATAGTCAAAGGAATATTTGAAAATGTACTAATATTTTGGTTGGGGCATTGACAGCTATTTACTGCAGTTTTCACATTGCTGTAGTTATTTCTCAAGCGTCATTCTACCTCACACTTTAATACTGGGGTACACAAATCCACTCTTACTATGAACCCAAACTCCCAACCCTAGCTCATACAGACGATGAAGGAGTCCTGCTTATTAGGACTGCAGGGACTCTTTTAACTAGTGTCAGAGCAGGCCCACAAGATCCATGACCCTGTTACTGTCTCCTCATTCAAATGACGGAGCCTCATCAAAGTGATGCCTCTTTATACCTGACTGGTTTTCCTTGGGTCAATATTACTGACAAATGACTATCTCCTTCAATACCAAATGGTGATAACTCTTAACATACCTTATGCCTGCAAAAGATTAAACGTGAAGTGCACTTGCAAACCAAGAGAAGTCATGCCAAGGGCTATTTCTAAGTTTCCCAGGACTGTGCTACATAGAAAATATAACATGTAAAGTACATTAACTGTATAAAGGAATACTCTATTTTTGAATGTCTGGCATCAGACTACACACGTTACATACATTATTTCAGCTAATCCTCTGAATCATGCTGAAAGGTATCTTCATGCCTGTTTGAAAAATGAGCAGAGATGTGGGTGTTGGGCTAAGAGTTTAACTAAGTTCTGTCTGATCCCAATGCCTCTGGTGTTGAGTACCTGGCATAATCTTTGGCAGTTTCACTGCCTTACAGGGTAAGTCATGTCCTTGGGGGGATAAAAGACCCACATAGCCACCTGCTTGTTAATATCTTTCTCATCTGCCTCTCTATCCTCATAAACAAGTTTTAAGGGACATACTTATCTAAGTAAAAGTACAGTGAGCAAAGAACCAACCTCTACCTGCACAGATAAGTCTCTTGTGCCCGACATTTTCCACATTTATCTATGCATCTGTGCCATCCAGTGTCCTTCTCTGCAAAACAGTCCCTTGACACCAGGTCAGTTCTCCTTGGGAGAGAGATCAGGCAATTAGCTCCAAAGCCACTGGACCACTTCTCTGTCCCAGCTCTGTGTCTCTCTTCTCCTTGTCCCAAGATTCTCAGCTTTCCTTTTTTTTTTTTGCTTCTGTGACCTGATTTACCCTGCTGAGTGAGATTCAGTCTCCCCAAGAGCCCCTCTTTCCATGCTATTCACAAGCATAAACCACCACGCCTTTTTGTGTATGTTTCAGAGATTTTTAACCACTATGAAAACAGACCGGAAAAGATAAAAACAAATAAGGGAAAAATACAAAAGTTTAAAAAGCTTCCTGTTGTTCCTGATTTCACAGTGTTAGGGAGCACACACCTGACTCTCTCTACCTGAATAGCTAATGACTGTGCAAAGCCAATTGAGAAAGTCAGAGACTTGCTCACTACACTCCCCAGCCACCTGATGCCATCTCCTGTGACTCTAAGTTGCTTAGCTCAGCTCCAGCCGCAAGACAGAGTGGCCCATGCCTACCTCCTCTGCACACACTGCCACCACTTCTTCCTGACCCAGCCCACGCGAAAGTCGATATCCTTCGAATATCAGCTCCTATTTTGCTTCCCTTGTGAAACCTTCCCTCATTCTCTGGGGCTTCACAAGTGGCTCCCTCTGTGCTCAGCTTGACATGTTTCATGCCCGACTTTCTTACAAGCTCTTGTCTCACTGCATTAGAATCCCTATTTACATGACCATGTCTCCTACATGAGTGAGATATTCTTAATGGCAGAGGTAATGTTTTGTTTACCCATAGGGCCCTTTGGCACCTCCTCAAGTACCTGGATCTTAGAAAGTACCCCTCAAATACATTGAATACACGAATGAATAAATGCACAGATAAATGTATCAACATGCTCAAGTTACCTGGAAAACCCTTAGAAAAAGTACCTCAATAATTGATACACGAATCTCCCTCATCCTCATAAACAAGTTTTAAGGGACATACTTATCTAAGTAAAAGTACAGTGAGCAAAGAACCAACCTCTACCTGCACAGATAAGTCTCTTGTGCCCGACATTTTCCACATTTATCTATGCATCTGTGCCATCCAGTGTCCTTCTCTGCAAAACAGTCCCTTGACACCAGGTCAGTTCTCCTTGGGAGAGAGATCAGGCAATTAGCTCCAAAGCCACTGGACCACTTCTCTGTCCCAGCTCTGTGTCTCTCTTCTCCTTGTCCCAAGATTCTCAGCTTTCCTTTTTTTTTTTTGCTTCTGTGACCTGATTTACCCTGCTGAGTGAGATTCAGTCTCCCCAAGAGCCCCTCTTTCCATGCTATTCACAAGCATAAACCACCACGCCTTTTTGTGTATGTTTCAGAGATTTTTAACCACTATGAAAACAGACCGGAAAAGATAAAAACAAATAAGGGAAAAATACAAAAGTTTAAAAAGCTTCCTGTTGTTCCTGATTTCACAGTGTTAGGGAGCACACACCTGACTCTCTCTACCTGAATAGCTAATGACTGTGCAAAGCCAATTGAGAAAGTCAGAGACTTGCTCACTACACTCCCCAGCCACCTGATGCCATCTCCTGTGACTCTAAGTTGCTTAGCTCAGCTCCAGCCGCAAGACAGAGTGGCCCATGCCTACCTCCTCTGCACACACTGCCACCACTTCTTCCTGACCCAGCCCACGCGAAAGTCGATATCCTTCGAATATCAGCTCCTATTTTGCTTCCCTTGTGAAACCTTCCCTCATTCTCTGGGGCTTCACAAGTGGCTCCCTCTGTGCTCAGCTTGACATGTTTCATGCCCGACTTTCTTACAAGCTCTTGTCTCACTGCATTAGAATCCCTATTTACATGACCATGTCTCCTACATGAGTGAGATATTCTTAATGGCAGAGGTAATGTTTTGTTTACCCATAGGGCCCTTTGGCACCTCCTCAAGTACCTGGATCTTAGAAAGTACCCCTCAAATACATTGAATACACGAATGAATAAATGCACAGATAAATGAATCAACATGCTTGGGACGAGGGTGAGTGATTACCATAACCATGTGTCACACATCCCAAGGCCAGGAGGGTGAATGACAGTTATAAAAACTCCAGTATTTATAACGTCCCTATACACATCATATTGCTACAGCAGCCTGGCATTTTAGACTAGTTTTTTCTACCTAAGGACATGGAAGAATTGCTCTTCCCCATCAAGGAGAGGCAGCGTGTCAGTCTGACGTGTGTTCTGTAGCAGAGCAGTACCCTCCACGAAGTGATTGCCTGTCAGCTTGTGACACATTATGGCAGATGTCACAGCAAGCCAGCTCTACTCGGCATGGAGGAGAGTTAATGAAGGAGTCGGGGGGACGCGGATGATTCAGACATCATGGCTGAGAGTTGGGAGCAATAAGCCTCCCTTGTGAGCACACGCAAAGGGAACCAGTTCCAGCCTTAGTGGGCACCAAAGTTATCAGACAAGTGTGCTTCCCCCACCTAGGGCAGCCACAGGCTCCTCTGCATGGGACCTGTCCTCTTTCTCCCCATATTCAGAAGCAAGCAGTCAAGGTATTCCTAGAGATCATTTAGTATCAGGGCCATCAAAGACAGATGACTCTCCTTACCTTTTTTGGAGAATGTGAAGATGGGATGGGATGTGAAGAAAAGATGGGAGATGTTGGTCCTTTGAAATCAGTCTTGCCTGAGATAATTCTCTCTCTCCTTCTACTTCCCTCTCTTTGGATATCTCATATCTGAAAAAAGAGAGTTGTCCTGTTGATTAGAGTCAAACATTTATACTTAATATCTGATATTACAACAGATTAAGAAACAGTCTTATTCTTAAGGAGATGACAGTCAGTGGAGAAACACACAAGTTAATCAATGATTCCACTGTGTGGTCAGTGTGATTTATGGAAGAGCTAAGAACAGGGCTTTATGAACTTTAGGAACATGCTGGTGGACTCCTAAGTTATATTCTGTGATTAAGGTAAAGCATCCGGGGGCAGGCGGGACTTTCACTGGGTAATATTGTCAATGATTAAATAGGTTGAAATGAGTAAAAGAGGCTTTGGGACCAAGTGAACAATATATGTAAAGACACAGGCAATCTGATACCCACTTTGGGAGTTATTAATTTCCATGATTGGCACCCAGGCTAGGAAGTAGAGAGTGGGAGAAGACAGTGCAGGAGAGTTAGGTTGGCTACATGCTATAAAATAAATGAATGGCATAATTAATTTCAAAAAAAGAAAACATATAACAGCATTTATAATGTGATGTCATTTATTTTATAAAGACATAATTCAAAAGTTTAACACTGGGCTTCCCTGGTGGTCCAGCGGGTAAGGACACTGCCTTGCAGTGCAAGGGGTGCCGGTTCAATCCCTGGCCTGGGAAGATCCCACGTGCCGTGGAGCGGCTGGACTGATGTGTCTAATTACCGAGCCAGAGCTCTGGAGCGCATGTGCCCAGGGCCAGCGCTCTGCAACGACAGACACCACCGTGATGGGAGGCCCACAGGAGCCAAAGAACAAAGACGGATGAAAATAGAGAAATGAAAGACCAATAGAAGTGGCTCACCCGCTCCCTTCCCTCCCCAACCCCCCCTCAAAGAAAATAATAAAAAAAAAAGTTTAACACTTTATCACTGGAAGAGGGGAGTATATGTAATTTGTATCATTGCTTCTCTGAATGCTTTATATTGCTTGAATCTTTTAAAATGATTAGGTGTTAATTTTATGATCTGAACTATTCTGCTTATGTTATGAAAATGAAAAGTACATTCAAAAAGATTCTGGACAATAAGAATAAGCCCCATTTCTCAGGAACACCACCTCTATTTATATCTCCATTTAAGGCATTTAACTTTGTTATGAGCAGAGAATCCCTCCATTTTGATATAAAGTTAGAAAGGAGTTAAAGCAAGTCATATGAGAGCCATTCACTTCCTGTGCCAACAGTATGTTACTGTGAGAAAGCAAGAGGACAGGGGACCCAGTCTAACCTCCTGGGAAATAGACATCTTGAAGTAAAGCATCCAGGGGCGGGGGCGGGAACTTTAGGAACATGCTGGTGGACTCCTAAGTTACATTCTGTGATTAAGGTAAAGCATCCGGGGGCAGGCGGGACTTTCACTGGGTAATATTGTCAATGATTAAATAGGTTGAAATGAGTAAAAGAGGCTTTGGGACCAAGTGAACAATATATGTAAAGACACAGGCAATCTGATACCCACTTTGGGAGTTATTAATTTCCATGATTGGCACCCAGGCTAGGAAGTAGAGAGTGGGAGAAGACAGTGCAGGAGAGTTAGGTTGGCTACATGCTATAAAATAAATGAATGGCATAATTAATTTCAAAAAAAGAAAACATATAACAGCATTTATAATGTGATGTCATTTATTTTATAAAGACATAATTCAAAAGTTTAACACTGGGCTTCCCTGGTGGTCCAGCGGGTAAGGACACTGCCTTGCAGTGCAAGGGGTGCCGGTTCAATCCCTGGCCTGGGAAGATCCCACGTGCCGTGGAGCGGCTGGACTGATGTGTCTAATTACCGAGCCAGAGCTCTGGAGCGCATGTGCCCAGGGCCAGCGCTCTGCAACGACAGACACCACCGTGATGGGAGGCCCACAGGAGCCAAAGAACAAAGACGGATGAAAATAGAGAAATGAAAGACCAATAGAAGTGGCTCACCCGCTCCCTTCCCTCCCCAACCCCCCCTCAAAGAAAATAATAAAAAAAAAAGTTTAACACTTTATCACTGGAAGAGGGGAGTATATGTAATTTGTATCATTGCTTCTCTGAATGCTTTATATTGCTTGAATCTTTTAAAATGATTAGGTGTTAATTTTATGATCTGAACTATTCTGCTTATGTTATGAAAATGAAAAGTACATTCAAAAAGATTCTGGACAATAAGAATAAGCCCCATTTCTCAGGAACACCACCTCTATTTATATCTCCATTTAAGGCATTTAACTTTGTTATGAGCAGAGAATCCCTCCATTTTGATATAAAGTTAGAAAGGAGTTAAAGCAAGTCATATGAGAGCCATTCACTTCCTGTGCCAACAGTATGTTACTGTGAGAAAGCAAGAGGACAGGGGACCCAGTCTAACCTCCTGGCCAGCATGATAATTAGACATCTTGGTAAATGATGAAGTGATATTTGCTAGAAGGAAGGTCTTTAACTATAGAATGCTCTTAACAGGATGTGTCTGGTTATGTACTGCTCACAGAAATTAAATCTATAATCTAAGGACTTATGATTAGGGCTCCTATTAAATGGTGGGGGCGTTGAAAGGAGACTCTTGACTGATTTGTGCAGAGAGTGGCTCTTCCCTAACAGCACTGGCCAGCGGATTCTTTACCACTTAGCCACCTGTGAAGTCCTCCCTGACAACACTGGTCAGCAATCACTGACGGAATTTCCAGGCTTTCCTAGGTGCCATCCATGGTGCTGGTAATTCAGAAGGTAAGACTTTTGCTGTCCTCAAAGGGCTCATAATCTAAAAGCACTCTGATAAGTGACACAGTGTTGCCAGTGCTAATATACAGGCACAGGTGCTATGTTAGTACATATAAGAGGTAGACACCCAGCCTGAAATTATGGAAACTTCCATGGGGTGGTATCTGAGAGGAAACGTAGACGTGAAGTTGGTCCATGTGGTGTCTAGGAGCTCTGAAAAGACTGATAGTAGAAAGGCATAGATTTATGAAGCATAAATGTCATAGAAGCATGCCTTATGGAAAAAGAAAAAGTTGGCCAGAAAGCTTATAGGCTTATTCATAAGAAGGAGATCAATGATGGACCATCAGACCCCAACAACAGCCTGCTGAACCAGAATCTGCATTTTAACAAGATTTTCTGATTCTCAGGCTCATCAAGTTTGAAAAGCATGGATTTCGCTCAATAAATTCTGGTTTTCCCAACTGAAAAATATAATACCGACCAAATACATTTTTGTTAAGAACAATTAATAAAGTGAAAGTGATACCAATTCATATGATCCCTCGAGCCTACTGCTCAATGCAACAGAGGTAAGAGAAAGTAAAAAAGGGGAAAAAAAACCCAAATACTTCTTCACCATTTCCTTCTTAAATCTCTTACAAGGTGAAACTGTCTTAAGAAACAGACCATACAACATTTCTGCTTTTGGGTGAAATCTATCAATATTCCCCAAGTAACCAGAATCAATTCTGTCAGCCTCTGTGAGAAGATATGTGGACTATTTGTACCCCAGGGTGAAATCTGTTGTGTGTATAACTCAACCTCTGAAAGTGGGTGGAACGACAATTACTCATGAGATATATAAAATTCCTTGCTGCCTTATGATTGATATTTCTGGGCCAATACCAACACATTCATAGATTTGTATGTGCATACTGCTCACCTTCTGGGTTAGAGCTCCTTATTTATCCATTTCACAGATTAAATCTATAATCTAAGGTTGAGGGCTCCTATTAAATGGTGGGGCGTTGAAAGGAGACTCTTGACTGATTTGTGCAGAGAGTGGCTCTTCCCTAACAGCACTGGCCAGCGGATTCTTTACCACTTAGCCACCTGTGAAGTCCTCCTGACAACACTGGTCAGCAATCACTGACGGAATTTCCAGGCTTTCCTAGGTGCCATCCATGGTGCTGGTAATTCAGAAGGTAAGACTTTTGCTGTCCTCAAAGGGCTCATAATCTAAAAGCACTCTGATAAGTGACACAGTGTTGCCAGTGCTAATATACAGGCACAGGTGCTATGTTAGTACATATAAGAGGTAGACACCCAGCCTGAAATTATGGAAACTTCCATGGGGTGGTATCTGAGAGGAAACGTAGACGTGAAGTTGGTCCATGTGGTGTCTAGGAGCTCTGAAAAGACTGATAGTAGAAAGGCATAGATTTATGAAGCATAAATGTCATAGAAGCATGCCTTATGGAAAAAGAAAAAGTTGGCCAGAAAGCTTATAGGCTTATTCATAAGAAGGAGATCAATGATGGACCATCAGACCCCAACAACAGCCTGCTGAACCAGAATCTGCATTTTAACAAGATTTTCTGATTCTCAGGCTCATCAAGTTTGAAAAGCATGGATTTCGCTCAATAAATTCTGGTTTTCCCAACTGAAAAATATAATACCGACCAAATACATTTTTGTTAAGAACAATTAATAAAGTGAAAGTGATACCAATTCATATGATCCCTCGAGCCTACTGCTCAATGCAACAGAGGTAAGAGAAAGTAAAAAAGGGGAAAAAAAACCCAAATACTTCTTCACCATTTCCTTCTTAAATCTCTTACAAGGTGAAACTGTCTTAAGAAACAGACCATACAACATTTCTGCTTTTGGGTGAAATCTATCAATATTCCCCAAGTAACCAGAATCAATTCTGTCAGCCTCTGTGAGAAGATATGTGGACTATTTGTACCCCAGGGTGAAATCTGTTGTGTGTATAACTCAACCTCTGAAAGTGGGTGGAACGACAATTACTCATGAGATATATAAAATTCCTTGCTGCCTTATGATTGATATTTCTGGGCCAATACCAACACATTCATAGATTTGTATGTGCATACTGCTCACCTTCTGGGTTAGAGCTCCTTATTTATCCATTTCACAGATCTCACTGCTGAGCTGCTACTCTGTGCATGGCACTGTTCTCTGCTAGCGGCACAACAATGGGACCATTCGATGCAGCCGAGTCTACAGTCTTATTTTCCCCCAGAAGGTGACTCTACTCCTTGTCATCTAATTTGAGTTCGTCATTTGGCTTTTGTTCCATGCTTTTCAATGACAGTCAGGGTCATTTTACTGCTAACACCTATAAGTGAACTTCACTGCTCAATATAATTTTGCCCCCCACAGGTTAAATCATTTTTTTGGCGAGGCGGGGGCAGCGGGTTGGGGAGGGAAGGGTCCGGGCGGGCCACTTCTATTGGTCTTTCATTTACTTATTTTCATCCATCTTTTTTCTTTTGGCACGTGTGGGCCTCCCATCGCAGTGGCCTCTGTTGTCGCAGATCACCAGCTCTGGGCGCATGCGCTCCAGAGCTCCGGCTCGGTAATTGGACACATTGGTCCAGCTGCTCCACAGCACGTGGTATCTTCCCAGGCCAGGGATCAAATCTGCGCCCCTTGCACTGTAAGGCGGTGTCCTTACCCACTGGACCACCAGGGAAGCCCACAGGTTAAATCTTACAATCCATTTCTAAGACCAATCACTGGTTTCATTCATTTATCTGCCATTTGATCAACAAGTATTTTGGAACACACTGTTTGTTAATAAGCTCTGCTCTAGAAACATAGCTTAGACAGAAATAAAGACTATGATAATTTTAGTTAACAACAATGCTGCTGTTAAGACTTTGTTAAAGATAAGTTCTCTGAGGAGTATGGCACTTAAGGTTACCCTAATCACAATAGTATAAATAAAGGTTTATTCAGTCATTTCATAAGAATTTTTTATCTGAAGCATTTGCAATGTCCCTGGAATTCCACATTGTGTATGTCAGAATCTCCGAGTTTTGATATTTTTCCTTTTCTACCTTGATTTCCTGAAAAGCTGGTATCCCACTCAGGTGGATATGTATATTCACTTGTTCTTTGAACTAAAAGTTTATCCCAGATTTAAATAATTGGTGCTTTATATCCCTGTGTGACAGAAGTCTAAAAGTTCTTTATGTCCTTGTTCTTAGTAATTATTCTAACATTCTGAACAGAGACCAACTTCGTCAAGTTCAAATATTATTTATTTTATTCTTAATATTGTTTTGTGAAGAAACCTTCTACAAGGCAAGAATTTCAGTTCAACTGATGGTAGTTAAAGACAGAAGCCTGAAAGATGAAGAGGAATGCGATCATCACAGACCCAGAGAGGAGGGAAAAAGGGAAAAAAGATGGTTGGAAAATATTGACAGAAGCACATTGAAAAGAAAGAGAAAGCAGCTTCTGGTTACTGCTCATCAAGTCCAAAGAAGGACAGATAATTTATTCATGTGAAACAGGAAGTATAAGAGAGCTTCTGAATGTTAGAACTGGATCCTAGTAAAATAATGCAATATGTTAAGTGGTTTAAATTATTTTATCTTCCAAATATAATGTTGTTGATTAGGAGAAAGACTAAAGGAGTATTTGTTTTTCTCTTTATAATTTTCTGTATTGTCTACAATGTGTACATTCTGTTTTAATAAGTAAAAAATATTCATTCTAAAATGAAATGCTCCCTTCTCTGCATTCAGAAATAATCACTCTCCAGTTCTGAGTAGGTCTAAATTTACCACAAGAGGAAAATCTTATAGTTTCAAGTGAGGTTGTAACTGGGATCATGCCTTCCATTTGTTTCTCTCCAAGAAAAGACATCTTTGAGTTGGGCAATGTATTTGTGAGCTAGTCTCAAAGGTTGGGCACCTTAGAGGCCCCTCCCCTTTTTAACAGCAAGATAATACAGTCACTTTTACACAGCCCTTTCTTAGCAGAGTTTAATTAGCTTTCCATACAACAAAACCCACTCCTGGTGAACAGAAAAACATGTAAATAAATGAAAATGGTCATAGATATGCCTATGATGAATTTGGGATTATGTGAAGCTGTAAACAACAAAACTCTGTAAAAGCAAAATAATAAATACAAATAAACAAACAATAGTAATGATGCAGGTAAGTAAAGCCATCCCCACCCCATCACCACCACAGGACAGACTATGGGTCAAGAATTAGTTTTTTTTTTATTCTTAACTCATTGTTTTATTTTTGAACAAGTTTAAAATTTAAATTGGTGCTTTATATCCCTGTGTGACAGAAGTCTAAAAGTTCTTTATGTCCTTGTTCTTAGTAATTATTCTAACATTCTGAACAGAGACCAACTTCGTCAAGTTCAAATATTATTTATTTTATTCTTAATATTGTTTTGTGAAGAAACCTTCTACAAGGCAAGAATTTCAGTTCAACTGATGGTAGTTAAAGACAGAAGCCTGAAAGATGAAGAGGAATGCGATCATCACAGACCCAGAGAGGAGGGAAAAAGGGAAAAAAGATGGTTGGAAAATATTGACAGAAGCACATTGAAAAGAAAGAGAAAGCAGCTTCTGGTTACTGCTCATCAAGTCCAAAGAAGGACAGATAATTTATTCATGTGAAACAGGAAGTATAAGAGAGCTTCTGAATGTTAGAACTGGATCCTAGTAAAATAATGCAATATGTTAAGTGGTTTAAATTATTTTATCTTCCAAATATAATGTTGTTGATTAGGAGAAAGACTAAAGGAGTATTTGTTTTTCTCTTTATAATTTTCTGTATTGTCTACAATGTGTACATTCTGTTTTAATAAGTAAAAAATATTCATTCTAAAATGAAATGCTCCCTTCTCTGCATTCAGAAATAATCACTCTCCAGTTCTGAGTAGGTCTAAATTTACCACAAGAGGAAAATCTTATAGTTTCAAGTGAGGTTGTAACTGGGATCATGCCTTCCATTTGTTTCTCTCCAAGAAAAGACATCTTTGAGTTGGGCAATGTATTTGTGAGCTAGTCTCAAAGGTTGGGCACCTTAGAGGCCCCTCCCCTTTTTAACAGCAAGATAATACAGTCACTTTTACACAGCCCTTTCTTAGCAGAGTTTAATTAGCTTTCCATACAACAAAACCCACTCCTGGTGAACAGAAAAACATGTAAATAAATGAAAATGGTCATAGATATGCCTATGATGAATTTGGCATTATGTGAAGCTGTAAACAACAAAACTCTGTAAAAGCAAAATAAAAAATAAAAAATCAACAAACAATAGTAATGATGCAGGTAAGTAAAGCCATCCCCCACCCCATCACCACCACAGGACAGACTATGGGTGAGAGGATGACTTTGCAGCCAGTAGAAAAGCAGAAGTATAGCTAAAAAGTCAGTCAGGTGCAAAATTAAAGAGTGAGGGTCTCGGCAAACGTAGTCCAGGATGGGGCAGAATCTAACCCTTGAATCTCTTCTTGTTAAGCCAAGCATACCCAAACATGGAGGTTTGCCAGATTCCAGCTGAAGGACACTACTGATTCTAAAGCTGATGAGGAGAACCCCCTCTTCATCACCTTCTGTGACGATGCAGTCAATAACCCTCTGTTCTGTACTTCTGTGCCTTTCTCATGCTTCTGCTATTGCTTTCACATACAGAGTAATTATTTCTCTTTTTTCCAGTTATTTTATAATTCTATTCCTTCCATAATGTTTATATGCATATAGTTATACATATTTGTACATATTGCATATAATTTGGGACTTACTCGGTAGCTCAGCGGGTAAAGAATCCACCTGCAATGTGGGAGACCCAGTTAGATTCCTGGGTTGGGAAGATTCCCTTGAGAAGGGATAGGGTACCCACTCTTGTATTCTTGGGTTTCCATGGTGACAGAGATGGTAAATGAGATGATGGATGAGATGTAGTGCAGGAGACCTGGGTTTGACCCCTGGGTTGGGAAGCCCCTCTGGAGAAAGGAAGGGCTACCCACTCCAGTATTCTTGCCTGGAGAATTTCATGGTTCAGCCACAGGGTTGCAGAGTAGGACACAGCTGAGCGACTTTCACTTCATGTAATTCTAGTAATATAATTGCTATATATAACAATAACATATTATTTTCACCCATGTTCCCTACTAGACCATTAACTTCATGAAGGCAAGGGCTGTATCTCCAGGACTTATCACAAGGTCTAAAATTGATAACTTCTCTTTATATTTTTCAATGAATGGATAATTGATTTAAAATGAAAGAAGGCAAGAGAAGTGTAACTGGTTATTACGGGGGATGCCATGAAATAATAAAACTGATTTCTGTGCTGTGTGTGTGCCATGGAAGCCTTATCTGAGATTTTTATCCTGCAATTATAGTGAAAAATAACTTCTGACTGAAGGTTTACATCTGGCCTTAAATTCTAGGTCTTCCTCAGATGAGTCCCCAGGTCACAGTTTCTTTATGAAATGAGTAGGACAGACTAGAAATTCTTTCAGTTCCTTCTTTTCTTTTAGTGTTGAGAATATTTTTACCACACATTATCATCAAATTTGTTAGTAATTTTGTTGGTAGTTCCCTCCATTTCAACCCAGTTCCATTTAGTCTCTTACTATGTGCTAGAACCTTGCTCAGTTACATAGCTTCTGACATCTGATTTAAAAAGTTTAATATACACATAGTGTTAGGCACTTCAGTTATATCTTGTATTGTCCTTTCTCATGCTTCTGCTATTGCTTTCACATACAGAGTAATTATTTCTCTTTTTTCCAGTTATTTTATAATTCTATTCCTTCCATAATGTTTATATGCATATAGTTATACATATTTGTACATATTGCATATAATTTGGGACTTACTCGGTAGCTCAGCGGGTAAAGAATCCACCTGCAATGTGGGAGACCCAGTTAGATTCCTGGGTTGGGAAGATTCCCTTGAGAAGGGATAGGGTACCCACTCTTGTATTCTTGGGTTTCCATGGTGACAGAGATGGTAAATGAGATGATGGATGAGATGTAGTGCAGGAGACCTGGGTTTGACCCTGGGTTGGGAACCCCCTCTGGAGAAAGGAAGGGCTACCCACTCCAGTATTCTTGCCTGGAGAATTTCATGGTTCAGCCACAGGGTTGCAGAGTAGGACACAGCTGAGCGACTTTCACTTCATGTAATTCTAGTAATATAATTGCTATATATAACAATAACATATTATTTTCACCCATGTTCCCTACTAGACCATTAACTTCATGAAGGCAAGGGCTGTATCTCCAGGACTTATCACAAGGTCTAAAATTGATAACTTCTCTTTATATTTTTCAATGAATGGATAATTGATTTAAAATGAAAGAAGGCAAGAGAAGTGTAACTGGTTATTACGGGGGATGCCATGAAATAATAAAACTGATTTCTGTGCTGTGTGTGTGCCATGGAAGCCTTATCTGAGATTTTTATCCTGCAATTATAGTGAAAAATAACTTCTGACTGAAGGTTTACATCTGGCCTTAAATTCTAGGTCTTCCTCAGATGAGTCCCCAGGTCACAGTTTCTTTATGAAATGAGTAGGACAGACTAGAAATTCTTTCAGTTCCTTCTTTTCTTTTAGTGTTGAGAATATTTTTACCACACATTATCATCAAATTTGTTAGTAATTTTGTTGGTAGTTCCCTCCATTTCAACCCAGTTCCATTTAGTCTCTTACTATGTGCTAGAACCTTGCTCAGTTACATAGCTTCTGACATCTGATTTAAAAAGTTTAATATACACATAGTGTTAGGCACTTCAGTTATATCTCACTCCTTGTGACCCCATGGACTATAGCCCACCAGGTTCCTCTGTCTGTGGAATTCTCCAGGCAAGAATAATGGAATGGATTGCCATTCTCTTCTCCAGGGCAGCTCCCTGACCCAGGGATCAAACCCATGTCTCCTGCATTTCAGGCAGATTCTTTACCATCTGAGCCATCAGGGAAGGCCAATATACATATAAGATAGTTCATATTCTAAATGGTGAGCTTATAAGATGCAATTTTTTAACATTACATCGTTATTTTTTAATTTTACCTGGAAAAGTTAGATAAGAGTAATTTCTTTATGTCACCAGTTCCCTATTTTGTGCAAGCGCCCTACACACAGAAAAAATACATTTTTCTGTATCTCTGGCCTCAGGGACCAGCACTAGGACTGCCATCTAATGATGAGCAAGACACATTCATTTCACTAAACTGAAATCCCTGAATATCACTACTGGCTTCCAATCTTCCAGGTCACTGCCTATTTAACAAGCTGTTGCACTTAACAGATTGCTAACCTCCATATTTGGTTCTGGGGTCTTTATTTTAACCATTGGAGTAGGCCTCCTCAAGGTTTTCCCTTTCCAGGAAAGATGAATAAAAGACTAAAATGTAATCGTAAAACCACCAACCCAAGACTCTTTAGAACATGTTGCCTCATTGAGATGTCTATTACAAGGGACATATCCATGTCATGCTGATGTTGATGTCACTGAGTTACTAATTCTGATGTCTATATCCCCAACCTTAACCATATTTCGCCTTCCTATAGATACTTCCTAGGTCAGTCTATGAGGTCCCTGACTTATAATCTAACAACACTGATTTTTAGCATACAATATATAGTAAAACCATAATAATCCAGTCCTTGTAACCTTCATATACTAGGGTTCTAAGAACATAGCAGTAAAGCGCCGATTTTCCAGCATTTTCCTCACTGTAGGGATCCACTCATAACTGTCCCATAAATTTGTGGGAACCCCAACCTTCTTATTTACATGTGCTAGAACCTTGCTCAGTTACATAGCTTCTGACATCTGATTTAAAAAGTTTAATATACACATAGTGTTAGGCACTTCAGTTATATCTCACTCCTTGTGACCCCATGGACTATAGCCCACCAGGTTCCTCTGTCTGTGGAATTCTCCAGGCAAGAATAATGGAATGGATTGCCATTCTCTTCTCCAGGGCAGCTCCCTGACCCAGGGATCAAACCCATGTCTCCTGCATTTCAGGCAGATTCTTTACCATCTGAGCCATCAGGGAAGGCCAATATACATATAAGATAGTTCATATTCTAAATGGTGAGCTTATAAGATGCAATTTTTTAACATTACATCGTTATTTTTTAATTTTACCTGGAAAAGTTAGATAAGAGTAATTTCTTTATGTCACCAGTTCCCTATTTTGTGCAAGCGCCCTACACACAGAAAAAATACATTTTTCTGTATCTCTGGCCTCAGGGACCAGCACTAGGACTGCCATCTAATGATGAGCAAGACACATTCATTTCACTAAACTGAAATCCCTGAATATCACTACTGGCTTCCAATCTTCCAGGTCACTGCCTATTTAACAAGCTGTTGCACTTAACAGATTGCTAACCTCCATATTTGGTTCTGGGGTCTTTATTTTAACCATTGGAGTAGGCCTCCTCAAGGTTTTCCCTTTCCAGGAAAGATGAATAAAAGACTAAAATGTAATCGTAAAACCACCAACCCAAGACTCTTTAGAACATGTTGCCTCATTGAGATGTCTATTACAAGGGACATATCCATGTCATGCTGATGTTGATGTCACTGAGTTACTAATTCTGATGTCTATATCCCCAACCTTAACCATATTTCGCCTTCCTATAGATACTTCCTAGGTCAGTCTATGAGGTCCCTGACTTATAATCTAACAACACTGATTTTTAGCATACAATATATAGTAAAACCATAATAATCCAGTCCTTGTAACCTTCATATACTAGGGTTCTAAGAACATAGCAGTAAAGCGCCGATTTTCCAGCATTTTCCTCACTGTAGGGATCCACTCATAACTGTCCCATACAGTCTGCTCTCTCTCACACTCTGGCCATATCAATCCAGAAGAATTTTGACTTCACGCTTAAGGATGCACATGGATTTACTTTCCTTTCAAAATTCTATGAAAATGTCAGTAAGTAAAGAATAAACTATATATGCCCCCACCTGAGAATAAAGCTGTTAGTGATGAGAGATATTGAGGTATTTTTATAATCAGTTAAGCAGCATGGACTGTTTGATAAATCAGAGAGAGAGAATTCCACAAGACAAAGAAAGAAAATCTGCAATTAAAGAGGAAGTTATGGATATAGAATCTAACTGGGCTGGGTTGCAGAAGTCCAATAAATGAGGGAACTGTTGCTCCAACAGCCTAGTGAGTCGTTTTACTCCTCCATCCCTAACACACATACACATTGGTAATCAGGCTGAAATCATGATTTTCTGTTTAAAATAAAACAAAGGCAGAAACCAGAGCTCAACCTTCTGTAAAGCTGTTTCCTGGTTGCTTCCTTTGTGGGGTCATTTAATGTGGTTATGGAATAACCTTGTGTCTACATTCTTCCATTGCCACAAATTAGGACAGGCTGACAAACCCTGTCCGTGGACAAAGAGAAGCCTCAACCAAGAACATTTGCATTTGCTGCTTTGATATGTTCTTCACCTAATATTCCCATGACTTTGTTCTCTCTTCTTTAAAACATTTATTTTATTTATTTATCTTTTGGGGGGTGGGGTGGATGGGGAAGGGGATGGGCGGGCCACTTCTATTGGTCTTTGATTTCTGTATTTTCATCTGTCTTTGTTCTTTGGCTCCTGTGGGCCTCCCATCGCGGTGGCCTCTGTAGTCACAGAACGCCGGCTCTGGGCGCATGCGCCCCAGAGCTCCGGCTCGGTAATTGGACACATCAGTACAGCCGCTCTGTGGCATTTGGGATCTTCCCAGGCCAGGGATCAAACCGGCACCCCTTGCACTGCAAGGTGGTGTCTTTACCCACTGGACCACCAGGGGAAGCCCCTGTTCTTTCTTCTTTAGTCCTTTGTTCTGACTGTGGTCTTACTGTAAACAAGACTTGCATAAAATAGCCACATACTTTTCTCCACTTATTGCATCTTCTACCTCCTTCTTTATTTTCACTGCCTGACACATTATTTTTATTTGTTTACCCTCTGTCTCCCCCCTACTGAAATATAAACTTCATGAGTTCAGGAACTTGATATTGGTCACCACTGATTTCCCAGTGTTGATGATGGTATCTGGCATTTAGCAGGTGTTCAACAAATATCTACTGAATGTATAAAGAAACTAATTTAGGAACATGTCAAGAAAACTCAAGATGCTAGCTAATTGTTTAGCAAGTAAAGAAAACAAGAAGCCCAGATTAGTGGAGGAATTCACAAGGACCTGAGAATAGTGTCTTCATGCAAAGTAGAACCCACTGAACATGTAACAGTAAAAAAAAAGCAATTGGAAGCTTTTGCCCACCGGGTAAAGTAAAACATTTAGAATCTCCAGAAGTAATTAAAGAAATATATGCAAGTACATCATAGTCCAAACATGAACCAAAATAAAATACATCATGATTATGAGCAATAAAGAGAAATGAAAGAGACTCTGTCTGATTTTTGAGATTAACTAATTTAGTCTCCTGTAGCACTGTTTAATGTCATCAAATCATAGACTCTCTTATTTCCTTATGACTGTATGACCCAAGATAAGAACTTTCTAAGCAGTAACTGAGTAGATTGTTCCATTCCCAGTCCAAACTAGACAGCCCCGAGTGAAGAAATGGAGAAATCATGGTCTTTCCATAGTCCATGGCTTCTTTAAGAACTGTACTGCCAGTACACAGTCATCAGCCTCTTGTGGTTTTAGCTTTAAATGGAATTAAAATTACACAAAGTATTCCTTTCTAGTCATACTAGTCACATTTCAAGTGCTCAATAGCCACATGTAACTAGTGACTACTTCTGAATGAATGACTGAATAAAACTGAACAGTGAAGAAATAAAACATTTTTACTTATCACAGAAATATCTATTGCTCCAATAGCAGGGAAGTGAGTCAAAGAAGATAGGTAATACACAAAAATAAACTCAAAATGGATTAAAGACCTAAATGTAAGACCAGAAACCATCAAACTTTTTGAGGAGAATATAGGCAAAACACTCAAGGACATAAATCAAAGCAAGATCTTCTCTGACCCACCTACTAGAATAGCGGAACTAAAAAGAAAAATGAGCATGTGGGACCTAATGAAACTTAAAAGCTTTTGTACAGCAAAAGAAATTACTAAAAAGCTGAACAGACAACCCACAGAGTGGGAGAAAATCATAGCAAATTAAACAACAAAGAATTAATATCCAAAATCTACAAGCAACTCAGACAACTCAGCACTGAAAAAATGAACAACCCAATCAAAAAATGGGAAAAGGCCATAAACAGATACCTCTCTAAAGAGGACATACAGATGGTCCAAAAACACATGAAACAATGCTCAACCTCACTTATCATTAGAGAAATGCAAATCAAAACTACAATGAGATATCACTTCACACCCATCAGAATGGCCATCATCAACAAATCGACAGACAATAAATGCTGGAGAGGGTGCGGAGAAAAGGGAACCCTCTTGCATTGTTGGTGGGAATGTAAATTGATACAGCCTCTATGGAAGACAGTATGGAGATTTCTTAAAAAACTAAAAATAGAAGCACCATACGACCCAGCAATCCCACTCTTAGTCTTCCACCCTGATGAAATTAAATCCGAAAGAAGCACCTGTACCCCCAATGCTCATTGCAGCTCTCTATACAATAGCTAGAACATGGAAGCAACCTAGATGCCCATTGATGAATGAATGGATCCAAAATCTCTGGTACATATGTACAATGGAATACTACACAGCTGTAAAAAGAAATGCAAAAGAATCATCCCTAATGAGGTGGCTGGATCTAGAACGTATCATAAAAACTGAAGTCAGTTAAAAAGAGAAGGACAAGTACAATATACTAACACATATATATGGAATCTAGTAGGATGGTGATGATGGCACATGCAGTGAAGCAATGGAGAAACAGACATGGACAGTGGACATATGGACATTGTGTGGAAGGAACAGTGGGTGGGAGGCATAAAGGAAGTAGCATGAAGGCCTGTACTATCATATGTGAAGAAAACAGCTATAGTAATTGCTCTGTGAGAAAAGGAGATCTTTTGGGGGTGCTGTGTGATGGTCTGGAGGGGTGGAATGGGGGGGGATATGCATATGACTAATCTGGGAACATACATATCTGTAAACAACAAAACTCTGTAAAAGTTAAAAGTAAAATAAAAGTTAAAAAAAAAAGAAGATAGGTAATTTTGCATCTCAGTATTTACACATGTTTGAAGAAGCAACAGGGCTGCAGTGGCCAATTTCTCAAGTAGGAAGGCATAATTTTGTAAAAAAAAAACCACAAACCAATCTCCACTTTGTTTCACACCACTCAATTTCCTGATTGCTTCCTTCATGGGGTCATTTAATGTGGTTATGGAATAACTTTCTGTCTCTGTCCTCTTTGATGGTAACCCTTAGTAATGCTAAAGATTGCTGGCTATCCTCCAGTTGTTTTGCAAAACAGCATGCTCCCATGATCAATACTATGTAAAAGTTAGCACTCATTTTCTGTTATCTGTTGTTCCTGCTTCCCTGTATTCTTGTTTAGAATTTTGAAAGACCTATGTTCTCCTTCAGAGTGATAGATTTATTTCTAAAATACAATTGGAAATAGAAAATTCTAGCTTATTTGATTATCTACTTATTTTCCATCAAAATTACTTTTCTTTCTCTACAGGAAATCACAATATGTGATTCTATATTGGATAATATTTTCATTATCAAAAGTTTTTAAGTACAGCTTATTGATTTAAGTCAAGCGATAGAAGCATTAAAAATGATTATGATTACAAAAGGGAATGTAAAGTCAGGTTAGTAACTTGAAATCAGTCACAGAAATAATCAAATGCTACATGGAGATCAAACCAGTCAATCCTAAAGGAAACCAACCCTGAATATTCTTTGGAAGGACTGATGCTAAAGTGCCAATATTTTGACCACCTAATTAATGCAAAGAGCTGACTCATTGGAAAAGACACTAATGCTAGGAAAGACTGAGGGCAGGAGGAGAAGAGGGCAACAGAGGATGAGATGGTTGGATGGCATGACTGACTCAATGGACATAAATTTGGCAAATTCCAGGAGATAGAGGAGGACAGAAAAGCTGGCAAGCTGTGGTTCACAGGGTCACAAAGAGTTGAACATGACTTAGCGACTGGACAACAAAAATGGCAAATCAGCCTCCCTTCCCCCACCAACTGACTTTACCTATAAAGCAACAGGTAGGAGGTTCTGCAAATTTATAATTTTATTATTTAAATGGTAGGTACTAAGGAGCAATATACCTGATGACAAAAACAGAAATTTATATGTACATCTCTATCTCTGTATATATTACTGAGAGCTATACGTGAAACCAGTAGAACTAAGTAACAATACAAATAAAATCAGTTGGGAAGAAGTAGTATAAATAAGGTCCTAATCTTTCACAAGTTAAGTTTATAGTTACTATTTAAAACTGATATATTGAGAAAAATAGATTTCAGCATATTCTTTAGAATAATTGTGTCAACCAAAGGTTTAGTGAGAGGAAGACAGAAAAAAAGTTTTTTCATTTAATGTTGCTTTGAACTTTATTCCTATTATCTATGCTTCTTTAAAAGAATGTAGAATTTCCAAAGCAAAACACTATTAACTGCCACATTGACTTTGTCTCTCCACACTTTTCACATTAATAAATTACTTGTTGTTGGACTTAAACTATTACGGGAAAATAAGGAACAGAAAAATATTAGGCACACATCATGTGTTCTATGGTAACAGTTTCTACATTAGTTAATTTCTAATTGGTTAAATTTCTCTAATGTACCCATAAAATACACATTGGAATGCTCTTAGAATTTAGCAACCTGAGGCAAGAAGGCAGAAATGTTGATACAATCTCTACATTGTTGAGGATACCCACTGCCATGTGTATATAAAACTGGCTTTGTTAATGATACTGGGACTGAAGCTCCATTTCTCAAATATCCCTTCCTTTTCATTAAAGAATAAGGACAGAAATGGGATAGAGGGGAAAGTATATTATTATTTGATCATGCTCACTTGGCCACAGGTGGACAAACAGATTGACCTGTCCATCCACACTAAGTAATTCCTCACTCTTTCACTTTTTGTTTATGACTTTTATTTCTTCATCCTTGGCAAAAGCAGAAAGTAAATCATGGCATTTCTTGGCTGAAAGGCAGAGAGAAACAGCTGTGACCCTTGAGATATTGTTTACTTTACTGCCTCCCGACACGCACTCAGTCACTTTTGTTGGACATGCTTGATGGCTTTCGTTCACATAGTTGGCTGTTCCGTCTGCTCCGCCAGTTGATGAAGAGACAGAGAGTGGCTGCTTTAAGCTACTTTTATTAGTTCATTCGTTAGACATTTATAAGCATCTGCTATCTGCCAGATACAAAGATGAGTACAAATAGGAACAAACCAGGTACCCTACCCTTAAGGTGCTAACAGTCTAGTAAGGGACAAGGTACCTATGAATATTAACCATTACACAATGAGTGTAAGTACCAGAAGAGGTACGAATAAAGTAACATGGCAACAACAGGAAAGAGAAAGACTTATTCTGCAGAGGAGAAGGTAGAGAAAGGCAAGATACAGGAAGATTTACAAAGTGATATTTAAATTATACCCTTGTAGTAGCCAAGAGCCAGGGTTGTAGAATCTACATGACAGTGAGAAATAAACCCCAGAAATCAGCCACAGGCACAATTACAGGCCATAAAAAGGCAGGAGGTTGAGGCAGTGTAGTGACACACGGCCCAGATCACCCCTTGAGGACCAAAGCTCTCAACCCAGCTACCAGCTGTGTGTACCTGCTGACAGCTCAAAGCTGAGCTTTTCCCCTGAAAATCACCTTCCTCCAAAGGGGTCCCAATGCCTCCATTCTCAGAGGCAGCTTGATTTATCAGCTGAAGCATGAAACTTATTTCATGTAAACGCAGGTAACTGCATTACCCTGATAGAGGGTGAATGTGGTGGGCAATCTGAGTTACGAGTTCAACCCCCTAAAGATAACAAGTCCTAATCACTAGAACCCATAAATATCACTTTATATGGAAACCAGGTCTTTATAGATGTGATTAACTTATGATTTAATGACTGAGAGATTATCTTGCATTATTAGGGTGGGCCCTAAATGGAATCATATGAGGAGAAGTGACTGTGAAGTCAGAGGCAGAAACTGGAGTGATGTGGTTGTAAGTCAAAGAATGCCAGCAACCACGTGACAGGGAAAAGGGTGGATCTTCCCCTGGAGCGTCCAGAAAGAGTGTAACCCTGGAGACACCCTGATTTTGGCTCAGTGATATCAATTTAAGGCCTCTGGCTTCTAGAATGTGAGAGAAAAAATACGTAATTTTTAAAGCCACCCATTTTATAGTCATCTGTTACAGGGACCACAGGAAAACAATACAGCACACATCGGCTGAGGCCTTCGCTGCAACTACATCTCAGTACAACTTCTTCCTCTGCCCAATCTTGTGAAACAAATTAAACCAAGTCTAAGCAGCTACTCTCTTAGGTCCTTCAGCATGGACCAGCCTTTTGTGATCTTACCTTGCTCAGTACTTTAAAATAAGTAAAAGTTTGGAAGAGAGGCAAGGGTCAGGTAGGGAAAAACATATGTAATGTGTGAGGGAACCCAGTGGATTTGGAGAAGTTCTGGGGCATTTAGGGGATATATGTATGCAAGGCTCACATACTGAAACTGCCCTCAGGGTCTCTTTATGGTCTAACCCCTACTTTGTTTCTGGCTTCCACCAAGACCAACTCTGTGGACCCACCTCACACAAGGCTTTTCATTTTATGCTCAGCTATTTGGACATCCTCCCCCAAACAGTGGTTGATACGGAAGGACTGTTTTGCTGGGGAGTAGCATGATGGACTTTGTGTATTTTAAGATCAGCTGGCTTCAGCGTGTGAATGGAGCAAAGGAAAGAAAAGCAGGGTAACAAGTTATGAAGAGTGGTAAGAATAAGAGGACATGAACTTGGAAAGCTGTTTCCTGGACTCTGAAGGGAACTTCAGAAAACAGCCATGTTCTGTTGGTGGTATCTTGAGCCCCAGAACTAAGTGTTCAGAGGCTAACAACTGGGGAAGGTGACAATGTGCCCTTGATGGTGGCTGGCAGAAAGCTGCAGGGACTTGGATCGTACTGTCTGGGTTTGAATCCCAGCTCTGTCGCTTACTCACAATATATATTTAAGCAAGTTTTATGAGCTGTGTCTACATTTCCTCATCTACACTAATGATTCTTCTCTCATGGAGTTGAGGATTAAGTGCATTAATATATGTAAAGCACTTAGAAGAATGCCTGGCACATACTGAATGCTTAATAGCACTAGTTATTATCAGCCCAGCAGTTTCCTCAAATGTTTTATAGTCAGGAGAGCTGCTTTTCATTTATCAGAGCCCTGGGATCTCAAGAAATGGTAGAGAGAAAGGAATGTATTTATTAAAGATGCTGATTAAAATTGGGAAAGATATACTGCTACAAGGGACTTCATCCTCGGCCCAGCCCCCAGCCCCGGTTTTCTCCTTCCCCATCCCCATAAAAGGAGTATAGGCTCCAAGGTTAGACTGGGCATAGGCCAATCTTGTGAAACAAATTAAACCAAGTCTAAGCAGCTACTCTCTTAGGTCCTTCAGCATGGACCAGCCTTTTGTGATCTTACCTTGCTCAGTACTTTAAAATAAGTAAAAGTTTGGAAGAGAGGCAAGGGTCAGGTAGGGAAAAACATATGTAATGTGTGAGGGAACCCAGTGGATTTGGAGAAGTTCTGGGGCATTTAGGGGATATATGTATGCAAGGCTCACATACTGAAACTGCCCTCAGGGTCTCTTTATGGTCTAACCCCTACTTTGTTTCTGGCTTCCACCAAGACCAACTCTGTGGACCCACCTCACACAAGGCTTTTCATTTTATGCTCAGCTATTTGGACATCCTCCCCCAAACAGTGGTTGATACGGAAGGACTGTTTTGCTGGGGAGTAGCATGATGGACTTTGTGTATTTTAAGATCAGCTGGCTTCAGCGTGTGAATGGAGCAAAGGAAAGAAAAGCAGGGTAACAAGTTATGAAGAGTGGTAAGAATAAGAGGACATGAACTTGGAAAGCTGTTTCCTGGACTCTGAAGGGAACTTCAGAAAACAGCCATGTTCTGTTGGTGGTATCTTGAGCCCCAGAACTAAGTGTTCAGAGGCTAACAACTGGGGAAGGTGACAATGTGCCCTTGATGGTGGCTGGCAGAAAGCTGCAGGGACTTGGATCGTACTGTCTGGGTTTGAATCCCAGCTCTGTCGCTTACTCACAATATATATTTAAGCAAGTTTTATGAGCTGTGTCTACATTTCCTCATCTACACTAATGATTCTTCTCTCATGGAGTTGAGGATTAAGTGCATTAATATATGTAAAGCACTTAGAAGAATGCCTGGCACATACTGAATGCTTAATAGCACTAGTTATTATCAGCCCAGCAGTTTCCTCAAATGTTTTATAGTCAGGAGAGCTGCTTTTCATTTATCAGAGCCCTGGGATCTCAAGAAATGGTAGAGAGAAAGGAATGTATTTATTAAAGATGCTGATTAAAATTGGGAAAGATATACTGCTACAAGGGACTTCATCCTCGGCCCAGCCCCCAGCCCCGGTTTTCTCCTTCCCCATCCCCAGTAAGAAGGGGAGCTGGGCATAGGAACTCCATATGGTTAGAACTAAAGGGTCCTCACAGTCATCAAGGTAAGTCTCCACCCATCCAAGGCTGGGTTCCTACTACAGCCTGCCTCATCCTTTCGTTCCAGAACTGAATTTGAACAGCAAGAGGAAACATACCGTTCCCAGCATCACAAAGCCCACACTGTCATAAATTAGCATATATATATATATATATATATATATATATATATATATATAAATACATATATGTATGTGTATGTATATGAAAATGTTAGTCGCTCAGTTGTGTCTGACTCTGTGTAACCCCATGAACTATCACCCACCAGGTTCCTCGGTTCATAGAATTTTCCAGGCAAGAATACTGGAGTGGGTGGCCATTCCCTTCTCCAGGGGATCTTCCCAGCCCAGGGATCAAACCAGGGTTTCCTATTCTGCAGGCAGATTCTTTACCTGTAGAGTGGTCTGAGCCACTCTGTGCTCAAATAAATGGCACAATAGAAGTTGTGTGGAGGGGGCTGGGGGTACTAATCTACCTTGGAGCAAGTAGACAATGTTTCACTAAGAGAATTATATCTGCAATGTATCTTAACAGGATGGCGCTTTGTTGCTAGCCACAGAAGCTAGGGACACATATTTGATGCAGAGCGGACAACCCACTGAGACACAGAATCTGGAAAGAGTCTAGCTCATGGAAACTCTCCATAGCTGGAATATAATTTGAAGAGTAGAAGAGGCAGAGTAGAGAGAGGAAGGGACAGAAGTTTAGGCAGAGGAAATGGGTGGCAAATCCTTTAAAGCAGTGCTAAGGTCTTTTTAACTATCCTGAAGGCAAGAGGAGAATTTGAAGATTCCTAAGAAGAGAAGCCACAATTCGACTAGTAGTTTAGAATGTCTTTGTGGCACAATTACAGATGAAATAGAGCAGGACAATTGCAAATTCAACTGGACATATTGAAATGAGGATGTGAATCCTCTTTGAGACATAAAATTTGAAACCATAGTAATAATGCAAATATTATCCCAACTCCTAAAAACGTAAAATCTAAGACATGACACAATTAAGTGCATTCCTCAGGACTGCCCATTTATTCAGAGGACTTTTGATTTATAAATTTTATGTTTGCTGCTTCCAGAGCAATATTTTATAGACATGAAAGTTCAGAAGACATGTTTGCTCAAAACAAATTGAGAAATGAAAAGATTAAGCTAAGAAAACTGCTTTTTTTGTTTCAGTGTGAATGTCTAGAAAAGTAAAGTGTATATTGTCTGAAAAGAATTGCTCTATCAATCTCTACAACTGTTTCTGCTCCTGTGAAAACTCTGTGTGCATTACTCAACATATGTGCCCATCAATCTCTACTAGTTGGAGCTGAGGGTTAGTCTGGTAAAATTTCCCAATAGAATAACAAGTGCTAAAATGTCACTTCCTAAAACTGAGAATTTTATTCAACAAAAGTAAATTTACAGCTCAAGTTTGGAATTGAAAACAAAAGGAAAACTTAATCAAGATGTATTTTTGAAGTGAAATGCATTAATAGTGTTTCACAGATATTTTTTTTCCTAAAGTTATTAGGCATTAAAATGTGTGCTTTTATGTTAAAAGTGGATTGCTTGTTTATAATAAAACACTGACAATTAAGTATAAAGGAGAAAATAAAAATTATTCATAAAGGCAAGATCTATAAAGAACTATCATAAATATTTCACACACTTCTTTCATGCACATACATAATATTGTATATTTATCATGTATTTATATTCATTTAAATTATGCCATGAGCATTTCCTATAATAGTCAATGTTCTCTGAAAACAATATTTTAGTAGCTATATAACACTGTACCATAAGGCTATTCCATAAATTATGCAACAATTAACTTACAAGTGAGCATTAACGTTGCTTCTAATTTTCTATATTTTAAGAGCTCTATAATGTTGATTTTTGTACATGAATCACTTCTCACATCTCTACATCTCTGGTGACTTTCTAAGGGTGGAATCCTAGAATTGGAAATGTTGGGTCAAAGCTTTTTTTTTTCCCAAACTTTTGCCACTTACTGCCAAACTGCTTTCTGGTCCGTTTTTACTAATTTATAGTTGCACTAGACGTGCACAGCTTGAGTGACAAAACATAATATATAATTAATAATTCTTTTTTCCTTATTAAATTTGAAGTGAGGTTTGTTTCTTGATACATATTGGACAACTATACTCCATGAATTGCTTTTCTCTATCTTATTACCAGCTTTATATTGGGGTATTGGTCTTCATCATCTCCTTCTTTTGAATTAATGGAGAAAGGGAATTTTCTTTGTATTATAGATGCTTTGGGATGCTCATGAATGCCCCTAATAGGGGAGTTTGGGCTTTCTTTCTTCTCTGCAAGCTGGTTAAGTTATTGATCTGGACTCTAGATCATGTTGCCAGTTGGGAGCCTATTAAGGACACCTGAGTTAAGGTCAAGACTATGATGTGCATAATTATATTATATTCATGCTTAATCTTTTTAGTCTCTGTCATCATTGTTGAGAAACAGAATTTGCTGTTATGCTTATTCTAAATATTGGCAATGTGAAATCAAAACACAAAATTAAATCTCTATCAAAAATTTAAGAAAACTAAATATATGCTTCAAATAATATTTAACAACGAAGAGCCTATAACTTATACTAGTTATTCAGTACTAAAAAATGTAATGTGCCTTTCATTTTCAACATGTTAATTTGTAGCTCTCTTATAAATGTTTGGGAGAGAAAGAAAAGATGACAAGAAAGCTAAGTAGAAATGACAGACTAAGGCATTATGCTTAACATGCACAGAAGTCACCAGAGGACACGTTCTCCTATATTACTTTATTGAAAGAGAAGCATAATATTTTCTTCATATACTCCAAATTAAATGACTAAATTTTAAAGTCTATGATCCCTACATATAACAGAGAATTGAGGTTTAATCCAGAATAAAAGCTGACTCTTCCCGTTTAAGAGAGCCAGTCAACCCTCCTGGAAAGATGGCTAATGCCCCAAGGCACCTGGACTCTCTGAGGGGCTGGGGGGTGTCTGGTGTTTTGCTTCAATTCTAACGACCCCAGCACAGAACAGGGAACATAAAGCATGTGTGCACACATAACGAAAATATTGAATTTACACAAGGGGAAATGTTCTCATTGCATTTTCTATCATAACCATGTCTTTTCTTCTTCATGTTCAGATTGGAAGATAAATTTCCTCCTCTTTTGAAGGTTACCTGTTGGTATTATTATTCTATTTGAGTCTTTGTTACACTGTAAGATGGAGAAGGCAATGCAACCAACTCCGGTATTCTTGTCTGGAAAGTGCCACGGACAGAGGAGCCTGGTAGACAACAGTCCACGGGGTCACAAGAGCTGGACATGACTCTGACAATAAACCACCAATCACAGTTTAAGAAGTAACATTTATTTCTTTTGCCAAGGTCACTAGACACACAGATGAGGGAAACATCTCGACTATGATAAACATTTGCTGTTTGAGATCCTCACACAGATGACACAACTGTAGGGATTGTGTGTGCATGTAAACACCTTAATCACAAGGTCCAAAGGGGCAATTCTGTCTCACCTCTATCTGGCTTCCTTGAATTCTATGGAAAATTCTGTTTTAATAAGAGTGCTCTTTTTTAAGAATGCCTCTTCTGGTAAAAGGGTTAGTGCGTCTTCAGTTGTATACAGGCTGTACCATGTTAGGTGGAATTATAACCTTATTATTGCTTTGGATCCAAGTGCTGAGTTGACAGAGGGTGGAAATGTGATAGTTCAGTTCATATGTCAACTTTCTGGATCAGCGGATGCCAAGATACTTGATGAAATATTATTTTGGGGTTTATCTGTGAGAGTGTTTCTGGATAAAATTAAGATCTGAGTCAATGATTTAGTAGATTACCCTCCCCAGCGTGGATGGTCATTACCTAATCCAGTGAGGGACTGAAGAGAACAAAAAGACTTTAGACAGAGGGAGTTGCCCCTCTTTTCTGCCTATTGTTTGTGGAGGGCTTTTCATTTACTTTTCTGTCCTCAAACTTGGATTTACATCATCAGCTCCGCTGGTTTTCAGGCCTTTGATTCCAAGGGATTCACACCGCAAGCCTTCCTAGGTCCCCAGCTTATACATAGTGGGCTGTGGGCCTTCTTTGCCTCCATAATTGTTTCAGTCAGTTCCTCATAATAAATCTCCTTTTATATACTATTGGTTCTGTTTCTCTGGAGAACCCTAACTAACACAGACACCATAAATAGTCATTCTCTTGTACTGCTGGTAAATTGCTGCAGTCTTTCTGCAAGAGAATCTGTGAGTATATTTCAAATGCTTTAAAAATAGCCATGCTCTTTAAGATAACAATTCTACATCTAGGAAGTTAGCCAGTAGAAGTATTTATGGATGAATTTACAGATTTCTCCACATGAATGGACATCTCAGTATAGTTTAGAAAACAATAAAACTGGACACAACTTAAATGTCTAGTTATTGGGGATTTATCAGGGAATTATTTTATCCAGCTATACTATAAAGGCTATTTTTTGACACAAATGGATACTCTCATATTAGTCTTCTGTAACATGTAGTTATAAAATAGCATGTACTTATGATGCCATTTTTATGCTTAATTTTTGACACAAACTTGGTTTCCTATAGAAAATGGAGTTCTGTTTAAAGTCACAGGTGTGAACAAGGAGAGAGCAAAGATGGGATTCCTCTCAGAAATGAAAAGTAAGTTTATAACCATCACCAGTATGAGCCACTAGGGAAGTCTCTCCAAGGGTCTGTCTTTATACATCTATAAAGGTATAAAGGTCAGGAACTTCATTTTAAATGCTGTTTTAAAACCTCAGAACTTTTGTCCTTTATCTTTTCAAATACTGCCTCACTATTTCCCCACAGTAATCATTCACTTATTTAACACATTTTTAAGTACCTATTATGTGCCAGGTTCTTTTCTAGGTGCCAAGGCATGAGCCATGAAGAAAACAGTCATTATTCTCATGCAAACATGTTCAGATTCACAATAATTGATATAAAACAGTCTAAGGAGCCAACCAGTTACAGATGCTATGGAAAAAATAAAAGCAGAACAAAGAAACAGAGAAAGCAGCCTCTCTGATTAGCTGACATTCAAATAAAAGCCCCAAAGGAAATGAGGAGGTGGGCTAGGCTGAGTTCCAGGGAGAAAGAAGTAGCACCGCAAGCAAAGATAAGAGTAAGGACAAGGGCCCTGAGTTAGGAGTGTGCTTAGTGGGTTCGGACCAGCAAGAAGATCAAAGAAGTAAGAACAGAGTAAAGCAAAGGCGGAATGGAAGAGACAAAATTAGAGCGGTAAGAGAGAGTCAGACAACTTATCAAGATGAGGGTTAGTGTGGAAATTCTTCAATTATGAAGGCTTACATTCAAGTTCTGCAAGAATGCAAGGATCTGGATCAAATCTATACAATTCTCATTGAGTCTGAGGTGAAGAGAATCCCTAAAGGCAATGGCTGCCAAGAGGTAAGCAAAACAAGGTCAATATTTAGGTCTATTGACAGGTGTGAAAGGTATCTGGAGACAGTTCTGAGGCCAAGAAGGTGAGACTGGGGTTTCCTTGAAACTCCAACTGGTTCAGAAATAATCTGTGTCATGTGTAAGATTTCTGAAACTATGTTAGGAAAGGTGAGTGTTCTCAAGCATGAAGAATGAATGTTCTCCGGCTCATTCTTATTGTTTGTTAGTTTCTTTGCTTTTCTTTCAAAGAATATGCATGTAGAGACTTGCAATAGCTCACTACAGAGGAAAGGAGTCATTTGAATTTTTTTCCTAGACTCGGAAATGATCCAGATTATTTGGCAGCCTGACTTCCTCCAGCATGCATGGTATCTGCATTTTAATATACTGTGAGTAGACACAACTATCTTCTTTTATTCCTTTCCTCTACAAAGTAGTTATTCCCATCAGAGGATAAAAAAAACTTAAAATGAAATCTCTAATGGAAATCAGACCAACTAATTGAAATAAAAATTAAAAGAACTCATAACCTCAAGATGTATGTGTAATAGAGTGAAATGATACACCCCTGCTCTTTCAGAAAAGATGCATTTTACAAATAAAAGCAGAACAAACATGTTCAGATTCACAATAATTGATATAAAACAGTCTAAGGAGCCAACCAGTTACAGATGCTATGGAAAAAATAAAAGCAGAACAAAGAAACAGAGAAAGCAGCCTCTCTGATTAGCTGACATTCAAATAAAAGCCCCAAAGGAAATGAGGAGGTGGGCTAGGCTGAGTTCCAGGGAGAAAGAAGTAGCACCGCAAGCAAAGATAAGAGTAAGGACAAGGGCCCTGAGTTAGGAGTGTGCTTAGTGGGTTCGGACCAGCAAGAAGATCAAAGAAGTAAGAACAGAGTAAAGCAAAGGCGGAATGGAAGAGACAAAATTAGAGCGGTAAGAGAGAGTCAGACAACTTATCAAGATGAGGGTTAGTGTGGAAATTCTTCAATTATGAAGGCTTACATTCAAGTTCTGCAAGAATGCAAGGATCTGGATCAAATCTATACAATTCTCATTGAGTCTGAGGTGAAGAGAATCCCTAAAGGCAATGGCTGCCAAGAGGTAAGCAAAACAAGGTCAATATTTAGGTCTATTGACAGGTGTGAAAGGTATCTGGAGACAGTTCTGAGGCCAAGAAGGTGAGACTGGGGTTTCCTTGAAACTCCAACTGGTTCAGAAATAATCTGTGTCATGTGTAAGATTTCTGAAACTATGTTAGGAAAGGTGAGTGTTCTCAAGCATGAAGAATGAATGTTCTCCGGCTCATTCTTATTGTTTGTTAGTTTCTTTGCTTTTCTTTCAAAGAATATGCATGTAGAGACTTGCAATAGCTCACTACAGAGGAAAGGAGTCATTTGAATTTTTTTCCTAGACTCGGAAATGATCCAGATTATTTGGCAGCCTGACTTCCTCCAGCATGCATGGTATCTGCATTTTAATATACTGTGAGTAGACACAACTATCTTCTTTTATTCCTTTCCTCTACAAAGTAGTTATTCCCATCAGAGGATAAAAAAAACTTAAAATGAAATCTCTAATGGAAATCAGACCAACTAATTGAAATAAAAATTAAAAGAACTCATAACCTCAAGATGTATGTGTAATAGAGTGAAATGATACACCCCTGCTCTTTCAGAAAAGATGCATTGCTATGAATGCTGCCCAAACAAGAAATGAAACTTCAAAATATTGGCATCTAAAAAACAGAGATAAACCAAGGGGTGGAAAACATTCCATGTAGATGTGCTATATCATGTTCACCACAAACACCTTAAGATTTGTTAATTCATTAAACATTATTGGATATATCTTCTGTGCCAAGGACTGTGCTTGGCACGAGGATAACTCAGTCTGGTAGGGAAGGCTGGTAAGTGAACTCTCTGTATTATAAACATGATGAAAGAAGTAAGTTCCCAGAGTGGGGAGTTATCGTAGAAACAGAAAAGACTCCAGAACTGGGAAAGGTTTCCTAAGAAAGAGATTTCTTGGGAAGCCTGAAATTCAGGATTTGAAGGATGATGCAGCAGGAAAATCCTTGGAGAAGTCAAGAGACCTATGTTCCAGTATGAATTCTAGTGTTAATGAAACCTGTGACTTGAAAAGCCATGGGAAATATGCATGAAGGGAAGAGACAGGAAAAGCAAGGATGCTATGAATGTAAAGAATGGTTGACACAGTTGGATGGTGAAGACAGCAGCCTTGAGGACAGTGGCTGGAAGCCCTCTGACCAGCCATGCCTGGGAAGCTGCTTACACTGGGTTTGCAGGACTCAAGAGAGGCAGTGCTGGAACATTAGCATTTTTCCTGCTTGTCCTCTCTTTTCTATGACTTTTACAACTCCTAAGAATTTTTGAAAACAAAGTGAGCAAGCTGCCTTTAACCTATTGCAGGACTCAAGAGTAGGGATGAATATTGGCTAGCGTTTTTAAAAACTTCCTACTCACAGAGGAAAGGAGTCATTTGAATTTTTTCCTAGACTCGAAATGATCCAGATTATTTGGCAGCCTGACTTCCTCCAGCATGCATGGTATCTGCATTTTAATATACTGTGAGTAGACACAACTATCTTCTTTTATTCCTTTCCTCTACAAAGTAGTTATTCCCATCAGAGGATAAAAAAAACTTAAAATGAAATCTCTAATGGAAATCAGACCAACTAATTGAAATAAAAATTAAAAGAACTCATAACCTCAAGATGTATGTGTAATAGAGTGAAATGATACACCCCTGCTCTTTCAGAAAAGATGCATTGCTATGAATGCTGCCCAAACAAGAAATGAAACTTCAAAATATTGGCATCTAAAAAACAGAGATAAACCAAGGGGTGGAAAACATTCCATGTAGATGTGCTATATCATGTTCACCACAAACACCTTAAGATTTGTTAATTCATTAAACATTATTGGATATATCTTCTGTGCCAAGGACTGTGCTTGGCACGAGGATAACTCAGTCTGGTAGGGAAGGCTGGTAAGTGAACTCTCTGTATTATAAACATGATGAAAGAAGTAAGTTCCCAGAGTGGGGAGTTATCGTAGAAACAGAAAAGACTCCAGAACTGGGAAAGGTTTCCTAAGAAAGAGATTTCTTGGGAAGCCTGAAATTCAGGATTTGAAGGATGATGCAGCAGGAAAATCCTTGGAGAAGTCAAGAGACCTATGTTCCAGTATGAATTCTAGTGTTAATGAAACCTGTGACTTGAAAAGCCATGGGAAATATGCATGAAGGGAAGAGACAGGAAAAGCAAGGATGCTATGAATGTAAAGAATGGTTGACACAGTTGGATGGTGAAGACAGCAGCCTTGAGGACAGTGGCTGGAAGCCCTCTGACCAGCCATGCCTGGGAAGCTGCTTACACTGGGTTTGCAGGACTCAAGAGAGGCAGTGCTGGAACATTAGCATTTTTCCTGCTTGTCCTCTCTTTTCTATGACTTTTACAACTCCTAAGAATTTTTGAAAACAAAGTGAGATCTAACCTATTGATCTTTTTTCAATAGGTAGTCCCAGAATTTAGTGTAACGCATTCACCCAGTGAGTGTGAGTGATCGTCATTCAGTCATGTCCTACTCTGTGACAGCAAGGACTGTAGCCTGCCAGGCTCCTCTCTCCATCAGATTCTCCAGGCAAGAATACTGGAGTGGGTTGTCATTTCCTTCTCCAGGGACATCCATCCAAGTTCCTTATTAAACATGTAGACCACTGGATCTTACCTCAAGATTGCTGAACCAGAATATTTGGCACTGGAGTTTGGAAAGCTGGATTTTACTACACTTATTAGGTGATTTGACTGCACCAGCTCATCCTGGTTCACCCATTTCATCTTCCCTGCCATTCAAAGCAGCCGGTACCATATTTATACTAAACAGGGACATGGTGGGATTGAACCCATGGCTGTTAGTCCACAGTTGAGTGGGCTTTCTACTCCATTGTGTAATTTACTATTTTTAATTCAATGATTTAAACTTAGTGTTTTCATAAATAATTCAGAGTAATTAGGTTGTTAAGAAGCAAAATAGGAACTTAAGTTGTACATACTATAATATTTTTGTTTTATCTGTTAGCAAAAAACTCAAACATCAAAAATATTTAATCTCCAATACTTTGGCCACCTGATGCAAAGAACTGACTCATTGGGAAAGATCCTGATGCTGGGAAAGATTGAAGGGAAAAGGAAAAGGGGATGGCCGAGGATAAGATGGTTAGCATCACCGACTCAAGGACATAAGAGACTTGAGAGATGGCAGAGGAGAGAGACCTATGTTCCAGTATGAATTCTAGTGTTAATGAAACCTGTGACTTGAAAAGCCATGGGAAATATGCATGAAGGGAAGAGACAGGAAAAGCAAGGATGCTATGAATGTAAAGAATGGTTGACACAGTTGGATGGTGAAGACAGCAGCCTTGAGGACAGTGGCTGGAAGCCCTCTGACCAGCCATGCCTGGGAAGCTGCTTACACTGGGTTTGCAGGACTCAAGAGAGGCAGTGCTGGAACATTAGCATTTTTCCTGCTTGTCCTCTCTTTTCTATGACTTTTACAACTCCTAAGAATTTTTGAAAACAAAGTGAGATCTAACCTATTGATCTTTTTTCAATAGGTAGTCCCAGAATTTAGTGTAACGCATTCACCCAGTGAGTGTGAGTGATCGTCATTCAGTCATGTCCTACTCTGTGACAGCAAGGACTGTAGCCTGCCAGGCTCCTCTCTCCATCAGATTCTCCAGGCAAGAATACTGGAGTGGGTTGTCATTTCCTTCTCCAGGGACATCCATCCAAGTTCCTTATTAAACATGTAGACCACTGGATCTTACCTCAAGATTGCTGAACCAGAATATTTGGCACTGGAGTTTGGAAAGCTGGATTTTACTACACTTATTAGGTGATTTGACTGCACCAGCTCATCCTGGTTCACCCATTTCATCTTCCCTGCCATTCAAAGCAGCCGGTACCATATTTATACTAAACAGGGACATGGTGGGATTGAACCCATGGCTGTTAGTCCACAGTTGAGTGGGCTTTCTACTCCATTGTGTAATTTACTATTTTTAATTCAATGATTTAAACTTAGTGTTTTCATAAATAATTCAGAGTAATTAGGTTGTTAAGAAGCAAAATAGGAACTTAAGTTGTACATACTATAATATTTTTGTTTTATCTGTTAGCAAAAAACTCAAACATCAAAAATATTTAATCTCCAATACTTTGGCCACCTGATGCAAAGAACTGACTCATTGGGAAAGATCCTGATGCTGGGAAAGATTGAAGGGAAAAGGAAAAGGGGATGGCCGAGGATAAGATGGTTAGCATCACCGACTCAAGGGACATGAATTGGAGCAAACTTCGAGAGATGGCAGAGGACAGAGAAGCCTAGTATACTGCAGTGCATGGAGTCACAAAGAGTCAGATACAACTTAGTGACTTAACAACAACAACAAAAATATTTACAGTATTGAAAGGAAATACAACCAAATGTTAGCTACTTTTGCCTTTGTGAGGCAAAAATGCTGTCATTATTCATCTCTTTTTCCATACTTTGTATCCTCCAAAACAAGCAAATATTTCATGATCTAAAATAACAGTAACTTCATTTAGCTTGGGATAAAATTAAAATTGAAATGTCTAAAGCTGTAAGTGACCCTCAGAGAACTTTCAAAGTCTCTAGTAAATTGTGTTTTAAAGATTTAACCGTCTCTATTGGCTCTGGCTTCCCAGATGGTATAGATCTGCTCAGTGATCCCTGACCTCATTTGATTTCTGAAAATGTCCTCTGATCAAACTTTGCCCTACTTTTCCTGAAAAATTAAGTTATCAGAAATTGACTCATGGATGCAAAAAGATTTGGAAGGTTTCAATTTGGGAGATGAATAAAAGTCACAGGGAGTAATGTCTGTTCATTTCTAAAACTCTGTAAATCTTTGTGAGAAGTTTTAAAGGCAGGCTTTTAAATTCTTGAACCAGGATTTAAAAGTTAATGAGAATAAGAAGAAATTAACATATTCTTCCCATATAGAGATAAAGTTAAATTTTTTAAATATTTCAGTTTTATTTTGGTAACTTTTAATTATGAACTGACATTTTTTACCTTTTTTAAAAATTTTACATAATATACTCCTATTACATACAATTTCAAAAATAAAAACATTACTCATAGTTCTACTGTATATTAATAATATAGTGAATTATCTACAGTCTATGCATCAGTGTTCAGTTGTGTCAGACTCTTTGCAACTCCACAGACTGCAACTCACCAGGTTCCTCTGTCTACGGGACTTCCTAGGCAAGAATACTGGAGCGGGTTGCCATTTCCTCCTCCAAGGGAATTCTTCCAACCCAGGGGTTGAATCCTCATCTCCTGCAGCTCCTGCATTGGCAGGTAGATTCTTTACCACTGAGCCATAGGACTGTGATTAATTACATATAATTTGGATTCTTATAATTTTTTATAATGTCCTAACACAGGTATTTTTCATGTTGCTAAATAGGCTTTCAAAATACCATTGAACCAAGAGATTTCTGATGCTAAAATCATCACAGCACTAATTTGTTTTGTTCAGATAATGAATCTACTTCAAAATATGCTTTTGGTCTCACAACACATTTAAATATTTAAGAGAAGTTGCATGCTATTTTCCATTGTCCAATGACATAATGACTCATATCTAGATGTAACAGTGATAAGGGGGCAGTATAAGTCTATGTGGAAAAAAACTTATTTTTAGCTCTCTTGAAGACATCCATCCAGTCAATAGAGATTCATAGAAAAGAGTTTATGACTAAATAATCACAGCAGTTTCTTAAACAGAAAGCCTAACGTGATAAAAAATGAGTTTGGCCAAATATTTGTGATTCTAATTTGAGAACTAATTCAAGGACTCTTCCTACTCTCCCCTCCCACACTAGGAGCTGCATCTCCTTTAAAGTCTGGAATCATGTTTAGAAAACAGATATCTATTAGGCTTTGAAAATCGTAGACAACTTTTATAGTGAGCTGAGCCCTGAAATATTACCAGATGGACACAGACTCTCTAAACATCTGGGTCCTGATGTACCACCTGGAGACCTCCCTATTTATTCCTCATAAATTGGATGGCATCTAAAGCTAGATAAACCCTTCACATGGAGACAGAACAAAGCAAAATATTCTGCAAAAAATGATGGAGCAGGTAATTACTGGTCATACCTAACACTGGTTAGTAGAAGGCACTGACGGTGCCTCATTTTGGAGACCAGAGATAATAGTCCCAGGAAACTGAAGCCCAGTTACCTTACTCATCCAGTAGGGAGCTGATTAGAGCTGTGATGGTTCAGTTAAAACTCACAAAAAAACTCCCCAAGCAATTTTTACATTAAATTTCCCTTTTTTCTCCCATAGTGATATATGCTCTTTATATTTAAACTTAAATTGCCCCACATCAATCATCTAAGAGTTCACTCTGGACTTTAGAAAAGATAATAGCTTATTCACAAAACAAGCAGAGTGCAAAGTGGCTCTCTTCCCTAACTCTAAATTCAATTCATCATGCCATATCTTGAAATCACCCACTGGGAGAGTACTTTAAACCACAGAAACCAGTCAGCACTTTAAATCAGAACCCTTACCCCCAGCCCCAGGGACTTGTCTGGCTAGAGCACTGTCTGTAGAGTTCTGTGTATGGCTAAAGTGTGAGCATGGTCTGATAATCACACACTTGGTGGTATCGATCGTAACACAAATGTCCTTAATTGGCTCTCACTGGCAGTATGATCTGGAGTCTAGACACAACAGCATACACAGCTTGCAAAGAAAAATGAAAGCCAAATTTCCCATTTAGGAGCATTTCAACGCAGAGAAAACCCCCTTCCTCCCTAATTCAAAGGAGAAGACAACAAAGGTGAAGAATGCAGGAGGAGGAGGAAACACAGGAAGTGGAGAGGAAGAGCAAGAAAAGGGAATAAGAACTAGGAAGATGAAAAAAGGCTTGTCAAATTCCTGCTTCTTCCACAGTGACCAAAACGCATGATCATTATTCATCCTTTGTTTCAAAGGCACTTTTACTATGCATTTTACTTCTCATCTCTTTCCTTTTATACCAGCATTAGACAACCTTATTAGCTGCCGTACTACCAGTACAGAAACATTCTGGACCGTGCTTTACTTTTGCATCTCAAAATCCCAGACTACTCACTCCCTTGAGTACCCTAAACTCCATAATGACACATAATAAAATGCCCTGTTTCTAAGAATCATAATAAGGGATTCTCAGACATAAAAGGAGAAATCACAGGCAAAATAAGATGAGATAAGTATTGCTCTTGGAGAGACCAAAGGTGTAAATCAAAACTTCACTGACGGTGCCTCATTTTGGAGACCAGAGATAATAGTCCCAGGAAACTGAAGCCCAGTTACCTTACTCATCCAGTAGGGAGCTGATTAGAGCTGTGATGGTTCAGTTAAAACTCACAAAAAAACTCCCCAAGCAATTTTTACATTAAATTTCCCTTTTTTCTCCCATAGTGATATATGCTCTTTATATTTAAACTTAAATTGCCCCACATCAATCATCTAAGAGTTCACTCTGGACTTTAGAAAAGATAATAGCTTATTCACAAAACAAGCAGAGTGCAAAGTGGCTCTCTTCCCTAACTCTAAATTCAAATCATCATGCCATATCTTGAAATCACCCACTGGGAGAGTACTTTAAACCACAGAAACCAGTCAGCACTTTAAATCAGAACCCTTACCCCCAGCCCCAGGGACTTGTCTGGCTAGAGCACTGTCTGTAGAGTTCTGTGTATGGCTAAAGTGTGAGCATGGTCTGATAATCACACACTTGGTGGTATCGATCGTAACACAAATGTCCTTAATTGGCTCTCACTGGCAGTATGATCTGGAGTCTAGACACAACAGCATACACAGCTTGCAAAGAAAAATGAAAGCCAAATTTCCCATTTAGGAGCATTTCAACGCAGAGAAAACCCCCTTCCTCCCTAATTCAAAGGAGAAGACAACAAAGGTGAAGAATGCAGGAGGAGGAGGAAACACAGGAAGTGGAGAGGAAGAGCAAGAAAAGGGAATAAGAACTAGGAAGATGAAAAAAGGCTTGTCAAATTCCTGCTTCTTCCACAGTGACCAAAACGCATGATCATTATTCATCCTTTGTTTCAAAGGCACTTTTACTATGCATTTTACTTCTCATCTCTTTCCTTTTATACCAGCATTAGACAACCTTATTAGCTGCCGTACTACCAGTACAGAAACATTCTGGACCGTGCTTTACTTTTGCATCTCAAAATCCCAGACTACTCACTCCCTTGAGTACCCTAAACTCCATAATGACACATAATAAAATGCCCTGTTTCTAAGAATCATAATAAGGGATTCTCAGACATAAAAGGAGAAATCACAGGCAAAATAAGATGAGATAAGTATTGCTCTTGGAGAGACCAAAGGTTTAAATCAAATTCATTATAAAGCTGGCTTTCAGAAAAGTAAATTTCTAATTAAACTACTGACCTGACTCCAGTTTCTAAAAGACCCTTATTATAGTTCTTCTCAGTTTAACACTAGTCAAATATTCACATCAATTTAAATATACTCTATTGAGATTTTCTGAATATCAGATACATAGCCAAATGATATATCCAAATTTCTCATTCAGGCAGTTCAGATTAGATGGTTTCAGAAACTGTATCAATGGTATAGCACATACTCAGCAATTTTAAGTTACAGGATGATTTCTAGAAATCCATGTATACTTCTAAGTATTTTTGGCATTCCCATGAATCAGAACAAAAAGAAGGTGAAGGTGAAACACAGGCACTATAATTTGCAGTCTGCACTATATTTCAGGTGGATTTCGGCTTTGATATTATGTTCAGACGAGGACAATAAGTAATTTTTAGTTACCCTCGGTAATTTCATAGAAATTTTTCTAATAAAAAGAAAGAGCAGAAAATATAAGTCCCCAGTCAGGTAGAGATTTTGTTCTATATATTTTATTGACTAATATACTCCTACTGTTTAGGACAGCACTTGAGAGAATAGACAAGTAAATATTTGTTGGCTGAATAATTAAATAAATGAACAGAAATTTCAGATTAGCAGCTTGGCTCTCTTTCTATAGATTTCACTGCAGTTTGATTGAACTCCCCAGGTTGTATTTTTCTTGATAAATGTACATTTCTGCCACAGAGAGGCAAAGGAAATCTATAGTCACAATTCAAATTTCACAATTCTACAATTTAACTGGATTTTCATTAAAAACCTCTTTCATCTAAATTAAGTTCATCACATCAGAAAATCCCTTTGCCAAGGAACATTCCCAACAAAAATCATATCAAGAAGTCATTTTATATTATAATCTTGCTTATTAATATTTCTATGCTATTTATTTCTGTCACTTCTTTTTCTCTGTTCACAAAAGTACTGTCAATCAACACAAACAAAGGAATGGCAACAAAAAAACAGTTTTCAGTTTCCCAAGGAATGGCCCATATCCTTTTGCTAAGCATCTGAATTCACTCCCTCTGGCTGGTCAGCAATCTTGAGCAGCTATGGATTCACCTGAACACAAAGAAGCACTCATTTATTAAAATAATTTCTGAAAAGAAGAAGAAATACCCTATTTGGTTCTGGGAGCCTTTTAGGAAATGTGTCATGAAACTAGTTAGAGAATACTTTAAGAGCATGCATATTTGAGAAAGAGAATTAACTTAATTGTCTGTCAGTCAGCATCTTAATTGTATCATTAATTAATGCTAATTACTTGATGAAGTATTTATAACTGTGTACATATTCTATTATCTGTGATCACACTTAGGCATAATTTCTTTAAAATTAAGCCTGTCCACAGATGCCAACAAATGAAAATATGTAAAAATTATCTGTGCTAATCTTCAGGAAGATCAAAACATATGAAATTAGACCTTTTATTTTGAAAATTAAATTCTAAACTCCCCTTTCCAAAATAAGAAGTTAACACTTTTCCTTCATTGAAAATAAGAAAATATGATTCAGAGCTTCCAACCCTATAGCAGAAAAAAATTCTCTTAAAAATCCTTCATGAATTATTTATATAACTATTTCTTTAATTTGGCCATGCATCAGAATCTCCTGGGAAACTTTTAAGAATATAGATCTCAGAATCTCTGGCTAGATCAATGGAGTCAGGATCTTTGGGGTAGAGCTCAAGAATTATTTCAAAAAATCTTTTTCTCCACATGAGTTTTACATATAATCAAGTTTAGGGATAAAATACTTCAGATTGTTAAATACTTCCTACCATCACTTCCTACTGCCACTTGCATTCTTTCACATACCCCATAAAGAAAATCTACATAAAAGTGAAGTCAAGTATCAAATTCAGAGAATTTGAATTGGTCTGACTTAACATGTAGTTCACAAAATTCGCTCCAGAGGCCCCTGTGAAAAATTCAAAGACAGGAATTTTCATCAACCACAGCAATTGCAACCATGGAATCAGTTCAAACCTGTGTGGCTTCTGATCAGAATATACCTTATATCTAGCTTATTATTTTATTTCTATGCTATTTATTTCTGTCACTTCTTTTCTCTGTTCACAAAAGTACTGTCAATCAACACAAACAAAGGAATGGCAACAAAAACAGTTTTCAGTTTCCCAAGGAATGGCCCATATCCTTTGCTAAGCATCTGAATTCACTCCTCTGGCTGGTCAGCAATCTTGAGCTGCTATGGATTCACCTGAACACAAAGAAGCACTCATTTATTAAAATAATTTCTGAAAAGAAGAAGAAATACCCTATTTGGTTCTGGGAGCCTTTTAGGAAATGTGTCATGAAACTAGTTAGAGAATACTTTAAGAGCATGCATATTTGAGAAAGAGAATTAACTTAATTGTCTGTCAGTCAGCATCTTAATTGTATCATTAATTAATGCTAATTACTTGATGAAGTATTTATAACTGTGTACATATTCTATTATCTGTGATCACACTTAGGCATAATTTCTTTAAAATTAAGCCTGTCCACAGATGCCAACAAATGAAAATATGTAAAATTATCTGTGCTAATCTTCAGGAAGATCAAAACATATGAAATTAGACCTTTTATTTTGAAAATTAAATTCTAAACTCCCCTTTCCAAAATAAGAAGTTAACACTTTTCCTTCATTGAAAATAAGAAAATATGATTCAGAGCTTCCAACCCTATAGCAGAAAAAAATTCTCTTAAAAATCCTTCATGAATTATTTATATAACTATTTCTTTAATTTGGCCATGCATCAGAATCTCCTGGGAAACTTTTAAGAATATAGATCTCAGAATCTCTGGCTAGATCAATGGAGTCAGGATCTTTGGGGTAGAGCTCAAGAATTATTTCAAAAAATCTTTTTCTCCACATGAGTTTTACATATAATCAAGTTTAGGGATAAAATACTTCAGATTGTTAAATACTTCCTACCATCACTTCCTACTGCCACTTGCATTCTTTCACATACCCCATAAAGAAAATCTACATAAAAGTGAAGTCAAGTATCAAATTCAGAGAATTTGAATTGGTCTGACTTAACATGTAGTTCACAAAATTCGCTCCAGAGGCCCCTGTGAAAAATTCAAAGACAGGAATTTTCATCAACCACAGCAATTGCAACCATGGAATCAGTTCAAACCTGTGTGGCTTCTGATCAGAATATACCTTATAGAGAAAATGGTGAAGATTTTAAAAATGAACCTGAGGCAGAAACTAGATGAGATTCCCTCTAGGTAAAGTGATTCATTCCTTATGGACTGAAACCCCAAGACAAGACTAGCAGGACAGTTAAGGAGGAGGCTGAGCCCTGCCTAGAACATGTATCTCTTATTCTCGAAGTCAGGAGACCTCCTTGACCACACATGCACAGAAAAGCGCCTTGGAGGCCAAAGGGGAGTAATGCCAAAGAATGTTTTCCACCCACATGCCTTTTCAGTAAAATCCATTCTTCCTAAGCGATAAGTGAGCACACATGGGAGGATCCTGAGATATACCAAATATGGACTGTGAACCAGGCAGATCAAAATGACTGGCCAAAGGAAACCTGGAAGAAATACCTCATAATAGTAATTCAGACTCCTACAAGGGAAACAACTGTGACTCTCCCTGATCCCATCTGTGTGTTTATCCACACATACTGTACTTTTTCCTCTTAACAAACATTTTACACAATTTTACTGCTTCCCATCTTTGTGGAAATTCTTTTCTGCAAAACTGAAGGGCCAGGGCCCTTGTCACTGGATCTGGTGCTTTCACCGGCCTCAGACTGTGGCTGGGAACCCAAGCCCCGCTCCAAGCCATTCCAGGCCACCAGAGATCAAACCCAAATCACAACACATGACACTTGCCAGCTTTCACTTGTGAATTGTTGCCTCTCACATATAAGCAACTCTTTTTTTGTGTCCTCTACTGTAAAAGAAAAAAAAGAAAAAAAAAAATATTAAGAGATTTACAAGCAGCTAGTTCCCTGAACCACAATAAGATTCTAGCTGGGAAATATGCAGAGAGCCTAAAAGGTCAGAAACTGGAGTCTGAGATAAGGTATTGAGTGTAGGTGATTTGGGAGTGGAGTAATGCCAGGGATCAGTGCAAGCGGTGTTTTTTTCCCCAAGGGGTATTCTTAGTTGGTCACTGACTTAACATGTAGTTCACAAAATTCGCTCCAGAGGCCCCTGTGAAAAATTCAAAGACAGGAATTTTCATCAACCACAGCAATTGCAACCATGGAATCAGTTCAAACCTGTGTGGCTTCTGATCAGAATATACCTTATAGAGAAATGGTGAAGATTTTAAAAATGAACCTGAGGCAGAAACTAGATGAGATTCCCTCTAGGTAAAGTGATTCATTCCTTATGGACTGAAACCCCAAGACAAGACTAGCAGGACAGTTAAGGAGGAGGCTGAGCCCTGCCTAGAACATGTATCTCTTATTCTCGAAGTCAGGAGACCTCCTTGACCACACATGCACAGAAAAGCGCCTTGGAGGCCAAAGGGGAGTAATGCCAAAGAATGTTTTCCACCCACATGCCTTTTCAGTAAAATCCATTCTTCCTAAGCGATAAGTGAGCACACATGGGAGGATCCTGAGATATACCAAATATGGACTGTGAACCAGGCAGATCAAAATGACTGGCCAAAGGAAACCTGGAAGAAATACCTCATAATAGTAATTCAGACTCCTACAAGGGAAACAACTGTGACTCTCCCTGATCCCATCTGTGTGTTTATCCACACATACTGTACTTTTTCCTCTTAACAAACATTTTACACAATTTTACTGCTTCCCATCTTTGTGGAAATTCTTTTCTGCAAAACTGAAGGGCCAGGGCCCTTGTCACTGGATCTGGTGCTTTCACCGGCCTCAGACTGTGGCTGGGAACCCAAGCCCCGCTCCAAGCCATTCCAGGCCACCAGAGATCAAACCCAAATCACAACACATGACACTTGCCAGCTTTCACTTGTGAATTGTTGCCTCTCACATATAAGCAACTCTTTTTTTGTGTCCTCTACTGTAAAAGAAAAAAAAGAAAAAAAAAAATATTAAGAGATTTACAAGCAGCTAGTTCCCTGAACCACAATAAGATTCTAGCTGGGAAATATGCAGAGAGCCTAAAAGGTCAGAAACTGGAGTCTGAGATAAGGTATTGAGTGTAGGTGATTTGGGAGTGGAGTAATGCCAGGGATCAGTGCAAGCGGTGTTTTTTTTTTTTCCCCAAGGGGTATTCTTGAGTTGGTCACTGCTGCGTGGAATGGGGCTAATTTAGGCTCAAAACTTCTGAGGAGTAATGTAGAATGTGCCTCCAAATTTCTTGCTGGAAGGAAAAGAGAGGAAGGCATTCATGCCCCAGTTCCCACCTCCCAGTAGTCAAGGACTGCCCCAGCACATGCTTATTCTCTGGCACTCCAGTTTGTATACTTCAGTTTGCACACCCCAGTTTGCCACCCAGTTCCTACAGGCATCCCCCATGACTATGTGAGAGAAGACCTGGGGTACAAGAGGCATGAAGACAGGCAAAGCTGAGGTGATCTCAGATCACATATTTATATAATGTTGGTTGTAATGATGATAACTGACCTAAAACCTGGGCCAAGACAACCAGGGACAGGCACACACGTTGCCCCAAACAGTCATGCTTCTATCAGAAGGCTACTGTTTTCCAGTGAGTCTGAAACTTAGAGGTATGACGCCCCAGGCTGAGTACCCTTACTTATGCATTGAAATATTTCCAGAATTCTCAGAATTACTAACAAACAGCAGGAAGTTATGCTCCTTATACACTGTTGCATTGGAAGCCTCTGTACAGAGTCTTCTCCTTTGCTCCTTTCGCTGTCAACTTCTTACTCCCGTTTTCCTTTCTGATCCTACTGAGCACTGCTTTGTATTTCATCCATGACCAATGAGAAGCTAATTTATTTTCAAATCTATGGTACGCATTTAGTAAATGAATAAGATATGGCAATTAGAGTTAGGGTACTGGGCACCCCCATGATAATTTTGGCATAAGTCTCCTCTCTGACTAAAATCACCCCACTAACAACACCATGAGAGACAGTTAAGACCACTGCTGCTCTGACACTAGGCTCACTGGATTCTTAGGGCATGAAGTAAGTGCTGAAGTGCTTAAAGTATTTTGAAGATTCATGGTCAATGATACTTGTGGAAGACCCAGACAAAGCCCATTTGCCTGACTTGTTATTATCTGTCATATTTTTGGAAGCTAGGCTTTGTTCCTCTTCCTCCCTGCTCCTGCTCCTGCTCCTAAGCATTTCTCAGAGATAATTTTAGTTTGCCTGACATACCATCATCATCACCAAGCAGTCTGAAAGTCAAATTCCCATCCCATTCCCAAGAACTCCTTTACCTTAGATTAAGCCTGCATCCCTAATTTCACTGTTTGGACGTTGTCTCTGATGCAAGACCACTTTTCAAGGTCACTGACTCTATCTGTGTTTGACCTGTGATGCTGTGAGCTCTGTGCTAATCCTCTTGCCCTTAGGTTGATTGTCTCTTTATTTCCATCAAGGCATGAACCCAGCATTTGGAAACAGGTACCCTGATTCTTTACTGGGAGATTTGTTGTTACAGGAAATTGTGCCTTTGTCTACTGCTGTTGTGTGAAAAGATTCAATATTTCACAGAAACAAAATGATTAGATTCACTTGTGCTTTCGAGGCATTACATATTACTGTGCAGGAACTCATCAAGTTGAGTCTGATTGAAAATAATACAAAAGCAGAAAGGAATTATTCATTCCATCACCCTCCTTTTTGCAGTTCACATGAGTACTCCATCCCTAACCCTACTCTTTAATCATATTAATTTTGACTCTATTTCGGTGGTAATGGAAGAAAGTGATACTAATACAGATTTAACAAAGTGGGGATATTTCCATTCATATAACCGAAAAGTTAAGGAGTTATATGGTCTTAGATATGATTTTACCCAGTGTTCAATAAGAAGCAAATAGATGTTTCTATCTTCATTTCCTGGCTTTGATTCCGCAACATTAGATAGATTTTTCGTAGACCTCCACTCCCACCCAGCAGCTATTATATGACTGCAACAACTCCTGCCCCAGTATTCTCTTGCAGAGAAAAGATAGACAGCATTTTCTTAGGATTCACAGTGAAATTTTATTATTTCACTGAGTCTTATTAGCTTATGCATTTATATTTGACTGTCATGGATTGCACTCTTGCCCCTTCTAATTCGTATATTGAAGTCCAACCTCACCCTAGGACCTGTAATCATGACACTGTTTGGAAATAGGGTCATTGCAGATGTTATTAGTTAAGATGAGGTCATAGAGGAGTAGGATGAGCCCCTAATCCAAATGACCAGTATTATATTTTCCTAGAAAGGGGAAATTTGTAGACAAAGAGGCACACAGGGAGGATGCCATGTGACAGCAGAGATTTTGATAATGCAGAAGAACCCAAGAAATGCGTAAGATTTCCATTAAAGCACCAGAAACCAACTGAGAGGTATGGAAAAGATTCTCCTTCACAGCTTCCAAAAGACTCTGCTGACCCCTTGATTTTGGAACTGGTGGACTATAAGACAATAATTTTCCATTCCTCAAGCCACCCAGTCTGTGGTACTTTGCTATGAAAGTACTTGGAAACTAATCCATGGACAAATCACCATGATCAGGTGAAAACAATATTCAGGCTAGGCTTGAGTCACATGCAGGCCCAACATACCAGGAATGGAATGACAGTACTGAAACAGACTGAGGGAAGGAGTGTCTCATGGGGAGGTTAGAGTTGGAGGATGAATGGAAGTTTACTAGAATAAACTTCAGTTATCAACAATACAGTTCCTTATCTTCTATCAACTTCAGGATATCAGTTATTCTCTATTTAACTATTTGATGAATATTTGTCCTCTCTCAATCATACCTGATATTTTCTCTTCTACATGCTGCCAAGTGTTTTTCAGCCCCTTGAAACACTGGAAATGTCCAAGATTTCCTTCCCAAGTTGCAGGTGTTACTAGAGGCAATAACAATTTGAGAGCCTTGAGAAATAATTACAATCTTATTTCAGTAATCAAAATGTTTGTCCCAAATGTATGAGAGAGATTTTACTATACTAATGTACCAAAATATACCAATACTTTGGCCACCTGATGTGAAGAGCCAACTCATTGGAAAGGAAACTGATGCCGGGAAAGATTGAGGGTAGGATAAGAAGGAGGTGGAAGAGGATGAGATGGTTGGATGGCATCACCAACCCAATTGACACGAATTTGTGCAAATATAGGGAGATAGTGAAAGATAGGGAAGCCTGGCGTGCTGCAGTTCGTGAAATTTTATTATTTCACTGAGTCTTATTAGCTTATGCATTTATATTTGACTGTCATGGATTGCACTCTTGCCCCTTCTAATTCGTATATTGAAGTCCAACCTCACCCTAGGACCTGTAATCATGACACTGTTTGGAAATAGGGTCATTGCAGATGTTATTAGTTAAGATGAGGTCATAGAGGAGTAGGATGAGCCCCTAATCCAAATGACCAGTATTATATTTTCCTAGAAAGGGGAAATTTGTAGACAAAGAGGCACACAGGGAGGATGCCATGTGACAGCAGAGATTTTGATAATGCAGAAGAACCCAAGAAATGCGTAAGATTTCCATTAAAGCACCAGAAACCAACTGAGAGGTATGGAAAAGATTCTCCTTCACAGCTTCCAAAAGACTCTGCTGACCCCTTGATTTTGGAACTGGTGGACTATAAGACAATAATTTTCCATTCCTCAAGCCACCCAGTCTGTGGTACTTTGCTATGAAAGTACTTGGAAACTAATCCATGGACAAATCACCATGATCAGGTGAAAACAATATTCAGGCTAGGCTTGAGTCACATGCAGGCCCAACATACCAGGAATGGAATGACAGTACTGAAACAGACTGAGGGAAGGAGTGTCTCATGGGGAGGTTAGAGTTGGAGGATGAATGGAAGTTTACTAGAATAAACTTCAGTTATCAACAATACAGTTCCTTATCTTCTATCAACTTCAGGATATCAGTTATTCTCTATTTAACTATTTGATGAATATTTGTCCTCTCTCAATCATACCTGATATTTTCTCTTCTACATGCTGCCAAGTGTTTTTCAGCCCCTTGAAACACTGGAAATGTCCAAGATTTCCTTCCCAAGTTGCAGGTGTTACTAGAGGCAATAACAATTTGAGAGCCTTGAGAAATAATTACAATCTTATTTCAGTAATCAAAATGTTTGTCCCAAATGTATGAGAGAGATTTTACTATACTAATGTACCAAAATATACCAATACTTTGGCCACCTGATGTGAAGAGCCAACTCATTGGAAAGGAAACTGATGCCGGGAAAGATTGAGGGTAGGATAAGAAGGAGGTGGAAGAGGATGAGATGGTTGGATGGCATCACCAACCCAATTGACACGAATTTGTGCAAATATAGGGAGATAGTGAAAGATAGGGAAGCCTGGCGTGCTGCAGTTCATGGGGTCACAAAGAGCTGGACATGCCTTAGTGACCGAACAACTAAAACAGTGTACAAAACACAGATGAACATATACAGAAATTCTAAATAAGCTAAACTTCAGAGTGATGTATTGTAAAAAAGAAAAAAAGGAGGTTTCAGGTCCAGACAAATTCTATGAATTAATAGTACGTGTGACACATGAAACTGTGCTTCAAAAGGAAGCTGAAGTCACCACTGGTATTATTAATGTATATGTTGAGATAATAAAGGTTGAGCCATTGGTATATATATTCATGAATGGGCTATTAACATTCTGTTTGTTTTATATTTAACTCTGTAGGGTCTACTAATTTACAATTAAATTAAAAAATCCACTAGGACTAATGAGCTAATAATTGCAAAGAACCCTGAGTATGGATAAAAGGCATCAAGGGAGGACAAGCTTCTATTCATGAAAATCGAAACATCTGAGACTTTAATTACATCCCTTGCTAGAACCGACTTGTAATCATTTATGGGGGCTAGCTCATTAGTGATCTACTGCGGGATTCCTAAACATACTGAAAGCCATTTCACGTATCAAATGTGAATATACTTGAGAGCAGGCATTTTCTGATAATTCTGTCTCAATACAGCAGGTTCCTTTTCATTCAAATCCAAAGGATTCTTACTAGCTCTATTGTACAATACACCTCTGCATTGTCAGAATTTTTATTTCAGTTTTTAAATTGGGCAGTGAATATATGCATGGGGAAGGGAGAATAAAAGAATTCCTTTAAGTCTCTGTGTAAAGATAATTATGGCCTAGGCTCAGTGAAACAGAAACTCAGATATTTAGTTCTCCATGCTAGAACCCTGACTTTGCCCAAAGAATCACTGAAGGAAGTAGAAACATGTCTCCAGCTATGGCAGTTGTCAACCAAATGTTCTGGAAAAGAAGTTTTATACATACACATATATACATGGACATACATAGTATCTAACCTGAAAATTTTTAAACCTGTTTAAAATGGGAAGAAAAAAAAGGTTTTTATTTTTTCATACACTGTTTATAACCAATTGACACGAATTTGTGCAAATATAGGGAGATAGTGAAAGATAGGGAAGCCTGGCGTGCTGCAGTTCATGGGGTCACAAAGAGCTGGACATGCCTTAGTGACCGAACAACTAAAACAGTGTACAAAACACAGATGAACATATACAGAAATTCTAAATAAGCTAAACTTCAGAGTGATGTATTGTAAAAAAGAAAAAAAGGAGGTTTCAGGTCCAGACAAATTCTATGAATTAATAGTACGTGTGACACATGAAACTGTGCTTCAAAAGGAAGCTGAAGTCACCACTGGTATTATTAATGTATATGTTGAGATAATAAAGGTTGAGCCATTGGTATATATATTCATGAATGGGCTATTAACATTCTGTTTGTTTTATATTTAACTCTGTAGGGTCTACTAATTTACAATTAAATTAAAAAATCCACTAGGACTAATGAGCTAATAATTGCAAAGAACCCTGAGTATGGATAAAAGGCATCAAGGGAGGACAAGCTTCTATTCATGAAAATCGAAACATCTGAGACTTTAATTACATCCCTTGCTAGAACCGACTTGTAATCATTTATGGGGGCTAGCTCATTAGTGATCTACTGCGGGATTCCTAAACATACTGAAAGCCATTTCACGTATCAAATGTGAATATACTTGAGAGCAGGCATTTTCTGATAATTCTGTCTCAATACAGCAGGTTCCTTTTCATTCAAATCCAAAGGATTCTTACTAGCTCTATTGTACAATACACCTCTGCATTGTCAGAATTTTTATTTCAGTTTTTAAATTGGGCAGTGAATATATGCATGGGGAAGGGAGAATAAAAGAATTCCTTTAAGTCTCTGTGTAAAGATAATTATGGCCTAGGCTCAGTGAAACAGAAACTCAGATATTTAGTTCTCCATGCTAGAACCCTGACTTTGCCCAAAGAATCACTGAAGGAAGTAGAAACATGTCTCCAGCTATGGCAGTTGTCAACCAAATGTTCTGGAAAAGAAGTTTTATACATACACATATATACATGGACATACATAGTATCTAACCTGAAAATTTTTAAACCTGTTTAAAAATGGGAAGAATAGCATTAACATAAATCAAATTCTTTGCTTTGGTTTCAACATATGTACTGAATATTTTAATCTGTCTTTGTAAAAGTTTGAATTTAATACTTACTTGTTTATATTTTAGATGCACTATTTATATTGGAAAGCCTTAATTAGTAACAGTATTGAGAATTTAGATGATGATTTATTTTCTGTTTATTCATGTATATATTCTAATACAAAGAACTTGCATTACTTACATAAGTAAATTCAAACATTCTGGAAAACCATTCTTACTGAACTACTTAGAAATAATCTCATTGGGGTACTATGGAAGCTTTATAAGTTTTATATTATACATTTGAATCTAAGCATAGCATCAAAATTTGTGATAAGGTTATTTATAGGTCCCTAAAAAACAGTGAAAATTCAAGATTTGACTTTTTTCCTATACCAGGGGTCTTGTAGGAAATCCAGGGCTGGCATCTTGGCCCCACAAAGTCATAAAATACTCAGGTTGCTCCTGTCTATCATCCCTGTCATGTATTCCAGGTCATAGGATCTTAAGAAAGGTACTCAGGCTCCACTGCCAAGCCCTCATTCCAGTGAGGAAGACAGGAGACAGCATCTGCCAGTTAGGCTGAGCCATTTAAAGGAGTATTTTTTTCTATTTTTGGTCTTTTTATAGATCACAACCCAGTGACTTGTGGTCAGATATCAATGTGTGGTACCCAGTTACTTGGCCATGTCAGGCAGTAAGCAAAGCTGGATCATTCAATATTTTGCTAGGTATAGTGCCTCTTCTAACAACAGCGGGTGTGAAACACATTTTATACACCATTAAAAAAGAAAAAAAATCCTACCAATGACACTATGGCATGATTTCCTTTTTACTTAGAATATCAATTTGATAATTCATTTAAAGAATACTTTTAGATTTTTTAACACTTCAACTATAGTCATATATCATGCTGTTCTGTGCCCAGGACATTGTACATACATATTTTATTATGGCAGTTGTCAACCAAATGTTCTGGAAAAGAAGTTTTATACATACACATATATACATGGACATACATAGTATCTAACCTGAAAATTTTTAAACCTGTTTAAAATGGGAAGAATAGCATTAACATAAATCAAATTCTTTGCTTTGGTTTCAACATATGTACTGAATATTTTAATCTGTCTTTGTAAAAGTTTGAATTTAATACTTACTTGTTTATATTTTAGATGCACTATTTATATTGGAAAGCCTTAATTAGTAACAGTATTGAGAATTTAGATGATGATTTATTTTCTGTTTATTCATGTATATATTCTAATACAAAGAACTTGCATTACTTACATAAGTAAATTCAAACATTCTGGAAAACCATTCTTACTGAACTACTTAGAAATAATCTCATTGGGGTACTATGGAAGCTTTATAAGTTTTATATTATACATTTGAATCTAAGCATAGCATCAAAATTTGTGATAAGGTTATTTATAGGTCCCTAAAAAACAGTGAAAATTCAAGATTTGACTTTTTTCCTATACCAGGGGTCTTGTAGGAAATCCAGGGCTGGCATCTTGGCCCCACAAAGTCATAAAATACTCAGGTTGCTCCTGTCTATCATCCCTGTCATGTATTCCAGGTCATAGGATCTTAAGAAAGGTACTCAGGCTCCACTGCCAAGCCCTCATTCCAGTGAGGAAGACAGGAGACAGCATCTGCCAGTTAGGCTGAGCCATTTAAAGGAGTATTTTTTTCTATTTTTGGTCTTTTTATAGATCACAACCCAGTGACTTGTGGTCAGATATCAATGTGTGGTACCCAGTTACTTGGCCATGTCAGGCAGTAAGCAAAGCTGGATCATTCAATATTTTGCTAGGTATAGTGCCTCTTCTAACAACAGCGGGTGTGAAACACATTTTATACACCATTAAAAAAGAAAAAAAAAATCCTACCAATGACACTATGGCATGATTTCCTTTTTACTTAGAATATCAATTTGATAATTCATTTAAAGAATACTTTTAGATTTTTTTTAACACTTCAACTATAGTCATATATCATGCTGTTCTGTGCCCAGGACATTGTACATACATATATTTTTTATTCAAATAGCAAATTGTAAAAATCTTTTAAAAGACATTGTGCAAAGCGACTAAATTCAACAGGGTTGATACCAACAACACATACAATACACTGTGCATGCTGATGTGACAACAAAGTAAATAGCACTGACCAAATTCACATAAGATCAAGCAATGACAATTATGTCATGATGCCTCTTGGTCAACGGTAATGGCAAGACATTAACAATGGCAAGAGTATGCAACAAAAACAAGTATGTCCTGGAACCAGTCAGTATGGCACAAAAGAGTTTAGTGGACTGCCTTAGAATAGTCAGTGGTGTTGCAGTAGGACTACTTGAATCTCAAAACTTTACATTTAATTCAGATTCCTTTTACAAAGGAGGTGGTGATGCTCTCTTCTAAGTAACCAGTTAAGTATCGAAGGCAACTATTTCAAAAGGCAAAAAAAAAAATCTGAAAATTACTTAAGTGTTTTAGAAACTGAGTGGGAGGTTGGGGGGAAGCACAGTGGGTCCTGAGCAAGGAAAAGAAGCATAAATCAGAGGGCAGAATAAAAAGTGGTGTTTGTTCGATGTAACCTTGACAGAGATAAAGACCCTGGAAGCAAAGTGCACTGGGGCATTGAAATTGCATCCCTGAAACTTAGGGGCACCTAATTAAACTGAGTGTGAGGAGGGCAAGGACGCCAGCAGGAGGGTAACCAGCTCCATCATCTGCTGGGATCTTGCATGTTCTCCTCAGTGCAATTTAGTTCCCATAATCCATCACCCAGCAGAGTACCTACCATAGAGTAGTACTCAAAATTAAGTATTACATTGAATTATAAAATTTAAAAAAATTTAGTGGGATGAGGAGTTGAGAAATATCCCAGGATATTCTTGAGCATTAGTTTTTAGCTGAGTGGGTTAAACAGGAGTTCCTTTTAGATATTTTTATTTTTCTGGTGGTGGTGGTAGGAAGTGATATTCAGGTTACTCTCTAACTTTGCAAGCTGGGTGGGAATAAATAGGTAGGAATCAGATATGTCCATCAAAAGCAGAGAAGCTGACTTAAATGCTACATACTGAAAGAAAAGCCTAAGTGTCTATTTTCCTACAAGACAAGCATGGGATGTTCTGTCAGTAAAAAATGGATTTTGGATGCATACTCGGTGTCATTCAATCACATTTATATGCACCTGCTCTCTACAGCTTCCTGAATTGAACACTGTCGGAAAAGGAATTTAATACCAACAACACATACAATACACTGTGCATGCTGATGTGACAACAAAGTAAATAGCACTGACCAAATTCACATAAGATCAAGCAATGACAATTATGTCATGATGCCTCTTGGTCAACGGTAATGGCAAGACATTAACAATGGCAAGAGTATGCAACAAAAACAAGTATGTCCTGGAACCAGTCAGTATGGCACAAAAGAGTTTAGTGGACTGCCTTAGAATAGTCAGTGGTGTTGCAGTAGGACTACTTGAATCTCAAAACTTTACATTTAATTCAGATTCCTTTTACAAAGGAGGTGGTGATGCTCTCTTCTAAGTAACCAGTTAAGTATCGAAGGCAACTATTTCAAAAGGCAAAAAAAAAAATCTGAAAATTACTTAAGTGTTTTAGAAACTGAGTGGGAGGTTGGGGGGAAGCACAGTGGGTCCTGAGCAAGGAAAAGAAGCATAAATCAGAGGGCAGAATAAAAAGTGGTGTTTGTTCGATGTAACCTTGACAGAGATAAAGACCCTGGAAGTAAAGTGCACTGGGGCATTGAAATTGCATCCCTGAAACTTAGGGGCACCTAATTAAACTGAGTGTGAGGAGGGCAAGGACGCCAGCAGGAGGGTAACCAGCTCCATCATCTGCTGGGATCTTGCATGTTCTCCTCAGTGCAATTTAGTTCCCATAATCCATCACCCAGCAGAGTACCTACCATAGAGTAGTACTCAAAATTAAGTATTACATTGAATTATAAAATTTAAAAAAATTTAGTGGGATGAGGAGTTGAGAAATATCCCAGGATATTCTTGAGCATTAGTTTTTAGCTGAGTGGGTTAAACAGGAGTTCCTTTTAGATATTTTTATTTTTCTGGTGGTGGTGGTAGGAAGTGATATTCAGGTTACTCTCTAACTTTGCAAGCTGGGTGGGAATAAATAGGTAGGAATCAGATATGTCCATCAAAAGCAGAGAAGCTGACTTAAATGCTACATACTGAAAGAAAAGCCTAAGTGTCTATTTTCCTACAAGACAAGCATGGGATGTTCTGTCAGTAAAAAATGGATTTTGGATGCATACTCGGTGTCATTCAATCACATTTATATGCACCTGCTCTCTACAGCTTCCTGAATTGAACACTGTCGGAAGATAACAGACGAGATTGGTAAAGTGTAAAGAGAGACTTGGATTTGATGACTTGAGCCTTTTGCGCCCTACTTCAGAGCCACAAAATCCATTTCTCTGCAGTTTTGACTCCAACATACACAATTTAAAAATCCTCCAGTCTGGTTCTGATGTGTAGCAATGTTTAGCATCCTCTAGACTGGATCATTTCTAAAGTTTTTTGGCTTTCAAATGTCATACTTTAACACATTTTTCATAAATTTACTAGCAGGTGGAGGTTCTATTAGTTCTCATCTCTCCTTACAATACAGAAAAACTACAAGAGCTCATAAACCTCAGGTAGGCTCAGATTTATGAAACTCTAGAGCTAACTAAAGCCCCCAGAGACACAGAACCTGAGAAATTCCCAGAAGTACGGGAGAAGAGCAAGAGTGTTCGGATCCTTTCCATTTAGTCTCTGACTCTTTGCCCTTTATAGACTTTTATAACTGCAGATCTTTATTGCAATCACAGTGCTTTCTCTGCTATGGGATGAATGATGGTCTGGACACCACCAAACTAGTTTCATGGAAGAACAAGACTGCTGAACTAAAGACAGCATGTGAGGGAAAACTACTACATTAAATGGACAGAAAAACATTTGGGAGTTACTACATGTAAGAAAAAGAACAATGTACCAAATGCTATGTTTTGAATATGCCAAATCATACATCAGTATACCAAATAATATCCTAATTTCACTGACTTCTGACATTCAGTGCTTAGCCTATGAGGAAATCACAGGCCTGATGAGGGGTGGTGGTGGGTTTGTTCTCCATATTAGGGAACTCAAGAAATAAATATATATGCGTTTAAATAGAAGCAAAGACAGGTGTCTCCCTATTGGTCTTCTGCTTAACTGGCCTGCACTACTTGTAATAAAACAAACACGGTATTACTCCAAGTCAGGAGCCTTCAACTTAGAGGCTGTGACTGCACAAGCATCAGAGATTCACTGACATGTTCAGCTGTGGCCATAATGAAAGTAATGTAAAGAAAAGCCTAAGTGTCAAGACTTTCGTAAAAATGGATTTTGGATGCATACTCGGTGTCATTCAATCACATTTATATGCACCTGCTCTCTACAGCTTCCTGAATTGAACACTGTCGGAAGATAACAGACGAGATTGGTAAAGTGTAAAGAGAGACTTGGATTTGATGACTTGAGCCTTTTGCGCCCTACTTCAGAGCCACAAAATCCATTTCTCTGCAGTTTTGACTCCAACATACACAATTTAAAAATCCTCCAGTCTGGTTCTGATGTGTAGCAATGTTTAGCATCCTCTAGACTGGATCATTTCTAAAGTTTTTTGGCTTTCAAATGTCATACTTTAACACATTTTTCATAAATTTACTAGCAGGTGGAGGTTCTATTAGTTCTCATCTCTCCTTACAATACAGAAAAACTACAAGAGCTCATAAACCTCAGGTAGGCTCAGATTTATGAAACTCTAGAGCTAACTAAAGCCCCCAGAGACACAGAACCTGAGAAATTCCCAGAAGTACGGGAGAAGAGCAAGAGTGTTCGGATCCTTTCCATTTAGTCTCTGACTCTTTGCCCTTTATAGACTTTTATAACTGCAGATCTTTATTGCAATCACAGTGCTTTCTCTGCTATGGGATGAATGATGGTCTGGACACCACCAAACTAGTTTCATGGAAGAACAAGACTGCTGAACTAAAGACAGCATGTGAGGGAAAACTACTACATTAAATGGACAGAAAAACATTTGGGAGTTACTACATGTAAGAAAAAGAACAATGTACCAAATGCTATGTTTTGAATATGCCAAATCATACATCAGTATACCAAATAATATCCTAATTTCACTGACTTCTGACATTCAGTGCTTAGCCTATGAGGAAATCACAGGCCTGATGAGGGGTGGTGGTGGGTTTGTTCTCCATATTAGGGAACTCAAGAAATAAATATATATGCGTTTAAATAGAAGCAAAGACAGGTGTCTCCCTATTGGTCTTCTGCTTAACTGGCCTGCACTACTTGTAATAAAACAAACACGGTATTACTCCAAGTCAGGAGCCTTCAACTTAGAGGCTGTGACTGCACAAGCATCAGAGATTCACTGACATGTTCAGCTGTGGCCATAATGAAAGTAATGCAAAGAATTATGCACATATGAGAAATTTCTCAATAAAAGTAACTCTAAATATACCACGTAGTTTCTTGATGCTAAAAGGGCATATAAAGGCCTCATAAAAGATCTTATAGTTCCAAAAGAGTAGAAAATCACCAGGAAGAAAATCAAAATGAGGGATTCAGACAGATTTAAAATCTCAGATCACGTGCAAACTTAACACATGAAGAAACAGTAAATCGTACTTTTAGCTGACAGATTAATAAAAATAAGCTCATGAAGGGTGTGATGGGTTGACTTTTTTCTTCTCCCTTTAATAATCCTCTCTGCAGAAGGATTATGTTTCATATTTCATAGATATTTTCCTTATCTATGTTATCTATCAATGAGATGAGAGCAAAAGTTGTGACCACTTCCACTAAAGTTTAAAAATCAGCATAGAGTATAGTACATATATACACACACACACATATATATACACACACACACACACACACACACACACATATATATTTCTCTTTGTTATATGCCCAGATTGCATTTGCTCCTTCTTTATGGTTCCCAGAATGAAAATAATTTGGGAGTAGAGTTGCAGTGAACCTGGTAAAGGCATATTTCTAAACATTCTCATGTAAAACATGGTAAATTACTTAGAGAAGAAGTCAGAATATACATTAAGTAATTAATATACCCTCATAATTTACCAGGCTCTCAACCACTCCAGTGTGATTATTAGTAAAGAACAGTTTGTTATTTGTTAAATATTGTATTTGCTAATATTAAATAATCAAGATAAAGTCAAAGTAGTTTTTATCTTTTCTCAGAACTTTTTAGTTTTACTGCCAGAGGAAGCTCTATGTCTTCAAAGATTCAGATTGGGATTATGATTATGCTCTTATGATGCACACTGTAAAGCCTATGGCTATGAGTGAATAAGAAGGACAGTGATTATCTCATCACACCTCTGTGTTCATTCAGTCCAGGTTCCTGATAGGTAGAAAACAGCACAATCATCGTGCTGCTATATTTTCTCAAAAATTATATATGAATACTGACACTGTCAATCATCTAACAAAGAGATTAACAAACAATAGAGACACATGGAAAAAACTTTACAAATACATATATATGTAGATAGATGTTGATTTGGGAGTAATAGAAGATACCCAGCAACAGTTGTCTAGATGTTCTCAAAATATGGAACGTTTAGCAATTACACAGACCAAATATTTGAATATTGGCTGGAAGTCTTCAGTTTTTCTGAACATGGAAACATTTGGTTTGGGAAAAGGCATTATTCAAAAATCAAGAGGAAAGCACAGTCTAATTAAAGAGAAGAGTGGAAATAAAAGTCTTTTCAACTCAGACTGATTGAATGGTTTCATTAGGTCATCAGATGCCTCCCTTCACCTTATTTAACTGGTCTTAAAAACTTAAGGAAGTTTTTAGCTCAAATCAGAGCATTCTAAAAGGAAGTTTCTCAAATTGCAAAATAGGTTCTTAGAAATCAGAAATGCAAAGTCTAAATAAATGTTTCTCACTGATTGTAAATGCATATTTAAGATCTTCAGAAAGAGCTTCTTATGCACTTTTGCTAAGCACATCCTCTGATAACTGTAAGATATAATATAACTTGCATTTCTTCTCAAACTAGTTTACCAGTTTCTTAGATTACCATCTGAGAGATGACTTACTGGACCTGTGTCTGGGAAAGATGATCAAACCTGAGTTCTCTTAGAGACAGGGGTAATCCAGTGTGGGAACTATTCAGAGCAGCTAAAATTATTTAGTCAACAGATCTGATGTTTCTTGTTTACTGTTTTCAACATTTGTGGGTACAGGACTGAAAATAATTCCCAAGGAAGAGGTTTCAGAGAATTATATGGAAGAGGTCATGAGATAGCTACCACTCAAATTCATTAAAGAACTAAAGAAATCACAAGAAGCCTGCTGATAAAAGCAAATACGTTCAGTAGGACAAAAGGGTAGAGAAGCAGAGGACACCTCTGAAATTAGGACAAGAAAAATGATACCATTCCTAAAGAATGGAGGAGAGATAAACTGGCAAAGGCAAGATAGTAAGACAAAAAGCGTGAAAACAGCACAATCATCGTGCTGCTATATTTTCTCAAAAATTATATATGAATACTGACACTGTCAATCATCTAACAAAGAGATTAACAAACAATAGAGACACATGGAAAAAACTTTACAAATACATATATATGTAGATAGATGTTGATTTGGGAGTAATAGAAGATACCCAGCAACAGTTGTCTAGATGTTCTCAAAATATGGAACGTTTAGCAATTACACAGACCAAATATTTGAATATTGGCTGGAAGTCTTCAGTTTTTCTGAACATGGAAACATTTGGTTTGGGAAAAGGCATTATTCAAAAATCAAGAGGAAAGCACAGTCTAATTAAAGAGAAGAGTGGAAATAAAAGTCTTTTCAACTCAGACTGATTGAATGGTTTCATTAGGTCATCAGATGCCTCCCTTCACCTTATTTAACTGGTCTTAAAAACTTAAGGAAGTTTTTAGCTCAAATCAGAGCATTCTAAAAGGAAGTTTCTCAAATTGCAAAATAGGTTCTTAGAAATCAGAAATGCAAAGTCTAAATAAATGTTTCTCACTGATTGTAAATGCATATTTAAGATCTTCAGAAAGAGCTTCTTATGCACTTTTGCTAAGCACATCCTCTGATAACTGTAAGATATAATATAACTTGCATTTCTTCTCAAACTAGTTTACCAGTTTCTTAGATTACCATCTGAGAGATGACTTACTGGACCTGTGTCTGGGAAAGATGATCAAACCTGAGTTCTCTTAGAGACAGGGGTAATCCAGTGTGGGAACTATTCAGAGCAGCTAAAATTATTTAGTCAACAGATCTGATGTTTCTTGTTTACTGTTTTCAACATTTGTGGGTACAGGACTGAAAATAATTCCCAAGGAAGAGGTTTCAGAGAATTATATGGAAGAGGTCATGAGATAGCTACCACTCAAATTCATTAAAGAACTAAAGAAATCACAAGAAGCCTGCTGATAAAAGCAAATACGTTCAGTAGGACAAAAGGGTAGAGAAGCAGAGGACACCTCTGAAATTAGGACAAGAAAAATGATACCATTCCTAAAGAATGGAGGAGAGATAAACTGGCAAAGGCAAGATAGTAAGACAAAAAGCTGTGATGAGTTTAGAGAGCTCACCGGACAGATTCCTTCCAGTGAACAAATTAAACTCATCATTTTAAAAGGCAGAGACTTTCACAGAGTCAAACTTTCAGGACCACGATAGTCCCAAGAACTGCCTATGCCTGGCCGAATCCAGAAAATAGACTCTCTGAAACATATCTAAATGCTGTGATAGGAGTTCTTCCAAACAGAGAGAAAAGCTAAGGATAGTGAGGCAGAAGGACTCCAGGATGAAAAACATGCATTGAAGAAAAGGACACATCTTTTTTTTCCCTCTCTAAACATTTTTAGTTTTTGGAAATTATCCTTGAAGATTAATTTATATTCAATTTATTCATTTTAAGTTATTTGGGACTCTGTTATGTGAGTCCACAATAATTTATTAATCTATCCCCATCAGTAAATAAAAATAAGGCTAATTTTCAGCTACAATAAACAAGACTGCAAAGAGCCAAAGTATATACCTAAACAGGTATATATGCACATATTCAACCTTGTTTCCCAAAGAGATAGTTTCAATTTACAGTCTCACCAAAAATGTATGAGAACTCCCTTTTCTTTACATTCTTAGAATTGGTATTGCTTTCTTCTTTTTAAATAGTGTTTTATTTTGCATTTGTTACTAATTTGTACAATATATGGGCTTCCCTTGTGGCTCAAACACCTGCATTGGGGGAGACCTGGGTTCTATCCCCGAGTTGGGAAGATGCCCTGGAGAAGGAAAAGTACACACTCCAGTACTCTTGCCTGGAGAATTCCATGGCTTGTCCATGGATCACAAAGAGTCGAACATGATTGAGCGACTTCACTTTCACTTTTATAAAACATGTTTAAATAAGTGTGTCCATTTCATCTTTTACCAGTTATATATACTATAAATGCTTTCTCCCAGTGTTGTGGGTTGCTAAATACAGGTATTTTGTAATAGTGATACTTTTAAATTTATCTGTTTGTCCTTTTCGAATAATTTAAGAAATCCTTCAATACTTTGAGATCATGAAGACATTTTTCTGTTTACTTCTAAAGTCTTATAACTGAATTTTGCACATTTTTTCCATCTGGAAAATAATATTTCATAGAAAGCTTTTTAAAAATAAATGGGCTGTCACTTTTCCCAGCACTAATTATTGAATTCCTTGACTCTCTTAATTTATACCTTTGGTTTCCACTCTCAGCAGGCAGTATTTTCCCCAAGATATAACACAAGTTAGACATATTCTTTATTTTTCCTTACCTATGTGTCAAGCTATCGAAAAGGAATTGGAAAAACAAGAGTAAACTGTATTTGGAGAGTTTCAGTGGAGCTAATTTTCCTCTGTGTGCTGTGAGTTCTTGACTCCTGTGGAGAAGCAGCAGGTACTCAGACATCAACTGAAAAATACTGATAGTGGCTTCACCTTAGCAGTGAGAGAGATGTATATATGACTCCAGCAATTTGGAGGGCACAGTGGACTTGCGTATGACTTTCCTTTGAGAAGTCTAAAATACAAGAGGCTGCCTGCAGTAACCCACGACAATGAAAGGGAGGATTCCGTAAGGAAGGAGGTATTTCCCCTAACGACATTAGACCTAAGGACTATGTTTCAACAGACCAGACATGGTTTGTTAAAAGAGCACCACCAGGGCTTCCCTGGTGGTCCAGTAGTTAAGGACACCACCTTGCAGTGCAAGGGGTGCCAGTTTGATCCCTGGCCTGGGAAGATCCCAAATGCCGCAGAGTGGATGGACTGATATGTCCAAGTACCGAGCTGGAGCTCTGGGGCACATGCGCCCAGAGCCAGTGCTCTGCGACAACACAGGCCACTGTGATGAGAGGCCCACATGGGCCAAAGCACAAAGATGGATGAAAAATGGATAAATGAAAGAAGAGTAGAAGCGGCCCGCCCACCCTTCTCCCTCGCCAACCCGTTCCCCCCCACAAAACAAAAATTAAAAAAAAAAAAAAGAGCACCACCATAAGTATGTCTTCAAAATAGCACCCCCACCAAAAAAACAAAGCCCTCAAAACCAGTTGGAGGAGAGATGAGACTGTATCTGAAAGGAAATTATACACATGAGGTCATTAATGGCCACTTACAACATTTTCAAAGAGAAAACATAGTCCTTATTTCCTCACCATATAGAGAATTTGATCACAGCTTGCTTGGAATAATACCAGTCAAACAAGAAATAGTCCACTTCCTTTGCTCATTCTCATCCTGCCTACTGGACATGTCAGAACCCATGGTTAGCAATAAGGAAGAGAAGGGATACAAGTTAGAAAACTAGAGGAGGAGTAGAGCATGGCTGCTTTCTCACTGAAGATAGCCTTCCCCCAAGTGGGCCCAGTTAAGGAAGGCAAGAATAAAACAAATGAAAATGCTTTTAAAATATTATAATGAACAGCCAAATACCCATCACTTAGATTCAACATGTGACTTCCAAGGTTACCCTGAGGGTTCACTTTCGGTCAGATGAGGAGGAAAGAGAGAAGGGAGAATAGCTTTGGTCAGTTTTTATGGGCTTATGTTACTTTTACACACATTTAGTTGGTCAGAAAACTCATTCATGTGGCACTATCTAGCGGCAAGGAAGGTTGGAAAATATAATTCCCAGATGGTTGCTTCAAGTATCAACAATTCTAGACTATGAAATAAGAGTCTGAATGTATGGCATTCAACTGGCTGTCTCACATTAGTTTGGTTTTCTTAACAGATGTCATGTATCTGAAATGTTTGGATTTTATGTGTGTATGTGTATAATGTGAGTTAATAATCTAGAAATTCAAAGTTTTTATTATTTTCTTCAACTTAAACCTACAAGCATAATTCATGGATTCCTGTGCGATATAGACTTTTATCCTATATACATATTTGAGATCAGACTCCTTCCCTATGACTGTTGGTGACATTCTACATGGTATAGCCAAAGGTGTGCACTAGAACAATGTGGGATATTATTCAGAATGTAGAAAATCATGTGTAGTATATCTATCAGTTAGAAATAAGATCTTCAACTATTTTGATTTCTAATCCATAAAAGCATAGCTATATATATTTGCAAGATTACTTAGAAAACCAAAGATTATAAATTAGTTTTAAATACTCAAAAACAAACAAAACCCTGGAGAGTCAAGCCAGTAGCCTAGATCTTGTGGTTCTTAGTGCTGTGTTTATCTATGTTCCTTTTCAAATTTTTATTCTGATTTCATCCATTGGCATTAAAATATTTGTTTAGAGTAGTTTTCCATTTGGGAGAAATTCAGTAAAAATATTCATCTGACAACATTTTTTGTCTCTTAATAACTGACTCTCTTCTTAAAACCTCCACTACTCAACTTGATGAAGAGGCTTCTACCACTATGAAGTAAGTCTATGGATTCAAAAAAATAACCTGGAAACCACTGTTTTTGTTCTTTATACCACTCCTAGGAAGAAGGTAATTTGGTTGAAGGGCCATTAACTTCTCTTTAACTAGATTACAGTGTCAGAGGGTGAAGTTTTGGGGCTAAGAAGATAAAGTATTTCACTTCTGTGCTGAGTCATGGTAGGCTTCATCTTAGTTTTTTCTTTTTCTAATTTTGGCCTCTTTTATTGGTATTCCCTTTATTTATCTTCATCCATCTTTGTTGTTTGGCCTGTGTGGACCTCCCACCGCAGTGGCCTCTCTCATTGCAGAGCACCAGCTCTGGGCACATGCGCTCCAGAGCACTGGCTTACAATTGGACACACCAGTCCAGCCGCTCTGCAGCATTTGGGATCTTCCCAGGCCAGGGATCAAACTGGCGCCCCTTGTACTGCAAGGAGGACTCTTTACCCACTGGACCACCAGGGAAGCCCCATCTTAGTTCTTTATATGAGAAGAGGTTACCTTAAGCCATGGCCCCCAAGAGTATATGTTCATCCTGTATCCATACACTGACATTTATGTTAGAAAGAGAGTAAAGCCCATCTGAAAGGAGTAAAGTTCAGAAGCCTGCCTAGTCTCAGCCTGTGGGGTCACCAGAGTTCTGTACTCTCTAGTCCACTGCAATGCCATTGCCCAAAGTTTCTTTTCCTATTTCAACATTTAGTAATCCTTGTCTAATTAAGTGATTTTTTTTTAAAAGATTTATTTATTTCTTTATTTTTGGGCGGGGGTCGGGTTGGGGAGGGAGGGGAGCGGGCAGGCCACTTCTATTGGTCTTTCATTTCTCTATTTTCATCCATCTCTGTTCTTTGGCTCCTGTGGGCCTCCCATCATGGTGGCGTCTGTCGTCGCAGAGTGCTGGCTCTGGGCGCATGCGCTCCAGAGCTCCGGCTCGGTAATTGGACACATGGGTCCAGCTGCTCCGTGGCACGTGGGATCTTCCCAGGCCAGGGATCGAACCGGCGCCCCTTGCACTGCAAGGCGGTGTCCTTACCCACTGGACCACCAGAGGGAGCCCTAATTAAGTGATTTTTGACATTATCACAAGTACCTCAACACTTTGAACATTATCAAAAACAAGTAAACCTGAACTTCAATTTTAACCATTAGTTTGTAAGAGATATTTGCTTGGAGAGTTTCCTCTGTACTTTTAGCTTCTGAGCTCTCAACATTTTATGATATTCAATTTTATATCTTTAGTTCTCCTTGGGTCACTCCCACGTGTACACCAGAGCAAGAAAAAGTTAAAATGAAATTAAATTAGACACAGTAAACTAGGAAAACAGGTAAACTTGTCCAAGAAGAAAAGAATTGTGAACTATCACTAGGTGGTTCTTTTAATAAATAAGGAAATAAAAGATAAAAAGAGTTCTGGAACCTTGCTTTAGCTTAGAGGGGCTTTGATTTTAGGACATTGCTACTTGAGTTTTGAGTCAGAAAATCTCAGAAAATACTGAAGAAATTCATTCTTTGCAAGCAGAAAAAATATACTAATCTTCATTTTATTGTATTATTCAGAGAAGTCTATCTGATGAAACAATTTCCATATCGCAGTGGATTAGTAAGACAGACTTTTTTTTCCACTTGCTTTAAGTCCAATAGGATGAAAAACAAGTGTGGATGCTCAGCTTCACAGAGTCTCTAAAGAACCCAGGCTCTTCCTGCTGTATGGCCGACTGTTCCCATGGTCTTGGAGGACCTCGAAAGAATCCTGTCTTTGGATGGCAGATAAGCAAAGAGAGACAAGCACACGTCAAGAGTCACGTTGAAGGCTTCTATGAGCCTAGCTTGGGTATGCCAGAGATCACTTTGACTCATATCCAGGGTTCAACTTCATTAGCTGAAGAGGAGAGTAGGAAATGCAGTCAAATTATGATCCCAAGAGGAGAAAATGGGTTTTCTTGAACACATTCTTTGTCACTCTCCATCTTACAGGATCTTTTGCCTTTTCTCCCCCCATCTCCAGCCAAGTTGTCAGAGACCTATTAATTACTTTATCTTGATAATAGCATAGATTTAGAGGGATCCAGTTTGGTCACTGTTCTTTTCCTAAAGCTCATCAATAAAGATAAGGAGAAATGGGAATCACTAGTATATAAAAGTTGCATTGTCTCCTTGTTACTGAGGTAAAAAAAGTATATTTATCAAAAACTCAGTTGCTGGGCTTCCCTGGTGGTCTACTGGGTAAAGAGTCCACCTTGAGGAACAAGGGGTACCAGCTTGATCCCTGGCCTGGTGAGATCCCACGTGGCACGCAGCAGCTGGACTGATGTGTCCAACCACTGAGCTGGAGCTCTGGAGTGCATGCGCCCAGAACCAGTGCTCTGTTACAGGAGAGGTCACTGCAATGGGAAGCCCACAGAGCCCAAAGAACAAAGATGGATGGCGGGGGGGGGGGGGGGGCGGGGATAATAAAAGAGGCCAAAACTTAAAGAAAAAAATAACTCAGTTGCTGGAACTTCCATGCAAGAGACACAGGTTCGACCCCTGATCTGGGAAGATCCCCACATGCCACTGCGCAACTAAGTGAACAACTGTTGAGCCTGTGCTTTCGAGTCAGGAACCACAACTACAAAAGCCCCCACACCCTAGAACCCTTGCTCCACAATAATAGAAGCCGCCACAATTAGAGAGCAGCCCTTTCTCACCACAACTAGAGAAAAGCCCTCGCAGCACCAAAGACCCAGCATGGCCAAAAAATAAGTAACCAAAAATAAACAAAAATGTTAAGAAACAATTCAGTTGCTAAGAAGCAAACAGTGACTGCTCTCAGAATCGCTAATAGGCTAAGGGACAACTACAATCACCAGGTAAGAAGGCTGGCAACAGAAAACTGTTTGCATTTTATAAGAAAACTATCAGAAACTCAGGAGCAAGGAAATCCACTTGTAAAAGGTTTTGATCTTGTGGTTAAAACATGAGCTGTGGGAAATAGCAAAAGAAAGGAAGGAAGACATTCCAACTCAGCATACATTAGTTTTATACACAGTCAAGGAGAAATGGATCAAATTAAGAAGTACATTGAAGTGTTAAAATCTCAACTGGCCTTTTCAAAAAGGTATTGAGAGACACCACAGTAAAAAAGAAATGGATTTCTAGAGTCAGTAAAGTCAGATTGCATTCTGTAGATAATAAATTAAAGATGCAAGAAGTCTTTCAGCTGCAACCTGGGTAGATAAGACTTCAGAAGGCAGGGGAATTCAAGGAAAAACAATGTTTAGGGAGGAGTATACATAAATGCTTGTATATATAAATCTTTGGGCCCAAAGATACAGGTTTGAAAAGTGAAAGGAATTTCATTTCTAGTACATAAGTCTATTTCTCTAGCAGGAGTGAATGTGACCTAAGGAAGAAATCTTTTCTGGGAGGGAGCCACCAAGATCTAAGGAACTGGGGACTGATGCTCCAACTATTGGTACGTAGTAACATAAATGTCAGCAAATGATTAAGGAATATGGTGGTTCTTCTGAGGATGGAAAATTTGAGAAAGGGAAGAACTGGGGGAGTAGGAAATGCCAGGCCATAAACTATACCAATCTTTAAGTCTGAAATTCTCAGCTCATAAGAAAGAGAAAGTTAGACACCATACTCAATAAAAAGTTGAATTTCTGCATTTAAGAATCAGTCCTAACGAGGTGGTTGGATCTAGAATCTATCATAAAAAGCGAAGTAAGTCAAAAAGAGAAAGACAAGTACAGTTTACTAACACATATATATGGAATCTGGTAAAAGGGTAATGATAACACATGCAGTGAACCCATGGCAAAACAGACAGAATAGACATATGGACATTGTGGGGAATGAATGGTGGGTGGGAGGCATAGAGGGAGTAACATGGAAACCTAAACTATCATATGTGAAGAAGATAACTACTGTCATTGCGCTAATAGGCTAAGGGACAACTACAATCACCAGGTAAGAAGGCTGGCAACAGAAAACTGTTTGCATTTTATAAGAAAACTATCAGAAACTCAGGAGCAAGGAAATCCACTTGTAAAAGGTTTTGATCTTGTGGTTAAAACATGAGCTGTGGGAAATAGCAAAAGAAAGGAAGGAAGACATTCCAACTCAGCATACATTAGTTTTATACACAGTCAAGGAGAAATGGATCAAATTAAGAAGTACATTGAAGTGTTAAAATCTCAACTGGCCTTTTCAAAAAGGTATTGAGAGACACCACAGTAAAAAAGAAATGGATTTCTAGAGTCAGTAAAGTCAGATTGCATTCTGTAGATAATAAATTAAAGATGCAAGAAGTCTTTCAGCTGCAACCTGGGTAGATAAGACTTCAGAAGGCAGGGGAATTCAAGGAAAAACAATGTTTAGGGAGGAGTATACATAAATGCTTGTATATATAAATCTTTGGGCCCAAAGATACAGGTTTGAAAAGTGAAAGGAATTTCATTTCTAGTACATAAGTCTATTTCTCTAGCAGGAGTGAATGTGACCTAAGGAAGAAATCTTTTCTGGGAGGAGCCACCAAGATCTAAGGAACTGGGGACTGATGCTCCAACTATTGGTACGTAGTAACATAAATGTCAGCAAATGATTAAGGAATATGGTGGTTCTTCTGAGGATGGAAAATTTGAGAAAGGGAAGAACTGGGGGAGTAGGAAATGCCAGGCCATAAACTATACCAATCTTTAAGTCTGAAATTCTCAGCTCATAAGAAAGAGAAAGTTAGACACCATACTCAATAAAAAGTTGAATTTCTGCATTTAAGAATCAGTCCTAACGAGGTGGTTGGATCTAGAATCTATCATAAAAAGCGAAGTAAGTCAAAAAGAGAAAGACAAGTACAGTTTACTAACACATATATATGGAATCTGGTAAAAGGGTAATGATAACACATGCAGTGAACCCATGGCAAAACAGACAGAATAGACATATGGACATTGTGGGGAATGAATGGTGGGTGGGAGGCATAGAGGGAGTAACATGGAAACCTAAACTATCATATGTGAAGAAGATAACTACTGTCATTGCGCTGAGGGAACAGGAGTTCCTACAAGGGCTGGGTGCGACAGCCCGGAGGGGTGGTATGGGGGACTGGGGGTGGGGGGAGGGGACCAAGGATATGCACATGACTGATCTGGGAACATACATGTCTGTGAACAACAAAACTCTGTAAAAACTTTTAAAAATATAAAAATTAAATTAAATTTTTTTTAAAAAAGAAAGATTGCTACCATAATGGAAAATCAATAGCCCTTGTCCAAAACTGAAAGTACTGATAAAAATAAACATAAAGAAAAAGAACCTCATTGCTATTTTCAAGTTGGGTACCACTGTCAGTTAAAATGCTAAGTCTGAGAGCTAAGCCCTCTTAGTTAAAACATAATTTGTCAAGCTTTAAAAAGTGTATTCAACCCTGAATACCAGAACTAATGCTAAAGCTGAAGCTACAATACTTTGGCTACCTGATGGGAAGAGCCAACTGATTAGAAAAGACCTTGATGTAAAAGCAAAGAATTTCAACACCAGAAAGCTTGCAACAACTAACCACACCACTCTATCCTCTTGCCTTTAAAAATGCTTTTTTGGACCCTTTGGGGAGTTTGAGATTCGGGTGGCACAAAGTCATCATGTCCTTGCATAACCCTGCAATAAACCTTTCTGTACATCAAAAAAAAAAAAAAAAAAACCCTTGGGATTCCAAGAACTCTGGTCTCTAAAGGGGAAATATGAATTAAAATCAATGGGCTAAATACAAAGGAGAAAATATAGTAACAAAAAGAATTCTTTACATAGTGTATATATACTTATGAAAATACGGACATTTTAATAAACCTTTCCCAATTTATATATGCAGGCCAAGGGGCTTTATTGGTTATTGTTTTCTTATATTTTGTTTTACTGTTCTCAGAATATAAGAAGCACAGTGTTACAATTAAGCTTTAAGTGAGATATTTCTCACATGTGAGGGTTAAATTCATAGGCATTGGATTCAGAAAATTGATGGATACTCTGGAAAAGCTAAATAATCCAAGAAGGTTTTCTCTTTAAATTTTTTATCTTTCCTTCTTAATTCTACCAGTTATTACAAAGACTCTGAAGTTATCTATTATTTGCAGTAGAATGTAGGTCTGTCTTGTAACATCCTTTGTGTTTTAGAGACATCGCTTTTGCTTGAAAAATGCTTTTATTTATGGGGACGTGCTTAGATTTCAGGGGCTTCCAGTGCCACATGGGTCCTGAGTATTGGTAGAGAAAGTGTGAGGCTGGTGCTGTAGTGTTCTTAACGTATCTTGTGGTCCCTCTGGAAAAGGGGGACCCTCTGTTTGCAAAACTGTAGGAGAGTTTTCTAGGCGAAAGAAGTCCATGTGGAGTTGCTAACAATCTCTACTGCATCCAGTGGAAGAATGTAGGCCTTCATCAGGGCACAGTTGATGAAGAAGAAATCTTATTTCTCTACCAAGACAACCCAGAAAAGCTTTAAAGTGTATTCAACCCTGAATACCAGAACTAATGCTAAAGCTGAAGCTACAATACTTTGGCTACCTGATGGGAAGAGCCAACTGATTAGAAAAGACCTTGATGTAAAAGCAAAGAATTTCAACACCAGAAAGCTTGCAACAACTAACCACACCACTCTATCCTCTTGCCTTTAAAAATGCTTTTTTGGACCCTTTGGGGAGTTTGAGATTCGGGTGGCACAAAGTCATCATGTCCTTGCATAACCCTGCAATAAACCTTTCTGTACATCAAAAAAAAAAAAAAAAAAACCCTTGGGATTCCAAGAACTCTGGTCTCTAAAGGGGAAATATGAATTAAAATCAATGGGCTAAATACAAAGGAGAAAATATAGTAACAAAAAGAATTCTTTACATAGTGTATATATACTTATGAAAATACGGACATTTTAATAAACCTTTCCCAATTTATATATGCGGGCCCAAAGGGGGCTTTATTGGTTATTGTTTTCTTATATTTTGTTTTACTGTTCTCAGAATATAAGAAGCACAGTGTTACAATTAAGCTTTAAGTGAGATATTTCTCACATGTGAGGGTTAAATTCATAGGCATTGGATTCAGAAAATTGATGGATACTCTGGAAAAGCTAAATAATCCAAGAAGGTTTTCTCTTTAAATTTTTTATCTTTCCTTCTTAATTCTACCAGTTATTACAAAGACTCTGAAGTTATCTATTATTTGCAGTAGAATGTAGGTCTGTCTTGTAACATCCTTTGTGTTTTAGAGACATCGCTTTTGCTTGAAAAATGCTTTTATTTATGGGGACGTGCTTAGATTTCAGGGGCTTCCAGTGCCACATGGGTCCTGAGTATTGGTAGAGAAAGTGTGAGGCTGGTGCTGTAGTGTTCTTAACGTATCTTGTGGTCCCTCTGGAAAAGGGGGACCCTCTGTTTGCAAAACTGTAGGAGAGTTTTCTAGGCGAAAGAAGTCCATGTGGAGTTGCTAACAATCTCTACTGCATCCAGTGGAAGAATGTAGGCCTTCATCAGGGCACAGTTGATGAAGAAGAAATCTTATTTCTCTACCAAGACATCTAGGTGAGTTCTCCTTTGACTGAGCCTCAGTAAAATAAGAAAACGCAGGAGAGAAAATGCTTTTAGACATAATCTAGGACTTCAATTTATCTGTAAAAAGGGAGCAAGATTTAATTTCAGGTATTAAATTTCCCTGTGGTAAAAGAAGGTTTATATAATAACATGAAGGGTTAATATTGTTAAAATGTACACATTTGGTTGCAAAATTGGGGCATTTTAAATTGGTAACTTTCTGTTATTTGAGCTCTGCTATTAGCTGACACATCTTGTATAAGCTTGTCTGAAGAATAGGTAGGAGAAAGGGAAATAGAAACTTGGATAATTCATTCTAATACAGAGTATGCCCTTGGGGGTCACTCAATTAATTGCTGTACTGACCCATATTAAAGGCTTTGGGGGACAGTATCAAAAGGGATTTTCATGACGGCCTGAGGGGATGGAGTGCCAATATAACTGGTTCCTGTTAGACTATAAGCTCTGTGGAAATAAAAATTACAATACTTTAATCATGGCAACATGCTTTAGTTCTGAAATGTGGGTTAAATTGTATTCATGGACTTAACGTACTTGAATACAAACTCTCCATTGAAAATTTCCTCCTCCACAAGACAAGAAATTGAAGTAACAAGAATATATACATCTTATAACCACAGGAATACGAATGAGGATGCTAGCCTGATATAAAGTTACTTTTTAAAAGATGAAATTGTACATGATTTGTTTCTTGTCAATGTTGATTAGAGATCTGTCCTATATTCATCAACAATTAGTACAAAATGAGACTTTCTGAGAAGTATGAATGTCTGACTATACCTTTTAAGTGTAAGAATTTAAATATTTAATTTTGTCCGGGGGTATCTGATCAGAAGTTACATTTCTTCCCTTAAATTATATATTTGTATTAAATTTGAATTTCCTTTCACTTTTTAAGAGATCTTGCTAATCTTATTTTTTATTAGTTCATTATTTTTTATTCTGTGGTGAGATCTCTTTTTTAGACTGAGACAGTTTTTGTCTTCTGCAGCATTCTTGTGTTTTTAAAGTCCTCTCTGACTGATTTGACTCCAGCACAATATGAAGTCCAATTTCTCAGCCACTCTCCAAGAGCAGAATCCAGGTCTGTTTTGCCCTTATCACTGATTCACATTGCCTAGTTAGCTGTCCAGGCTTCCCAACAATGTGACTACATATGGCCTGTTAAAAATGAATAATGGAGCCACACGAAGATGGAAGAAGGAGTTTTCTAACAATGACTGACTCTTTTCCCCTCCCAAGCATTGCAGTGATGTCTCCAGCTGACGACTGGAATTATGCTCATAAGAAGAGTAAAAAGGAAGAATCAAAACTCAATGAAAGCTGACCTCCGAAGACTGCTCAGGCTCCCTCTCTACCCACCATCACTGGCTCCTTAAGAATGAGTTAGAATCAAGGATATAGCTCCAGTCATAGTACTTGGGCCTTAAGATTCTCTATCTTGGGAGAAACTCCTTTCCTTCCACAAAGCTGAAAGTGTTAAGAATGCCAAGTTTTCCTACCCTGAGAAAGCCTGGGTTAGTGACATGTGCATTGGTTAGCAGGGGAAGGTAGATATTCTTTTCAGTCAAATGGCAAAGGACTTAGAGTTGGGTTAGGCTTATTTCTGAAATGTGGGTTAAATTGTATTCATGATTCTTAAAAAAATTTGAAAATTTCCTCCTCCACAAGACAAGAAATTGAAGTAACAAGAATATATACATCTTATAACCACAGGAATACGAATGAGGATGCTAGCCTGATATAAAGTTACTTTTTAAAAGATGAAATTGTACATGATTTGTTTCTTGTCAATGTTGATTAGAGATCTGTCCTATATTCATCAACAATTAGTACAAAATGAGACTTTCTGAGAAGTATGAATGTCTGACTATACCTTTTAAGTGTAAGAATTTAAATATTTAATTTTGTCCGGGTGTATCTGATCAGAAGTTACATTTCTTCCCTTAAATTATATATTTGTATTAAATTTGAATTTCCTTTCACTTTTTAAGAGATCTTGCTAATCTTATTTTTTATTAGTTCATTATTTTTTATTCTGTGGTGAGATCTCTTTTTTAGACTGAGACAGTTTTTGTCTTCTGCAGCATTCTTGTGTTTTTAAAGTCCTCTCTGACTGATTTGACTCCAGCACAATATGAAGTCCAATTTCTCAGCCACTCTCCAAGAGCAGAATCCAGGTCTGTTTTGCCCTTATCACTGATTCACATTGCCTAGTTAGCTGTCCAGGCTTCCCAACAATGTGACTACATATGGCCTGTTAAAAATGAATAATGGAGCCACACGAAGATGGAAGAAGGAGTTTTCTAACAATGACTGACTCTTTTCCCCTCCCAAGCATTGCAGTGATGTCTCCAGCTGACGACTGGAATTATGCTCATAAGAAGAGTAAAAAGGAAGAATCAAAACTCAATGAAAGCTGACCTCCGAAGACTGCTCAGGCTCCTCTCTCTACCCACCATCACTGGCTCCTTAAGAATGAGTTAGAATCAAGGATATAGCTCCAGTCATAGTACTTGGGCCTTAAGATTCTCTATCTTGGGAGAAACTCCTTTCCTTCCACAAAGCTGAAAGTGTTAAGAATGCCAAGTTTTCCTACCCTGAGAAAGCCTGGGTTAGTGACATGTGCATTGGTTAGCAGGGGAAGGTAGATATTCTTTTCAGTCAAATGGCAAAGGACTTAGAGTTGGGTTAGGCTTATTTCTGTCATGTATTTAACTCTGGACATGTCTTTATCCTAGAGACAAGGTCCCTTACCATTTACACTGGAAATCATTTAGGCTTACACATAGTATAGGTGAAAGGAATCATTCAAAAAGATCCATCCCAACTCAAACATTCGAGTACAAGGCAAAAACCTTTCTGTAAGAGTCTGCATCTAGGGCTTCCCCTGGTGGCCCAGTGGGTAAAGAGTCCGCCTTGCAGTGCAAGGGGCACCAGTTCGATCCCTGGCCTGGGAAGATCCCATGTGCCACGGAGCGGCTGGACCAATGTGTCTAATTACTGAGCCGGAGCTCTGGAGCGCATGCGCCCAGAGACAGCGCTCTGCAACGACAGACGTCACCGCGATGGGAGGCCCACAGGAGCCAAAAGAACAAAGATGGATGAAAACAGAGAAATGAAAGACCAACAGAAGTGGCCTGCCCGCTCCCCTCCCTCCCCAACCCCCGTCCAAAATAAATAAATAAATAAATCTTTAAAAAAAAAAAGTCTGCACCTAAAATGCCCCCTGCTACAATAGTCCACAATTAATCAGCTTCCTTTGAAGCATACTGACAAGCCTGTATCTCTGTATCACATTTGCTGTGCTCAGTAAACCAATTATATACATATCCTAGTAACATATACTAGTTATATTAGACACTGTTCTAAGAACTTTACGAACACTAACAAATTTTTTTTATAAACTTTTTTTTTTTTTTTACCTCTAAGTCATTATAATTTATTTTTCATCAATCTTTTTATTCTTTGGCATGTGTGGGACTCCCAGTGCAGTGGCCTCTCGTTGCAAAGCACCAGCTCTGGACGCATGCACTCCAGGGCACTGACTCATAACACCGGCCCAGCCACTCCATAGCGCATGGGATCTTCTCGGGCCAGGGATTAAACTGGTCCCTCCTGCACTGCAAGGCGGACTCTTTACCCAGTGGATCACCAGGGAAGCCCACTAACAAATTTAATGCTAAATTATTTAATACTTTTGCTCCCACTTTAAAGATGACATATTTGAAGTTAGAGTGAGCTGTGTTCAACTCACAAAGCAAATAACTAGTAGGTTATATGACTTCAATACCTGTTCTCTTAACCACTAAACTCTGCTCCTCACTTACTTTGTCTGGTTGTAGTATCTATACTCACACAATATTCCCTGAATTTCCTGATTTGTTTCTGAAGAAAATTTTCAAGTGATATATATCTCTCTCCTCCTTTCTCAGAAATTCTAGGTGTGATTAAAATACAGAAATTATTCTGTTATTACTAGTTATATTGATTTTTCATTTAATGGAATAATAACAGAAGGAATAACCACCAAAGTAATCATAAGACTACATCTTAGGCCAAATATTCTAATATCTAAGATTATTATATGCTTCTATATTACAGATATATAGTATAAGAAGGGTTCTGGCCCCAATTCTATTTTAAGGGTGGTTGCCCCCAACCAACAATGATTCTCAGACACCAACTTTGTGTCATACAATTCAATTCAATTCTGACCCCAGCTACTTGGAGATAGAATCAGGACAAAATTTGGTTAAGCAAGAAAGTAATAATAACCAGAACAATAGTGTCACAGACTCCTAGTTCCTCCTGAAGGGCTACAGATAATAATCTGATTCATTTCCTTCAGTTGTTCTATAGAAACCATGACTTCCACTGAAACTGTTAACCACAAGCATTTAGACCTCGGACTGGTTGGATCCAGAAGACTGATGACTAAGATACCCAAAACATTGTGTTGTTACCTCTCCAACCAATCAGAAGAATCTCCATGTGCTGATCAACCTGCACTTTTTTTTATAAACTTTTTTTTTTTTTTTACCTCTAAGTCATTATAATTTATTTTTCATCAATCTTTTTATTCTTTGGCATGTGTGGGACTCCCAGTGCAGTGGCCTCTCGTTGCAAAGCACCAGCTCTGGACGCATGCACTCCAGGGCACTGACTCATAACACCGGCCCAGCCACTCCATAGCGCATGGGATCTTCTCGGGCCAGGGATTAAACTGGTCCCTCCTGCACTGCAAGGCGGACTCTTTACCCAGTGGATCACCAGGGAAGCCCACTAACAAATTTAATGCTAAATTATTTAATACTTTTGCTCCCACTTTAAAGATGACATATTTGAAGTTAGAGTGAGCTGTGTTCAACTCACAAAGCAAATAACTAGTAGGTTATATGACTTCAATACCTGTTCTCTTAACCACTAAACTCTGCTCCTCACTTACTTTGTCTGGTTGTAGTATCTATACTCACACAATATTCCCTGAATTTCCTGATTTGTTTCTGAAGAAAATTTTCAAGTGATATATATCTCTCTCCTCCTTTCTCAGAAATTCTAGGTGTGATTAAAATACAGAAATTATTCTGTTATTACTAGTTATATTGATTTTTCATTTAATGGAATAATAACAGAAGGAATAACCACCAAAGTAATCATAAGACTACATCTTAGGCCAAATATTCTAATATCTAAGATTATTATATGCTTCTATATTACAGATATATAGTATAAGAAGGGTTCTGGCCCCAATTCTATTTTAAGGGTGGTTGCCCCCAACCAACAATGATTCTCAGACACCAATTTTGTGTCATACAATTCAATTCAATTCTGACCCCAGCTACTTGGAGATAGAATCAGGACAAAATTTGGTTAAGCAAGAAAGTAATAATAACCAGAACAATAGTGTCACAGACTCCTAGTTCCTCCTGAAGGGCTACAGATAATAATCTGATTCATTTCCTTCAGTTGTTCTATAGAAACCATGACTTCCACTGAAACTGTTAACCACAAGCATTTAGACCTCGGACTGGTTGGATCCAGAAGACTGATGACTAAGATACCCAAAACATTGTGTTGTTACCTCTCCAACCAATCAGAAGAATCTCCATGTGCTGATCACATACCCTGCAGCCCTTGTCCCTGATGTTGCCTTTAAAAAGCCTCCCATGTAAGCCATCAGGGCGTCCAGATCTCTTGAGCATTAGCTTCCCAGTCTCCTTGTTTGGAGTTGTGTAGATGAACACCATCCTTTTCTTCACTAAAACCTGATGTCAGTAGGTTGAGTTTGCTGTACTTTAGGCAAGCAAACCTAAATTTGGTTTCCATAACAAGGGCTCATTCCTACAAGGACATCCTGTCTCTCCTACCTTCAGAGATTGGTCACAAGTCCAGGTTGTTACCTGTTATTCTGACAGCCTGCTATAAATCGGACTCCCATGACCCCCTCCATGATTTTGATTAACTTGCTAGGGCAGCTCACAGAACTCAGAGAAAGATTTTACTTCCTAGAGCATCAGTTTATTATAAAAGGATATAACTCAGTTAAAATGGAATGGAAATGGAAATGATGCACTGGGCAAAGTATGGGGAAATTGTGCTGAGCCTCCAAGCCCACTTGTAGCATGACACTCACCCCTAAGCTCCACATATTCACCAATGCAGGGTCTCTCCAGAACCCCTCCTGGTGAGTTTTTATGAGGCTTCATTACACAGGTATGATCAAGCTAACCACTGGCCATTTGGTGCCTGACTCAATCTCTAGCCCCTCTCTGTTCCCCTGAGGTCAGGGAGAAGGGACTGAAATTCTCAACACTAATTACTGCATTAGTTCCCATGGCAACAAGTCCCCATCTTTAAAGAAGTTCCAAAAATCACTTTCTTAACCTAATGAAAGACACCTCTATTGTTCTCAGTACTTAGGAAATTCCAAGGGTTTTAGGAGTGCTACCAGAAATGGAGATGAAGACCAAATATATATTTCATACACACTATACTGTAATTCTCACAACAATCCTATAAGATTATTATTCCACTTTAGAACCAAGATTGAACCTATTTCAGGCTCTATCCTCTCTCTCTCTCTATACGTATATATATATATATATATATATGTATATATATATGTGTGTATATATATATATACACACAAATACATGTAATATACTATAAGGCTCCACATAAAACCAATATTAAGCAAGCAGTCTACATTTATGCATTGATAATGTCTCAGCACATGAAACCTGAAGATGTGCATGGCTTTGCAACTCAGGTCTGACATTTCAGAACTCCAATGAACACACCCATTCCATCATAAACCAAACTTTCAAAATAAAAGAGACCTGATGGAGGTTTTATTAGGACTGCTGCCTTGAAACAGATTCAAGAAGCACTTGAATTGTGTTCCACTAGACTATCAAATGAAGGGCATTTATAAAAGCAAAAGAAGAAAGAAAGAAAGAAAAAAGAAAACTCTGTGAGGTTACATCAATTGTTCGCCAAGAGTAAGGATTGCAGCTGGCAAGGTATAAGAGTGCTTATTAAGAAAGGATTGTCTGACTCTAATATGGTTACATAGTTGCAAAGGTGAGAGGAAACTTTGAAACTACATGTTACAGCTAGCAGTTGCTAGAAGATATTACTTGAAAACTGGCTGATGGTATTCTTCAGGTTTTCACAGAAAGGCATTTTACTTTTAATATAGCAGTGTGCACATGTCAAACCCTAACTCCCAATCTACCACTGGTGATATTCTTGAGTATGATCCCTTTCAGAAAAAATTCAGGTTCTCAGTGATGCAGGAAAATGTCTAAAACCACATCCACGATGGTCACTCTGTTTTGGGTGCCAAACCAGTTACTCTATTTTGACTTTTAAGTGATCTGAAACATGCCATCACCGTCCCCTACAAGCTGCTGACCCTTCTGTTGGCATTGGATGCTCTCTGTTCCCCTGAGGTCAGGAGAAGGGACTGAAATTCTCAACACTAATTACTGCATTAGTTCCCATGGCAACAAGTCCCCATCTTTAAAGAAGTTCCAAAAATCACTTTCTTAACCTAATGAAAGACACCTCTATTGTTCTCAGTACTTAGGAAATTCCAAGGGTTTTAGGAGTGCTACCAGAAATGGAAATGAAGACCAAATATATATTTCACACACACTATACTGTAATTCTCACAACAATCCTATAAGATTATTATTCCACTTTAGAACCAAGATTGAACCTATTTCAGGCTCTATCCTCTCTCTCTCTCTATACGTATATATATATATATATATATATGTATATATATATGTGTATATATATATATACACACAAATACATGTAATATACTATAAGGCTCCACATAAAACCAATATTAAGCAAGCAGTCTACATTTATGCATTGATAATGTCTCAGCACATGAAACCTGAAGATGTGCATGGCTTTGCAACTCAGGTCTGACATTTCAGAACTCCAATGAACACACCCATTCCATCATAAACCAAACTTTCAAAATAAAAGAGACCTGATGGAGGTTTTATTAGGACTGCTGCCTTGAAACAGATTCAAGAAGCACTTGAATTGTGTTCCACTAGACTATCAAATGAAGGGCATTTATAAAAGCAAAAGAAGAAAGAAAGAAAGAAAAAAGAAAACTCTGTGAGGTTACATCAATTGTTCGCCAAGAGTAAGGATTGCAGCTGGCAAGGTATAAGAGTGCTTATTAAGAAAGGATTGTCTGACTCTAATATGGTTACATAGTTGCAAAGGTGAGAGGAAACTTTGAAACTACATGTTACAGCTAGCAGTTGCTAGAAGATATTACTTGAAAACTGGCTGATGGTATTCTTCAGGTTTTCACAGAAAGGCATTTTACTTTTAATATAGCAGTGTGCACATGTCAAACCCTAACTCCCAATCTACCACTGGTGATATTCTTGAGTATGATCCCTTTCAGAAAAAATTCAGGTTCTCAGTGATGCAGGAAAATGTCTAAAACCACATCCACGATGGTCACTCTGTTTTGGGTGCCAAACCAGTTACTCTATTTTGACTTTTAAGTGATCTGAAACATGCCATCACCGTCCCCTACAAGCTGCTGACCCTTCTGTTGGCATTGGATGCTCTCCTGTATATCTGCCTTGGGATCTGTTACAGGGGTCTCCTTCAAGGCACAAACTGAGGACCATGCTATCCTCACAGGTATATTTTTAAACCATAGGTCTCCATTAAAATACCTCTCAATTTCAAAGGAAATAAAACAAGAGTCATTTCATTTGGAGCAATTTTTCATCTTTCTCTATTCATCTGTTTCACTAAACAAAGAATAATAAACTCAAGTATTGAACTAAATTTATCCCAACTGTCTTCCAAATTTAATTTTTAGAAAATAGTCTCCCAAAGCATGTCTCTTCTATTTAGCTTTATTATAGGAAGTCAGGATAATCTAGTGCCTAGAACCTGGAATCTGGAGTCAGAAATTGGCGGTTCACCATTGACCTTGGGCATACTAAGGAGCCTCTGAGAAAGCCTCATTTCTTTGATGTAAAATGTAGAGGTAATGGTAGCAGTAACAGTATCCTCACTGAATAATTGTGAAGATGAGATATCCAATTAAAGAGTTTAGCGCATTGCCTGGCCTAGGATAAATAGTGAGTAATAATGATCTAGTGGTCTTTGGGGCAGTCACTTTATATTACACTGGAGTCAGTTATCCTGTCCAGATGCGCATTGAAATCACCTGGGGAAATTTAACAACTACTGATGCCTGGGTCTGTCTATCAGGGATGCTGACTTCATTCCTTTGGGCGTGGTCTGGGACAACTGGGTTATCAGAATTTTTTTTTCTTTTTTTTTCACACAACCAGCAATGTAACACTTTGTACATGGTAGGTGCATGCCTTATACAAAAAATCCTTAAATAACCTGATAAGCATAGTTTACAATTATAGTAATGGAATCCAAGAATTGGAACAATTGGAAGGTCGTTATTTTTTAACAACTCCCCAGATTTCAGAGAGCTAGACAAGAGAAAAAAGATGGTGAGGGGTGAAGTGCTGGCATGAGAAACATTCTGAAAAGATACTCTGTTGCACGCTGGGTGGCATCAGAGGTAAAGGGAAAACCAAGTGTGTGGTTTAGTGGTGAGGAACTTAAAATTCGGGGTGCAGACAGGTCGACCCCCTGGGTGCTGCATCACCTTGTCTCCTCAGGAGTAGGACTGAGAGAAGACCTGGGTTACTGCGTCGGTAAGGGACAGACTAAGTCTGAGCAGGGAGGAAAGCTCAGGTGAATGGTCTGTCTTCACCACCATCTAGAGCAGGGAGGGACGCCTCTGGTGGAAAAAAGCAAGGCCGCTGGACGCTGCTTTTTTCTCTCTTACAGAAGGGAGCTTCACAAAGTTCCAGAAACCCCAACCCCATGGACTGTATTCTGAAAAACTGAGATAGATTTGACCCTCAGAACTTAAAGAAGATACATCTGACTTTCTTTTGCAAATCCACATGACCACAATATCTGCTAGAAAATCGTAAACGTTGACTAGTTAAAGGTCTCTCAATTACAATACTATTTTCACAAATAGATTTGTTCTGCAAGAAGTAAAAAAAATGGGTAGAAGTGCCATATGTATTGTTATTTTTCTCTCTCTATGAGACATGCCAGATTTACGTCCTAAAGGTCAAATTTGGTTGTAAAGCCTTTGGTTTCCTCTCATCCTCTGACTCTGCCTTGGATGAGCAAGAGGATGAGTTTAGCGCATTGCCTTAAAATATAAAACTATTTTGGGAGTAAAAGGTGTATCCTGTCCAGATGCGCATTGAAATCACCTGGGGAAATTTAACAACTACTGATGCCTGGGTCTGTCTATCAGGGATGCTGACTTCATTCCTTTGGGCGTGGTCTGGGACAACTGGGTTATCAGAATTTTTTTTTCTTTTTTTTTCACACAACCAGCAATGTAACACTTTGTACATGGTAGGTGCATGCCTTATACAAAAAATCCTTAAATAACCTGATAAGCATAGTTTACAATTATAGTAATGGAATCCAAGAATTGGAACAATTGGAAGGTCGTTATTTTTTAACAACTCCCCAGATTTCAGAGAGCTAGACAAGAGAAAAAAGATGGTGAGGGGTGAAGTGCTGGCATGAGAAACATTCTGAAAAGATACTCTGTTGCACGCTGGGTGGCATCAGAGGTAAAGGGAAAACCAAGTGTGTGGTTTAGTGGTGAGGAACTTAAAATTCGGGGTGCAGACAGGTCGACCCCCTGGGTGCTGCATCACCTTGTCTCCTCAGGAGTAGGACTGAGAGAAGACCTGGGTTACTGCGTCGGTAAGGGACAGACTAAGTCTGAGCAGGGAGGAAAGCTCAGGTGAATGGTCTGTCTTCACCACCATCTAGAGCAGGGAGGGACGCCTCTGGTGGAAAAAAGCAAGGCCGCTGGACGCTGCTTTTTTCTCTCTTACAGAAGGGAGCTTCACAAAGTTCCAGAAACCCCAACCCCATGGACTGTATTCTGAAAAACTGAGATAGATTTGACCCTCAGAACTTAAAGAAGATACATCTGACTTTCTTTTGCAAATCCACATGACCACAATATCTGCTAGAAAATCGTAAACGTTGACTAGTTAAAGGTCTCTCAATTACAATACTATTTTCACAAATAGATTTGTTCTGCAAGAAGTAAAAAAAATGGGTAGAAGTGCCATATGTATTGTTATTTTTCTCTCTCTATGAGACATGCCAGATTTACGTCCTAAAGGTCAAATTTGGTTGTAAAGCCTTTGGTTTCCTCTCATCCTCTTACTCTGCCTGGGATGAGCAAGAGGATGAGATGGAAAATGAGACACAAGACAAAGATGATGAAAAGCAGGTTTCTCCAGTCTTAAAGTACAGGCAAAAGATAGCTAGAGAAGATGGGAAACAGCTACATAAGTTACTATCTCTTTAAAAGATATCCAGGTATCCACTGTAAGTTACAGAAACAGGCGTTCAGACCAAATCAGTCTTTACAAAAATGGTTGCAGCTGGTTCAGACAGTATATTATAGTAGAAAATATGAAGAACAAAAGCAAAAATAAAAAAGAAAAGGCTGAAGCCCTAGCGTTGGCTGTTAGCTTTAACAGCCTGGAACAAATACCCAGAGAAACCCAGGTGAATGGGGACAGATTTGCAATCACTGTGTGAAAGGGAGGGGCATCACAAGCAGGATTGCGCTCAGGCTCCTTGTCGGGCCTCTCTGTCATAGATCACACTGAAAGAAGAGCTGCCCCTAGAGGCGTAGGCCGCAGGGGTCAAACTCTCAGGACAACCAGGACTGAAGGTGCCCAGGAGTCCCCACACAAGTTCCTTTCCTAATAGCACCTTAAGAATCCCAAATGGTATTAACTGTTGGGGCCAATCAGTCAATTTCCTTTTGGACACTGGGGCGGCTTTCTCTGTGCTCAGGAAGCCCCTGGTTTGCTTTCTTCCCGATCCACCACTGTAAGAAGACTGTCTAGATGAGGCAAATGTTATTATTCAGTCATTCTCTAAACTGCAACTGAGAACAAGGTCCAAGCCTCTCTTTTCATGAACATAGCCAGATTGTAATAACATATTTCTAAGGGTTATGCTAACTAAGTTAGAGTAGTCTATTAAATCTTTTTTTAAATAAAAATTTTTGGTTATTCAAATGCCCCCATTTCTTCCCCAAATTCCCCCAATGACCACAATATCTGCTAGAAAATCGTACGTTGACTAGTTAAAGGTCTCTCAATTACAATACTATTTTCACAAATAGATTTGTTCTGCAAGAAGTAAAAAAAATGGGTAGAAGTGCCATATGTATTGTTATTTTTCTCTCTCTATGAGACATGCCAGATTTACGTCCTAAAGGTCAAATTTGGTTGTAAAGCCTTTGGTTTCCTCTCATCCTCTTACTCTGCCTGGGATGAGCAAGAGGATGAGATGGAAAATGAGACACAAGACAAAGATGATGAAAAGCAGGTTTCTCCAGTCTTAAAGTACAGGCAAAAGATAGCTAGAGAAGATGGGAAACAGCTACATAAGTTACTATCTCTTTAAAAGATATCCAGGTATCCACTGTAAGTTACAGAAACAGGCGTTCAGACCAAATCAGTCTTTACAAAATGGTTGCAGCTGGTTCAGACAGTATATTATAGTAGAAAATATGAAGAACAAAAGCAAAAATAAAAAAGAAAAGGCTGAAGCCCTAGCGTTGGCTGTTAGCTTTAACAGCCTGGAACAAATACCCAGAGAAACCCAGGTGAATGGGGACAGATTTGCAATCACTGTGTGAAAGGGAGGGGCATCACAAGCAGGATTGCGCTCAGGCTCCTTGTCGGGCCTCTCTGTCATAGATCACACTGAAAGAAGAGCTGCCCCTAGAGGCGTAGGCCGCAGGGGTCAAACTCTCAGGACAACCAGGACTGAAGGTGCCCAGGAGTCCCCACACAAGTTCCTTTCCTAATAGCACCTTAAGAATCCCAAATGGTATTAACTGTTGGGGCCAATCAGTCAATTTCCTTTTGGACACTGGGGCGGCTTTCTCTGTGCTCAGGAAGCCCCTGGTTTGCTTTCTTCCCGATCCACCACTGTAAGAAGACTGTCTAGATGAGGCAAATGTTATTATTCAGTCATTCTCTAAACTGCAACTGAGAACAAGGTCCAAGCCTCTCTTTTCATGAACATAGCCAGATTGTAATAACATATTTCTAAGGGTTATGCTAACTAAGTTAGAGTAGTCTATTAAATAACTAGGTTATTTTCTATATAATAAAACACTATTTTTAGAAATTATTGCTAATATTTATGCTCGCCAATTAAAATGCTAATATAAAGGTCAGTTTTTGGTTGTTTAAAGAAAGTGGGATGAGTGTTGAAGAATGAAATTATATTTTATGAAAGAAAAAAGAAGTAGGTCTGATTTATAGATTGCTATTTCAAGATGAGAGAATAAATTGAGGGGTACAGAAAGTGATAAAAAGGTTTGTAGAAGTGTACCCTGAATAAAAGGTTTATACACTTTTAAGACTGTTTAAGGTAAATTTAAAGATAATCTGAGACAAAAGCTTAAATTCAGCTTTTTTTCTTTATTAAAAGGACACACTTTCTTCAGATGTCAATTGCTTTTGATAAAAGACTTAAGTTTATTTACCTCTTAACTGATTTGTTCTGTAAGTAGCTGACTTTGGGAATACTAACTCAGTCCAAGCATCATCTAGCTCAGGGATGGCCTGTTTGTTTAGGGGTAAACACTGCTATTGCTTTGCTAATGCCAAAAATTCTTAAGTTCGCTAATGGGTAGAATCTTACCCTACTGACTTCTCCTAATGTAAATAGAATCTTAAATTCTAAAATTTGTGTAACCCAGCATTCAGCTTTCTCAATTCAACAGACATTACAAAAATACAGCCACCAACTCAGACAAGACCCTGCCAAGATATGTGGACCACTCCCCTCTTTATCAAGGACTTCTATGAAAAACAGATTTCTCCACTCCAAAAAAGACTTCCTATAATAGTCAGTTGCTTTGTTTTTGCTGCTTACTCCTTACATCTGTAATTACATAGTAAAATTTATTTTCAACTGTCAAAAAAATAAAAAGAATCAGTCAATTTCCTTTTGGACACTGGGGCTTTCTCTGTGCTCAGGAAGCCCCTGGTTTGCTTTCTTCCCGATCCACCACTGTAAGAAGACTGTCTAGATGAGGCAAATGTTATTATTCAGTCATTCTCTAAACTGCAACTGAGAACAAGGTCCAAGCCTCTCTTTTCATGAACATAGCCAGATTGTAATAACATATTTCTAAGGGTTATGCTAACTAAGTTAGAGTAGTCTATTAAATAACTAGGTTATTTTCTATATAATAAAACACTATTTTTAGAAATTATTGCTAATATTTATGCTCGCCAATTAAAATGCTAATATAAAGGTCAGTTTTTGGTTGTTTAAAGAAAGTGGGATGAGTGTTGAAGAATGAAATTATATTTTATGAAAGAAAAAAGAAGTAGGTCTGATTTATAGATTGCTATTTCAAGATGAGAGAATAAATTGAGGGGTACAGAAAGTGATAAAAAGGTTTGTAGAAGTGTACCCTGAATAAAAGGTTTATACACTTTTAAGACTGTTTAAGGTAAATTTAAAGATAATCTGAGACAAAAGCTTAAATTCAGCTTTTTTTCTTTATTAAAAGGACACACTTTCTTCAGATGTCAATTGCTTTTGATAAAAGACTTAAGTTTATTTACCTCTTAACTGATTTGTTCTGTAAGTAGCTGACTTTGGGAATACTAACTCAGTCCAAGCATCATCTAGCTCAGGGATGGCCTGTTTGTTTAGGGGTAAACACTGCTATTGCTTTGCTAATGCCAAAAATTCTTAAGTTCGCTAATGGGTAGAATCTTACCCTACTGACTTCTCCTAATGTAAATAGAATCTTAAATTCTAAAATTTGTGTAACCCAGCATTCAGCTTTCTCAATTCAACAGACATTACAAAAATACAGCCACCAACTCAGACAAGACCCTGCCAAGATATGTGGACCACTCCCCTCTTTATCAAGGACTTCTATGAAAAACAGATTTCTCCACTCCAAAAAAGACTTCCTATAATAGTCAGTTGCTTTGTTTTTGCTGCTTACTCCTTACATCTGTAATTACATAGTAAAATTTATTTTCAACTGTCAAAAAAATAAAAAAAGAATCGTAGTGAGGGGGACCTGAAAATGATTACCTCACCCAACACTCTCTCCATCAGGCAATTAATCTTTCAGAAGGACCACATTCATTGCTAATGAATGAGGATCCTGAAGTTGTCTAAAATGTTACTCCTGGACATGTTACTATTCAGAATAGTCATGGCACAAGGGCTAGTTAGGCAGAAGGCTTGGAAGTTCACTGTCATAAAACCCAGTTTCTCATTTGAGCCCCACCACTCACCTTTAAAATCCTGAGTAAATTGCTAATCTTCCTTCAGGGCTCAGATTCTTCATTTGCAAAAGCAGAGTAATACCTGTTTCACATGGTTCCTGAAAAGATCAAATAAGACAATGTTAATTTTTTTCCATTGATAAAGGTTATACACATTAAATATTTTCTTCTGTATAGTCACATTCTCTGGCTCTCCAGCCTTCCACAGGCCCCCTTCTTCTCCATAATGGCAGGAATCTAGCTCATTATCTGGTACATCAAAAATGTTTAATATTTGATGAAAGAATATATGAAATCATGGAACTATAATTATAAGCAAATACATTTTTACCAAGGCCAATTCAGTGGAAGAAAATTGTCAGACTATGCAAAGCTATGTAGGGAGAAACAACTCCAAACCTCGATTTAACTTCCTTGATGTTTAACACTGACTATTGTTTTGAAGGTAAGATTTTAGGAGCGGTCATATTAGAATTTCAATTCATTCAAGTCTCATTTTTTAGGTGTGATAGAACTCAGATTTAAGACCCTAGCTAATTAACCAAGTGTGCTTTCAATTTCAATCCCTGTTACCCACAAATATTTGAACTAACATTTAAAGTCTATTTTTAGCTATCATTGCTGTTTCTGGACCTTTTCAACTCAGTGAGTTTCATTTCCTTCCAGCTTAACCAAAGGAGAAGCATTGACTCTCATCAGAGGAGAGGTATTTCAGATCAAACATTGCAAACTGCAATTAATGTAAATTCATTCCTATGTGACTTGCATTCCCTCAACAGACATTTACCATCTACTTCCTCTGACCTTGTACCACTACATGCCACACTGAGGCAAAATGATTGCTTTTTTTATATTCAAAGTGAGTAAAATTTCCCTCTCCGACTTTATTTCCCACTTCTTGATAATATTGTCCAAGTTAGCTTTATAATGAAGAATTGAAAATTATAACCCTAGACTCTACGGAACTTAGCTTTGCTTTGTTTTCAGATATATCCTAGATCAGTTGGCAAATTATGTGCCTTCAGATCATGTAGAGGCCTTATTAAAATGCATATTCTGATTCAGTAGGTCAGTGATAAGGTCAGAGTCTTAGTTTCTACTAAGCTCCTAGATAATGTTGACAGGACTGGTCTAGGAACCACATTTTTAGTAGGAGTTTTCTAGGTAATATCAATTTATTATAATTATTTGAACTTGTTTTTCTACATTCCTTGATTCTTTATTTCAATCTTTCACTGAGCCCATAGGTGCATACTTAAGATTTCTCAGGTGCAGACTTCAGGCCATGTAGTTAACTACAGCTTGTACTGTTTGTCTCAGCTCCATAGTTAGCACCTGAGCATCCACATCTACCAGCCTTACAAAAACCTTATCTGAAAACAGAGTCCCCACTAATAGGAACAAGAAGTCCACGTTCAGTAACAGTGAATGCTGAGACAGAACACTCAGTCTGAACCCCAGGTTCTCTGTTTCCTTTAAGCAAGATATAGTTTTTACACTCTCTGAATCCTTGAAAAAAACATCCATTGTTCTTTCAAACTAATGAATTATTCTATTCAAATTATTTTATGTATCTCTCATTTCAATTGCATTTCCAATCCAAGTGTGCTTTCAATTTCAATCCCTGTTACCCACAAATATTTGAACTAACATTTAAAGTCTATTTTTAGCTATCATTGCTGTTTCTGGACCTTTTCAACTCAGTGAGTTTCATTTCCTTCCAGCTTAACCAAAGGAGAAGCATTGACTCTCATCAGAGGAGAGGTATTTCAGATCAAACATTGCAAACTGCAATTAATGTAAATTCATTCCTATGTGACTTGCATTCCCTCAACAGACATTTACCATCTACTTCCTCTGACCTTGTACCACTACATGCCACACTGAGGCAAAATGATTGCTTTTTTTATATTCAAAGTGAGAAAAATTTTCCCCTCTCCGACTTTATTTCCCACTTCTTGATAATATTGTCCAAGTTAGCTTTATAATGAAGAATTGAAAATTATAACCCTAGACTCTACGGAACTTAGCTTTGCTTTGTTTTCAGATATATCCTAGATCAGTTGGCAAATTATGTGCCTTCAGATCATGTAGAGGCCTTATTAAAATGCATATTCTGATTCAGTAGGTCAGTGATAAGGTCAGAGTCTTAGTTTCTACTAAGCTCCTAGATAATGTTGACAGGACTGGTCTAGGAACCACATTTTTAGTAGGAGTTTTCTAGGTAATATCAATTTATTATAATTATTTGAACTTGTTTTTCTACATTCCTTGATTCTTTATTTCAATCTTTCACTGAGCCCATAGGTGCATACTTAAGATTTCTCAGGTGCAGACTTCAGGCCATGTAGTTAACTACAGCTTGTACTGTTTGTCTCAGCTCCATAGTTAGCACCTGAGCATCCACATCTACCAGCCTTACAAAAACCTTACCTGAAAACAGAGTCCCCACTAATAGGAACAAGAAGTCCACGTTCAGTAACAGTGAATGCTGAGACAGAACACTCAGTCTGAACCCCAGGTTCTCTGTTTCCTTTAAGCAAGATATAGTTTTTACACTCTCTGAATCCTTGAAAAAAACATCCATTGTTCTTTCAAACTAATGAATTATTCTATTCAAATTATTTTATGTATCTCTCATTTCAATTGCATTTCCAATAAAAACCATGTTTTGCTTTTAAACATACATTCAAGTTCTTTGTCACTTTGCTCTCATTTTTGACGCTTTAATATTTTTATATTTGAAATTTAAGGAAAAGAACCACTTGCTTAGTGAGCCACTTGCTTGTGGGTAATGGAATTACTATATTCTATTATAACCATTACATTCTGATAGATTGTATGAAGACGTGATCTCCCTAAAAGGCTAAGATATTATCAGATCAGTTATCTTTGGAGCAGGCAAATGACAGGAAAGGATGAATTATCAAGGCAAAACACAAAAAAGAGAACTAACTTCTAACGGATGTCTAAGTCGTGATCTCTTGAATTGGGACTTCTAACAGAAACATGCTTTGATATTTTTCTATGGGCTAACAATTTACACGTTACTTACTATATTCCCTTTATCATTAGTGTAAGTTTCATCTTTAATATGTCCTTATGTTAAAACTTTAGTTTGGTTTCCGATGTACCATGGGGAATAGTGGGGAAATGGTAAAGCAATAGAGGCTTGAAGCTTGGAGGAGGGAATATAGATTTAGGGGACTTCAAGGTCAGAGATTCTAGTTGTGACCCCAGCCTTCAGGAGCAGGTACAAGAACAAGGCACGTGACAAGCATTGTATCTTGTTCAATGATTTGGCTGGTGCTGGATGCATATAAGGAATCCAGTGAACACGCATAGGAAATCTACCATTCTCTAACCCTAATACACCAAATAGTACACATGCTACCCAAGAACTTGGGTCTCTAAAGCCCCTACCACACATACATAAAAAGGCAGAGGGAAAAGGGCAGGGGTGATTCAGTTTATGGTCATGACTAAGGATCTCAAAGAGGCTGATCTGACTTGAAAGAGACTTTCAAATGGAAGCTATAGTGGGCAGGGGTTTTTTTTAATTTTTTTTTATTTCATGACTACACGACAATAGAAGATAGCTGAACGAGAACAGTTACAGAAAGGTTTTCTTTGTATCCGCATCTGACATATGGATGTCAGATCTCATCTACTTTGATCACAGTATTAAAAACTCTTGCATTTGGTTTGACACATAAAACACAACAAATACTATGGTGCAAAATATTAGTGCTTTTCTGTCCTCTTAAACTCAAACTCTGAGCAGCATTTAACACATTTGATAATTTCTCTCTGCTTAGAGAAACTCTTCTCTCTTGGCTTTCATGATACTACTCTCCTCTGGTTATTCCTTCTCAGTTCCTTTACTGAATAATATTGGAGTTCAAGTCTGAATCTACTTCTTCTCTTACCCCTCTGATCTTCAAGATCAGAGATTCTCAACTCCAAGTGCACATTTTAAACACCCGAGCAGCTTTAACAACTAACAGCACCTGGATTCAACCTCCAGAAATTGATTTACTTGAACCAGATGTCTGGGGGGTAGTCAAGCTCAATAGATTAAAAACTGTCAGATTCCTCAAATGTGAAACCAATAATTAGAAGCACTTTACCAGATTATGCCTCTCCTATTGATAAATACAAATGTTTATATTAACTCCAGAATTCTTTCCTGAAATCAAGATTCAACAATTCAATGGCCAGGATTCTGATGATAGTATGGCAGTTTATATTGAACTAAGTCTCCTGCCAGTAACAATTATAAACTCTGGACAACTATATCTATGTCTGTTTCTATGTCTTTTCATATCAACTGAAAACAGGCAGAAATTGGAGCTGATATTATACTTTCCAAAGTGGAAACACAGTGGATGAGATCCACATTTAACTGGTTTTCCCCGTGATAGTGCTCCCCAGCTTGCCCTGTGCACAGGAAAGAGAGTTCAAGCAGAAAACAGAAGTCTGAGGTCGAAAATCAGGACTGGTAGAAATTGATGAGGATAGGAAAGTGTAGGAAAGGATGAAACCATGGAAGACGTGGCCCACAAATCCATGTGTGAATTCTTCCAAAATTCAGCTACCCATGTATACAGTGAGATTCTCATGAACTTAGCAGAAAACAACAGTTAGAAGCCTAAGACACTCAGCAGGAATTTTACTAGCGACCTGGTGTTGGGGAGACACAGTTTGGAATTCAATCCTGCCTAATTAGAGGAATTAAATCTAGGGCTTGTAATTCATCTTATAGTAGTAGAAACCATTCCCAGGACTAATCTATGTCCTGAACTGAGAGAGAAAATGCAATTGCAGTCACTCTAATAAAGCTAACCTGTAGGATCAAGTTGGTTCATCAGCAACTTAATTGCTTACTGTAAGAAAACTAACATTTTCAGAGGAATGTTCCATAACATTCCTCCAAAGACTAAAAACATTCAATACATAATAAAATCGCTAGAAATATAAAGAGGCAGGAAACTGAGACATATACTTAAAAGAAAAATCAGCTAATAAAAGCATAACAGAGCAGATATTCTTCTTCTAAAAATTGGAGTTCAAGTCTGAATCTATTTTTTTGATCTTCAAGATCAGAGATTCTCAACTCAAGTGCACATTTTAAACACCCGAGCAGCTTTAACAACTAACAGCACCTGGATTCAACCTCCAGAAATTGATTTACTTGAACCAGATGTCTGGGGGGTAGTCAAGCTCAATAGATTAAAAACTGTCAGATTCCTCAAATGTGAAACCAATAATTAGAAGCACTTTACCAGATTATGCCTCTCCTATTGATAAATACAAATGTTTATATTAGCTCCAGAATTCTTTCCTGAAATCAAGATTCAACAATTCAATGGCCAGGATTCTGATGATAGTATGGCAGTTTATATTGAACTAAGTCTCCTGCCAGTAACAATTATAAACTCTGGACAACTATATCTATGTCTGTTTCTATGTCTTTTCATATCAACTGAAAACAGGCAGAAATTGGAGCTGATATTATACTTTCCAAAGTGGAAACACAGTGGATGAGATCCACATTTAACTGGTTTTCCCCGTGATAGTGCTCCCCAGCTTGCCCTGTGCACAGGAAAGAGAGTTCAAGCAGAAAACAGAAGTCTGAGGTCGAAAATCAGGACTGGTAGAAATTGATGAGGATAGGAAAGTGTAGGAAAGGATGAAACCATGGAAGACGTGGCCCACAAATCCATGTGTGAATTCTTCCAAAATTCAGCTACCCATGTATACAGTGAGATTCTCATGAACTTAGCAGAAAACAACAGTTAGAAGCCTAAGACACTCAGCAGGAATTTTACTAGCGACCTGGTGTTGGGGAGACACAGTTTGGAATTCAATCCTGCCTAATTAGAGGAATTAAATCTAGGGCTTGTAATTCATCTTATAGTAGTAGAAACCATTCCCAGGACTAATCTATGTCCTGAACTGAGAGAGAAAATGCAATTGCAGTCACTCTAATAAAGCTAACCTGTAGGATCAAGTTGGTTCATCAGCAACTTAATTGCTTACTGTAAGAAAACTAACATTTTCAGAGGAATGTTCCATAACATTCCTCCAAAGACTAAAAACATTCAATACATAATAAAATCGCTAGAAATATAAAGAGGCAGGAAACTGAGACATATACTTAAAAGAAAAATCAGCTAATAAAAGCATAACAGAGCAGATATTGGAATTAGCAAACAATAAGTTTAGAATGAATATTATAAATATATTAAAGGGTTAATAGGAAAAAATGGATATTAGTAAACGTATGACATTTCAGAAAATATATGGAAACTAAGATTGAACCAAATGACTATCCAAGAGCTGAAAACTACAATATCTGAAATTAAAATAAGGACTTTCAGAAGAGAAGTATCACTGAAACTGAAGATAGGTAAATATAAATTTCCAAATTCAGACACAGAGTTTTTTTAATGGAAAAAAGAAATAGGGCTTCAGTGGTTTGTCAAATAATATCAAGACGTCTATCATATTGGAATGGGAGTCCCAGAAAAGGAGAAGAGAGATCATAGAGCATAAAAAATATTTGAAGAAGTAAGGCTGAATATTTCCCAAATGTGAAGAAAACCCACAATCAATTAATTCAGGAAATTCAGCCAATTTCAAGTAGAAAATATTAAACAGTCAACTAATAATTTATCATGTGGGTTACTCATAGATCTTAAGACTACCAAGTTCAAAATGATCTCTTGATATTTCTTTGCTAATTTCCACTTTTCAAACCTGCTTGCTCATTTCCCAATATTTCTTATTTTTATTAAATGATATCACACTTACCTTGTTGCTCGAAATGAAATTCTGGGAGTCATCTATATTGATTTCCTAGGGCTGTTCTAACAAAGTACCACAAACGTGGTGGCTTAAAACAATACAAAATTTCTTATCATTCTAAAGTTGGACTTTCTACCCCTCAAGATCCTGCCTAATTAGAGGAATTAAATCTAGGGCTTGTAATTCATCTTATAGTAGTAGAAACCATTCCCAGGACTAATCTATGTCCTGAACTGAGAAAGAAAATGCAATTGCAGTCACTCTAATAAAGCTAACCTGTAGGATCAAGTTGGTTCATCAGCAACTTAATTGCTTACTGTAAGAAAACTAACATTTTCAGAGGAATGTTCCATAACATTCCTCCAAAGACTAAAAACATTCAATACATAATAAAATCGCTAGAAATATAAAGAGGCAGGAAACTGAGACATATACTTAAAAGAAAAATCAGCTAATAAAAGCATAACAGAGCAGATATTGGAATTAGCAAACAATAAGTTTAGAATGAATATTATAAATATATTAAAGGGTTAATAGGAAAAAATGGATATTAGTAAACGTATGACATTTCAGAAAATATATGGAAACTAAGATTGAACCAAATGACTATCCAAGAGCTGAAAACTACAATATCTGAAATTAAAATAAGGACTTTCAGAAGAGAAGTATCACTGAAACTGAAGATAGGTAAATATAAATTTCCAAATTCAGACACAGAGTTTTTTTAATGGAAAAAAGAAATAGGGCTTCAGTGGTTTGTCAAATAATATCAAGACGTCTATCATATTGGAATGGGAGTCCCAGAAAAGGAGAAGAGAGATCATAGAGCATAAAAAATATTTGAAGAAGTAAGGCTGAATATTTCCCAAATGTGAAGAAAACCCACAATCAATTAATTCAGGAAATTCAGCCAATTTCAAGTAGAAAATATTAAACAGTCAACTAATAATTTATCATGTGGGTTACTCATAGATCTTAAGACTACCAAGTTCAAAATGATCTCTTGATATTTCTTTGCTAATTTCCACTTTTCAAACCTGCTTGCTCATTTCCCAATATTTCTTATTTTTATTAAATGATATCACACTTACCTTGTTGCTCGAAATGAAATTCTGGGAGTCATCTATATTGATTTCCTAGGGCTGTTCTAACAAAGTACCACAAACGTGGTGGCTTAAAACAATACAAATTAATTTTCTTATCATTCTAAAGCCAGAAGTCCAAACTGGACTTTGCTGAGCCACACTCAAGGTGTCGGCAGGGCTGCATTTCGTCCAGAGTCTCAAAGGGAGAACTTGTTGCCCTGCCTTTTCCAGCTTCTAGTGTCTGCCTTGATTCTCTGGCTTGAACCTGGCCTCCATCTTGAATACCAGTGCATGGCATCTTCTCCCTAACTCTGCTGCCTCGGGCTTAGGTCACATGGTTTCCTTCTCTGCCCTATAAAAATCTCCCTCTGAGAAGAACACATATGATTCCGCTTTAGGCAATTCAGGCTAATCTCCAACCTGAAGATACTTAATCACATCTGCAGTCTCTTTTGTCAAATAAAGTAATAGTCACAGGTTCTAAGGATTAGAACCTGAGAAGGTTTGGGGGCTATTATTCAGCCTACAGGGCCTCCCAGGTCATGCCAGTGGTAATCAATCTGCCAGCCAATGCTGGAGATGTAAGAGAAATGGGTTTGATCCCTAAGTCAGGGTCCCCTCTCGCTACAACACACTTCCTTCGGGTCTCCTTACTACTACCTTTTTCTCATGCATAAGACTACAGCTCATATGACTGGAGCTCGTATCACTTTTAAGAAGGCTTTGATAACAATATCAGAAGAACCACATTTTACCTTTTATATCCTTTAAAGATCTTGACACATTTCAAAAATCAAGATACTGATTTGTTTCCTCTATCAATTAAGTTCAATTAGGAAAACAGAAATCTTTTAGGGGACTTTGAATCAAAGAATTGATTACCCTAGCACTGAAAAGTTATAAGAGCAAAACTGAGGTGGGGTCCTGGAAGAACAAAGTAGAAGAAAGAATGTTTCTTAGAAACTATACCTGAGAAATCAATACCTCCCCAAATGTTAGAGAACAATAGGGAGGAAGTGTTACCAGAATCCAAGAGCACATTCGCTCCTGGGCATGCCATACCCCTGACAGAGGTGACAGAGAGGAAGAAAGGAGCTCCTTGCCTCTTCATTTTCAATTTTCTATAGAACACTAACACATGTGTCCTGCATTGCCAATGCCGGCTGTTCTAACAAAGTACCACAAACGTGGTGGCTTAAAACAATACAAATTAATTTTCTTATCATTCTAAAGCCAGAAGTCCAAACTGGACTTTGCTGAGCCACACTCAAGGTGTCGGCAGGGCTGCATTTCGTCCAGAGTCTCAAAGGGAGAACTTGTTGCCCTGCCTTTTCCAGCTTCTAGTGTCTGCCTTGATTCTCTGGCTTGAACCTGGCCTCCATCTTGAATACCAGTGCATGGCATCTTCTCCCTAACTCTGCTGCCTCGGGCTTAGGTCACATGGTTTCCTTCTCTGCCCTATAAAAATCTCCCTCTGAGAAGAACACATATGATTCCGCTTTAGGCAATTCAGGCTAATCTCCAACCTGAAGATACTTAATCACATCTGCAGTCTCTTTTGTCAAATAAAGTAATAGTCACAGGTTCTAAGGATTAGAACCTGAGAAGGTTTGGGGGCTATTATTCAGCCTACAGGGCCTCCCAGGTCATGCCAGTGGTAATCAATCTGCCAGCCAATGCTGGAGATGTAAGAGAAATGGGTTTGATCCCTAAGTCAGGGTCCCCTCTCGCTACAACACACTTCCTTCGGGTCTCCTTACTACTACCTTTTTCTCATGCATAAGACTACAGCTCATATGACTGGAGCTCGTATCACTTTTAAGAAGGCTTTGATAACAATATCAGAAGAACCACATTTTACCTTTTATATCCTTTAAAGATCTTGACACATTTCAAAAATCAAGATACTGATTTGTTTCCTCTATCAATTAAGTTCAATTAGGAAAACAGAAATCTTTTAGGGGACTTTGAATCAAAGAATTGATTACCCTAGCACTGAAAAGTTATAAGAGCAAAACTGAGGTGGGGTCCTGGAAGAACAAAGTAGAAGAAAGAATGTTTCTTAGAAACTATACCTGAGAAATCAATACCTCCCCAAATGTTAGAGAACAATAGGGAGGAAGTGTTACCAGAATCCAAGAGCACATTCGCTCCTGGGCATGCCATACCCCTGACAGAGGTGACAGAGAGGAAGAAAGGAGCTCCTTGCCTCTTCATTTTCAATTTTTCTATAGAACACTAACACATGTGTCCTGCATTGCCAGGAAAGTGCATTTTTGTGGGTCAAATATCCTAAATGACCTGGGGACTGTTTAAATGTGGTCTGGCAATAATAGTGGGTAAACACTGATTGTTCAAAAGCTCTTAATCCCCAACACAATTTTGGAAAAAGCTCCTTTTAAAAGCATCAGATATTCTCTGCTTTTTACTATCTGCGTCTATCTATAACAATTGACCCTGCTGTTCTAAATGCTGTGTTTTTAGAGTTACATTTCCTGAGAACTTTAAAAACAAATGTGGAGGTTTAAACAGCATGAGCACATACTGGGGTGAATTTATCTTGTTTCCCAATAAACAAAAATTACAATGTCAAAAAAAAAAAACTTTGAAATACTGTAGAAACAGATCAAAATGTATTTCTTTCTACCACCAGAAGCCTTGCTCATTATAGCAGGAGCCCTGCGTATGATCTCCATTGGGATCTTGGCCTTTAGAACAAGATGTTAAATAATTAGCATTACCATAGCAATGGGAGCTGAAAATAAGCTGCCTTAACAGACCTGATTCCTGTATCAAATACAGGGCAGGGGCTTATAAAGTCAACATTTATGAATATCTATTATTCCATAATTAGTAGTGCAAGGAATTTTAAAATTAATTTTGATTGATCAATTGATTTGAAAGAACAGAAGAGTAAGAATCAGGACACCTGTGCCAAGATCCCATCTCTGCCTTTTTAAAATGATTTGATTCTGAGAAACGTATTTAGCCTCTCAAATTCAGTTTTCTTAGGTATAAAATAAAGTAAAAATAATAATATCATTAACAAGTTATAAAGATGACCTAAGGAAATACGTGAGGTTGTTTGTGAAATAGCTATGTCAATATTTCATTGAAGAAAATAAATTGCTACTTAAATATTTCTGTATTTATGACTGTAAGTATTTTTAAAATGACAACCACTGTAGGTATTTGGCTGCAAAAACAAGATAGCAGTTCTTAGAAATTAAGCTGGAAATCTGAAGGTGTTTGTGAAAATAAAGGAGTGCCTGAGACCTGTTCTACAAATCATAATTCATGCCTGAAAATTCTACAGGGAGACAGACACAGAGAACAAAACCAATGGGACACAAATATTAGTTCATTATTATTGGCTAAGTACCTAATTACTCTTGATGCAAAATATTGGCAAAGCTGAATTACAGGTCTTTAGCCCTTTGCTTCCAACAATCCCAAATTCAGATTTTGGAGTATTACCACCAATGTCCAGCCACGTGGTGTAAGGGACCTGACACAACGACCAGATGTAGTTTTATGGAAAAAATAAAATAGAAATAACAAGAGTTCCTCCTCCCAAGAGCACAATAGAAGAAAAAGAGAAAAAAGTATAATGCTGATTCCTGATATTTTGGACACACTGTGCCCGCCCATGAGCAAATACAGTTGAATCTGTAACCTAGAACTTGATTAGATTAGAAACTTCTTCATGGGGAGTCGAGGGAGCTAGCATACACGTAGAGAGAAAGAAACTAAAATCTCCTGCTCTGACTCACGCAGTCGGCATTCTTAGATGGCCCTTTCCAGCCTATCTTTGATGGGCCATTCACACTTACTGAGTCCTCTGGATAAATTCAGGGAATGATTGCACACTGATGTACCCCAACGGGGAAACGAGGTTAGCCAGTGTGCCTTGATCATTTTGGGCCTGTCAACTACAAATCTACTCTTCATTGCTTGATCTGTGAAATGAAGTTGTGGTCTTCTACTCGTTCTTCTTTGGCTCAGGTTTATCAGCAGAGAGTTCTGGGGATATGACCAGTAGCAGAGGAAGGGAATTTTTTATCCGGTTTCAGCGTGCTCCATCCGCAGGCTCCTGCAGTGTTTGCAACTTCTTTGGTGCCTGGCTCCTTCTCTAATACAACCTCAGTCCTGGTTCCTGCCGCGCTGTGGATTCTCCAGCAACAGGATTTTGTGCCCAGATGCCTCCTCAACACCTTACTCCTACAGTGCCTGGTAGCCAGTAGCACCACTCTACAACTAAGGACGCTGAGCTTCCTGAGAATAAGTGACGGATCCAGGTACTCCAGCTACTGAAGGGTAGAGTCTGAGAACTGAACTCATGGATCTAGGCTAAAGTCCATGGGACCCATATAGTTAGGAATTTTCCAAAATTCACATGAAATATTCTTTAGCTTTACTTCCCTAGGTAACATTGCATAATATCCTAGATACTTATTTATGGAATAATGATCTTTCTGGTTCTCTCTGAAATCAAAATGATATTCCTTAATGACAAGATGAAACCAGGTCTTCATTTACATACACGACCCTTTCACCTCCTTTCAACCTTACGGTGAAGGGACACCCTCAGATTTTGGAGTATTACCACCAATGTCCAGCCACGTGGTGTAAGGGACCTGACACAACGACCAGATGTAGTTTTATGGAAAAAATAAAATAGAAATAACAAGAGTTCCTCCTCCCAAGAGCACAATAGAAGAAAAAGAGAAAAAAGTATAATGCTGATTCCTGATATTTTGGACACACTGTGCCCGCCCATGAGCAAATACAGTTGAATCTGTAACCTAGAACTTGATTAGATTAGAAACTTCTTCATGGGGAGTCGAGGGAGCTAGCATACACGTAGAGAGAAAGAAACTAAAATCTCCTGCTCTGACTCACGCAGTCGGCATTCTTAGATGGCCCTTTCCAGCCTATCTTTGATGGGCCATTCACACTTACTGAGTCCTCTGGATAAATTCAGGGAATGATTGCACACTGATGTACCCCAACGGGGAAACGAGGTTAGCCAGTGTGCCTTGATCATTTTGGGCCTGTCAACTACAAATCTACTCTTCATTGCTTGATCTGTGAAATGAAGTTGTGGTCTTCTACTCGTTCTTCTTTGGCTCAGGTTTATCAGCAGAGAGTTCTGGGGATATGACCAGTAGCAGAGGAAGGGAATTTTTTATCCGGTTTCAGCGTGCTCCATCCGCAGGCTCCTGCAGTGTTTGCAACTTCTTTGGTGCCTGGCTCCTTCTCTAATACAACCTCAGTCCTGGTTCCTGCCGCGCTGTGGATTCTCCAGCAACAGGATTTTGTGCCCAGATGCCTCCTCAACACCTTACTCCTACAGTGCCTGGTAGCCAGTAGCACCACTCTACAACTAAGGACGCTGAGCTTCCTGAGAATAAGTGACGGATCCAGGTACTCCAGCTACTGAAGGGTAGAGTCTGAGAACTGAACTCATGGATCTAGGCTAAAGTCCATGGGACCCATATAGTTAGGAATTTTCCAAAATTCACATGAAATATTCTTTAGCTTTACTTCCCTAGGTAACATTGCATAATATCCTAGATACTTATTTATGGAATAATGATCTTTCTGGTTCTCTCTGAAATCAAAATGATATTCCTTAATGACAAGATGAAACCAGGTCTTCATTACATACAGCACTCTACCACCGACCCTTTACCACCTCCCTTGGTGTGTCTGTAAGGACCCTTTAGGAACAGCATGAATTGAGCTATCAATAGGTAACCTTCAGAGGTATGTTACTATGTTTCCTTTCTTGACTAGTCTTTTAGCACCAACTGATTTTTTCAAAAATTTCAGTTTCCACGTGATTCCCTGTTTTCTTGCACTCCCATCACCCTTCATAGTTTTACTTGGCCCTGTAGGTTATTTCTCAGATAAAATAACCTGTTTTCTTTCTCTGATTCTAAACTCATCAGAGAAACCTAGATGGTAGCGTGAAAGAGAATCCTGCAATATGTTTTGAAGATCATAAATTACTCATTGGAAAGAAGATGAGAGATGTTTTTCTATTGTATGCATATATTATATAAAGATTGTAGCTTTTCTCAAGACCAAGCTCAAATGCTTCTCCTATAAACCCCATAAACTTTTCCCATGGGTGAGCTTAAGGGAAGCCCATTTCTAGCCAAAGAGATGTGAGGAGAGTGAGGGAGATACCCAGATAAAGCATCCTCCCTGGGGTGCCCAAGAAGGGGTACAGAAGAAGACCCCTTTGTCCTTTTCTTCTAGCTCTAGACAGTTATGTGGGAACACAATATCTGGATTCTTTGTGTGAACTTGAATGAATGAATGAATTTTTTCTTTTAAATACCCCATTGATTAATTGGCTGTAGGTAGTCAAGAGAAAATTCAATCCCAAAAATGTCCTTTGGTATTCTCTCTGGAATACCAAAGAGAACTATGAAATCCATGAGAACTATATTGAGATGGTATTTAAGTTAAATGCAGCAAATGTGAGAGAGATTAGTCACTTGCATCATATTCCATATAAAACCGCCAAATATGGCCTTAAATAAATTACAGAAAACTGTGGCCTTTTGCTTCTTCCTCACTCATATTTATTTAATTTAATAAATAAACATTCAGGGTCTCTGCAGTTCAGTACCCTCTCACTCTCTTTTTAAATATTGCCCCCAGAAAGCTTTAAAAATTGGAGGGGGACAGGAGGCAGTTTTCAGAGCATAAAAAGATGCTAAAATAAAATTGCATTTCCGAATCTGTCTGACCTAAAACTGAGAAATTAAAAGATACCAATTCAAAGGTCAAGAGGTTTATTTGTTTTTGTTTTTGTTTTTTTAATTAATTTGACTTGTTTCTTTTTCCAATTTCTGAGTCATTTAGAGCTAAGTTGTTAAAGTTATAGAAAAAAAAAATCTTAAGAGATATGTCTCATCTAGATAAAACTCGTTAGTGTTCACACCAACCCTAGGATTCTGGGTATGGTTTCTTTCCACTCTTCTGCTATGGCTACAGAAGTAAACTCAAACAAAACAGCCCCATGAAAGTATTAATTTACATTTTGTTTCTATTCCACACTACAATTACCAAGTATCAGCTTCCTAGCGTAAGAATGCAAGTTTTGAAGATTTTTTGGGTGAGAGATGTTCTATTGTATGCATATATTATATAAAGATTGTAGCTTTTCTCAAGACCAAGCTCAAATGCTTCTCCTATAAACCCCATAAACTTTTCCCATGGGTGAGCTTAAGGGAAGCCCATTTCTAGCCAAAGAGATGTGAGGAGAGTGAGGGAGATACCCAGATAAAGCATCCTCCCTGGGGTGCCCAAGAAGGTACAGAAGAAGACCCTTTGTCCTTTTCTTCTAGCTCTAGACAGTTATGTGGGAACACAATATCTGGATTCTTTGTGTGAACTTGAATGAATGAATGAATTTTTTCTTTTAAATACCCCATTGATTAATTGGCTGTAGGTAGTCAAGAGAAAATTCAATCCCAAAAATGTCCTTTGGTATTCTCTCTGGAATACCAAAGAGAACTATGAAATCCATGAGAACTATACTGAGATGGTATTTAAGTTAAATGCAGCAAATGTGAGAGAGATTAGTCACTTGCATCATATTCCATATAAAACCGCCAAATATGGCCTTAAATAAATTACAGAAAACTGTGGCCTTTTGCTTCTTCCTCACTCATATTTATTTAATTTAATAAATAAACATTCAGGGTCTCTGCAGTTCAGTACCCTCTCACTCTCTTTTTAAATATTGCCCCCAGAAAGCTTTAAAAATTGGAGGGGGACAGGAGGCAGTTTTCAGAGCATAAAAAGATGCTAAAATAAAATTGCATTTCCGAATCTGTCTGACCTAAAACTGAGAAATTAAAAGATACCAATTCAAAGGTCAAGAGGTTTATTTGTTTTTGTTTTTGTTTTTTTAATTAATTTGACTTGTTTCTTTTTCCAATTTCTGAGTCATTTAGAGCTAAGTTGTTAAAGTTATAGAAAAAAAAAATCTTAAGAGATATGTCTCATCTAGATAAAACTCGTTAGTGTTCACACCAACCCTAGGATTCTGGGTATGGTTTCTTTCCACTCTTCTGCTATGGCTACAGAAGTAAACTCAAACAAAACAGCCCCATGAAAGTATTAATTTACATTTTGTTTCTATTCCACACTACAATTACACAGTATCAGCTTCCTCAAGATATGGAGCCAAAGAGCATTTCATGTTGCCCAGTCATTATTCTGCCTCCAGTTCTGTCATTTTTTCTGTCCAAAGCCTCATGCATTTTGCAGGTGCTCTTTGTAGATCTGCTCCATGGAAGAGGAACTGGACAGCTCTCAGTCACAGTTAGGTGACTCATTTGTGAATACACAGCAATAGCTAGGAAGGGAAGCAAGAGCAGAACGTCCACTTCTGCCACCTTTATCTATGTTTACAGCTGTGCATCAGCATGAGTCTTCGTTCAGTAACTCCAAAGCCAAGAGGTCAGGAGGAAGAAGAGGCGAGAGGAGAATATCAGAATGCTAAACAAAAGTACTGCAACTTTCCTAAACTTTCCATATGCAGACCTTTATGAACTCCTATGTCTTAAAATAAATTCTTTATTGATTTTGCTATAACAATTTACAGGCCCAGGATAATCAAATTGGTGGAGAACTGTTGAACTAGTCATAGATATATGCAACCAAAAACAAGCAGAGAAATACACTTGCATTAATAATATCAATCTTAGAGTTCCTAAATCTGTTATGCCCTTTTTTCGCAAATACCCGCAGAGATAACATCTATTCCAAGAGCAACTCCAAGACCTCCAGGATCCCTAGGAAGTGAGATGGAGAGTAATGTAGAGCTATTGCCATCTAGTGGCTAGTAGCGGGAATATCGGGCATCTTCTCACGTATAAGAGAAATAGAACATTTTTTATAAAGATAAATATTCTGCAATTTTATTTCACTGCTCTGTGTACATGTGGTTGAATTGAAACATTTTTGAAAAAACTCATGGGTGCATGTTATTACCTGAGAACAATTTAAACCTCTAATGATACTAAATTTTTCATTCATTTATCACTTATTGTTAGAACAATTTTAAACTCTAGGGTTTTAGAAAGTTAAAAAAAAAAAATCTTAAGAGATATGTCTCATCTAGATAAAACTCGTTAGTGTTCACACCAACCCTAGGATTCTGGGTATGGTTTCTTTCCACTCTTCTGCTATGGCTACAGAAGTAAACTCAAACAAAACAGCCCCATGAAAGTATTAATTTACATTTTGTTTCTATCCCACACTACAATTACACAGTATCAGCTTCCTCAAGATATGGAGCCAAAGAGCATTTCATGTTGCCCAGTCATTATTCTGCCTCCAGTTCTGTCATTTTTTCTGTCCAAAGCCTCATGCATTTTGCAGGTGCTCTTTGTAGATCTGCTCCATGGAAGAGGAACTGGACAGCTCTCAGTCACAGTTAGGTGACTCATTTGTGAATACACAGCAATAGCTAGGAAGGGAAGCAAGAGCAGAACGTCCACTTCTGCCACCTTTATCTATGTTTACAGCTGTGCATCAGCATGAGTCTTCGTTCAGTAACTCCAAAGCCAAGAGGTCAGGAGGAAGAAGAGGCGAGAGGAGAATATCAGAATGCTAAACAAAAGTACTGCAACTTTCCTAAACTTTCCATATGCAGACCTTTATGAACTCCTATGTCTTAAAATAAATTCTTTATTGATTTTGCTATAACAATTTACAGGCCCAGGATAATCAAATTGGTGGAGAACTGTTGAACTAGTCATAGATATATGCAACCAAAAACAAGCAGAGAAATACACTTGCATTAATAATATCAATCTTAGAGTTCCTAAAGCAGTTATGCCCTTTTTTCGCAAATACCCGCAGAGATAACATCTATTCCAAGAGCAACTCCAAGACCTCCAGGATCCCTAGGAAGTGAGATGGAGAGTAATGTAGAGCTATTGCCATCTAGTGGCTAGTAGCGGGAATATCGGGCATCTTCTCACGTATAAGAGAAATAGAACATTTTTTATAAAGATAAATATTCTGCAATTTTATTTCACTGCTCTGTGTACATGTGGTTGAATTGAAACATTTTTGAAAAAACTCATGGGTGCATGTTATTACCTGAGAACAATTTAAACCTCTAATGATACTAAATTTTTCATTCATTTATCACTTATTGTTAGAAGTCAAGTTTTTAATTTAACTCTAGGGTTTTAGAGATGTACTATCCTTAGAGTTTCTGTTTTAAGTTGTGGTTCAAAAGCTATGGCCAGATATTTTAGATTTCATGCGTGTGACCGAGGGACATTCTTGCATATTTTTTGGCTCTTTCCCTCTCTATATACACATGTGTGTATGTATGACTGCATACATATTTGTAATATAGTTCTAGGTACTGATGCTGAAGCTGAAGCTCCAATACTTTGGCTAGCTGATGTGAAAAGATGACTAACTGGAAAAGACCCTGATGTTGGGAAAAATAGAAGGCAAAAGGAGAAGGGTATAGCAGAGGACGAGATGGTTGGATGGCATCACTGAGTCAATGAACATGAGTTTGAGCATGGAGATGGTGAGGGACAGGGAAGCCTTGTGTGCTGCAGTCCATGGGGCTGCAAAGAGTTGCACACGACTGAGTGACTGAATTGAACTGAAATGATTATGCATATTACAAACCATTTACCAAAATAGACATTATACAAAGAATGCAATCAAGTGAACAAGGCATATTTAACTTACATGTATTAATTAAACAAGAATCTGTATTCATATTCACGTGCTCACTAAATTATTAATAACGCTTTGAGCATTGTGGTATGATTGGGAATATGCTTCATTAATTAAATAAATTTGGAGTTTAATGCTTTATATTGCACAAATTAAAGGTCTAGTTGTGTTTATTTTATTCTCATACTTGGTTTTGATGATCATAAAAATATTTCTGCAAAATATTTCTCAAAAGATCTGTGGATCCAACAGAGGAGACGCATCATTGGCTGTCCTTTCTAAATCACAATATTAATTTTTTTAGCTTCATTTAAAAACTTTTTTGTTCACTTGCATTGCAAACAGTCAAGAAATTCTTCTTACTCCTGATATCAAAATCACATTTTTTTTTTTGGAATGAGTCAGAAGGAATTTTATTTTAATATTTGCATCAAATAGTTTAAAAAACCACTGAAACTCTATTTGAAAGATCTTAAAATAAGTTAGAGAATTCTGCTTCAATTATTATTAAATGTAGATATGAGAAGTTTATGTCTGAAACATATCAATTTTGACAACGAAAATATAAATACTTCCAAACATCCATTTTTCAACACTCTTTTCCAAGAGCAGGATTAAAAACAAAAGAAAACAAACCCAAAACAATCATTTTCTCACTCATTGTTAGAATGTCACCTCTACCTTGAAAGAAGACAGTAAGTGTCTCTATCTTTTTCTGAGGATCTCTGTTAGGTGGCATTCTATCGACAGCTACTTGTCATCACAGAAAAGGTCAGCAAATTTGGAACACTTGTCATGTAGTGAAAGAAAACTGTTACTCTTCTAGGTCCTATGCCAAAAGATAATAAGGGAACTACATTGCACAAAACGAATATAACGCCTACATAAAATAGACCTATAGAGTCGCACCTTATGTCATTACAATTTAAGCATTATATAGAGTCTGCTTAATGACACCAAATTCATAAAGAGTTTGAGCATGGAGATGGTGAGGGACAGGGAAGCCTTGTGTGCTGCAGTCCATGGGGCTGCAAAGAGTTGCACACGACTGAGTGACTGAATTGAACTGAAATGATTATGCATATTACAAACCATTTACCAAAATAGACATTATACAAAGAATGCAATCAAGTGAACAAGGCATATTTAACTTACATGTATTAATTAAACAAGAATCTGTATTCATATTCACGTGCTCACTAAATTATTAATAACGCTTTGAGCATTGTGGTATGATTGGGAATATGCTTCATTAATTAAATAAATTTGGAGTTTAATGCTTTATATTGCACAAATTAAAGGTCTAGTTGTGTTTATTTTATTCTCATACTTGGTTTTGATGATCATAAAAATATTTCTGCAAAATATTTCTCAAAAGATCTGTGGATCCAACAGAGGAGACGCATCATTGGCTGTCCTTTCTAAATCACAATATTAATTTTTTAGCTTCATTTAAAACTTTTTGTTCACTTGCATTGCAAACAGTCAAGAAATTCTTCTTACTCCTGATATCAAAATCAGATTTTTTTTGGAATGAGTCAGAAGGAATTTTATTTTAATATTTGCATCAAATAGTTTAAAAAACCACTGAAACTCTATTTGAAAGATCTTAAAATAAGTTAGAGAATTCTGCTTCAATTATTATTAAATGTAGATATGAGAAGTTTATGTCTGAAACATATCAATTTTGACAACGAAAATATAAATACTTCCAAACATCCATTTTTCAACACTCTTTTCCAAGAGCAGGATTAAAAACAAAAGAAAACAAACCCAAAACAATCATTTTCTCACTCATTGTTAGAATGTCACCTCTACCTTGAAAGAAGACAGTAAGTGTCTCTATCTTTTTCTGAGGATCTCTGTTAGGTGGCATTCTATCGACAGCTACTTGTCATCACAGAAAAGGTCAGCAAATTTGGAACACTTGTCATGTAGTGAAAGAAAACTGTTACTCTTCTAGGTCCTATGCCAAAAGATAATAAGGGAACTACATTGCACAAAACGAATATAACGCCTACATAAAATAGACCTATAGAGTCGCACCTTATGTCATTACAATTTAAGCATTATATAGAGTCTGCGCTTAATGACACCAAATTCATAAACACACACAGCCAAGCATATGTGAACCACCCTAGAGTGCAGTGTGCTTGAATAGAAGTGTGAGGGTGCAGCTGTCAACCCCTTCGAGTGTGGAATTTATATTCTCCCCTCAGGGTACAGTTTATACCTAAGTGATGCAAATACAACAGAGTGGAGATTCCACTGTCGATCACATATGTTTTTTTAAGTGTACTTTCTTCTTATCCCATTAAATAAAGATGAATATAAATAAAAGTCATAACATTTTCTTCCTGTACATCATTTTGAGACCCTTGGGGAGGATGTTGAAACCTTCTTCAGTGGTTCAGCAGTAAAAGAATTCATCTGCCATGCAGGAGATGCAGGTTCAATCCCTGAGTTGGGAAGATCCCCTGGAGAAGTAAATGGCAACCCACTCCAGTATGCTAGCCTCGAAAATCCCACGAACAGAGGAAACCAATGGGCTACAGTCCATGGGGTCACAGAATCGGAACGACTGAGCACTCACACAGGATCTCTTAAGTTACGGGTTTTGATACTCCACTCCAGCCCTGAAAAACAGGAAACCCTCAGGCACCTGAATGTGGGTGAGCAGTTCCAAGGCAGCCGCACTTATGCCAGTCCGAAATGTAGCTGCACATTTCTCAGAGACCTAGAGAGGCCTTTGCAGAGTTGGTCAGTAGCACACGTTCCTCAGAAAGTGTTAGTTACTCAGTCATGTCCAACTCTTTGTGACTCTCTGGACTCTACTATCCATGAAATTCTCCAGGCAAGAATACTGGAAGGCTTCCCCTGGTGGTCCAGTGGGTAAGGACAAGGGGCAGGGGCGCCGGTTCGATCCCTGGCCTGGGAAGATCCCATGTGCCGCGGAGTGGCTGGACCGGTATGTCCAATTACCGAGCCGGAGCTCTGGAGCGCATGTGCCCAGAGCCGGCGCTCTGCAACAACAGACGCCACCGCGATGGGAGGCCCACAGGAGCCAAAGAACAAAGACGGATGAAAATGGAGAAATGAAAGACCAATAGAAGTGGCCCGCCCGCTCCCCTCTCTCCCCAACCCGACCCCTGCCCAAAATAAATAAATAAATCTTTAAAAAAAAAAAGAAAAAGACAAAGAATACTGGAGCCATGCACTCCTCTAGGGGATCTTCCAATCCAAGGATCAAACCATGTCTCTAAGTCATTGACAGGCAGGTTCTTGACTGTATGCGCCATTGGGGAAGCCCTCAGGAGCTAATTCCAAATCTATTTGAGCTACCAGTAGCTTTCAGTCATGACTAGTTCCCAGGAGTACAACCCCTCACAGAGGTAGCCTGGGCTTAGAGAGCTGGCAAAGCCTGCTCCAGGCCTCTTGTAGTGCTCTGACTTCCCTCTGTTGGACTTTGTTCATCTCAAGTATCTTGGTATTAGTTCTCCAAAAGGCACTCTTGGGTAGTGCTAGCCTCGAAAATCCCTGAGTTGGGAAGATCCCTGAGAAGTAAATGGCAACCCACTCCAGGATGCTAGCCTCGAAAATCCCACGAACAGAGGAAACCAATGGGCTACAGTCCATGGGGTCACAGAATCGGAACGACTGAGCACTCACACAGGATCTCTTAAGTTACGGGTTTTGATACTCCACTCCAGCCCTGAAAAACAGGAAACCCTCAGGCACCTGAATGTGGGTGAGCAGTTCCAAGGCAGCCGCACTTATGCCAGTCCGAAATGTAGCTGCACATTTCTCAGAGACCTAGAGAGGCCTTTGCAGAGTTGGTCAGTAGCACACGTTCCTCAGAAAGTGTTAGTTACTCAGTCATGTCCAACTCTTTGTGACTCTCTGGACTCTACTATCCATGAAATTCTCCAGGCAAGAATACTGGAAGGCTTCCCCTGGTGGTCCAGTGGGTAAGGACAAGGGGCAGGGGCGCCGGTTCGATCCCTGGCCTGGGAAGATCCCATGTGCCGCGGAGTGGCTGGACCGGTATGTCCAATTACCGAGCCGGAGCTCTGGAGCGCATGTGCCCAGAGCCGGCGCTCTGCAACAACAGACGCCACCGCGATGGGAGGCCCACAGGAGCCAAAGAACAAAGACGGATGAAAATGGAGAAATGAAAGACCAATAGAAGTGGCCCGCCCGCTCCCCTCTCTCCCCAACCCGACCCCTGCCCAAAATAAATAAATAAATCTTTAAAAAAAAAAAAAGAAAAAGAAAAAGAATACTGGAGCCATGCACTCCTCTAGGGGATCTTCCAATCCAAGGATCAAACCATGTCTCTAAGTCATTGACAGGCAGGTTCTTGACTGTATGCGCCATTGGGGAAGCCCTCAGGAGCTAATTCCAAATCTATTTGAGCTACCAGTAGCTTTCAGTCATGACTAGTTCCCAGGAGTACAACCCCTCACAGAGGTAGCCTGGGCTTAGAGAGCTGGCAGTCCTTAGAGGCCTGCTCCAGGCCTCTTGGGTAGTGCTCTGACTTCCCTCTGTTGGACTTTGTTCATCTCAAGTATCTTGGTATTAGTTCTACAGTCTGGAAGAAGGAACTTCTCCAGCTCAGGCTCATGGCCAGCTGAGCAGCTGGTCCTATGGCATAACTTGATAACTTGGAAGAAGCTGGAGACTTCAAGCCTCCTTCATGAGCCTCTCAGCTCAAGGGCTCTAGGAAGAGCAAGAATCAGAGCTCTGAGACCTAGAGGCTGATGGTGTCATCCCAGAGCACACTCAGAGCTGGGAGAGATCTGGAGCATCATAGCTGATGGTGGGTGAGGAGTTGGACACTAGGACTTTTTTTTTTTTTTTCTTGAGCTTGGAAATGAAATCCAGCCTCCAAATTCTGGTGAGGATACAGCTTGGGCTTTATTTCATCATCTTCTAGTCTGGCGGACCAAAGCCAACAAGATTATCTGGATCTAGCAGCTTTAGTGGATCAGGGACTCTAATCCCATATCTGTTCCTAGTAGAACTTCCCTAGGAACTAAAGCAAGCAGAAAACATTTCATTCAGGTTTTGGTTTAAAAGGCTATTGAATTAAATATTGGGCAATAACCTTATTTATAATAAAAGACATAACTGTTGTTTCAAGTTATTAATCCATCCCCACAAAAGCATGAGGTGTTTGTTCTATTTCTGTGTGAAGATGACTAAAATAGAATATTTCTATTTCTAGTGAATCTGTATAAAACATAGATGTTGGAAAATCTTAGTCAAGGAGGGAAATGCAGGTCATGTATACTCCCCATTCTCCATTCTAAGTCCATGATAGGTATTGTTACTGAATAATCCCTTTATTTTGTACTTCTTAGGTTCTTTACAGCATCACAGGATTTATCCTTTTCAACAAAATAGGAGTGTAAGAATTGTTACTTTGTTGACTTCTTAAAAATGCTTTATTATAAACTTTTTTTTTTTTAACAAAAGGAGGATAGCATCATGCGCCTCCATGTACCCATCACTCAACGTCAAAAATGATCCACATTTGCCAAGACTGTTTCAACTCTCCAATTCCATTTCACACATATGCATGTATAAGCTTTACTGCTTTTAAGTAAAATTAAGTCTGACTCCCAGTTTCCAGCTGTCTAGAAAAGCAATTATTGGTGAATCCTTTCTCTGCCTGCCTTCATACAAATGAAGGCTTCTGTAAAACCATATGTCCACAGAAGCCTTGCCTCCCTTTGACACATTCTGGAAGAGCTGATACACCTAAATTCACCCTATGCTGACTTTGAAAGCCCTGTGACAATGGAACTTTTGTATCACCATCAGGCACCACAATGCTTGCCCATGTTTCAGCCATAGTGTTTAGGTTCTAGCCTGACCTTTATCAACTAATCATTCCCTTAAAATAGCCTTTTTCCATGGGCATTTCAGTGGATCAGACTCCACATTCCAAAAACACCACACATTAGCAGATTGCCAAACCCTTTCTGCTTTTATCTAACTTCTCATCCTGGAAGAGAGTGGCTTATCTTTCCTCTTTCCTATGATACATACCAGGAATTTAGGCTTCCAAAAAGTCTTTAAAAGGTGATTTTTCTATCATTAATTTTGTTTTGCTTAGAAATTATATTCAAAGGAAGGGACTACAAAGTCCTGGTTGCCTTCTTAGAATGAGGGGAGGAAAATACAGAGTATACAACATAAAGACTACTCATTCTTTTTATTTTGTTACAGCTAGAAAAGCAAAACACGATATAAATATTTCAAAAACATTACCTGTTGTACCAGCTTTTCATGACTAAAAACAATGCCTCTATAAATGTGCTTGTACTTTACCAGTGTCTGATACACGTTTGATTTCTACCCAGGCAATAATCAGTCCTTGCAGTCATGCTGGCAACTTGAGAAGATATCCATCATTCTGGAAGAACTAGCCAAGGAAAAGCCAGAGTGACTGCCGGCATTATGTGAGGCACTGAGGTAGAGTAAGAAAGATTTACAGTCAAAGGAAAGCCCAGCCAGCTGTTAACCTGGCAAGCCATTTAATAACTCTGAGCCTTGAGTTCCTTATAATAAAATGATAATTATAATACTGATAATAATTATGATGATAATCTTTTTCATAACATCATTCTAAGTATCAAATGAGTGGACATATAAAAAATCACTTTTAAAATAAAATCAGAATATAAATGTTATTTTCGTGGAATTGAATGTTATATTTCTTTTTTAATTTTATTTGATTTTTGGCCACTTCTATTGATCTCTCATTTATTTATCTTTGTTCTTTGGCCTGTGTGGGCCTCCCATCACAGTGGCCTCTCTCGTTGCAGAGCACTGGCTCTGGGCGCATGTGCTCCAGAGCTCCAGCTCAGTAGTTGGACACATCGGTCCAGCTGTTCTGAAGCACATGGGATCTTCCCAGGCCAGGGATCGAACTGGCACACCTTGCACTGCCATAGTGTTTAGGTTCTAGCCTGACTTTTATCACCTCATCATTCCCTTAAAATAGCCTTTTTCCAAGGGCATTTCAGTGGATCAGACTCCACATTCCAAAAACACCACACATTAGCAGATTGCCAAACCCTTTCTGCTTTTATCTAACTTCTCATCCTGGAAGAGAGTGGCTTATCTTTCCTCTTTCCTATGATACATACCAGGAATTTAGGCTTCCAAAAAGTCTTTAAAAGGTGATTTTCTATCATTAATTTTGTTTTGCTTAGAAATTATATTCAAAGGAAGGGACTACAAAGTCCTGGTTGCCTTCTTAGAATGAGGGGAGGAAAATACAGAGTATACAACATAAAGACTACTCATTCTTTTTATTTTGTTACAGCTAGAAAAGCAAAACACGATATAAATATTTCAAAAACATTACCTGTTGTACCAGCTTTTCATGACTAAAAACAATGCCTCTATAAATGTGCTTGTACTTTACCAGTGTCTGATACACGTTTGATTTCTACCCAGGCAATAATCAGTCCTTGCAGTCATGCTGGCAACTTGAGAAGATATCCATCATTCTGGAAGAACTAGCCAAGGAAAAGCCAGAGTGACTGCCGGCATTATGTGAGGCACTGATGTAGAGTAAGAAAGATTTACAGTCAAAGGAAAGCCCAGCCAGCTGTTAACCTGGCAAGCCATTTAATAACTCTGAGCCTTGAGTTCCTTATAATAAAATGATAATTATAATACTGATAATAATTATGATGATAATCTTTTTCATAACATCATTCTAAGTATCAAATGAGTGGACATATAAAAAATCACTTTTAAAATAAAATCAGAATATAAATGTTATTTTCGTGGAATTGAATGTTATATTTCTTTTTTTTTAATTTTATTTGATTTTTGGCCACTTCTATTGATCTCTCATTTATTTATCTTTGTTCTTTGGCCTGTGTGGGCCTCCCATCACAGTGGCCTCTCTCGTTGCAGAGCACTGGCTCTGGGCGCATGTGCTCCAGAGCTCCAGCTCAGTAGTTGGACACATCGGTCCAGCTGTTCTGAAGCACATGGGATCTTCCCAGGCCAGGGATCGAACTGGCACACCTTGCACTGCAAAGCAGTGTCCTTACCCACTGGACCACCAGGGAAGCCCTGAATGCTATATTTCTTTAAATATGTAACAAAGGACAGTAAAAATAACCCTTCTGAAATCTCAAACTGGGATTTTCTGATTCTGAATTGTTTTCTTATAGTTCATAATATACGAAAAATGCATTGGATTTTGGTGGGCACATACACACATGGCCAGTATACACAAGTCCTGAATGACTGACTAAACTGGTTGAGTGCTAGAGATCAGCTTTAATAGCTTTAATTAAATTAGCTCTAATTAGCTTTAATCAGTTGTACTGATTCATGCACTTATACTCAGGACGTTATTATGGACTACATGTTTGTGTCCCCCGCCTCCCCAGTTCTTATGTTGAAATCTAATCCGAATTGTCATGGTGTCTGTGGTAGAGGCCTTGGTGAGGTAATAAGGTGATGATGGTAGAGGCCTCACGAATAAGACCAGTGCCCTTAAAAGAAGAAGCTCGAGAACTAGTTCACTCTCTTTCCTCCATGTGAGAATACAAGAAGTAGTCATCCATGTAGAACCTAGATTATGATTCTGCACCGGAACCTGACCATGCTGGCATCCTGACCCCAGACTTTCAGCCTCTAGAACTGTGAGAAATAAATGACTGTTGTTAATAAGTCACCAGGTGTATGGCAGTTTGTTACAGCAGCCAGGACTGACCAAGATAATCACTCTGTCATTGCCAAGTAAGGACATTGGCATATGAAGACTTTGTAGCATAATATTTATTACATTAAAGCACTTGATAGAAGTAAGGTTTTTTTCTTATTATTTTGAAATGAAGATTGTGTGTCTGGCTCTCTGTTAAACTCTAAGCTTCTAAAAGTCAGAGTAAGGCCTTTAAGAAGGATTAGGAGGAAATCCAACAGACATAGGTTCAAATTCCACCTCTGACTCTTTCTATCTTGAGGCAAGTTTCTTTGAACTGTGTATTTTGTTTTACTGACCTAGCTCTCTAATTAGACTAAAAACTCGAAGGCAGAGGCCATGTCCTAGGACTTCTCCATTTTTACTCTATATGTTCCCCATTAAATTGGTGCTTCTCAGTAAGACAGTCTGTAGATTACTGAGATTTTCCTTCCATCTAATAAAGAAAACCCTTTTTCTGCCTTGATTCTGAACAATGTGAGAAATAAAACAAATAATAAAATCAGAAACCAAAACATCACCTATATTATTGATGAAGTTAAGCTGAAAAATGTGCTTTATGGAAAGCCACTCGTATGTGCCAAGACAAATCAAAAGTTAGAAGAGTTGCTCTATTAAAGACAACACAAGGGCATCAGGGAATCTTGGCAAGACAAATACAGGATAAATGGATGAACGTGTGCTGTCTGTAGTGAGGCTCATTCCCCAACCCGGCAAAAAGAACCACAATAGAATTTCTGGACTTCCAGCGTTTGGGGGGCAAGATGTGACACACGAAAGAAGTGATATGGACCCTCTGGAAGACAGATGCACTTGCATGTTTTAAAGGACTCCCAGTCCAGAGCACCACCTGAAGAGGTGAGCAGTCTCTCCAGAGGAGTCTCAGGATGCCTGTCAGAACCTAGAAACAGACATTAGCTAGCCAGGAGAGACATCTGTGAGCATCAGGAAATGGCCAGTAAGAGGTTCCCAGCAATTCTCCAAGAAATTCACAGAAGGGCTAAATTATTGCATTGGCCGGAAAGTTCCCTTGACTTTTAAGTAAAAATGAGACTCCTTTTCATTTTCACCAAGAACTTTTTTGAATAACATATTCACCATTTTGTTCCACTGTGTGCATGTGAGTGTGTCTGCTAAGCTGCTTCAGCCCTTTCCAACTCTTTGTGATCCTACAGACTGTAGCCCACCAGGCTCCTCTGTCGATGGGATTCTCCAAGTAAGAATACTGTGCCATTTTTCAGACAACTTCATAATTTCTTACATTAAAGCACTTGATAGAAGTAAGGTTTTTCTTATTATTTTGAAATGAAGATTGTGTGTCTGGCTCTCTGTTAAACTCTAAGCTTCTAAAAGTCAGAGTAAGGCCTTTAAGAAGGATTAGGAGGAAATCCAACAGACATAGGTTCAAATTCCACCTCTGACTCTTTCTATCTTGAGGCAAGTTTCTTTGAACTGTGTATTTTGTTTTACTGACCTAGCTCTCTAATTAGACTAAAAACTCGAAGGCAGAGGCCATGTCCTAGGACTTCTCCATTTTTACTCTATATGTTCCCCATTAAATTGGTGCTTCTCAGTAAGACAGTCTGTAGATTACTGAGATTTTCCTTCCATCTAATAAAGAAAACCCTTTTTCTGCCTTGATTCTGAACAATGTGAGAAATAAAACAAATAATAAAATCAGAAACCAAAACATCACCTATATTATTGATGAAGTTAAGCTGAAAAATGTGCTTTATGGAAAGCCACTCGTATGTGCCAAGACAAATCAAAAGTTAGAAGAGTTGCTCTATTAAAGACAACACAAGGGCATCAGGGAATCTTGGCAAGACAAATACAGGATAAATGGATGAACGTGTGCTGTCTGTAGTGAGGCTCATTCCCCAACCCGGCAAAAAGAACCACAATAGAATTTCTGGACTTCCAGCGTTTGGGGGGCAAGATGTGACACACGAAAGAAGTGATATGGACCCTCTGGAAGACAGATGCACTTGCATGTTTTAAAGGACTCCCAGTCCAGAGCACCACCTGAAGAGGTGAGCAGTCTCTCCAGAGGAGTCTCAGGATGCCTGTCAGAACCTAGAAACAGACATTAGCTAGCCAGGAGAGACATCTGTGAGCATCAGGAAATGGCCAGTAAGAGGTTCCCAGCAATTCTCCAAGAAATTCACAGAAGGGCTAAATTATTGCATTGGCCGGAAAGTTCCCTTGACTTTTAAGTAAAAATGAGACTCCTTTTCATTTTCACCAAGAACTTTTTTGAATAACATATTCACCATTTTGTTCCACTGTGTGCATGTGAGTGTGTCTGCTAAGCTGCTTCAGCCCTTTCCAACTCTTTGTGATCCTACAGACTGTAGCCCACCAGGCTCCTCTGTCGATGGGATTCTCCAAGTAAGAATACTGTGCCATTTTTCAGACAACTTCATAATTTCTTCTTCCCCAAACTTTTTATTCTTTTGAATGAAGAACGAGCCTAGGTACCTTTTACAGTCTTTCAGGGAACTGAAATTTTTTCCAAGCAGAAAATTTTATAAAGACTGAAATAAATAGGAATCTGAAGGTGCAATGTTTGGTAAATATGACAAGTTAATCAGAATTTCCCTGCCATCAAAAAACATGTGGTTTTATGTCTTCCTGATGGAAGATTATGACTAATTGTGGACACTTTTCATTGAGTGCTATTTTCAGTTGGGCTATTTGGGCACAGTCCATGTTGGAATTAACCATTTGATTTTCTAGAAGGAACTCATAATAGAGGACTCCCTTCAAATCCCACCATATACACAACATTGCCTTCTTTGGATGAAGACTGGCCTTTGGTGTGACTGGTGGTGGTTCATTTTGTTTGATCCATTATCTCTTCGATTCCACATTATCATACAGTATCCAGTTTTCATCACCCGTCACAATTTGTTTTAAAAGTGGAATGTTTTCATTGTGTTTTCAGTAGAGGATAGCATGCAGAAATATGGTCAAGAAGGTTTTGTTCTCTTATATGGAACCCAAACATCAAAGTGATTAATATAACCAAGCTACTGCAAATTATTTTCAGTGCCTGATTTGGTTATTTTGAGTATACTGGCTATCTCCCATATGATATAACATTGATTATTCTCCATGTCTGGATTTGATCACTATCAACTTCAACTGGTCTACCCAACCATGGAGCACTTCCTAGTGAAAAATCTCCAGCACAAAACTTTGCAAAGCACTTTTCACATGTTTGATTAGTCACAGAACCTTCTCCATAGAGTGCACAAATCTCCTGTGTGTTAATGTTTCATTTGTATTTTTTCCTTTCTTAAAATAATAAAGTAGGACTTCTCTGGTGGTCCAGTGGGTAAAGAGTCTGTCTTGCAGTGCAGGGGGGACTGGTTTGATCCCTGGCCTGGAAAGATTCCTCATGCCACGGAACGGCTGGACCAGTGTGTCCAATCGCGAGCCAGTGATCTAGAGCGCATGCGTCCAAAGTTAGCGCTTGGCAACAAGAGAGGCCACTGCAATGGTAGACCCACACAGGTCAAAGAATAAAAGATGGATGAAAAATAAATAAATAAATAAAAACAATAAAAAAGGCCAAATTAAAAAAATAATAATAAAGTATAATATACCAAAAATGTTCCATTTTTCTTCCATCTTGAATATTAAAATGGCTACACAAAAATGTTCACCAATTTTGATTTTTTTTTTTAATTTTGACCTCTTTTATTTATTTATTTATTTATTTTCATCCAGCTTTATTCTTTGGCCTGTGTGGGCCTCCCATTGCAGTGGCCTCTCTTGTTGCAGAGCACCAGCTTTGGGTGCATGTGCTCCAGGGTGCTGGCTCCTAATTGGACACACTGATCCAGTCACTCCAGGGCATGTGGGATCTTCCTGGACCAGGGATCAAGTCAGTGCCCCTTGCACTGCAAGGCGGACTCCGTACCCACTGGACCACCAGGGAGACCCCTGATAAATATTTTTTAAATGTACGTTGTTATGATAATTGTCACAAGACAATCTAACAAAATTGCTTTGAATGAAGTTAAAGACAACTAAGTATTGGTACAGAGAAAACTTGTGGATAAAACTGAACTTATGTTTTAACCAACCCAATAGAAAAAGAATAAGCCTTTTGGACACCTGCCACTCTCAGAAGGCATCAATGCCAGATTATGACTTCATCATATAAGCAAACCTTTTCAGTCCTTCCTTCTCCTAATTCCCTATTCCAACACTAGAGGATTTAAAAGAAGGATAGAAAGTGGGAGAGGAGGAATGGAGCAAGAACAGAAAAAAGGTGAGGAAACCACCACCACCTATGTGTCCCATTGCAGACTTTTCAGTCTGAAGAAGGGTCAGTCTGGGGATGGAAAGAAGCTTTAAAGTGAAGAAACATTGATGTTTTACTATCAGCCTGTTTTTTTTTTGAACCTTCCCTGGCCTGGAAAGTTTTTCCTTTCAATAAAGTAGGACTTCTCTGGTGGTCCAGTGGGTAACGAGTCTGTCTTGCAGTGCAGGGGGGACTGGTTTGATCCCTGGCCTGGAAAGATTCCTCATGCCACGGAACGGCTGGACCAGTGTGTCCAATCGCGAGCCAGTGATCTAGAGCGCATGCGTCCAAAGTTAGCGCTTGGCAACAAGAGAGGCCACTGCAATGGTAGACCCACACAGGTCAAAGAATAAAAGATGGATGAAAAATAAATAAATAAATAAAAACAATAAAAAAGGCCAAATTAAAAAAATAATAATAAAGTATAATATACCAAAAATGTTCCATTTTTCTTCCATCTTGAATATTAAAATGGCTACACAAAAATGTTCACCAATTTTGATTTTTTTTTTAATTTTGACCTCTTTTATTTATTTATTTATTTATTTTCATCCAGCTTTATTCTTTGGCCTGTGTGGGCCTCCCATTGCAGTGGCCTCTCTTGTTGCAGAGCACCAGCTTTGGGTGCATGTGCTCCAGGGTGCTGGCTCCTAATTGGACACACTGATCCAGTCACTCCAGGGCATGTGGGATCTTCCTGGACCAGGGATCAAGTCAGTGCCCCTTGCACTGCAAGGCGGACTCCGTACCCACTGGACCACCAGGGAGACCCCTGATAAATTTTTTTTAAATGTACGTTGTTATGATAATTGTCACAAGACAATCTAACAAAATTGCTTTGAATGAAGTTAAAGACAACTAAGTATTGGTACAGAGAAAACTTGTGGATAAAACTGAACTTATGTTTTAACCAACCCAATAGAAAAAGAATAAGCCTTTTGGACACCTGCCACTCTCAGAAGGCATCAATGCCAGATTATGACTTCATCATATAAGCAAACCTTTTCAGTCCTTCCTTCTCCTAATTCCCTATTCCAACACTAGAGGATTTAAAAGAAGGATAGAAAGTGGGAGAGGAGGAATGGAGCAAGAACAGAAAAAAGGTGAGGAAACCACCACCACCTATGTGTCCCATTGCAGACTTTTCAGTCTGAAGAAGGGTCAGTCTGGGGATGGAAAGAAGCTTTAAAGTGAAGAAACATTGATGTTTTACTATCAGCCTGTTTTTTTTTTTTTAATTGAGAAAGAAAACTATTTGTTATTAACTAAAAGATAAGGAACAGGACTGAGATTTTGTCCAGGGACAAGGAGAAATGCTCTTAGAGAGAAGGTGGAAGGGACAATTAACTAGAGATTGATTTTCCCATAAACTATGTGTTTATTTTACATGTTGATTCGTAAGGATGCTGTGAAAGTGAAAGTGTTCTTTAAGATTGTGTCAGTTAAGAACTATAAGCACGTGGTGGCCGAAAGTCACTTCTTTCTTGAGAATAAAGTCAAATTGCAGAAAGTAGAACCAAGAGATTGAAGAGGCAGAGAAAGAGATTTATTTATTATTGATAACACTGTTTGAATTCTTAACTCAGTAAAACTGTGGCATTTCCTCTAGGATTTCTGAATGTATGTGAACCAGTGTATTCCTTTTCTCCATTCATACCATGTTTAATGTTTTCTTCTTTCAACTGATGACAAAGTTCTGACTAATAGAGCATAATCACTCAGAAAAATAATTAAAACCACATTTACTGCACTTACTACAGTTAGATAAACCTCTGATATTTGTCTAAGTTCTTAGGTTTCCTGCTATTTATATATATATATAAACAAATAAAATTGACTCATTATATACCAATCATTGCTCTAACACCTGTAGGTGAAGTAGCTCACCTAATGACCACTATGACCTATGGAATTGTCACTACCTAGTATGATCAGTTCATCAATGAACACACTGAGAGGTTAAGTAAGTTGCTCATGGTTTTACTTGTTTCACCCATCCACTCCTGATCTTATGTTTTAACCAACCCAATAGAAAAAGAATAAGCCTTTTGGACACCTGCCATTCGAAGGCATCAATCCCAGATTATGACTTCATCATATAAGCAAACCTTGTCAGTCCATCCATATCCTAATTCCCTATTCCAACACTAGAGGATTTAAAAGAAGGATAGAAAGTGGGAGAGGAGGAATGGAGCAAGAACAGAAAAAAGGTGAGGAAACCACCACCACCTATGTGTCCCATTGCAGACTTTTCAGTCTGAAGAAGGGTCAGTCTGGGGATGGAAAGAAGCTTTAAAGTGAAGAAACATTGATGTTTTACTATCAGCCTGTTTTTTTTTTTTTAATTGAGAAAGAAAACTATTTGTTATTAACTAAAAGATAAGGAACAGGACTGAGATTTTGTCCAGGGACAAGGAGAAATGCTCTTAGAGAGAAGGTGGAAGGGACAATTAACTAGAGATTGATTTTCCCATAAACTATGTGTTTATTTTACATGTTGATTCGTAAGGATGCTGTGAAAGTGAAAGTGTTCTTTAAGATTGTGTCAGTTAAGAACTATAAGCACGTGGTGGCCGAAAGTCACTTCTTTCTTGAGAATAAAGTCAAATTGCAGAAAGTAGAACCAAGAGATTGAAGAGGCAGAGAAAGAGATTTATTTATTATTGATAACACTGTTTGAATTCTTAACTCAGTAAAACTGTGGCATTTCCTCTAGGATTTCTGAATGTATGTGAACCAGTGTATTCCTTTTCTCCATTCATACCATGTTTAATGTTTTCTTCTTTCAACTGATGACAAAGTTCTGACTAATAGAGCATAATCACTCAGAAAAATAATTAAAACCACATTTACTGCACTTACTACAGTTAGATAAACCTCTGATATTTGTCTAAGTTCTTAGGTTTCCTGCTATTTATATATATATATAAACAAATAAAATTGACTCATTATATACCAATCATTGCTCTAACACCTGTAGGTGAAGTAGCTCACCTAATGACCACTATGACCTATGGAATTGTCACTACCTAGTATGATCAGTTCATCAATGAACACACTGAGAGGTTAAGTAAGTTGCTCATGGTCGTACTTCTAGTAACTAATTGAACTGTGATTCAAATTCTGGCATTTTCGCTCCAGAGTCCACTCCTGATCTGAATTCAGAGTCAAAAAGAAAAGAGGATAATTGCAAATATGATCCAATTGAGTAGTATTCTTAATATGCAATACAAAGATTGCACGTAAGAATGCAGATTGTTACAAAGGCATGCAAATGAGTGAGATGAGCCATTAGATGAAAGATTTCTGATAATGGCAGATCATTTCAAAAATTTTAAGTATCTACCTAAATTGTATTTCTCATTGAAATAGGCAGAGATTTGAAAAGTCTGACTCTATGACACCAGGTTTATATACTACAATTTTTTCAAGTTAAAGATAAAACATTAAGGTTTCAAAAGAAAACTAAAGCCTGTTGCAGACTGCTTGATTGCTAAGTTTCACTCTCTCACAACATCTCATGGCTTTTTCACCTGCTGGAGAATGAAATTGCAGACATAATGTGAGCAGATGTAATCAAAATGCAAAAGAATGCTTTACAGAGATGAATGAAAGAAAGAGTGGATAAAGACCCATTTACCATTATTTTTCATGCTGAGACATTTAGCTTTTAAGCTTTTGAACTGTTACTATAGTGTATTTAGTCACTGAAAAAAAATGTGTATAAATTTTAGGTCCATTTTAAATCTGAATCTCTAGAACTCTTAAACAGACACATTGGACACTGTTATCCATTCCTGGTGACTAAAATTCAAGTTAGAAATGTCTGCTAGAAAAGGATTAAACAATATATCAACTGAATATGGGCCCAGTTGTCAGCTACAGCCATTCATTATAAAACCAGATACAGAAAGCTTGCTAAAATTTCAGATAATTTCATCTCTCATACTGATCTGAAATAACTATAATTGTTAGCTTTTAAGTACTGTTTTATTTGTATTATTGTTTTAAACTTCAATAAAAGCTTTAAAAATGTAATTTTTAGTAGAGACCTAAAATTGCCCAAATTTTTACTAGCAGAAACATTGTTCTGTGTAATTGCAGATATTCCTGGACTTCAAATGACATACATGATAGTGTTTCCCTTGTTATTTAGTGGAAGTTGTGGCCAAAAATTGGTAGAAACTACTTTCTCCGTCTCAGGTCTAATTATGTAGTAGGTACTTTCTATAATCAGGGAGTGAAATGTTCAGAACTTAGAGACAGATATCATCAGTTGGAGAGGATTTTCAAATCTCTATTTTCCACTAGACAGCATGTAGCAACCAGCTATTGCCCACTCTAATTCCTATGCATTCCAATGATGAAGATTTTCTGCTTCAAGTTTCAAAAGTCAGAGCAGCACTGGAGAACATGATGGCCGAACATTCACCCAGCCCCTGGCTATCTTGCAAGGAGATGAAAGATTTCTGATAATGGTAGATCATTTCAAAAATTTTAAGTATCTACCTAAATTGTATTTCTCATTGAAATAGGCAGAGATTTGAAAAGTCTGACTCTATGACACCAGGTTTATATACTACAATTTTTCAAGTTAAAGATAAAACATTAAGGTTTCAAAAGAAAACTAAAGCCTGTTGCAGACTGCTTGATTGCTAAGTTTCACTCTCTCACAACATCTCATGGCTTTTTCACCTGCTGGAGAATGAAATTGCAGACATAATGTGAGCAGATGTAATCAAAATGCAAAAGAATGCTTTACAGAGATGAATGAAAGAAAGAGTGGATAAAGACCCATTTACCATTATTTTTCATGCTGAGACATTTAGCTTTTAAGCTTTTGAACTGTTACTATAGTGTATTTAGTCACTGAAAAAAAATGTGTATAAATTTTAGGTCCATTTTAAATCTGAATCTCTAGAACTCTTAAACAGACACATTGGACACTGTTATCCATTCCTGGTGACTAAAATTCAAGTTAGAAATGTCTGCTAGAAAAAGGGATTAAACAATATATCAACTGAATATGGGCCCAGTTGTCAGCTACAGCCATTCATTATAAAACCAGATACAGAAAGCTTGCTAAAATTTCAGATAATTTCATCTCTCATACTGATCTGAAATAACTATAATTGTTAGCTTTTAAGTACTGTTTTATTTGTATTATTGTTTTAAACTTCAATAAAAGCTTTAAAAATGTAATTTTTAGTAGAGACCTAAAATTGCCCAAATTTTTACTAGCAGAAACATTGTTCTGTGTAATTGCAGATATTCCTGGACTTCAAATGACATACATGATAGTGTTTCCCTTGTTATTTAGTGGAAGTTGTGGCCAAAAATTGGTAGAAACTACTTTCTCCGTCTCAGGTCTAATTATGTAGTAGGTACTTTCTATAATCAGGGAGTGAAATGTTCAGAACTTAGAGACAGATATCATCAGTTGGAGAGGATTTTCAAATCTCTATTTTCCACTAGACAGCATGTAGCAACCAGCTATTGCCCACTCTAATTCCTATGCATTCCAATGATGAAGATTTTCTGCTTCAAGTTTCAAAAGTCAGAGCAGCACTGGAGAACATGATGGCCGAACATTCACCCAGCCCCTGGCTATCTTGCAAGGAGATGAATAAACAAGGTTCACTGGCAATTAAGCTAATAGACATAATCTTATAATTCCATTCTTCAATGGGTGACCTTCCTTCATTTAAATCCAATGACAACAATGACATCACTTGGGATGCAGAGGTGGCTGATTCTCTAACAGAGCTATTGTAAAGTGGCAATCATGCAAAAATGCTCATGACATAATAAAAATATATAAGGAAACTGACATGCTATCATTTTGTTTCTTGTTATGAGTTAAATTATCTCCATGGAGTGAAATACACTAAGCCTGGCTGTGCAATGTATTCCACATAATACTTTAATCAGGTGTGTCTGTTCTCAGGGAAAAGATGCATTGTCACATGGCAAACGTCCAAAACCCTTTTTTGACCTGCTGAGGCAGGTTTCAACAAGAGTTCCTGTACACCAAGGCACCTAAATCCCATTGCCTACTTTATGACTTAGAAGCTTCAAGATGTGTCAAAGCTAATATGTCTCAAATAGAGCACTGGATATGCATTTGGGCAAATTGGTAGTGATATACAATGTTTCATTCTTCATATGGGTGATTTGAATCTTCTTTTTCTTTTTCCTTTGTCAATAATATTGAACTCTTCAAAGAACCAGCTCTTAGCTTTGTTAAATATCTCATATTTTATTCTTCAATTCTTTTCCCTTTCTGCTTGCTCTGGGCTTATTTTGCTCTTCTCTTTCTAGGTTATTGAGGTAGAATCATACATTAATGATTGGAGATATTTCCTTTTTTTTCTAATGTGTGAAATCAGTGCTATATATTTTCCTCTCATCACTGCTTTAGCTATGTCCCACAATTTTTTAGTTGTGATAGAATATACATATCATAATATTTATCATTTTAACCATTTCTAGGACTATAATTCCATGGCATTATTTATTATTTTTTTTGGAGTGGTTGCCTTTTAAATATTTATTTATTTATTTATTTTTGGCTATTCTGGGTTTTCACTGCTGCTGTAGGCTCTCCTCTAGTTGCCCGGAAATGGGGCTACTCTCTAGTTGAGATGAGCAGGCTTCTTGGTGCAGTGACTTATTTTGTTCTGGAGCTCAGGCTCTAGGGCACATAGGCTTCAGTAGCTGCAGCACATGGGCTCAGTAGTTGCAACTTTGAGGCTCTAGAGCACAGGCTCAATAGTTATGGCTCATGAGCTTAGTTGTTCCACAGCATGTGGAATCTTCCAGGATCAGGGATCGAACCCAAGTCTCCTGCATTGGCAGGTGAACTCTTGACCACTGAGCTTCCAGGGAAGCCCCTCCGTGGCATTATTCACACTGTTCTGCAACCACCACCACCATCTATCTCCAGAACTTGTTCTTTTCCCCAAACTGAAACTCTGAAACCATTAAACAGTAACTCTCCATTCCTCATTCCCTGCAGACCCTAAAAATCACCAGGCTACCTTATGTCTCCATGAATTTGACTATTCAGGGTACTTCATATGAGCAGAACGAAAAATATTTGTCTTTTTTCTGACTGGCTTATTTCACTTAGCATAGTATCTTCATCCATGTTGTAGCATGTGTCAGAATTTGCTTCCCTTTTAAGATAGTCTATTGTATCTATACACCACAATTTTCTTATCCATTCATCTGTCCTTGAACATATGAATTGCTTCCATATTTTGGCTACTGTGAATAATGCAGATATGAACGCAGGCATACAAATCTTTTGGTGTCCATTGTTGTTCAGTTGCTCAGTCATGTCTGACTCTTCAACCCATGGACTGCAGCACGCCAAGCTTCCCTGTCCATTACAATCTCCTGGAGTGTGCTCAAACTCATGCCCATTGAGTTGGTGATGCCATCCAACCATCTTGTCCTCTTTCATCCCCTTATCTTTCTGCCTTCAATCTTTCCCAGCATGAGGGTCTTTTCCAATGAGCCAGTTCTTCACATAAGACGGTCAAAGTATTGGAGCTTCAGCTTCAGTAGCAGTCCTTCCAATGAATATTCAGAGTTGATTCCCTTTAGGATTGACTAGTTTGATCTCTTTGCAGTCCAAGGGACTCTCAAGAGTCTTCTCTAGCACAACAGTTCACAAAGGCATCAGTTCTTTGGCACTCAGCCTTCTTTATGGTCCAACTCTCACATCCATACATGACTAATGGGAAAACCATAGCTTTGACTATGAATAGTATTTACTTCTACAGTCAAATATAATTTAGAAAACTCAAGTGGAGAAGGAAAGTATATTGTGTTTACCAATACTATTGCTTACTCTTTTTTTCTTCCTCTTTCTGATATGCCAAGGGTGAATTTCATCACTTCTTTCTGTTCACAGAACTTTAGTCACTCTTTAGGATGAGTCTACTGGTGATCAGTTCTTTTAGTTTTCTTTTATCAGAGAATGTCTTGATTTCCTCTTGATTTCTAAAAGATATTTTCATTGGACATGATATATGGGCTGACATTTCTTTCAGAATTTGTTGTCTTTCCTTTTTCATTGCTTTAAAATTTTTTCTTCTTTATTTTTCAGACAATTGTCTATGATGCATTTAGTAAAAATTGTTTGAGTTTCTTCTGTTTAGAATTCATTCAGCTCTTGGATCTGTAGGTTATCTGTTCTACCAAACTGGAAAGTTTAAAGCCATTATTCCTCTGTGTACTTTTCCTACTCTGCCCTCTCTCTCATCTCCTTTTTGGACTTTGATGATACAACTGTTAGACTTTTGGTTAAAGACCCACAGGTTCCTTGGCGTCTGGTTTTTTTTTTCCCCCCCATTCCTGGTCTCTTTTTCTCTCTATTATTCAGACTGGGTAATGTCTGGGTTATTCAGACACAATTCGTTGAGTTTTTTCTCCATCTTCATCTCCCATAGTACTGTTAAACTCATCCACTGAGTTTTTGTATTTCAATGTTAACATTTTCAGGTTTTAAAATCCTCCATTTTGTATACTTTGTATATTTTACTGTTTTGCAGATATTTTCTATTTCTTTTCTAGTACTTTCTATTATTTTCTTTGTTTCAGTGATGTTCCTAATTGCTTTTTTGCCTTGTTTCTATTTTTACTAGATTTAGATAGAGGTTTAATTTTTCTATTGTTGACTAGTTTGATTCCCTTTAGGATTGACTAGTTTGATCTCTTTGCAGTCCAAGGGACTCTCAAGAGTCTTCTCTAGCACAACAGTTCACAAAGGCATCAGTTCTTTGGCACTCAGCCTTCTTTATGGTCCAACTCTCACATCCATACATGACTAATGGGAAAACCATAGCTTTGACTATGAATAGTATTTACTTCTACAGTCAAATATAATTTAGAAAACTCAAGTGGAGAAGGAAAGTATATTGTGTTTACCAATACTATTGCTTACTCTTTTTTTCTTCCTCTTTCTGATATGCCAAGGGTGAATTTCATCACTTCTTTCTGTTCACAGAACTTTAGTCACTCTTTAGGATGAGTCTACTGGTGATCAGTTCTTTTAGTTTTCTTTTATCAGAGAATGTCTTGATTTCCTCTTGATTTCTAAAAGATATTTTCATTGGACATGATATATGGGCTGACATTTCTTTCAGAATTTGTTGTCTTTCCTTTTTCATTGCTTTAAAATTTTTTCTTCTTTATTTTTCAGACAATTGTCTATGATGCATTTAGTAAAAATTGTTTGAGTTTCTTCTGTTTAGAATTCATTCAGCTCTTGGATCTGTAGGTTATCTGTTCTACCAAACTGGAAAGTTTAAAGCCATTATTCCTCTGTGTACTTTTCCTACTCTGCCCTCTCTCTCATCTCCTTTTTGGACTTTGATGATACAACTGTTAGACTTTTGGTTAAAGACCCACAGGTTCCTTGGCGTCTGGTTTTTTTTTTTCCCCCCATTCCTGGTCTCTTTTTCTCTCTATTATTCAGACTGGGTAATGTCTGGGTTATTCAGACACAATTCGTTGAGTTTTTTCTCCATCTTCATCTCCCATAGTACTGTTAAACTCATCCACTGAGTTTTTGTATTTCAATGTTAACATTTTCAGGTTTTAAAATCCTCCATTTTGTATACTTTGTATATTTTACTGTTTTGCAGATATTTTCTATTTCTTTTCTAGTACTTTCTATTATTTTCTTTGTTTCAGTGATGTTCCTAATTGCTTTTTTGCCTTGTTTCTATTTTTACTAGATTTAGATAGAGGGGGTTTAATTTTTCTAGTAATAGCTCCAGTTGACACTCAGTACCTATCATTTTTCTGCTCTACCTTTGCTTTCCATAAATCCTATCAGAAGTAGGGGTGAACCAGACACCAGTGAACCCAAGGGGCTGTTACTATCTGTTGATTTTTCTCATTTTCTAATAGTTATTTAGACATTTCAGCTTCCTCTGTCTTTACGTGTTGTTCAAAGAATAACCTTGTGTGACGTGAAGCTACTGTGAATATTTGGGGGAAAAAATCTTGGAAGGTCGTTTAATACACTGACTTCATTATTTATAGCTACCTAGAAGACTATTTTATTTTATTTTATTTTATTTTAATATATTTTTTGGGGTGGGGGTCGGTTTGGGGAGGGAGGGGAGCAGGCGGGCCACTTCTGTTGGTCTTTCATTTATCTATTTTCATCCATCTTTGTTATTTGGCCCATGTGGGCCTCCCATCACAGTGGCCTCTGTCGTCACAGAGCACCGGCTCTGGGCGCATGCACTCCAGAGTTCTGGCTCGGTAACTGGACACATCGGTCCAGCTGCTCCAACGGCACGTGGGATCTTCCCAGGCCAGGGATGGAACCGGTGCCCTTGCACTGCAAGGTGGTGTCCTTACCCATTGGACCACCAGGGAAGCCCACTAGTTTATTTTTTAACTAAACAATGTGTAATTTTGATTTCCTCAAAGTATTATATTCTTACTTCTAGATTTCTTGGATGAATAGAAATTTACTCACTTAGGAAATATTATGTCATTCAATTTTTCAATGAAGTTTGCAAGTAATTTTGGGCTTGCCTTCTTAGATTTTTCTGAAGTTTCCTAATGAAGGACTACTGACAGTGACAGGACCAGATTCTTCTCTGTGACAATAATGGGGTCTACTTAGCTCAAATTAAAATCAGCAATAGGCATCTTGTAACTTATAGCAGGAAGTGGCACAAAATCTTTGTCACTAGACCTGAGTTATATCATTACCTAATGTTCAAGCCATTAGCATTTGAGTTCCTACTGGGGTAAAGCCATTATTTGATTGAATCATTGACTCTATTAATCAATTCTCTATTCCAAATTCTCACCATGGTATTCTGATTTAAATGCTAATACGTTTCTTCCATAGTAACAATTCCAGGTTGATAAATATAAATAAATTATTTAATATACAATCAAAAATAAGTAAGCATGGGTTTCCCTGGTGGTCCAGTGGGTAAAGAGTTCACTTTGCAGTGCCAGGGGCACTGGTTCGATCCCTGGCCCAGAAAGATCCCATGTACCGCACAGAGGTTGGACCAGTGTGTCCAATTAGGAGCCAGCGCTCTGCTGCACATGCACCCAGAGTTGGTGCTCTGCAAGGAAAGAGGTCACTGCAGTGGGAGGTCACGCAGGCCAAAGAATAAAAATGGATAAAAATAAATAAATAAAACCAATAAAAGAGGCTAAAATTTAAAAATAAATAAATAAGCATGAAATGTATAGTAATTCTATGCAAGAAATGTCAAAATAAAAGGTAAGAGTTAAAAGCACATTAACGTGACAAAGACTGAATTGATCTTGATATAAATGAAGACTGTCTCAAGTTCAGAACATCGACAAACAAATATGAGATAAAAATGTGTCTGTGGTTCTTTTCCCATCAGAGTACATAAAAGCATACAATCTTCAGTATTATTTACATCAGTATCATTCTTCTCTCTCTCTGCAAATACATCACTGCATATAAATGAAAACGCACATGAAGAAACACAACACACTATTAGTCTTCTCTTTCTTCTATCTGCTATTACATATCATACTCTGAGAGTTTGTTTCTTTGAATGGACAAAAAAGGAGAGACATTGATGAGAGAGAGAAGCAGGTGGCATGGGACCCTGGTTCTAGCTGTAAAGAAAGCATACCCATAGGTAAATTTGTAGTTGTTTGGGTTGTTTTAATCCAAAGCCTCCGACTTATGTTGAAAAGAATAAAACCATATTTTATACTCTTTCCTCTATTTCATAGGAAACCATATAAACCGTTTTTCCTATTCTCAGCCTCCACGTCTTCCACCAAGAACTAATACATACGTTATAATTGTATTTGTCAATCCAGGTTTATCTAGTTCTGGTGGTTTGTGTAAACTCTTCTGGGTCCCTTTCAATGGTTGATGAATATCCTTAGTTCTCAGAATTCTTTGTATGCGTTATCTTTGTTCCCATGAGCATTTTAGTGAAAAGGTACTGACATCCTTAAAATACTAATACGTTTCTTCCATAGTAACAATTCCAGGTTGATAAATATAAATAAATTATTTAATATACAATCAAAAATAAGTAAGCATGGGTTTCCCTGGTGGTCCAGTGGGTAAAGAGTTCACTTTGCAGTGCCAGGGGCACTGGTTCGATCCCTGGCCCAGAAAGATCCCATGTACCGCACAGAGGTTGGACCAGTGTGTCCAATTAGGAGCCAGCGCTCTGCTGCACATGCACCCAGAGTTGGTGCTCTGCAAGGAAAGAGGTCACTGCAGTGGGAGGTCACGCAGGCCAAAGAATAAAAATGGATAAAAATAAATAAATAAAACCAATAAAAGAGGCCGAAATTTTAAAAAATAAATAAATAAGCATGAAATGTATAGTAATTCTATGCAAGAAATGTCAAAATAAAAGGTAAGAGTTAAAAGCACATTAACGTGACAAAGACTGAATTGATCTTGATATAAATGAAGACTGTCTCAAGTTCAGAACATCGACAAACAAATATGAGATAAAAATGTGTCTGTGGTTCTTTTCCCATCAGAGTACATAAAAGCATACAATCTTCAGTATTATTTACATCAGTATCATTCTTCTCTCTCTCTGCAAATACATCACTGCATATAAATGAAAACGCACATGAAGAAACACAACACACTATTAGTCTTCTCTTTCTTCTATCTGCTATTACATATCATACTCTGAGAGTTTGTTTCTTTGAATGGACAAAAAAGGAGAGACATTGATGAGAGAGAGAAGCAGGTGGCATGGGACCCTGGTTCTAGCTGTAAAGAAAGCATACCCATAGGTAAATTTGTAGTTGTTTGGGTTGTTTTAATCCAAAGCCTCCGACTTATGTTGAAAAGAATAAAACCATATTTTATACTCTTTCCTCTATTTCATAGGAAACCATATAAACCGTTTTTCCTATTCTCAGCCTCCACGTCTTCCACCAAGAACTAATACATACGTTATAATTGTATTTGTCAATCCAGGTTTATCTAGTTCTGGTGGTTTGTGTAAACTCTTCTGGGTCCCTTTCCAATGGTTGATGAATATCCTTAGTTCTCAGAATTCTTTGTATGCGTTATCTTTGTTCCCATGAGCATTTTAGTGAAAAAGGTACTGACATCCTTAAAATACAAACTACAATTTAATTTCTGTTTAAAACTCTTACTAGAGCTTTCAAATAAAATTTCTCACATGACCTGGCCTTGCTTATTGATTATTCCTATCCAAGTCAAACCAATACCAGCCTCTTAATGTGCATTGCTGCATTGTTCCTTTTTGATCTGTATCATCATGTCAGTCATTGTGTAATAGATCTCATGCTGTTAAGTTCACAGAACAAAAGAATGACCTCATGGTCACTTCTTATTTTTCTCACACTCTTAGTCTCATCCGATAACCTTCAGAACTATATGCCCTTGACATACTTTAATACCAAGGTAAATTTTAATGAGCAATTAATCATTTTTGCTCAGCTCCCCATTTGCCCTGCACATTAATTTTATGTCATGAATTTGTCCATAGTGTTTCCACTTAAAACCTCATTTTTCTTTTTCATTATTTTTGGACTTGATCAAAATCTAAAGTTATACAATAGCCAAATAGTTAAGGTAAGCAGTCCTAAAAAAATTAAAAAACACACAAGCTAAAAATCCTTCATTCAACAGCTTGGCTTGTCTGACATCATGCTGCTAGCAATAAACTTACCCTTCTAAGTGATTTGTTTTTACTTACTAAATTCAACAAATCAGACAGATTGACTAGCATTGTAGTGTACTAATAAAAAAAAAAAGCATTCTAGCTAGATAGATATGAGTTGAAATCATGCCTCTGTCATTTTGTTAAAACCTTTATTATCTCCAAACTTCTCTGTCCTCATGCAATATGGAATTGTTGTGATGTAAACTTAATCATGTGTGCTAAGTTCTTGACATAATATTGCCTCCTTTTCCTTCTTTTAAATTTATTCATGTATTGTTTGGGTTGTTTTAATCCAAAGCCTCCGACTTATGTTGAAAAGAATAAAACCATATTTTATACTCTTTCCTCTATTTCATAGGAAACCATATAAACCGTTTTTCCTATTCTCAGCCTCCACGTCTTCCACCAAGAACTAATACATACGTTATAATTGTATTTGTCAATCCAGGTTTATCTAGTTCTGGTGGTTTGTGTAAACTCTTCTGGGTCCCTTTCCAATGGTTGATGAATATCCTTAGTTCTCAGAATTCTTTGTATGCGTTATCTTTGTTCCCATGAGCATTTTAGTGAAAAAGGTACTGACATCCTTAAAATACAAACTACAATTTAATTTCTGTTTAAAACTCTTACTAGAGCTTTCAAATAAAATTTCTCACATGACCTGGCCTTGCTTATTGATTATTCCTATCCAAGTCAAACCAATACCAGCCTCTTAATGTGCATTGCTGCATTGTTCCTTTTTGATCTGTATCATCATGTCAGTCATTGTGTAATAGATCTCATGCTGTTAAGTTCACAGAACAAAAGAATGACCTCATGGTCACTTCTTTTTTTTCTCACACTCTTAGTCTCATCCGATAACCTTCAGAACTATATGCCCTTGACATACTTTAATACCAAGGTAAATTTTAATGAGCAATTAATCATTTTTGCTCAGCTCCCCATTTGCCCTGCACATTAATTTTATGTCATGAATTTGTCCATAGTGTTTCCACTTAAAACCTCATTTTTCTTTTTCATTATTTTTGGACTTGATCAAAATCTAAAGTTATACAATAGCCAAATAGTTAAGGTAAGCAGTCCTAAAAAAATTAAAAAACACACAAGCTAAAAATCCTTCATTCAACAGCTTGGCTTGTCTGACATCATGCTGCTAGCAATAAACTTACCCTTCTAAGTGATTTGTTTTTACTTACTAAATTCAACAAATCAGACAGATTGACTAGCATTGTAGTGTACTAATAAAAAAAAAGCATTCTAGCTAGATAGATATGAGTTGAAATCATGCCTCTGTCATTTTGTTAAAACCTTTATTATCTCCAAACTTCTCTGTCCTCATGCAATATGGAATTGTTGTGATGTAAACTTAATCATGTGTGCTAAGTTCTTGACATAATATTGCCTCCTTTTCCTTCTTTTCAATACAGAATAAGTTTGCATAGTATACTTGGGGATGATAATTATTACTGTGACTATGTCTACTTAGAAATTACAAGGGCTTTCCTTGTAGTCCTGTGGGTAAAGAGTCCGCCTTGCAATGCAAAGGGCACCGGTTGGACTCCTGGCACAGGAAGATCCCACACACAGCAGAGCGGCTGGACCAGTGTGCCCAATTAGGAGCCAGCACTCTGGAGCGCATGTGCCCAGAACCAGTGCTCTGCAACGACAGAGGCCACCGCGATGGGAGGCCCACATAGGCCAAAGAATTAAGATGGATGAAAATAAATAAATGAAGGACCAATAAAAGAGGCCAAAATTTAAAAAAAAGAAAGAAATTACACACATTTTCTAAAATAATCATTATAAATATGATGACATTGAGTATGATACTTGCTGGAATTTCATTCCTATAGAGTAGATAATGATAAGGAAGAAACAGGTACCAGAAAGAAGTTGGAAGTGTAAGACATTCATGAAGCTATAGCGGTTAACTTATTCAAAGTCCAATTCAAGTATCCAGTGTAGATACAGAGATGGTTTAGGGTTAGTTTCAACGTCAATACTGAAAGCTATGCAACCCAGCCGAACAGATGCAGTGGATGATCCTTGACCTTTGTTGTACACTTTCTAAATATACGCCAGTCACAGTTCTAAGTACAGTAATCATTTAGGTAGCAATTGTTAATCATTGCAAGCTACAGCTAGCTATATGCTTCCTACTGTTAAGTCCCTATAAAGCAGGAAGCTAACAAGTAATCGCCAAGACAGGCAATTCAATACCCTACAGAGAGTGCTAGCAAGAATACAGTGGGGCAGGAATATGTGTGTTGGATCGTAGATGGGATCTGCTTCAGTAGGGCAAAGAAAACCAGATTCATGGAGGCAGCAGGCTAGCTGAGATACAGTTAAATGTAGGTTCACCTAGAAATGTGGATACCAGATCCATGACAACAGATTTAACTCCAATCCTCCTCTGTTAGAGAACTATCATTAAAGGTCTTTCTCAAGAATTGAACTTACGTAAACCTATTGTTTGGCCTGATGAATATTGAAAACTAAATAGAAGAAAGCTAACAGATGGAGTCAGTCTCTTCCATGAGATAGACAGGGAAAAATAGAGTCCTTGGGGATGATAATTATTACTGTGACTATGTCTACTTAGAAATTACAAGGGCTTTCCTTGTAGTCCTGTGGGTAAAGAGTCCGCCTTGCAATGCAAAGGGCACCGGTTGGACTCCTGGCACAGGAAGATCCCACACACAGCAGAGCGGCTGGACCAGTGTGCCCAATTAGGAGCCAGCACTCTGGAGCGCATGTGCCCAGAACCAGTGCTCTGCAACGACAGAGGCCACCGCGATGGGAGGCCCACATAGGCCAAAGAATTAAGATGGATGAAAATAAATAAATGAAGGACCAATAAAAGAGGCCAAAATTTAAAAAAAAGAAAGAAATTACACACATTTTCTAAAATAATCATTATAAATATGATGACATTGAGTATGATACTTGCTGGAATTTCATTCCTATAGAGTAGATAATGATAAGGAAGAAACAGGTACCAGAAAGAAGTTGGAAGTGTAAGACATTCATGAAGCTATAGCGGTTAACTTATTCAAAGTCCAATTCAAGTATCCAGTGTAGATACAGAGATGGTTTAGGGTTAGTTTCAACGTCAATACTGAAAGCTATGCAACCCAGCCGAACAGATGCAGTGGATGATCCTTGACCTTTGTTGTACACTTTCTAAATATACGCCAGTCACAGTTCTAAGTACAGTAATCATTTAGGTAGCAATTGTTAATCATTGCAAGCTACAGCTAGCTATATGCTTCCTACTGTTAAGTCCCTATAAAGCAGGAAGCTAACAAGTAATCGCCAAGACAGGCAATTCAATACCCTACAGAGAGTGCTAGCAAGAATACAGTGGGGCAGGAATATGTGTGTTGGATCGTAGATGGGATCTGCTTCAGTAGGGCAAAGAAAACCAGATTCATGGAGGCAGCAGGCTAGCTGAGATACAGTTAAATGTAGGTTCACCTAGAAATGTGGATACCAGATCCATGACAACAGATTTAACTCCAATCCTCCTCTGTTAGAGAACTATCATTAAAGGTCTTTCTCAAGAATTGAACTTACGTAAACCTATTGTTTGGCCTGATGAATATTGAAAACTAAATAGAAGAAAGCTAACAGATGGAGTCAGTCTCTTCCATGAGATAGACAGGGAAAAATAGAGTCCCACAGACACAGGTAATAAAAATGACTACTGTGGATCCAAAATATGCATGTATATATCATAATATTATACATCAATGGTAGATAATTTGGGCTTCTCCAGTGGCTCAGTGGTAAATAATCTGCCCACAATATGGGAGCGCAGGTTTGATCCCTGTGTTGGAAAGATCTCCTGGAGGAGGGCATGACAATTCACTCCAGTTGCCTAGAAAATCCCATGGACAGAGAAGCCTAGCAGGCTACAGTGCATAGAGTTGAAAGAGTGGGATATGACTAAAGCAACTTAGCACACGCACGTGTATAACTTAGTCTATCACATTTTGACTAGTGGCAATACAACAATCAATGCAGTTTATTTCATTTGTGGGGCAAACAATATAATCACACTAGCGGGCTTTAACACTATGATTATAATCCTTTAAATCACCTCTGATTCTGTCACAGTATCCTCAACAGAGAACTGTTTATGACTTGCCTCAGAATTACTTGAGAATGCTCCTTCTAAAATCTCTCTTCAGAGTAACTGAATGTAAATCTCTTAGCGCAGGCCTAGAAATGGGAATTTTTAAGAAGGATTTTAGATGACTCATTTGCACACTATGGTTTGAGAACCATTATTTGATCACCTCTGTGAATCAACCTGTTTTCATTTCTATTGCTCCTATCCAGACCTGGCCCCAAATACCTATCTTTTTTTACAGTGTTTAAATCATAGTCTAGATACATCATTATACTCTGCTTAAAATGATTCATAAGAATATTCTTGCTGCTTATTCTTTATAATAATGTTAATGGCTATATATTATTTTATTGTGGTATAAAACATACTTTGTTACTCAATAATCTATTCCAGGTATTTTTTTATCTGCTCCTGGATTTTTAGGTAATTTAAATTTTGGGCAGGAATATGTGTGTTGGATCGTAATGGGATCTGCTTCAGTAGGGCAAAAAAACCAGATTCATGGAGGCAGCAGGCTAGCTGAGATACAGTTAAATGTAGGTTCACCTAGAAATGTGGATACCAGATCCATGACAACAGATTTAACTCCAATCCTCCTCTGTTAGAGAACTATCATTAAAGGTCTTTCTCAAGAATTGAACTTACGTAAACCTATTGTTTGGCCTGATGAATATTGAAAACTAAATAGAAGAAAGCTAACAGATGGAGTCAGTCTCTTCCATGAGATAGACAGGGAAAAATAGAGTCCCACAGACACAGGTAATAAAAATGACTACTGTGGATCCAAAATATGCATGTATATATCATAATATTATACATCAATGGTAGATAATTTGGGCTTCTCCAGTGGCTCAGTGGTAAATAATCTGCCCACAATATGGGAGCGCAGGTTTGATCCCTGTGTTGGAAAGATCTCCTGGAGGAGGGCATGACAATTCACTCCAGTTGCCTAGAAAATCCCATGGACAGAGAAGCCTAGCAGGCTACAGTGCATAGAGTTGAAAGAGTGGGATATGACTAAAGCAACTTAGCACACGCACGTGTATAACTTAGTCTATCACATTTTGACTAGTGGCAATACAACAATCAATGCAGTTTATTTCATTTGTGGGGCAAACAATATAATCACACTAGCGGGCTTTAACACTATGATTATAATCCTTTAAATCACCTCTGATTCTGTCACAGTATCCTCAACAGAGAACTGTTTATGACTTGCCTCAGAATTACTTGAGAATGCTCCTTCTAAAATCTCTCTTCAGAGTAACTGAATGTAAATCTCTTAGCGCAGGCCTAGAAATGGGAATTTTTAAGAAGGATTTTAGATGACTCATTTGCACACTATGGTTTGAGAACCATTATTTGATCACCTCTGTGAATCAACCTGTTTTCATTTCTATTGCTCCTATCCAGACCTGGCCCCAAATACCTATCTTTTTTTACAGTGTTTAAATCATAGTCTAGATACATCATTATACTCTGCTTAAAATGATTCATAAGAATATTCTTGCTGCTTATTCTTTATAATAATGTTAATGGCTATATATTATTTTATTGTGGTATAAAACATACTTTGTTACTCAATAATCTATAATTCTTTTCTTCCAGGTATTCTTCTTTATCTGCTCCTGGATTTTTTTAGGTATGATAAAGTCCCTTGAAACAGTTTCCTGGGTCAAAGACTTGACTCACATTTTTTAACAACCAGAATCAAATACATGCACTATATCTACAGAAGTCAGCAGTGTTAACTCCACGATTGTAAAATGAAACCTAAAGCCTGAAGCACTGTATAGAAAGACATTTGGCTAGAAACAGAGAGTGGGAATAAGGAGAGAACACAACACAAACACCTTAAAAACAGGACCAAGAAAGAAGTTTCTGGTAGCGTCTTGGGATGTAGAGAACAGAACTACTCTTTAGATATAAATGAAGTGTAAATGAGTTCTCAGGAATGGCAAAACTTCAGAGAAATCATTTTTAATAGCACCCTTCATTCCACCAAGTGATTATATCCCTTTATTTTTATAACTGTTTAAAATAAGCTGCTTCCTGCATGCATGATTCTGACCAATATTCTTGTTTCTGGTCTTGACCACACAAAACCACTCCCTGCTTTGTAGCCATGATTTTTCTTAGTCATATGATCATCTTTGATTAGTATTCCACTGACCTTTAGATAAAATTTACACATTTTAATGTGTCTCTTCTTGGTCAGAACACTCCAGTTGCAGCCTTCCAATATTCATCTGTAACTATTACATGAAAGGTTTTGGGTTAGTTCTTCCCTCCTGTATACTTACTCCTTAGCTTTATTAAAATTATCTGATTTATCCTTGATAAATATGAAACAGCAATCCTCTTTCAAGAGTCATATTACTAATTTTTCCCTTCTGTCATTTGTATTTTTAAGCTAATTATATTATTATTATTATATATTATTCACCAATTATTTTGGTATTGAAAAGTTTTCTGATATTAGTGTTCGAATCTTTCCATTTTTCCAATTTATTGCTTTTTTTAATTTTTTTACTTTTTTTACTTTTTCTGAGATTAGAAATTCCTCAAATAAAAGTAAGATAAAGTTTTATCTATATTCTATTAAATCTGGTTCTCAGTCAGTGCTATAATCTCCTGGAACTTTTCTGATTGCATGATATAAGAAAGTGATCTAAATTGTATTTCAAAATTTTAATAAAATTAGAAAAATATTTCTTTTTACACTCCTGGATTTTTAGGTATGATAAAGTCCCTTGAAACAGTTTCCTGGGTCAAAGACTTGACTCACATTTTTTAACAACCAGAATCAAATACATGCACTATATCTACAGAAGTCAGCAGTGTTAACTCCACGATTGTAAAATGAAACCTAAAGCCTGAAGCACTGTATAGAAAGACATTTGGCTAGAAACAGAGAGTGGGAATAAGGAGAGAACACAACACAAACACCTTAAAAACAGGACCAAGAAAGAAGTTTCTGGTAGCGTCTTGGGATGTAGAGAACAGAACTACTCTTTAGATATAAATGAAGTGTAAATGAGTTCTCAGGAATGGCAAAACTTCAGAGAAATCATTTTTAATAGCACCCTTCATTCCACCAAGTGATTATATCCCTTTATTTTTATAACTGTTTAAAATAAGCTGCTTCCTGCATGCATGATTCTGACCAATATTCTTGTTTCTGGTCTTGACCACACAAAACCACTCCCTGCTTTGTAGCCATGATTTTTCTTAGTCATATGATCATCTTTGATTAGTATTCCACTGACCTTTAGATAAAATTTACACATTTTAATGTGTCTCTTCTTGGTCAGAACACTCCAGTTGCAGCCTTCCAATATTCATCTGTAACTATTACATGAAAGGTTTTGGGTTAGTTCTTCCCTCCTGTATACTTACTCCTTAGCTTTATTAAAATTATCTGATTTATCCTTGATAAATATGAAACAGCAATCCTCTTTCAAGAGTCATATTACTAATTTTTCCCTTCTGTCATTTGTATTTTTAAGCTAATTATATTATTATTATTATATATTATTCACCAATTATTTTGGTATTGAAAAGTTTTCTGATATTAGTGTTCGAATCTTTCCATTTTTCCAATTTATTGCTTTTTTTAATTTTTTTACTTTTTTTACTTTTTCTGAGATTAGAAATTCCTCAAATAAAAGTAAGATAAAGTTTTATCTATATTCTATTAAATCTGGTTCTCAGTCAGTGCTATAATCTCCCTGGAACTTTTCTGATTGCATGATATAAGAAAGTGATCTAAATTGTATTTCCAAAATTTTAATAAAATGTACCAGCACATTTATTATACAATCTATTTCTTCTTTACACTCGATATTTCTATATCCTTCCAGCTGATAACAGCAAAATTTGAATTTCATTCTAAATTGTCTCCTTTTACCCAGCATCTTTCCAAAAACTCCCACCAATCTGTAACTAAGTATTCTTTTTTTTTTTGAAGTAAATATTCCTGTTTGAACATTATTTTATCTCCTTCAATACCAGTTCACTTAAGCCATCATCATTTCTCATCAGACAGTTGCAAAAACCTCATTAATTGTTTCCTTTCACTTTCGTGCTATTCTCCATGGAGTTTCCCACAGATCCATCAAGATGATCTTTTAATTAAAAATGTAAGTTAAATCATCTTACCTCTTTTCCCCACTTAAAACTCTTCAATGACTTCAAATTTACCTTGGAATCAGAATCTAGATTCAGGCCCAGGATATATAAGGATGATGGATACCATGTCTTAATTCTAATTTCCACAGATACTTTAAAAAATTTAACAATAGAACTGAATCCCTCAGCACAATTTGAATACTTACTGTATCCTGAGAAACTTAATAAACACTTTTACATATGTACCTTGTTTAATTCTTACAAATTCCTATAAGAAGGATCCTGACTTCATTTTACAGGTATATAAACAAGTTGGGAGACAAAATTCAGGTTGTAGTTTTCAATAAAGTCCAGCTAATTCCCTAAGGTAGGCAGGTAAGGAGAGATTAAATACAGTTACCCTTTTATTTCTTTCTTTATTCTTGGCTGCACTGCATAGCTTGAGGTATCTTACTTCCCTGACCAGGGACTGAACCTGTATGGTTGACAGTGAAGGCTCAGAGTCCTAACCACTGGACCACCAGGGAATTCCCAATAGTCACTCTTTCAAAAGCCCTGTGTATGCGTCTATCCAGAGCATGTTACTTTTCTTCTTTTAGAAGAGCTATGTGAGGGCAAGTTCTTCCAACTACTTCCTGTTCACCAAAGCACAGACCCTAAGAAACCGAAGCAACTAGCAGATGCGAGACTTCTCAGTCAGTGCTATAATCTCCCTGGAACTTTTCTGATTGCATGATATAAGAAAGTGATCTAAATTGTATTTCCAAAATTTTAATAAAATGTACCAGCACATTTATTATACAATCTATTTCTTCTTTACACTCGATATTTCTATATCCTTCCAGCTGATAACAGCAAAATTTGAATTTCATTCTAAATTGTCTCCTTTTACCCAGCATCTTTCCAAAAACTCCCACCAATCTGTAACTAAGTATTCTTTTTTTTTTTGAAGTAAATATTCCTGTTTGAACATTATTTTATCTCCTTCAATACCAGTTCACTTAAGCCATCATCATTTCTCATCAGACAGTTGCAAAAACCTCATTAATTGTTTCCTTTCACTTTCGTGCTATTCTCCATGGAGTTTCCCACAGATCCATCAAGATGATCTTTTAATTAAAAATGTAAGTTAAATCATCTTACCTCTTTTCCCCACTTAAAACTCTTCAATGACTTCAAATTTACCTTGGAATCAGAATCTAGATTCAGGCCCAGGATATATAAGGATGATGGATACCATGTCTTAATTCTAATTTCCACAGATACTTTAAAAAATTTAACAATAGAACTGAATCCCTCAGCACAATTTGAATACTTACTGTATCCTGAGAAACTTAATAAACACTTTTACATATGTACCTTGTTTAATTCTTACAAATTCCTATAAGAAGGATCCTGACTTCATTTTACAGGTATATAAACAAGTTGGGAGACAAAATTCAGGTTGTAGTTTTCAATAAAGTCCAGCTAATTCCCTAAGGTAGGCAGGTAAGGAGAGATTAAATACAGTTACCCTTTTATTTCTTTCTTTATTCTTGGCTGCACTGCATAGCTTGAGGTATCTTACTTCCCTGACCAGGGACTGAACCTGTATGGTTGACAGTGAAGGCTCAGAGTCCTAACCACTGGACCACCAGGGAATTCCCAATAGTCACTCTTTCAAAAGCCCTGTGTATGCGTCTATCCAGAGCATGTTACTTTTCTTCTTTTAGAAGAGCTATGTGAGGGCAAGTTCTTCCAACTACTTCCTGTTCACCAAAGCACAGACCCTAAGAAACCGAAGCAACTAGCAGATGGAGTGATTTGAGGGTTTCTAGAGATTTTTTTCTTTCCTCTGCTACCAGTTTCTTATATGTTCTTTGGGTGAGTAGATTTTGAAAAGTTTCTGCTTGTTTCTGGTCCTGTGATTTCACTCAGCGAGAGGTTTCATGTGTGTCACCATGTCTCAAGAAATATATTTCTATCTCTGCTCATATGTAATTAGAAAATCTTTTGGTCTTCAAAACATTTAAATCCATGAAAAAAGGAGGCATCTTTTACACATACTATTACAAAGGACATAGATTACTCTCTGTGTGTGTGTGTCTGTGTTTAAAACAATCTATAATTGTTTTGCCCTCAAAAGCACTATTTAGCTAAGAAGAGGTCTGTTCTAGTCCTGAACTCATCCTTAAAGAGCTAAGCTTAATTATCTTATAATTGTTTGAGAAACCCAACTAGAGTTTACTGTTTACTCTTGAAGAAACAGCAGGATAATGTTAAGTCTCTGCAGGGTGCACTTCAGATCACAAATTTTCTTCAAACTGCTTGGCAAAGTGTGGTGAAGGAAAGAGACAGACAACTACACTGTGCACTGGCATTACATGTGTTTATATTTTTTACATGTTTTTATAAATATAAATATGACTTTCTTATTTTTTTAATTTTTATGACCATTTTAACAAAAGAACTTCATTAAAGCCAGGCTGCAAAGGAACTTGTGGTTTTAGTGGAATTTGTCTCTAGGCAAATGCTCAGGGAGGCACGGGAAATTGGCTTTCTCATTTAAGTTAGATTTAAAAACATCGTTTACATGGAGAAACTCACTAAGACAAAACATCTCATTAACTGGGCATCCAATAAGAATGAATTATGACTTCCTAATACAGATATAAATACAGATTGATTCAATTGCCAGTTTGAAGATTCATAGTGTTATTATTTCTGCTGTTGAATTTAACTGGAGTCAGATACTAATGTGGTCAGCTATGAAACCCAAATTTTTAGTTTCATTTAGGAAAAGAGTTTATGAACATTTCCTGTTCACCAAAGCACAGACCCTAAGAAACCGAAGCAACTAGCAGATGGAGTGATTTGAGGGTTTCTAGAGATTTTTTTCTTTCCTCTGCTACCAGTTTCTTATATGTTCTTTGGGTGAGTAGATTTTGAAAAGTTTCTGCTTGTTTCTGGTCCTGTGATTTCACTCAGCGAGAGGTTTCATGTGTGTCACCATGTCTCAAGAAATATATTTCTATCTCTGCTCATATGTAATTAGAAAATCTTTTGGTCTTCAAAACATTTAAATCCATGAAAAAAGGAGGCATCTTTTACACATACTATTACAAAGGACATAGATTACTCTCTGTGTGTGTGTGTCTGTGTTTAAAACAATCTATAATTGTTTTGCCCTCAAAAGCACTATTTAGCTAAGAAGAGGTCTGTTCTAGTCCTGAACTCATCCTTAAAGAGCTAAGCTTAATTATCTTATAATTGTTTGAGAAACCCAACTAGAGTTTACTGTTTACTCTTGAAGAAACAGCAGGATAATGTTAAGTCTCTGCAGGGTGCACTTCAGATCACAAATTTTCTTCAAACTGCTTGGCAAAGTGTGGTGAAGGAAAGAGACAGACAACTACACTGTGCACTGGCATTACATGTGTTTATATTTTTTACATGTTTTTATAAATATAAATATGACTTTCTTATTTTTTTAATTTTCATGACCATTTTAACAAAAGAACTTCATTAAAGCCAGGCTGCAAAGGAACTTGTGGTTTTAGTGGAATTTGTCTCTAGGCAAATGCTCAGGGAGGCACGGGAAATTGGCTTTCTCATTTAAGTTAGATTTAAAAACATCGTTTACATGGAGAAACTCACTAAGACAAAACATCTCATTAACTGGGCATCCAATAAGAATGAATTATGACTTCCTAATACAGATATAAATACAGATTGATTCAATTGCCAGTTTGAAGATTCATAGTGTTATTATTTCTGCTGTTGAATTTAACTGGAGTCAGATACTAATGTGGTCAGCTATGAAACCCAAATTTTTAGTTTCATTTAGGAAAAGAGTTTATGAACATTTCCTGTGTCTCAGGAGCCTGGCTATGTTCTGTAGGTGGCACACATTACTTTCCCTTCTGCTTATTTTAATTTGCACCATCCACCACATCACTGTCTTGCCATTTAAATCTCACTCTCATCCATGTTTCACTTCTCAATCATCTAATGTTCAAGCAATATTTACTGAGTGCATAATAAATACTAATTAAAGGATGTGGATCTTTGGTAGAATTTTTGGAGTTCTAAAAATTGTAAGGGGTCCTCCCTGGTCGCTCTGTGGTAAAGAATCCACCTGCCAATGTAGGAGTCACAGATTCCATCCTTGATTCAGGAAGATCCCACATGCCACGGAGCAACTAAGCTCTTGCTGCACAAGTATCGAGCCTGTACTCTAGAGCCTGTGAGCTGCAACAACTGAGCCCGCCTGCCTAGAGCATCACACCAAGAGGAAGCATCGCGAAGAGAAGCCTGCACACCGCAACTGGAGAGTAGCCCTAACTCACCCCAACTAGAGAAGAGCCCAAGTAGAAACAAAGTCAAAAATACAAAAAATAATTAATTTAAAAAATTAGGACCCTGTAGTCTTAAGCTTTTGAGTTTAAATTTTATCCTTTTAAGAATGGCGATAATAACATCTACTGACTGCTCACTTAATACACCAATAATCAATAGATAACAATATCCCCATTTCTAAAATGAGAAAAATCACACTCGAAAGCTTAAAATAAGGCCTTAACTTATTTTAACTCCAGAGATTTCTACCAATGTTCCAAGTCTCTTAACATCTATTTTCCAAAAAATGATCAAGAAAATCATGTTCACAGTAAGGCATTGGACAGAGGATAATACTGGAGGTCCTGAAGTGTGAAATCCTTGAAGAAAGGAGCTATAACCTTTCACATACACATTCCCTGCGATAACACTGATTTTTCTCCATATCATCTATTATATTTCATCATAATTATTTTATTGTGTCTCTTTTTTCTATCCTATGAATTCTTCGAAAGTAGAAAACACATTATCTAGCTTTTTATTATCTCCATTCCCCAAAATAGTCAGTTCTTATATTCAGCTTAAATAAGCATTTGGATTAGAAATTTAGTAAAAAAATTTAAAAAAAGCACTTTGATCAAGATATTCAAAAGTCATCAGAAAAACATGTTTACATTAATTATTGATTAAAATCTCAGGGCAATAAGCTCAGTCATAACACTTAGCTATATAAAACGTCCTCAAATACAAGTGTGAAACTAATCAAAATGATAGTACTGACGATTTTAACCTTTCCAGGCAAAGATTCATCCTAAAAATCAGAATCATAACACTTTTATAATTAAAGGATGTGGATCTTTGGTAGAATTTTTGGAGTTCTAAAAATTGTAAGGGGTCCTCCCTGGTCGCTCTGTGGTAAAGAATCCACCTGCCAATGTAGGAGTCACAGATTCCATCCTTGATTCAGGAAGATCCCACATGCCACGGAGCAACTAAGCTCTTGCTGCACAAGTATCGAGCCTGTACTCTAGAGCCTGTGAGCTGCAACAACTGAGCCCGCCTGCCTAGAGCATCACACCAAGAGGAAGCATCGCGAAGAGAAGCCTGCACACCGCAACTGGAGAGTAGCCCTAACTCACCCCAACTAGAGAAGAGCCCAAGTAGAAACAAAGTCAAAAATACAAAAAATAATTAATTTAAAAAATTAGGACCCTGTAGTCTTAAGCTTTTGAGTTTAAATTTTATCCTTTTAAGAATGGCGATAATAACATCTACTGACTGCTCACTTAATACACCAATAATCAATAGATAACAATATCCCCATTTCTAAAATGAGAAAAATCACACTCGAAAGCTTAAAATAAGGCCTTAACTTATTTTAACTCCAGAGATTTCTACCAATGTTCCAAGTCTCTTAACATCTATTTTCCAAAAAATGATCAAGAAAATCATGTTCACAGTAAGGCATTGGACAGAGGATAATACTGGAGGTCCTGAAGTGTGAAATCCTTGAAGAAAGGAGCTATAACCTTTCACATACACATTCCCTGCGATAACACTGATTTTTCTCCATATCATCTATTATATTTCATCATAATTATTTTATTGTGTCTCTTTTTTCTATCCTATGAATTCTTCGAAAGTAGAAAACACATTATCTAGCTTTTTATTATCTCCATTCCCCAAAATAGTCAGTTCTTATATTCAGCTTAAATAAGCATTTGGATTAGAAATTTAATAAAAAAATTAATAAAAGCACTTTGATCAAGATATTCAAAAGTCATCAGAAAAACATGTTTACATTAATTATTGATTAAAATCTCAGGGCAATAAGCTCAGTCATAACACTTAGCTATATAAAACGTCCTCAAATACAAGTGTGAAACTAATCAAAATGATAGTACTGACGATTTTAACCTTTCCAGGCAAAGATTCATCCTAAAAATAAAACAGAGAATCAATTTGGAAATAAAATCATTCTTTTATAGAATGCAGCAGCATGTTTTCCCAGTAGAATAACCTCAATTATTACCAAAAGACTCCAACAGTTGACAGAATTGGAGCCTCTTGGAATACTGTAATATCACTTTAGATTAGTTCAAAGAGTTCTGAATTTAGCATGAGTGATCTGGATTGGACCCCTCATAAGAGCAACTCTTCAGTCTTAGCAAACAATTCTTTTTTTCTGTTTTTTTCTAAGACTGTTTTTTTGTCTATCAAATGAGACAGTTTTTATGTCACTTTTTTTTTTTTTTGAAAGAAAATTGCTTTATTGTTCCTTGTGGCCATAGCAGCAGTACAAATTTACAGCAAACACAATAAAATTCCCCGATTCGGCAAAGGATGAACCTCACTCATTATGCCATAATCCAACATACCCACTGAAAACATCCAGGTCTTCATGACACCCAGCCTTATAAAATGAAACTAAGGAATACCTACTAACTCAAATAACATAAAAAAGGCTACCTGGGAATAATACGACAAAACACATGTAAAAGAAATGCAGGGAAAAACTATAAAATGTAGCTGTAGAGTAATTAAAGACAAGAAACTTAATAGAAAGATGTTCTGGGCTTCCCTGGTGGTCCAGTGGGTAAGGACACCGCTGTGCAGTGCAAGGGGCACCAGTTCGATCCCCTGCCTGGGAAGATCCCGTGGAGCGGCTGGACCGATGCGTCCAATTACTGAGCCGGAGCTCTGGAGAGCCGGTGCGGTGCTCTGCGTATGTCACCTTTTTGACTTACAAATTTCTATGATTTTAAGTATGGATATCATCGTCTCTAATTTAGGACTGTGTATTAACTTACAAGAAGAAAGCTACAATAGGGAGATTCTTGGAGCCAACTTGACTTTTTTGTGAAACGCTGCCTAAGGTTTAATAATTTATTCTGTTTGCCTTCATTGATTGACCAATTTTATCTTCTACCCTCCATTTCGTTGGGTTTTGGTTGCTTATTTGTTTGAAAAAGTTATAAATGTATGAAATAGTACAGTGTAAAAATATCATCTGCTTTTTGAGGCCCTAGTATTTTTTGCATCTGAATCTATGAAAAATATATAGAAAGAAGGTAAAATTTTTGTCACCAACATGAGCTACTGACTTTCCTATGTAATGACAGCAGCCAGGAGTTTATTGTAAGGATGTTTTGGTTTTAAAGTTCACTGGCTAATGAGTTTCACTGTGATTCTACACCCTGAAATGTTGTTTGAGTGAAGTGAGAGCCATGTTCACCACACAAAACACAAGTATTTTGCTAATGTTTCAGATCAGTAGCATTCTCTAAGGACTCAATTTTGGCTCTGTTTATGTTATGTAACTCTACCCATAACTGACTGGGGGGCAGAGTGCTAACAAATATTGAGCCAATCAGTAGCTCTCTACCAAAATTTGGAACAGATACAGTAAACGGGAGTCAGTCAAATGACTGAGTGACTGAACAACACCTTGTAAAGTCAATTATTGAAGCTTAAGTACATAATTTCAAGTTAAATTACTGATAGGACAGACACACACACAAAAAATTTTATGGGAGAATAGGGAAGGATGATAAGAGGCTGTGCAAGTGCACTAAGTTGTTTCAAACAGCAGAGAAACCCTGTATACTGTCTTAAATATTGAAAACTAGGTACTTCCAGGAAGAAGACTTGGAGAAGGAAATGGCAATCCACTCCAGCATTCTTGACTATAAAATTCCATGGACTGAGAAGCCTGGTGAGCTACAGTCCATGGGATCTCATGGGTATATATGGGACTTCCCTCATAGTTCGGTGGCGAGGAATCTGCCTGCAATGCAGGAGAACCGAGTTCCATCCTTGGGTTGGGAGGATCTCCCTGGAGGGTGGCATGGCAACCCACTCCAGTATTCTTGCCTGGAGAATTCCATGACCAAAGTGTCATGGGGTCATACAGAGTTGGACACAACTGAAGTGACTAAACAAGCAAGCAAGGAAGGACTAGGAATGAAGTATGCTGTAGATGAAGGTTTGCCTGTATGTTAATTTGTTTGAAATCTATAAATGTATGAATAGTAAAAAGTTGGGTTTTGGTTGCTTATTTGTTTGAAAAGTTATAAATGTATGAAATAGTACAGTGTAAAAATATCATCTGCTTTTTGAGGCCCTAGTATTTTTTGCATCTGAATCTATGAAAAATATATAGAAAGAAGGTAAAATTTTTGTCACCAACATGAGCTACTGACTTTCCTATGTAATGACAGCAGCCAGGAGTTTATTGTAAGGATGTTTTGGTTTTAAAGTTCACTGGCTAATGAGTTTCACTGTGATTCTACACCCTGAAATGTTGTTTGAGTGAAGTGAGAGCCATGTTCACCACACAAAACACAAGTATTTTGCTAATGTTTCAGATCAGTAGCATTCTCTAAGGACTCAATTTTGGCTCTGTTTATGTTATGTAACTCTACCCATAACTGACTGGGGGGCAGAGTGCTAACAAATATTGAGCCAATCAGTAGCTCTCTACCAAAAATTTGGAACAGATACAGTAAACGGGAGTCAGTCAAATGACTGAGTGACTGAACAACACCTTGTAAAGTCAATTATTGAAGCTTAAGTACATAATTTCAAGTTAAATTACTGATAGGACAGACACACACACAAAAAATTTTATGGGAGAATAGGGAAGGATGATAAGAGGCTGTGCAAGTGCACTAAGTTGTTTCAAACAGCAGAGAAACCCTGTATACTGTCTTAAATATTGAAAACTAGGTACTTCCAGGAAGAAGACTTGGAGAAGGAAATGGCAATCCACTCCAGCATTCTTGACTATAAAATTCCATGGACTGAGAAGCCTGGTGAGCTACAGTCCATGGGATCTCATGGGTATATATGGGACTTCCCTCATAGTTCGGTGGCGAGGAATCTGCCTGCAATGCAGGAGAACCGAGTTCCATCCTTGGGTTGGGAGGATCTCCCTGGAGGGTGGCATGGCAACCCACTCCAGTATTCTTGCCTGGAGAATTCCATGACCAAAGTGTCATGGGGTCATACAGAGTTGGACACAACTGAAGTGACTAAACAAGCAAGCAAGGAAGGACTAGGAATGAAGTATGCTGTAGATGAAGGTTTTTGCCTGTTTTTATGGTCTCTGAGTAGTAGTGAAGTGAAAGTCATTCAGTAGTATCTGACTCTGCCACCCCATGAACTGGAACCTGCCAGGCTCCTCTGCTCGCGGGATTTTCTAGGCAAGAATACCGCAGTGAGTGCCATTTCATTCCATCAGGGCTATTCCTTACCCAGGGATCAAACCCGGATCTGTTGCAGTATAGGTAGATTCTTTACCATGTGAGCCACAGAGAAGTTCTTTGGTGATGCCTAGTACTTTTTCCTCAGGCATACGAAGTAGTTTTATTATCCAAACACTTTGAATTAAAGACAGTAAAAGGACTAAAAGTGCAAAAAGAGTCCCAATACTATGAAATGTAATAAAATTTTTTAGTAAACATAAGACTATAAGACATCTTTTAGGGTAGTGTCTTTTCTAATTCCTGGGCTAAGTTTTAGGGGGCGGGGGATATGATTTGCTTCTGAATAGGCAATAGGCAATAGGCGGCATCACCCAACGGGCAGCTCTGGAGCAAAACATGCTTCCTGGAGGAGTCAAATGCTGGTCAGAAACTACAAGCCCCTCCCCCTGCCCCTGCCACACACCCACCGACCCACACTCCTCATGCTGAATCACTGACTGGTAACTTCCCAGAAGAATGTGGTCTTTGTGTGATTATCAAAAGGCTGTGAATGTAAGTCCTGTACCTGGAGGTTCACACTCCATGCAGCTGACAACAGAATTCTTTCTTCAAGGGAGATCTAAACAGTATACTCCATAGGTGTCAAATTACTAAACAGAAGCCTCTACTGATCCATGGGGCAAAGTAAATTAACAGATAATGCTCTGGCATTAAGCAAATCGAAGTTCAAATACTTCCAGCAAACCACAGCTCCATTACATTTGGCATATTGTCTACTGTTTCTGAGTATTATTTTCTTAATCTATAATGCAAAATAATACTGATTTTCTTATGGTTATTCATAAAAATGAGTAATTGAGATAATATGTGGAAGAACCTGAGTGTTTGGCACATAGTAAATGTGTAGATCTCCCTGGAGGGTGGCAGGGCCCCTATATTGCCGGGTATTTAGGGGTCTACTGGACACAACTGAAGTGACTAAACAAGCAAGCAAGGAAGGACTAGGAATGAAGTATGCTGTAGATGAAGGTTTTTGCCTGTTTTTATGGTCTCTGAGTAGTAGTGAAGTGAAAGTCATTCAGTAGTATCTGACTCTGCCACCCCATGAACTGGAACCTGCCAGGCTCCTCTGCTCGCGGGATTTTCTAGGCAAGAATACCGCAGTGAGTGCCATTTCATTCCATCAGGGCTATTCCTTACCCAGGGATCAAACCCGGATCTGTTGCAGTATAGGTAGATTCTTTACCATGTGAGCCACAGAGAAGTTCTTTGGTGATGCCTAGTACTTTTTCCTCAGGCATACGAAGTAGTTTTATTATCCAAACACTTTGAATTAAAGACAGTAAAAGGACTAAAAGTGCAAAAAGAGTCCCAATACTATGAAATGTAATAAAATTTTTTAGTAAACATAAGACTATAAGACATCTTTTAGGGTAGTGTCTTTTCTAATTCCTGGGCTAAGTTTTAGGGGGCGGGGGATATGATTTGCTTCTGAATAGGCAATAGGCAATAGGCGGCATCACCCAACGGGCAGCTCTGGAGCAAAACATGCTTCCTGGAGGAGTCAAATGCTGGTCAGAAACTACAAGCCCCTCCCCCTGCCCCTGCCACACACCCACCGACCCACACTCCTCATGCTGAATCACTGACTGGTAACTTCCCAGAAGAATGTGGTCTTTGTGTGATTATCAAAAGGCTGTGAATGTAAGTCCTGTACCTGGAGGTTCACACTCCATGCAGCTGACAACAGAATTCTTTCTTCAAGGGAGATCTAAACAGTATACTCCATAGGTGTCAAATTACTAAACAGAAGCCTCTACTGATCCATGGGGCAAAGTAAATTAACAGATAATGCTCTGGCATTAAGCAAATCGAAGTTCAAATACTTCCAGCAAACCACAGCTCCATTACATTTGGCATATTGTCTACTGTTTCTGAGTATTATTTTCTTAATCTATAATGCAAAAATAATACTGATTTTCTTATGGTTATTCATAAAAAATGAGTAATTGAGATAATATGTGGGAAGAACCTGAGTGTTTGGCACATAGTAAATGTTCAGTAGACACAATAAAGTTACAAATTGCCTTATTTTTGGCTTGAAAGAGTTAAGAGATTCTAGTAACTATTATTGATAGAATACCTTAGAGACTTTCTTTTTTCCTGGAAATTTTATGTACAATAATAGGACTGAGACACACACATTATCTTGTCTACTTGAAATGACTCAGTTTTCCTTCTTTGTCATGCTTCAAGGTCAACTGTCCACTCCGATGTGTAAAATAACTACCATAGCAGGTTGTGGCATAAAGTCCAGGAATGTTCATTCTAAGTAGATTCTTTGGCTGCAAGTCATCTTTACATTATTAGAATTTCTGGCATTACAAAAACCTTTTTTCTTTTTTTACAACAACCATTAATTTTTTTTTTTTTCTGGAAGAATTTCTTTAGTTAAACAATTCTATTAAAATCCTACTTGAGACAACTCTGTTTCCTGGAAATCTCTGACCTATGTACCTACTGGCACAAAGAGTAGACCCTCCTTTCTCACTGGTTTATTGACATAATGCTGTGTTAGTTCATTATTATAATTTTCATTTCAAATACAATTGATTCTTTCATTTAAAGGCATTAAACTTACTCTGGAAATTATTTTTCATTCCTGACACCTATTATTCTACACTATTACTAATATTTAATGCTATGATAATGAGAATGGTAATAAATTTATAATAGTTCATTCCACATCACCTCAGTTTGGGACATATTAGTTGTTTATAACTTTAACTTACTAAAGTAATCTTGCTGTGTAAATGTCTGTTGTTCTTTGTTTTTTTGATGTCTTTGGAACTTCTCCCAGATTGGAATTTCTGGGTCAAAAATAGTAACATTTTCAAAACTGGGTATTTATTGCCAAACCAGTTTCTAAATATATTATTTTAATTGACAGTGCTAACAGTAATGAGTACACACATTTACTTCCCTAAATTGATGCCAATACTGTCTTTCATTGAGGCATGAAGAGGTAAAGAACCACACAAACACTGGTACCCATGTTTTCTGAGTATTATTTTCTTAATCTATAATGCAAAAATAATACTGATTTTCTTATGGTTATTCATAAAAAATGAGTAATTGAGATAATATGTGGGAAGAACCTGAGTGTTTGGCACATAGTAAATGTTCAGTAGACACAATAAAGTTACAAATTGCCTTATTTTTGGCTTGAAAGAGTTAAGAGATTCTAGTAACTATTATTGATAGAATACCTTAGAGACTTTCTTTTTTCCTGGAAATTTTATGTACAATAATAGGACTGAGACACACACATTATCTTGTCTACTTGAAATGACTCAGTTTTCCTTCTTTGTCATGCTTCAAGGTCAACTGTCCACTCCGATGTGTAAAATAACTACCATAGCAGGTTGTGGCATAAAGTCCAGGAATGTTCATTCTAAGTAGATTCTTTGGCTGCAAGTCATCTTTACATTATTAGAATTTCTGGCATTACAAAAACCTTTTTTCTTTTTTTACAACAACCATTAATTTTTTTTTTTTTCTGGAAGAATTTCTTTAGTTAAACAATTCTATTAAAATCCTACTTGAGACAACTCTGTTTCCTGGAAATCTCTGACCTATGTACCTACTGGCACAAAGAGTAGACCCTCCTTTCTCACTGGTTTATTGACATAATGCTGTGTTAGTTCATTATTATAATTTTCATTTCAAATACAATTGATTCTTTCATTTAAAGGCATTAAACTTACTCTGGAAATTATTTTTCATTCCTGACACCTATTATTCTACACTATTACTAATATTTAATGCTATGATAATGAGAATGGTAATAAATTTATAATAGTTCATTCCACATCACCTCAGTTTGGGACATATTAGTTGTTTATAACTTTAACTTACTAAAGTAATCTTGCTGTGTAAATGTCTGTTGTTCTTTGTTTTTTTGATGTCTTTGGAACTTCTCCCAGATTGGAATTTCTGGGTCAAAAATAGTAACATTTTCAAAACTGGGTATTTATTGCCAAACCAGTTTCTAAATATATTATTTTAATTGACAGTGCTAACAGTAATGAGTACACACATTTACTTCCCTAAATTGATGCCAATACTGTCTTTCATTGAGGCATGAAGAGGTAAAGAACCACACAAACACTGGTACCCATGTTTTCTGATTTTCGTCGTGTAATGGTTTCAGTACAGCATAGCATACTCCAAAAAGTGTGCATTAGTATAATAGGTGCATCTACAAGTTTTACTTTGTGGTCTAACTTCTAATGGGCTTCCTAGGTGGCACAGTGGTAAAGAATCCGCCTACCAATGCAGGAGAAATGGGAGACGTGGGTTTGATCCCTGGGTTGGAAGATTCCCTGAAGAAGGAAATGGCCACCCACTCCAGAATTCTTGCCTGGAGAATCCCATGGACAGAGGAGCCTGGAAGGTAACAGTCCACAGGGTCGCACAGAGTCAGACACAACTGAAGTGACAGCATGCACACTAACTCCCAATAATGCTTATATACTGTGTTATATATATATATAATGTGTGTGTATATATATATATATACACACACACACATACACATCATTGTCAATGAAAATAAGAGATTCGGTAATTGCTTTGGCACCAAATATTAGGTCTTAAAAATGTTAGTATTTTCTATTGCCTTAGCACAAATTAGACTTTGAGTATTGGTTTTCTCTTAATTTTGTGGATAAATCACTTTCAGGCATATCTTGACACAGATTCAGTTTCAGTTCACGGTGGTTTATTGCACAGACTCAGGATCAAACGTGAATCTCAGGTCTCCCATTTACTAGATGTGAGACTATATACAGGCTAATTAATTACTCTGTGCTTCAGTTTCCTTTCTATAAAATGAATGTCAATGATACTATATAGTATTAAAAATTTAAATGAGTTAATATATGGAAAGTACTTACACAGTACCTAATATATAGCAAACTGTCAATAAATGTTAGTTATATTTTAAAGTTTAACATACTTACTAGGCAGGTACATATTTAAGAGACTTTGCTTAAAATGATTGATTATGCCATTTACACTGTTTTAAAAGTTTTATACTATGGATATTTAAAAAATCTTGCTGTGTAATTTTGTCTGTTGTTCTTTGTTTTTTTGATGTCTTTGGAACTTCTCCCAGATTGGAATTTCTGGGTCAAAAATAGTAACATTTTCAAAACTGGGTATTTATTGCCAAACCAGTTTCTAAATATATTATTTTAATTGACAGTGCTAACAGTAATGAGTACACACATTTACTTCCCTAAATTGATGCCAATACTGTCTTTCATTGAGGCATGAAGAGGTAAAGAACCACACAAACACTGGTACCCATGTTTTCTGATTTTCGTCTTTAATGGTTTCAGTACAGCATAGCATACTCCAAAAAGTGTGCATTAGTATAATAGGTGCATCTACAAGTTTTACTTTGTGGTCTAACTTCTAATGGGCTTCCTAGGTGGCACAGTGGTAAAGAATCCGCCTACCAATGCAGGAGAAATGGGAGACGTGGGTTTGATCCCTGGGTTGGAAGATTCCCTGAAGAAGGAAATGGCCACCCACTCCAGAATTCTTGCCTGGAGAATCCCATGGACAGAGGAGCCTGGAAGGTAACAGTCCACAGGGTCGCACAGAGTCAGACACAACTGAAGTGACAGCATGCACACTAACTCCCAATAATGCTTATATACTGTGTTATATATATATATAATGTGTGTGTATATATATATATATACACACACACACATACACATCATTGTCAATGAAAATAAGAGATTCGGTAATTGCTTTGGCACCAAATATTAGGTCTTAAAAATGTTAGTATTTTCTATTGCCTTAGCACAAATTAGACTTTGAGTATTGGTTTTCTCTTAATTTTGTGGATAAATCACTTTCAGGCATATCTTGACACAGATTCAGTTTCAGTTCACGGTGGTTTATTGCACAGACTCAGGATCAAACGTGAATCTCAGGTCTCCCATTTACTAGATGTGAGACTATATACAGGCTAATTAATTACTCTGTGCTTCAGTTTCCTTTCTATAAAATGAATGTCAATGATACTATATAGTATTAAAAATTTAAATGAGTTAATATATGGAAAGTACTTACACAGTACCTAATATATAGCAAACTGTCAATAAATGTTAGTTATATTTTAAAGTTTAACATACTTACTAGGCAGGTACATATTTAAGAGACTTTGCTTAAAATGATTGATTATGCCATTTACACTGTTTTTAAAAGTTTTATACTATGGATATTGTAGAGAGCAAATAGGTTTCATGTACCACTGTGAATTGATTGATAAAGTTGCCTAGAACAATGTGCTCAAAAGGACTTTGTGTCCATAAACACAAAGACTAAAGAGAAAGAAAGTAACTATTGGATAGCAGCTTCTGTCACAGGTACAGAATGGACAACTGAAAGTGTACAGCTCAGATACTTGATCCATTTAGGTAATGTGTGCAGGCTGTCACGTCAGACTCTTTGTGACTCCATGAACTGTAGCCCACCAGGGTACTCTGTGGAATTTTCCAGGCCAGGAAGGCCATTTCCTTCTTCAGGGGATCTTCCAACCCAGGGATCAAACCCATGTCTCCCATTTCTCCTGCGGGTGGGTTCTTTACTACTGTGCCACCTAGGAAGCTATCTGATACATTTGCTGCAGACCAAATATAAATAATCAAATATTTTTATCTAGATCATTTTATTGGTCCTGTGTAGATACAGAATGTAAATTATTGGCTTTGTATATATTATTACAGAGACGATCTAAGGCAGGTATGGAATTTGCAGTGAATGACCTTGTTTTTCAATTGATTACTCTGAGTATGTAGTTTTTGTTTATGGAAGATCATACTTTCAACTATGTGTATTCAACTATAGAGAAGCAAAAAGATATGACTTTAGTTTAAAAAAACTTAAGGTTATTGTAATAATATATATATATATATGGCTTTTTAATAATGAACCGTTGCTTTCTACCTAGTAGACTATGTTATTACAGAAAGAAAAATCAGACCCCTCATGTGCTGCAATCTGACTCCCCAACTAGTCAAAGAGTTCATACGGAAGAATCAAATCTATTCATCTTTGTGTTCCCAATACTTGGTTTAAAGTCATTCAGTAAATGTTTGTTAAACAAATGAAGATCTCCTACATCTCAACAATGAGTTCAGGATGAAGGAGAGGACCCTGGATGACAGCAGATGCTTTCACTGCCAGAACACAGTGGCACCTACAGAGGCTATGCAACTGATGGGAATTTTTTAAGATCCACATGCAGAAGCAGCCCACAGAAGTTTATTGGCTAGATATTGCCTTTAGCCCATGTGCAAAAATCAGCCTTGGGCACCTGTGACCTGGGGCAAACATTTTTAAAAAATTTCCTTTGGTACTCATCGGTGAAACTCTTGAGACATTCTTGCAAAGTTTTCCAAATTATTTCCAATTTTGTAATTCCCATAGGTGATCTGTTTTCATTCCTTACTTTGTGAAAATAATCTGAGCTATCTGACTGTACTCATGACTTCCTGCTGCTAGAAACATTTTCTTCCCTGGGTTTCTATCATGCTGCCTACCATAATGTTTCTGTTCTCTATCTTTGTGCTTCTTTTCCATCTGTTCTATTTATCTTTCAACCTGTTGCTGTTCCCTGGGGCTCTACGACTGGCCTTCTCATTTCCATATGTACACTCTTACTTTGAAGTCTTCAATTTATATAAACTTAATGATCACCTCTGTCACCTGTATGTTGGTAATTCCTTAAGTGACATTTTATGCTCTAACTCTTGGATTTCAGATTTAAATACTGAACTCACCCCTGGACATCTTAGACTATTTCCAGGCCTTTCACATTCAACCTATCTAAAACCATAACTATTACTTCACCTACCAGAAGGATCTTTATCCATCTTTATCTCTTATATAAATGAATGATTACACATTTTTGTAAGTTAAAGAGTCTAGAAATCTTAAGAAAGCCTATAAGAAAGTACAGACCTTTCTCAATTGATACATCTAATTATTCATTAAGTATTTTTGAGTTTAATTTTTCTGTGAATTCATTCTCTCCTTTCTATGCCTACTATCATTGTCCTGGATGAAGATTTCATTGCTAGCTGCATCATTCTAATAGTGTCCTTATTTATTTCTCTGATTATAAGTCTCCTTTCTATACTGATACTATAATTTTCTTTTTGAAAAATAAGCAGTAACTATAATCCCTAAAAATAATTCTACCCTTACTGGTCATTTCATTTAGAAAAGAACCTATGTCCTTCCTCTGCATGAAATTTTCTTTTTTTACTGAAGCATACTTGATTTACAATATTATGTTAGCTTTGGGGAACAGCATAGTAATTCAGTATTTTACAGATTAGATTTCATTGTAAGTTATTATAAGATAATGGTTATAATTTCCCATGCTATACAATATATCCTTGTTGCTTATCTATTTTATACATAGTACTTTGTATCTGTTAAAATCATACTCCTAATTTGTCCTTCACCCAGGCAAAGGAGTTTCAAGTCTCAATAATTTCTTTCTGCACTAGCCCAAGTATATCAATAATTGTACTGGGTGAAAATGAACAAAATGTTCCACTTAAAAAGCAAAGATTGTCAAGAGCATGACTCTTGAACACACACTTCTTAGATGCTGACCTTTGTGTCTCCTGACCTGTAAATTGCACTGTTCTCTATCTTTGTGCTTCTTTTCCATCTGTTCTATTTATCTTTCAACCTGTTGCTGTTCCCTGGGGCTCTACGACTGGCCTTCTCATTTCCATATGTACACTCTTACTTTGAAGTCTTCAATTTATATAAACTTAATGATCACCTCTGTCACCTGTATGTTGGTAATTCCTTAAGTGACATTTTATGCTCTAACTCTTGGATTTCAGATTTAAATACTGAACTCACCCCTGGACATCTTAGACTATTTCCAGGCCTTTCACATTCAACCTATCTAAAACCATAACTATTACTTCACCTACCAGAAGGATCTTTATCCATCTTTATCTCTTATATAAATGAATGATTACACATTTTTGTAAGTTAAAGAGTCTAGAAATCTTAAGAAAGCCTATAAGAAAGTACAGACCTTTCTCAATTGATACATCTAATTATTCATTAAGTATTTTTGAGTTTAATTTTTCTGTGAATTCATTCTCTCCTTTCTATGCCTACTATCATTGTCCTGGATGAAGATTTCATTGCTAGCTGCATCATTCTAATAGTGTCCTTATTTATTTCTCTGATTATAAGTCTCCTTTCTATACTGATACTATAATTTTCTTTTTGAAAAATAAGCAGTAACTATAATCCCTAAAAATAATTCTACCCTTACTGGTCATTTCATTTAGAAAAGAACCTATGTCCTTCCTCTGCATGAAATTTTCTTTTTTTACTGAAGCATACTTGATTTACAATATTATGTTAGCTTTGGGGAACAGCATAGTAATTCAGTATTTTACAGATTAGATTTCATTGTAAGTTATTATAAGATAATGGTTATAATTTCCCATGCTATACAATATATCCTTGTTGCTTATCTATTTTATACATAGTACTTTGTATCTGTTAAAATCATACTCCTAATTTGTCCTTCACCCAGGCAAAGGAGTTTCAAGTCTCAATAATTTCTTTCTGCACTAGCCCAAGTATATCAATAATTGTACTGGGTGAAAATGAACAAAATGTTCCACTTAAAAAGCAAAGATTGTCAAGAGCATGACTCTTGAACACACACTTCTTAGATGCTGACCTTTGTGTCTCCTGACCTGTAAATTGCACTTTAGGATTCATATTTTATTCTAGATTTCCCTAGGCCTTCATTCATTATGTGGCTCTTTTTTGTCAATGATGAATACATATCTTAGATTAAGAGCCTCATGCATATAATAAAACCTCATTAATTCTAAGTGGCCCAGAATACACTCTTGTTTGCTCCCCATAATCAATATTTCCAAATGCAATCAGCCAATATTATAAATAAATTTGCAGTCAGTGGAGGAATAATTGTGAGAATACCAACGAGACAACTTTTGGTCAATTTAGGATAATCCAATTCATGCAAAACATTACAAATTATCTCTCAGTGAAGTCTGGATAAGGAAAGATAGCTACTCTGAGGGACCAGGAAACAAAGACTTAACTAAGAAGGGTAGCCTGGGTTCAAGAGCCAAGCAAATACATATTTGTCATCAGTTATTTCTGAAGAGAAAGCACCAGGATCCTAACTGTCCAAGACGGTGTCAGGTATACTAGCAGCCATAAAGGGCCTTCTAAGTGGAAAGTACATGAGCTTCTGCTTCCAAAAGTATGTCTAATATTACTCCCTTTTCTTGTACCTAAGCATTTAATGACCAGACAGCTGCAGCTTTGTTGAAGAAAAGGTAGCAAGCTAATCCATGAAACATAGAGTTATTAATGATGTGTTAATCTAATCACTGTGTTGCAGCTGAGGCATACAAAACAACTATACCTTAACAAAAATAAATAAATAACATAAAAATAAAAGCTACCACTTTCTCCCCACTTGGAATGATGACTGTGATGGAACAACCCATTAGCTGTTCCATAGAATTTGTCTCCTCATTCATATTAGATGGTGAATGCGAAAAGGCACTGTAAACTATGAGAGACTAATAAGTGCAAGGTGTTTTTTAAAAAAAAGATGCCCTCTTGGTAGAGTGGGTACTTTTTGTTCTCTCCATCCTCCAGCAAGCCCTGTTCAGTGTAGACTCTGCCTATTTCTCCATCTTCATCTAGTAGGGCTCTTCCTCTGCTACTGTTTTCTCTGATATACTGGCCTTCTCTTGTTTCATGTTGAAAACAAATTCTCTCATATCTTTTCCTATTTAATATCTATTGGCCTGTTAGCTCTCGGCTTAAGAATGTTATTCTCAGGAAAGATTTCTTCCTATTATATATTATAAGGCATCTTTTTACATAAAGCCTCTGTTCCAGCATGAAATTTTATACTTATTTTGCAATCATTCTGTTAATTATTCTCTACCCCACCAGGCTACAAGTTAGATAAACAAATGACTGCATGGACAAACTGTCAAATAAATAACTATTTACCCACCACTGTATTCCCAGCATATTATAAAGCATCTAGCAGACAATAAACACTTGATAAATCTATGCCAAATGAAATCATGAAAATCAGCAATACAGAAATCGCCCCTTTTATTAGTAGAAAATCATACCACAGTCTAGCAAAATATTTGACCACAAATGGTCTTTTCGGTCCTATCAGTCCCTTCTCCTTCTTTGGTCTATAAACTCTTATTCATCTTGTCAATATCAGCACAGATATAATTTCTCAGAGAATTTTTTAATGAAGACCATTACCACTGGGTGGAAGGTCTTGGATTACATCCCCTTAAAGTCCTGAGAGTCTTTCTTGGTATAGTTTATCACATTAAAATTTTATATTAGATTACCTAATTTTTAATTGCATATAATAAATTGATTAATGAATCTCTTTCTCCTCTAGTAGATTCTATTAACACAGTCTATGAGACCAGGAATATAATAAATATTAGAGCTGAGTGAATGAAAAAGATTGTCTCTTCAGTTAAGAATGAAGCTTTAGGAAGAAACACTGGGATAGATACAGGGTAAAGTGAGCTCCTAAAAGCTAAGAGATAGTTAGAATCAATCCTGGGGTAGAAATAGGGTGACAGATATGGCAGTTAGAGCAGTATTATATTCATGAAGATGGAAACAGACTAAAGTACATAAAAAGAAATGATTGATAGATTAAATATTTTCCAGCAATATAATGCAAAGATTAACCAAGCCTGGGTAAAGGTATTTTTACATATTAGATACATAATACACTAAACAGTAAGCCAGGAACAAGTCCTGTTCCAGAATGACATTTTAAGAAAGACTGATTTTAGAGCACCAGATGGTCGGCTGTGAGTTCAACTTGTTTATGTATCTCTCTATTATAATACGCTAAGGAGTTGTTTTAGAATTATTTTTCCCAAATGATAAATAACATATATTGAATGAAATGTATGGAGCACTTACCACATGTTTGATTCAATCAAAAATATGAAGCAAATACTTCCTTCATCTTTATTCAGGACAGCAGGCATACATCACTTCTTGAGCTTGTGGGTATCACTGGACATTATATTTGGGCCCAAATGACAATGCTATGGAGCACTTTACTCACATGTCTTGAGTCTCAAAATGAAGCCAACATCACCTTGGGTCTATCCAGCAAATGAAATCAAAAATCACACAGAAATCGCCCCTTTTATTAGTAGAAAATCATACCACAGTCTAGCAAAATATTTGACCACAAATGGTCTTTTCGGTCCTATCAGTCCCTTCTCCTTCTTTGGTCTATAAACTCTTATTCATCTTGTCAATATCAGCACAGATATAATTTCTCAGAGAATTTTTTAATGAAGACCATTACCACTGGGTGGAAGGTCTTGGATTACATCCCCTTAAAGTCCTGAGAGTCTTTCTTGGTATAGTTTATCACATTAAAATTTTATATTAGATTACCTAATTTTTAATTGCATATAATAAATTGATTAATGAATCTCTTTCTCCTCTAGTAGATTCTATTAACACAGTCTATGAGACCAGGAATATAATAAATATTAGAGCTGAGTGAATGAAAAAGATTGTCTCTTCAGTTAAGAATGAAGCTTTAGGAAGAAACACTGGGATAGATACAGGGTAAAGTGAGCTCCTAAAAGCTAAGAGATAGTTAGAATCAATCCTGGGGTAGAAATAGGGTGACAGATATGGCAGTTAGAGCAGTATTATATTCATGAAGATGGAAACAGACTAAAGTACATAAAAAGAAATGATTGATAGATTAAATATTTTCCAGCAATATAATGCAAAGATTAACCAAGCCTGGGTAAAGGTATTTTTACATATTAGATACATAATACACTAAACAGTAAGCCAGGAACAAGTCCTGTTCCAGAATGACATTTTAAGAAAGACTGATTTTAGAGCACCAGATGGTCGGCTGTGAGTTCAACTTGTTTATGTATCTCTCTATTATAATACGCTAAGGAGTTGTTTTAGAATTATTTTTCCCAAATGATAAATAACATATATTGAATGAAATGTATGGAGCACTTACCACATGTTTGATTCAATCAAAAATATGAAGCAAATACTTCCTTCATCTTTATTCAGGACAGCAGGCATACATCACTTCTTGAGCTTGTGGGTATCACTGGACATTGTACGTATGGCTAATGGGGACCCATAGCTTGAGTCATATGAGGGCTGGACAGCATCTCAGGATATAGTTAAGCATTAAATCTTTGCTAGGAGGTCTCTAGGCCAGACTCTAGCTGCTGGTGAATACAAGTCCACATCAAAAATAGACACAGCCAACATCATAGACCTTGGGTCTATCCAGCAAAGATGGGGTAGTCAGCTGTGGAGTACTTGATTTCCATGCAGCTATAAGGTACTCAAACAACGCTTCACAGAGAAAGCATTGTTTGCTTTTTCTCTCATTCTGCTACTTTAGATTCATGCTAATGACATGGAAACTTGCTACAAGATTATGCATGGTCCATCTGCTTATGTCAGTACATTATTTCTATCTCAGTTCTTGACATATTCCTAACACTGTTTCAGTTTCCTTCTTTCTGAGATCCTCCAATCTTCTCTGTCTCCTACATTATTCTCCCCACTCTCTAGTGTAAGGAAATATTAAGGAAATATATTTTAGGTCTGGGAAAGTATTTTTCAAAAGCACTTGGGATAATCTTTTCAATGGGTATAAGTTCCTAGAACTTTCCCTTAGTAATGAATGACTTTGGGTACTGATAGGATTTTTAGATAAATTTAATTCTTTTGATTTTGATATTCATAGGGTACAGAGTTTCAGGAGATGGCAAATGTTCATGGGTTCTTTTTTCCCATTATCTTGGAAACTTTCAAGATAATTTTTCATTTATTTTCATCTTTGTTTTGCTAACCATAGTTTCAAACTACCCTATTTCTCATTGTCACACCACATCTTTCTGACACTATAAATGTATGTGATACAAATGATTTCCAAATAAAAGCTTTTAGAAATGGTCGGCTGTGAGTTCAACTTGTTTATGTATCTCTCTATTATAATACGCTAAGGAGTTGTTTTAGAATTATTTTTCCCAAATGATAAATAACATATATTGAATGAAATGTATGGAGCACTTACCACATGTTTGATTCAATCAAAAATATGAAGCAAATACTTCCTTCATCTTTATTCAGGACAGCAGGCATACATCACTTCTTGAGCTTGTGGGTATCACTGGACATTGTACGTATGGCTAATGGGGACCCATAGCTTGAGTCATATGAGGGCTGGACAGCATCTCAGGATATAGTTAAGCATTAAATCTTTGCTAGGAGGTCTCTAGGCCAGACTCTAGCTGCTGGTGAATACAAGTCCACATCAAAAATAGACACAGCCAACATCATAGACCTTGGGTCTATCCAGCAAAGATGGGGTAGTCAGCTGTGGAGTACTTGATTTCCATGCAGCTATAAGGTACTCAAACAACGCTTCACAGAGAAAGCATTGTTTGCTTTTTCTCTCATTCTGCTACTTTAGATTCATGCTAATGACATGGAAACTTGCTACAAGATTATGCATGGTCCATCTGCTTATGTCAGTACATTATTTCTATCTCAGTTCTTGACATATTCCTAACACTGTTTCAGTTTCCTTCTTTCTGAGATCCTCCAATCTTCTCTGTCTCCTACATTATTCTCCCCACTCTCTAGTGTAAGGAAATATTAAGGAAATATATTTTAGGTCTGGGAAAGTATTTTTCAAAAGCACTTGGGATAATCTTTTCAATGGGTATAAGTTCCTAGAACTTTCCCTTAGTAATGAATGACTTTGGGTACTGATGGGATTTTTAGATAAATTTAATTCTTTTGATTTTGATATTCATAGGGTACAGAGTTTCAGGAGATGGCAAATGTTCATGGGTTCTTTTTTCCCATTATCTTGGAAACTTTCAAGATAATTTTTCATTTATTTTCATCTTTGTTTTGCTAACCATAGTTTCAAACTACCCTATTTCTCATTGTCACACCACATCTTTCTGACACTATAAATGTATGTGATCAACAGCACAACCATGAGCTAGCCATTTGTCAAGTTAATGGTGCCTTTGCCTTGAAAAGAAATGGAAATATTTCTTATTCATTCTCTGTCCCCTCACATACCCCTTGAACTGTCCTAATCCCCCGTTTCTGACCATTAATTCTCTAGTCAAGTGATCCTACATGCTGGACCATCCCTTTTGACTTTACCTTTTTGCTACTTTTGCAGTGTGAAAATTTGGACATGACTGTTCAATAACACACACTTCTTAGATGCTGACCTTTGTGTCTTTTGACCTATAACTTGTACTTCAGGACCAGTATTTTATTCTAGATTTCCCTAGGCCTACATTCATTATGTGGCTCTATTTTGTCAATGATGAATACATATCTTAACAGATTAAGAGCCTAAAATGTGCATCATAAAATCTCATTAATTCTAAGTGGCCCCAGAATACACTCTTGTTTGCTCTCCATAGTTAATATTTCCAAATGCAATCAGCCAATATTATAAATAAATTTGCAGTCAGTGGAGGAATAATTGTGAGAATACCAACGAGACAACTTTTGGTCAATTTAGGATAATCCAATTCATGCAAAACATTACAAATTATCTCTCAGTGAAGTCTGGATAAGGAAAGATAGCTACTCTGAGGCACCAGGAAACAAAGACATATCTAAGAAGCATAGCCTGAGTTCAAGAGACAAGCAAATGAGTATTTGTCATCAGATATTTCTGAAGAGAAAGCATTAGGATCCTAACTGTCCAAGAGTTCAAGAGCTCCATGAACAGAGGAGCTGGGCAGTAGTAAGTGCCTTAACAGAAAACAAAGGAGGAAGACTGTAGTTAGAAACAGGGCTGCCCTGTCCAGAGCTCTCAACGTTTCTGTGCTGGCTAACTGGCATCTGGACAGCTTTGACATGTAAAAGGCACAAGGTTGGTTTGAAAACAAAAAGGTAATATGTATTGTTCCATGAAGTCATATACAAACTACAGCTATAATAAATATCTGAACTTTGTTGGCTTGACATAATATAATTAAAAGTAATTGAATTGAAATATGTAAGTACACACATACATACTCACACAAACATACTTCAGAATTACTTGCACAACATGATACTATATTAGCAGCATGGCTACAATAATTTCTTCATGTTTCCTTCTTTGCTGTCTTTGCCTACTACCCTCTCAATTGCTTCCAGAATCTTGGCTATTGTCTGAGATTGTTCCTTCCCAATCAGGACTTCATTCTCTCAAGACAGCTCAGAATGAAATATATTGTGGTCTGACCATCCCTTTTGACTTTACCTTTTTGCTACTTTTGCAGTGTGAAAATTTGGACATGATTGTTCAATAACACACACTTCTTAGATGCTGACCTTTGTGTCTTTTGACCTATAACTTGTACTTCAGGACCAGTATTTTATTCTAGATTTCCCTAGGCCTACATTCATTATGTGGCTCTATTTTGTCAATGATGAATACATATCTTAACAGATTAAGAGCCTAAAATGTGCATCATAAAATCTCATTAATTCTAAGTGGCCCCAGAATACACTCTTGTTTGCTCTCCATAGTTAATATTTCCAAATGCAATCAGCCAATATTATAAATAAATTTGCAGTCAGTGGAGGAATAATTGTGAGAATACCAACGAGACAACTTTTGGTCAATTTAGGATAATCCAATTCATGCAAAACATTACAAATTATCTCTCAGTGAAGTCTGGATAAGGAAAGATAGCTACTCTGAGGCACCAGGAAACAAAGACATATCTAAGAAGCATAGCCTGAGTTCAAGAGACAAGCAAATGAGTATTTGTCATCAGATATTTCTGAAGAGAAAGCATTAGGATCCTAACTGTCCAAGAGTTCAAGAGCTCCATGAACAGAGGAGCTGGGCAGTAGTAAGTGCCTTAACAGAAAACAAAGGAGGAAGACTGTAGTTAGAAACAGGGCTGCCCTGTCCAGAGCTCTCAACGTTTCTGTGCTGGCTAACTGGCATCTGGACAGCTTTGACATGTAAAAGGCACAAGGTTGGTTTGAAAACAAAAAGGTAATATGTATTGTTCCATGAAGTCATATACAAACTACAGCTATAATAAATATCTGAACTTTGTTGGCTTGACATAATATAATTAAAAGTAATTGAATTGAAATATGTAAGTACACACATACATACTCACACAAACATACTTCAGAATTACTTGCACAACATGATACTATATTAGCAGCATGGCTACAATAATTTCTTCATGTTTCCTTCTTTGCTGTCTTTGCCTACTACCCTCTCAATTGCTTCCAGAATCTTGGCTATTGTCTGAGATTGTTCCTTCCCAATCAGGACTTCATTCTCTCAAGACAGCTCAGAATGAAATATATTGTGGTCTGACCAGTGGTAGCCAGAGAAAAAGGAGGATGAATGGATGGGTAATATTCCAAAGTCTAGGCAAGCAGATTGGCAATGATTAAGTCTACAGATTTCAAGACTTCAGGGGCTATGCTCCAGTTCAGGGCAAGAGTACCAGTAAGATGAAGTCTCAGGTTAGATGAGGTCTCAGGTCATGAGTTGGTTGAAGGTGGAGCTCAACCCTTCATTCACAAGCATCTATTATAAGACTAAGCTCTTCATGAACCTCACTGCAGAATTCTTAGTTTCAGATTTAGAATTTGGCAATGGCATGGCAGCTGGTGTACTTGGAATATTAGATTAGCACACATCAATAATATCTGTATGCTCATGAATAAACTTTCTACCTTTTCTTCAACAAAGATGCAGCTGGCTGGTCATTAAATGTTTCAGTAAAAGGGAAGGAAATAAAATTAGACCCGCTTTGGGAAGCAGAAACTCATGTATATAAGCACAGATTGATGTAAGCAGTGTGACTGAATAAGCCATCAGTTAACTCTTTACTACTTGACTTAAAGTTCTTGCATATGTTGGAGAAATATAATTAAAGACAAAATTTCCTTCTAATCCAGAAATTTCTCCTAAAGGTAGAAGAGAAAGGAGACAATTTTATTATTAAGTAACCATTATACCAGGCAATTTGCTAAGAGATTGAAAAAACAGAAATCTTATCTTTTTCTATAACGAAGTAGATACCATCCATTTATAATCATGCTCTCAAATAAACAATGATTGGTTCTCAAGTAAGTGGGCTTGACAGCACCATTTGTCATATAATCCATCCAAGTTTTATTTGATAATTGGAGTGACCATCTATTAGCATTAGCTGTATTTCTTAATCCAAAGGAATGTAAATTTCTAATATCTTTATGAGACAAGGTAGTTTTGCAACTTGGAGCAAGGCACTAGCTGACTGAAGTTAAGTTCTTACTCTTCCTCAGAAACTGGAAGATAAAAGATTTTATAAGTTCTTGAAAAAGACCTTCTCTGTACCATAAAACTGTAAAAAGGCTTATTTAGATTTAAATGACTTACATGCATCTCCAAAGGACAAAGAACTTAATCACAAACTTTCTAAACACTATATTAAAACATCACTCTGTAAACCTTAAGTATATACAATTTTTACTAGATAATTAAACAATTCACACCTGGGGAAAATGGGAGACTTCTTTGGAGGGGATTTGGGAGAAAAGAATAGACATATCTAATTTGAATATGATTAAATCTATGTTTAAGGAAAACAATAAGCAAAGGAAGTGGAAAATCATAAATAAAATGAAAAGACAACACACAGAATAGAAAATATTTGCAAACAAAGCAACTGACAAGGGAGCTATCTCCAAAATATGAAAACAGCTTGTGCAGCTCAATAAAAAAAAAAAAAAAAATCAATAAAAAAATGGGTAGAAGATCTAAAATTGACATTTCTCCAAAGTAGACATATGGAGGGCCAAAAAAACACATGAAAAGATCCTCAACATCAGTAATTATTAGAAAAGTGTAAATTAAAACTACAGTGAGCTATCACCTCCACAAACTTTTGAAACAATAAAAGTTGGAGAGGGTGTGGAGAAAATAATACCCCAGATCAGTTAAGCACAGATTGATGTAAGCATACTGAATAAGCCATCAGTTAACTCTTTACTACTTGACTTAAAGTTCTTGCATATGTTGGAGAAATATAATTAAAGACAAAATTTCCTTCTAATCCAGAAATTTCTCCTAAAGGTAGAAGAGAAAGGAGACAATTTTATTATTAAGTAACCATTATACCAGGCAATTTGCTAAGAGATTGAAAAAACAGAAATCTTATCTTTTTCTATAACGAAGTAGATACCATCCATTTATAATCATGCTCTCAAATAAACAATGATTGGTTCTCAAGTAAGTGGGCTTGACAGCACCATTTGTCATATAATCCATCCAAGTTTTATTTGATAATTGGAGTGACCATCTATTAGCATTAGCTGTATTTCTTAATCCAAAGGAATGTAAATTTCTAATATCTTTATGAGACAAGGTAGTTTTGCAACTTGGAGCAAGGCACTAGCTGACTGAAGTTAAGTTCTTACTCTTCCTCAGAAACTGGAAGATAAAAGATTTTATAAGTTCTTGAAAAAGACCTTCTCTGTACCATAAAACTGTAAAAAGGCTTATTTAGATTTAAATGACTTACATGCATCTCCAAAGGACAAAGAACTTAATCACAAACTTTCTAAACACTATATTAAAACATCACTCTGTAAACCTTAAGTATATACAATTTTTACTAGATAATTAAACAATTCACACCTGGGGAAAATGGGAGACTTCTTTGGAGGGGATTTGGGAGAAAAGAATAGACATATCTAATTTGAATATGATTAAATCTATGTTTAAGGAAAACAATAAGCAAAGGAAGTGGAAAATCATAAATAAAATGAAAAGACAACACACAGAATAGAAAATATTTGCAAACAAAGCAACTGACAAGGGAGCTATCTCCAAAATATGAAAACAGCTTGTGCAGCTCAATAAAAGAAAAAAAGAAAATCAATAAAAAAATGGGTAGAAGATCTAAAATTGACATTTCTCCAAAGTAGACATATGGAGGGCCAAAAAAACACATGAAAAGATCCTCAACATCAGTAATTATTAGAAAAGTGTAAATTAAAACTACAGTGAGCTATCACCTCACACTAGCTAGAATGGTTATTGTCAAAATATTTAGAAACAATAAATGTTGGAGAGGGTGTGGAGAAAACATTTACACTGTTGATGCAAATGTAAATTGGTACAACCATTATAGAGAACACAGCTGAAGTTCCTTTAAAATCTAAGTATAGAACTACCATATGATCCAGCAGTCCTATTCCTAGGTGTATATTATGTCCAAAGAAATATGTCCATATATACGCCCATAATTTGAAAGGATATGTACACCCAAATGTTCACTGAAACATTATTTACAATAGCTGAGACAGAGAAGCAACCTAAACGTCCATCTACAGATGAATGAATAACAAAGATGTGGTGCATATATACAATGGAATATTACTCAGTCATAAGAAAGAATGAAATAATGCCATTTGGAGTAAATGGATGGCCCATACTGAGTGAAGTAAGTTAGACAGATAAAGCCAAATATCATATGATATTGCTTACATGTGCAATCTACAAAATGGGTACAAATGTACTTATTTACACAACAGAAATAGAGGATGCAGAAAACAAACCTATGGTTACCACAAGAGAAATGGCAGAGATGTAGGGATAGATAAATTGGGAGGTTGGAATTGACAAATACATACTACTATACATTACATGGACTTGCCTGGTGGCTCAGTGGTAAAGAATCTGCCTGTAATGCAGGAGACATGGGTTTGATCCCTGGGTTGGGAATATCTCCTGCAGGAAAAAATGGCAACCCACTATAATATTCTTGCATGGGAAATTCCATGGACAAAGAAGCCTGACTGGCTACAGTCCAGGGGGTTGCAATGAGTTGAATACAACTTAGCGACTAAACAAGAGAATCCCAAAGCAAGGATACATAAGACAGATAATAAACTTTCCAAAATCTGCTTATGATTAAAAGAATTTAATGATCTGCTGAAGAAAGTACATAACACAAAAAATATGATTGTTTGACCTTGATGGATTTTTTTGTCACTTTTTTTCAAATGGAACAATCTGAGTAGCTAGGGGAAGCAAAGCTTATAATCACATATCCTCATGATTTATTCTTATAGTAAGATATTGAAATTTAGGTTGAAAAACTGATTCAAATCCAAAGTCTATCACCTTAAATCTGCCTTAGTACATAAAACTTTAGGATTAACATTTTGGAATACATTCCTTCAATCATTTCTTTGAAGGTAAAAATTGAATTGGAACAGAAGTTGTGAAGTCTTAAACTCAATTCAAAGAAGTAAACATTTTCCAAAACATGTATGCATATAAACTTTTAAATATTCTGTAATTACTTTAATCATTTCTTGTTTAAGCCTTCCCACTAAAGGGATAATAAGTATCGCATAATAAGTATGTAGGCTGCTTTAAAGAGAGATTGAAACAGAAAAGTTATGGCAGTTTTTTCCACAATACTATCATACAGTCAACATTATTTTTCTTTTGGCAATTTTTTTAATTTTATTTTTTTAAAGAGTTTTGTGGTTTACTGCTACAAATCAACCTGAGTTTGTCATAGGTATGTCCCTACCCCACCATGAACTCCCGAACCTCTCCCCCATCTCCTTCCCCATCCCATCCCTCCAGGTCTCCACAGAGCCTCCATTTGAATCTTTTGGTAGTTTTGAACTTTTGATAGTTACTATCTAAAATCAGTAAATTCTAGATGCATCTGTTCAGTGCTGGTATACTGGCATACAATATACAGCTTAAATAATGCATGCCTTTACTTAATATTCAACAATCACACGCACAAATAAAAGAGTTCAAGTCATGTAAATTACATTTTGCAAATAGACCAAAAAACAAAATGCACTTTGAAAGAGAATAACATCTTATCCTATTTTATGATGTCTAGTTCAAGGGAAGGTACAACTTACCATTCATTACTTAAACCAGAACAGAATGCCCACTGGCAAGATGACTTCTCCATGAGTAAATGCATTGTGAGAAGTCTTTTAATCAGCAAGACAATAGTGGAAGACAATTAACCTACTAGATAGACTTAAAACTCCAATTTCAAACTACTCCTTCTCTTTGACTATTTTAAACTGTTCCAAGAAGTAAACGTTTTCAAAACAATAAAAAGCTGAGACACAGTTATTTTTTGTAGTCCATATCAGAATTCATATAGCAACCATAAACTACAGTCTAGGAAACTTTCTACTATGGAGTTAATGAAATTGCTAATTAAATTTCAGTATACTAGTTGCATTAGGAATGAAAACCATTAGTGCATAGCCTTTAAAGTTTTGAAATGCTGAAATCAGAAATAAATTCAAAGTTTATTCTTGAATAAGAGATCTCTTTAGCTCTTTTTGTATTATAATTGAAATTTATTTTACTTTTGTAGAAAAAGCGCTAATTCTCGTGAATGGTTAGGCACAGAATTAATGATGGGTCTTTAGGAATCAATAATGTGCTTGCCTATCTTCAATCAGCTGAGTACTTGATCAGTAAGGAAAGCTGTGATGCACCTCAGGGTAAGTACAATGGGAATAAATTGCAGCACTAATTGGAATAGTCATTACTTATCTGGAAGAAAGTTATTTTTTTCATTTTATAGACATTTTTGTAAGATAGCCTAGACGTTTTCTCCTTAACCACACAACAAGCTAAATAAATCACTAAAGCCTATATATTTTACCTTCTATAATGTCTCAGAACTGTGCATCTTTCTCCACACCCACAGCTGTAGCTTTCGGGCCATTACTGTCTATTAGCTGAACTACTGAAACCATCTATTAACTGCTTTTCTTGGCTGCTGGTTTCTCCTGCTCCAGTGTATTTTATGCACCTCTCTCCAAGTCTAATTTGTATATGACTTCTCTGATTAGAATTCTCTTTTATCTACACTGTAGTGTGGATCAAATCCAAACCTCCTTGCATGCCATACAGGACTGTCCATTATCTGGCCTCTGTCTTCCAACTCCATCTCCCTCTCAAATGACATCCCACTTTTAACCCGAGTACTAGCGATCAAAGTCAGTCAAAAGGCTTACATTTCCCTGAGAATCTCTTTCATGGTGACTTCTTTCAAGATGCTCTATTTGTCTAGAATGTTCTTCCAAATCTGGAAATATTCCTAATTACCCTTCCTTGAGTCATCTCAGACAGAGACAAATTCTTGTAGGAAAACTCTCTAGATGTCTGCAGACAGAATAGCTAATAAGCATGTCTCTTATTTTTGCCAGGGACTTCAGACACATTAATAACTCAGCAGGTAACCCTAGGAAGCTGTTTTGTTTTTCATCTTTCAGATGAGAAAACTGAAACTCATGGGGATTAAGAATTATGCTCAACATCATACGAGTAGTAAGTGGTAGTGTTAAGATAAGAACTCTGGCGGTCTGAAAAACTCCAAGAATCATGTAATTTAAAAATTAAATTTAGAATAAGAGATCTCTTTAGCTCTTTTGTATTATAATTGAAATTTATTTTACTTTTGTAGAAAAAGCGCTAATTCTCGTGAATGGTTAGGCACAGAATTAATGATGGGTCTTTAGGAATCAATAATGTGCTTGCCTATCTTCAATCAGCTGAGTACTTGATCAGTAAGGAAAGCTGTGATGCACCTCAGGGTAAGTACAATGGGAATAAATTGCAGCACTAATTGGAATAGTCATTACTTATCTGGAAGAAAGTTATTTTTTTCATTTTATAGACATTTTTGTAAGATAGCCTAGACGTTTTCTCCTTAACCACACAACAAGCTAAATAAATCACTAAAGCCTATATATTTTACCTTCTATAATGTCTCAGAACTGTGCATCTTTCTCCACACCCACAGCTGTAGCTTTCGGGCCATTATTGTCTATTAGCTGAACTACTGAAACCATCTATTAACTGCTTTTCTTGGCTGCTGGTTTCTCCTGCTCAAGTGTATCTTATGCACCTCTCCCCAAGTCTAATTTGTCTATGACTATTCTGATTAGAATTCTCTTTTATCTACACTGTAGTGTGGATCAAATCCAAACCTCCTTGCATGCCATACAGGACTGTCCATTATCTGGCCTCTGTCTTCCAACTCCATCACCCTCTCAAATGACATCCCACTTTTAACCTGAGTACTAGCGATCAAAGTCAGTCAAAAGGCTTACATTTCCCTGAGAATCTCTTTCATGGTGACTTCTTTCAAGATGCTCTATTTGTCTAGAATGTTCTTCCAAATCTGGAAATATTCCCAATTACCCTTCCTTGAGTCATCTCAGACAGAGACAAATTCTTGTAGGAAAACTCTCTAGATGTCTGCAGACAGAATAGCTAATAAGCATGTCTCTTATTTTTGCCAGGGACTTCAGACACATTAATAACTCAGCAGGTAACCCTAGGAAGCTGTTTTGTTTTTTTTTTCATCTTTCAGATGAGAAAACTGAAACTCATGGGGATTAAGAATTATGCTCAACATCATACGAGTAGTAAGTGGTAGTGTTAAGATAAGAACTCTGGCGGTCTGAACCCAGAACATCCACAAGTGTGATTGCCACTCCATAACCCTTGCTGCTTTTTATCACAACACTTGTAAGACTCCTGAAGCTCTACAGTTTATGCCTCTATCCCCTACCAGACTCTCAGTCCTTCAGGGCAAGAACAGTGTCTGTGATATTCTCCCTGGATCCTCAGCACCCAGTTTGGTTCCTGGAGCAATTTGAATAAGTGAAAAATAAAGACTGATTTGTGAATTATTCAACTTTTATCTTCCTTACTTTTCTTTGGTTTATTCATTGTCCCATGAGTGTGGCCACTTAAAGAGAAGCTAAAAAAGGCAGTAAATATGAGCCTTAAATAATATTTAGCATGGGGAAAAATGAAAACAACTCATTTAAATGAAGCAACTGTATGTATTCCTGGAAGTCTCTTTTTTCTATCACAAATGTATATTTAAATATATTTAACACTTTCCCTCTGCCTTGCTCCAGCTTATTGGTGTCTCCCAGAAAGCAGTTTATTCACTTGTCTGAATCCTCAATTTTTAGGACTGCCACCCAGGGGATACCTCTAGGTCAGCTGGCTCTAGTGGCTGGCAGGGCTTTGGTTTGCAGCTCTTCAAGACTGTGTGTATCTGCATACCTTTAAAAGCTGCTGTCTGAGGGCCCAGCTTCTAGTTGGCCTGAATCTCAATGCTGAATTCTTTTCCTTTGAGATGTTGATAGATCTTGGAAAATCCTAAACTACTGGGAGCTATTGAAGATATAATAGGTTGCTAAATCTCTTTCATGGTGACTTCTTTCAAGATGCTCTATTTGTCTAGAATGTTCTTCCAAATCTGGAAATATTCCTAATTACCCTTCCTTGAGTCATCTCAGACAGAGACAAATTCTTGTAGGAAAACTCTCTAGATGTCTGCAGACAGAATAGCTAATAAGCATGTCTCTTATTTTTGCCAGGGACTTCAGACACATTAATAACTCAGCAGGTAACCCTAGGAAGCTGTTTTGTTTTTTTTTTCATCTTTCAGATGAGAAAACTGAAACTCATGGGGATTAAGAATTATGCTCAACATCATACGAGTAGTAAGTGGTAGTGTTAAGATAAGAACTCTGGCGGTCTGAACCCAGAACATCCACAAGTGTGATTGCCACTCCATAACCCTTGCTGCTTTTTATCACAACACTTGTAAGACTCCTGAAGCTCTACAGTTTATGCCTCTATCCCCTACCAGACTCTCAGTCCTTCAGGGCAAGAACAGTGTCTGTGATATTCTCCCTGGATCCTCAGCACCCAGTTTGGTTCCTGGAGCAATTTGAATAAGTGAAAAATAAAGACTGATTTGTGAATTATTCAACTTTTATCTTCCTTACTTTTCTTTGGTTTATTCATTGTCCCATGAGTGTGGCCACTTAAAGAGAAGCTAAAAAAGGCAGTAAATATGAGCCTTAAATAATATTTAGCATGGGGAAAAATGAAAACAACTCATTTAAATGAAGCAACTGTATGTATTCCTGGAAGTCTCTTTTTTCTATCACAAATGTATATTTAAATATATTTAACACTTTCCCTCTGCCTTGCTCCAGCTTATTGGTGTCTCCCAGAAAGCAGTTTATTCACTTGTCTGAATCCTCAATTTTTAGGACTGCCACCCAGGGGATACCTCTAGGTCAGCTGGCTCTAGTGGCTGGCAGGGCTTTGGTTTGCAGCTCTTCAAGACTGTGTGTATCTGCATACCTTTAAAAGCTGCTGTCTGAGGGCCCAGCTTCTAGTTGGCCTGAATCTCAATGCTGAATTCTTTTCCTTTGAGATGTTGATAGATCTTGGAAAATCCTAAACTACTGGGAGCTATTGAAGATATAATAGGTTGCTAAAAGAAGCATAGATATTTGAGAGACAACCAAGAAGTGGGGCGGGGCTGAACAAAAGGTTTTATCTCCCATGTAAGACCATTCCTTCAATATGGAGCAACTATTTCATCTATACTATAGAAATAAATATGGAAAATCAAGCAAAATAAAGAAACAGAGGTATATGCTCTAAATGGAAGATAAACATGCTAGAAAAATATATTAACCAAGGCTCACTCTCTTTTCATTAACCAAGACTATTTACTAAATTACCTCTCTAAAGGAAGTCTAGTGATTTAATGACTTCTCTTGGTGTCATCTATCTATAAAACTTACTATATACATTTTAATCTTCTTCCATTAAAACCTAGCCTAGGGTTTCCCCTGGTGGTCCAGTGGATAGGGACACCGCCTTGCAGAGCAAGGGGCGCCGGTTCGATCCCTGGCCTGGGAAGATCCCACGTGCCGCGGAGCAGCTTGACTGATGTGTCCAATCACCGAGCCGGAGCTCTGGAGCGCATGTGCCCAGAGCTAGCGCTCTGCGACAACAGACGCCACCGTGATTGGAGGCCCGCAGGAGCCAAAGAACAAAGACGGATGAAAAATAGAGAAATGGAAGACCAATAGAAGTGGCCCGCCCGCTCCCCTCCCTCCCCAACCCGACCCCCACCCAAAATAAATAAATAAATTAATTAATTAATTTAAAAAACCTAGCCTAAGAAGACTCTGTGTGGAGAATCCATAAGTCAATCTATTTGTCCAATAAATATTAATCAATCACCTATCATGTGCCATACACTAAGCACTGGATAATAGACAATAAACAGGAAACTTTCCTGCCTCAATGGAGCAGATATTGAGTTTAGCTGAGAGACAGGAAATCATCAGATTCCACAGGGATTTTGGGCCATATAGATTTTGGGTTTTATTCTAAAAGCAATGGGAAATCCTTCAGGAATTTTAAGCAAGAAAAGTATCTGATTTATAATTTAAAAATCTATTTGTAACAGACATGGCCATCTATCAATTATTATTATTGATGAAGAATATGAGGCGGCTGCCTTACTCCAGTGACATAGCAAATATTTATACTTCTTTACCATGCCTACTCCTGTTAATACTACTTGCTTTACATTGTTCAAATAATTGTATTCAGTCCCACTGCTGCTGGCTCGACCCAAGGTCTTAGAATGTGTCTCATTAATTTTTTATAAAGATCCAAACTTGTTATACCTCAAGGGGAATTTTGATCACATCACATTTCTCCTTAAAACCCTTGAATGTATCTCTAATATTTACAGTAACCATAAATCCTGGTTTGCCAATTTTTAGATTATAACTTTTACCCCAGGGTAATTCTTAATAGCACTAAATCTCACTTTCAAATTTTTCTTACTTTGAATGATAACACAGAGTGACTCTAATACTTCTGAAACCACACTCTTTAGCAAGTTACATGAATATGTCTGAGACCAAGATTCTTCCATCCTTGATTGCTTACGCTCTCCACCCTATATTCTCCTGCCATTTTTAGAAAATGCAGTGGTACTATGCAGTATGTGCTCTGCCTTCAGTATCTTTGCACATGGTCTGTATACCTCTCCCACTTCCCACAGCTAGCTTCTGAATGATCTTCAAATTTCAGAATGAATTCTGTCTCCTGCTCCCAGGTTAAGTCATCTGCTTCTCCTAGTAATACCATAGCTTTTTGTATTCTCAGTAACTGTCACAAAGCATGAAATGTTTGTTAAAAACAGCAACAAAGGGAAGAAGGCAGGAGACTGGGCAGGTAGAAGAATGAAAGAAGGAAGAAAAGAATAACTCATCTCATACATCAGGGGTGTTTAATAAATCTGGGTAACATTAACACATAGGCTTTCCTCTAACCTAATTAACTGTATGAATTATAAAAATATTCATCAGGCTGTAATCTATGTATTTAACAACTGACTGTGTCTTATTCTTAGAGATCTAAGATCTGTAGTAAAATTGATGGAATTTCTTCCTTTCCGTTTATAGATAAGTAAACTAAGACTTCCTCCTAGAGCTTCTAATTGCTTTTAAGTAGCACTTTTTCATCTTTATTGGATTAAAACCAAGGTATACTTAGGCTCCATATATGGATTATTTTTTTAATTTTTCTGATGAATTAAAACTGATTACAAGCTTCTGTCTCTCAATTTGCATTATCACAGACATTTCACTCATATACTCGTTAGTCCCATCTCATTTTCAGAGAATGGTTGAATTGAATTCATAGGTTTGTGCATTCAAGTTCAAGTGTGGATGCCTGATATTAAAGAAGAGCTACAGATGTTATCATGCCAAAGAGTATCTAAAATGAAAAATAGTTAAAATTAGGCTAAAGTTTTCCAGGAAACTGTGATGATGATTTTGTATTTCCTCTATACCTCTCCAAGATTTATACCCTGCCTTTCTCTGTTCCTCAGTTTCCTTAGGATGCTGACAGATATGGTCTCTATCTACCAGACTCCCCTGCCAAAAGTTGTCCAGTTGGGTTTGGATGCTAGAAGCAGAGGCAGGTATTCTGAAGTCAAGAAGGTAGAGACAGCAGTATTTCTTCACTGCTCCTTTTCTTATCTTATCCAGTATATGTAACTTTTTCATTAAAGCCTCTTCATTTGGAATACTTGGAATGAATTCTATTTTCCTACTAGGACCCTGACTGAAATGGGCACATTGTCTTAATTTGCACTAATAGTCAAAACTTCACCATTGAGATTTATGAAACACCTAACAAAGAAAGTATACTTAAGTATAATTATATCTGGCAGAAAATAAGAAAACATTTGGTTTAAAAGCCTTAAATTATTCAGAGTTTTAATGAGGTTTTAATTTGTATATAACAAGGAGTCTGGAGCTGTATGGCTACCAGTATTAATTTTAGACTCTACAATGTACATTTTGACACATACTTGACTTAGCCTTTATTTCAGGATCACATGATGGCTGCTATAGCTCCATCTGTCACATCTGCATGCAATCAGAATAAAAAGAGAGAGGAGAAAAGCTGTGTTCTTCTTAGTAAGAACTTGGCTGACCCATTTATGCTAATCTTTTTTTGTATGATTATAAAAATATTCATCAGGCTGTAATCTATGTATTTAACAACTGACTGTGTCTTATTCTTAGAGATCTAAGATCTGTAGTAAAATTGATGGAATTTCTTCCTTTCCGTTTATAGATAAGTAAACTAGGACTTCCTCCTAGAGCTTCTAATTGCTTTTAAGTAGCACTTTTTCATCTTTATTGGATTAAAACCAAGGTATACTTAGGCTCCATATATGGATTATTTTTTTAATTTTTCTGATGAATTAAAACTGATTACAAGCTTCTGTCTCTCAATTTGCATTATCACAGACATTTCACTCATATACTTGTTAGTCAAATCTCATTTTTCAGAGAATGGTTGAATTGAATTCATAGGTTTGTGCATTCAAGTTCAAGTGTGGATGCCTGATATTAAAGAAGAGCTACAGATGTTATCATGCCAAAGAGTATCTAAAATGAAAAATAGTTAAAATTAGGCTAAAGTTTTCCAGGAAACTGTGATGATGATTTTGTATTTCCTCTATACCTCTCCAAGATTTATACCCTGCCTTTCTCTGTTCCTCAGTTTCCTTAGGATGCTGACAGATATGGTCTCTATCTACCAGACTCCCCTGCCAAAAGTTGTCCAGTTGGGTTTGGATGCTAGAAGCAGAGGCAGGTATTCTGAAGTCAAGAAGGTAGAGACAGCAGTATTTCTTCACTGCTCCTTTTCTTATCTTATCCAGTATATGTAACTTTTTCATTAAAGCCTCTTCATTTGGAATACTTGGAATGAATTCTATTTTCCTACTAGGACCCTGACTGAAATGGGCACATTGTCTTAATTTGCACTAATAGTCAAAACTTCACCATTGAGATTTATGAAACACCTAACAAAGAAAGTATACTTAAGTATAATTATATCTGGCAGAAAATAAGAAAACATTTGGTTTAAAAGCCTTAAATTATTCAGAGTTTTAATGAGGTTTTAATTTGTATATAACAAGGAGTCTGGAGCTGTATGGCTACCAGTATTAATTTTAGACTCTACAATGTACATTTTGACACATACTTGACTTAGCCTTTATTTCAGGATCACATGATGGCTGCTATAGCTCCATCTGTCACATCTGCATGCAATCAGAATAAAAAGAGAGAGGAGAAAAGCTGTGTTCTTCTTAGTAAGAACTTGGTTAACTTGAGGCTGCCCTGTTTATAGTATTTTTTATAGGCTGAATTATGTCCTGCAAAATTAGTATGTTGAAGCCTTAAGCTCCCAATATCTCATAATGTGACTGTGTTTGGAAACAGGATGATTAAGAAAGTAACTAAGGTTAAATGAAGTCATATAGATTGGCCCTAATTCAATCTGACCGGTGTCCTTATAAGGAGAGAAAATTAGGACACGCAAAAGAGACATCAGAGACATCTCGAATGGAGGAGATACCATGTGAAGACACAAAAATGTTTCCTTCACTACTTTTCAACACTGTAATGGAGAGTCCTAGAAAATTCAAAGTAGACAAGTTGGGTTTTAAGAATAAACCGGCTATTTTGGAGTTGGTACTTTTTTTTGGGAAATGGAATATCTATGTAAAAAATCTCAAAGAAACAACAACAACAAAAATCCTGTACGCATTTATAGCAAAATTAAAAATACAAAGTTAATACACAGAACTTCATTGTTTTCCTATACACCAATCATGGAAAACTGGACTTTGAAATTAAAAGCACAATGCAATGACCAAACACTGGATATACCAAATGCTAGAGAGGATGTGAAGCAACAGGAGCTCTTACTCATTATTAGTGGAAATGAAATATGCTTCAGTCGCTTTGGAAGACAGATGGGAAATTTCTTATAACACTAAACGTACTTTTACCATATGACTCCACAGTTCATGTTCTTTGCTATTTAAGAGGAGTTGAAAATCTATGTCTAAACACAAACCTACACATAGATGTTTATTGAAACTTATTCATTATTGCTAAAATGTGGATGCAACCAGATATCCTTCAGTAGGTAAATAACCTGTGATACATTTAGACAATAAAATATTATTCATCACTAAAAAGAAATGAACCATGAAAAGACATGGAAGAAACTTAAGTGCATATTACTAAGCCAATATGGAAAGGCTACATACAGTATGATTCCTACTATATGACATTCTGGAAAAGGCAAAATTGGAGACAATAAAAGACCAGTGGTTGCTAGGAGACAAATAGGCAGAGCACAGAGAATTTTGAGGGCAGTGGAACTACTCTGTATGACAGTAATAGTGTAATGGGGTATGCTGCTGTTGCTGCTGTTCAGTCACTAAGCTGTGTCCGACTCTTTGTGACCCCAAGGACTGCAGCCCACCAGGCTTCTGAATTATGTCCTGCAAAATTAGTATGTTGAAGCCTTAAGCTCCCAATATCTCATAATGTGACTGTGTTTGGAAACAGGATGATTAAGAAAGTAACTAAGGTTAAATGAAGTCATATAGATTGGCCCTAATTCAATCTGACCGGTGTCCTTATAAGGAGAGAAAATTAGGACACGCAAAAGAGACATCAGAGACATCTCGAATGGAGGAGATACCATGTGAAGACACAAAAATGTTTCCTTCACTACTTTTCAACACTGTAATGGAGAGTCCTAGAAAATTCAAAGTAGACAAGTTGGGTTTTAAGAATAAACCGGCTATTTTGGAGTTGGTACTTTTTTTTTGGTAAATGGAATATCTATGTAAAAAATCTCAAAGAAACAACAACAACAAAAATCCTGTACGCATTTATAGCAAAATTAAAAATACAAAGTTAATACACAGAACTTCATTGTTTTCCTATACACCAATCATGGAAAACTGGACTTTGAAATTAAAAGCACAATGCAATGACCAAACACTGGATATACCAAATGCTAGAGAGGATGTGAAGCAACAGGAGCTCTTACTCATTATTAGTGGAAATGAAATATGCTTCAGTCGCTTTGGAAGACAGATGGGAAATTTCTTATAACACTAAACGTACTTTTACCATATGACTCCACAGTTCATGTTCTTTGCTATTTAAGAGGAGTTGAAAATCTATGTCTAAACACAAACCTACACATAGATGTTTATTGAAACTTATTCATTATTGCTAAAATGTGGATGCAACCAGATGTCCTTCAGTAGGTAAATAACCTGTGATACATTTAGACAATAAAATATTATTCATCACTAAAAAGAAATGAACCATGAAAAGACATGGAAGAAACTTAAGTGCATATTACTAAGCCAATATGGAAAGGCTACATACAGTATGATTCCTACTATATGACATTCTGGAAAAGGCAAAATTGGAGACAATAAAAGACCAGTGGTTGCTAGGAGACAAATAGGCAGAGCACAGAGAATTTTGAGGGCAGTGGAACTACTCTGTATGACAGTAATAGTGTAATGGGGTATGCTGCTGTTGCTGCTGTTCAGTCACTAAGCTGTGTCCGACTCTTTGTGACCCCAAGGACTGCAGCCCACCAGGCTTCTTTATCCAAGGAATCTCCCAGGCAAGAATAGTGAAGTGGGTTGCCATTTCCTTCTCCAGGGAATCTTCCCAACCCAGGAATAGAACCTATGTCACATGGTTGACAGGCAAGCTCTTTACCACTGAGCCACCTGGGAAATCATACTGGGGTATAGATATCAATATATGCATCTAAACCTACAGAATGTACCATACCAAGAGTGAACCCCCGTATAAGCTACAGACTCTGGGTGATAATGATGTGACAACATAGCTTCATCAATGTAACTAATGTATCACTTTGATGGGACATGCTGATAATGAGGGAAGATGTATATATCGGCAGCAGGAGGCATATGGGAAATCTCTGTATCCTCCACTTCATTTTGAAATGAACCTCAAAATGCTCTAAAAAGTTAAGTCTGTTATAAACTACCATTTTTATATTGGCATGAAAAGGAAGCATTTAGGAACAAATCTAATAAAACACACTCACGATCTGTATGTGGAAGATTTAGAAAGTGATACTTAAGAAGGACAAAGTGGAAAGACTGACATTGCATGACCTCAAGACTTACTATAAAATTACAATAATCAGAGTAGTGTGATTTTGGTAAAAAGAATAGACAGATCATTAGAACAGAACAGACAGCCAGAAACAGACATCAACACACAAAGCCAACTGAATTTTTGACAAAGGATAAAGGATAATTCAATGGAAAAAGGTAGTCTTTCTAACAACTTATGCTGGAACAAATGGACATTCACATGCAAAAATAAATGAATGTAAATACCACTGTGAATTCTGGTGAGGATAGAAAAATGGTAATGGTAAGCCCTTATAATGCTGCACACAAATATTTGGGCTTCCCAGGTGGCTCAGCGGTAAACAATCTGCCTGCCAATGCAGGTGACTAGGAGATACAGGAGAAGTGGGTTTGATCCCGGGTCAGGATGATCCCTGGACACTTTAGAGGGAAACAAATAGGCAGAGCACAGAGAATTTTGAGGGCAGTGGAACTACTCTGTATGACAGTAATAGTGTAATGGGGTATGCTGCTGTTGCTGCTGTTCAGTCACTAAGCTGTGTCCGACTCTTTGTGACCCCAAGGACTGCAGCCCACCAGGCTTCTTTATCCAAGGAATCTCCCAGGCAAGAATAGTGAAGTGGGTTGCCATTTCCTTCTCCAGGGAATCTTCCCAACCCAGGAATAGAACCTATGTCACATGGTTGACAGGCAAGCTCTTTACCACTGAGCCACCTGGGAAATCATACTGGGGTATAGATATCAATATATGCATCTAAACCGACAGAATGTACCATACCAAGAGTGAACCCCCGTATAAGCTACAGACTCTGGGTGATAATGATGTGACAACATAGCTTCATCAATGTAACTAATGTATCACTTTGATGGGACATGCTGATAATGAGGGAAGATGTATATATCGGCAGCAGGAGGCATATGGGAAATCTCTGTATCCTCCACTTCATTTTGAAATGAACCTCAAAATGCTCTAAAAAGTTAAGTCTGTTATAAACTACCATTTTTATATTGGCATGAAAAGGAAGCATTTAGGAACAAATCTAATAAAACACACTCACGATCTGTATGTGGAAGATTTAGAAAGTGATACTTAAGAAGGACAAAGTGGAAAGACTGACATTGCATGACCTCAAGACTTACTATAAAATTACAATAATCAGAGTAGTGTGATTTTGGTAAAAAGAATAGACAGATCATTAGAACAGAACAGACAGCCAGAAACAGACATCAACACACAAAGCCAACTGAATTTTTGACAAAGGATAAAGGATAATTCAATGGAAAAAGGTAGTCTTTCTAACAACTTATGCTGGAACAAATGGACATTCACATGCAAAAATAAATGAATGTAAATACCACTGTGAATTCTGGTGAGGATAGAAAAAAAAATGGTAATGGTAAGCCCTTATAATGCTGCACACAAATATTTGGGCTTCCCAGGTGGCTCAGTGGTAAAGAATCTGCCTGCCAATGCAGGTGAACAGGAGATACAGGAGAAGTGGGTTTGATCCCGGGGTCAGGATGATCCCCTGGAGTAGAATATGGCAACCCACGCTAGTATTCTTACTTGGAAAATTCCATGGACAGAGGAGCCTAGCAGACCACAATCCACGGAGTTGCAGAGTCAGACACGACTGAGCTACTAAGCACACACACAAAGAGTAGCTTTGTGTATGAATGTAGTTCCTGTTTATTCCATAAATTTCAGAATTAAAGCAGTTCCAATCCTTGGGAAAATGACATGATGTAATAATAAACTAGGGCTTTGTGATATCTAAATTATGCCATGTCACTTATTAACTCTTTGGTACTGGAAATATCACTTAATATCCCTTAATATCCCTCACCTTTAAAATGGAAATAAAGATACTGCCTTCCCTTTCTGACATGGCTATAGAGGCATTATTAAATAATGCATGTGAAATGATAACCATAACATAAACACCTATTTGTATGAGATGAAGCTAAGAAAACAGATACAAATTTAAAACCAGATAGGCTTAGAAAATATTATCAGTGACATGCCCAATGTATCACTAAGGACCTCCTACATAAAATAGCAGTTGAGAAACATTTATTGGTGTACTACATTGGCACATCAAGTTTTGTTTTGTTTCCCCTTATGAAACAATATTCTCTGAAAATATATTCAGTATTTTTGATGTGTGACTAGATTACGACCCAGAGATTTCCAGTACCTCATTAGTACCACCTCCTTGGGAACAGGGTATTTCATGCCTTCTGACATTGGATCTGACTTAGCTTGGGTGATGGAATCCTAGTGAATATGACAGAGTCAAAGGCTTGGAGAGTACCTGCAATATTGGTCCTGTTGTTTTGATCCCCATTTCTCCCTGAGACCATGATCTGCCTAGCTCACTAGTCCAAGAAATTTGAGAGACACTAGAGCAGACTCTCATACCTGTAGCTTGAAGCTAGACTACTTGTCACTTGCAGTCTAGATTAGCCAATACCCAGCTAACCCATAGATCTCAACCTAGCTGAGATGGACAGAACTATTCAAGTTAACCTGGAGATGCATGATAAATAAATGGTATGGACCACTCAGAAGTTGTGGGTGGCTATCTTTAATTGTTGGGAGAATTTGCTTCCTAATATACTGTGTTATCTCATTTTACTTATTTACCTTCTAGGAAGCTCAGGAACAGATTAAAACTTCAGTTATATCCTTAAGTAGTCTGAATATTTGGAAATTTATTGGAAAAGATTCAAAATTTGATATGCATTTCCACTTATTTGGATTCTACATTTCTTTGAATAATTTATCACTTTTTTGCTTATGTTTTATTCTAAACTTCTCCCATGCTTTTAAGAATAAGACAGAGTATAAGTAGCAGAATACCAAACACTCACTATGTGTTAGGAATTGTAAATATAAATAAAATGGCTTCTCTGTTTTTGAGACTGTTACAGTCTTATAAAGAGCATAGATATCCAGCAATAGATGTAATAATAATATAATAGGTATGATAATATAATCTAATATAATAGCAATATATATAATATATATACAAAGTTATATAGAAAAATATTCTGAAAAAACATAGGAAAGGGCTATAATTATGCCAAGAGTAGTGGAGTCAGATCAGGAAGGCTTCACAGAGTAATATTTGAGCATGATACTGAAAGGTAAGAATTTCAATAAACATGGAATTAAAAACATTGAAACATGTTTTTATCTAATTATTGATACATGAAGTAATTTGATACATCTACAGTGTCAATATGAAGCAAAAAGGGACAAAAATTTGTGAAAGTTTGTCTACTACATAAAAGTGTTTGAAGTCATAACTGAAAATGAAAATGAGTAATGCCAAAAGAGAAATGGGAACTATGAGAAAAAATTAAGAACAGTAACATAAATGAAGTATTCTTCCTACAGGCTCATCATTAGACTCAACATAGAAGAGGAAAGAATCAGTGGGTTTGAAGTTAGGTCAACAGAGATGATCCAACCTGAAACTCAAAGAGGAAAATAACTGAAAAGGCAATAATTAGATAGTCAAGAACTGTGGAACACTATCAAGAGGTGTTACAAATCTTTTGCAGATTCACCTTTGGTTTTAGAAAAAAAAGGAATAGATTAGCCAATACCCAGTACCAAACCTAACCTAGCTGAGATGGACAGAACTATTCAAGTTAACCTGGAGATGCATGATAAATAAATGGTATGGACCACTCAGAAGTTGTGGGTGGCTATCTTTAATTGTTGGGAGAATTTGCTTCCTAATATACTGTGTTATCTCATTTTACTTATTTACCTTCTAGGAAGCTCAGGAACAGATTAAAACTTCAGTTATATCCTTAAGTAGTCTGAATATTTGGAAATTTATTGGAAAAGATTCAAAATTTGATATGCATTTCCACTTATTTGGATTCTACATTTCTTTGAATAATTTATCACTTTTTTGCTTATGTTTTATTCTAAACTTCTCCCATGCTTTTAAGAATAAGACAGAGTATAAGTAGCAGAATACCAAACACTCACTATGTGTTAGGAATTGTAAATATAAATAAAATGGCTTCTCTGTTTTTGAGACTGTTACAGTCTTATAAAGAGCATAGATATCCAGCAATAGATGTAATAATAATATAATAGGTATGATAATATAATCTAATATAATAGCAATATATATAATATATATACAAAGTTATATAGAAAAATATTCTGAAAAAACATAGGAAAGGGCTATAATTATGCCAAGAGTAGTGGAGTCAGATCAGGAAGGCTTCACAGAGTAATATTTGAGCATGATACTGAAAGGTAAGAATTTCAATAAACATGGAATTAAAAACATTGAAACATGTTTTTATCTAATTATTGATACATGAAGTAATTTGATACATCTACAGTGTCAATATGAAGCAAAAAGGGACAAAAATTTGTGAAAGTTTGTCTACTACATAAAAGTGTTTGAAGTCATAACTGAAAATGAAAATGAGTAATGCCAAAAGAGAAATGGGAACTATGAGAAAAAATTAAGAACAGTAACATAAATGAAGTATTCTTCCTACAGGCTCATCATTAGACTCAACATAGAAGAGGAAAGAATCAGTGGGTTTGAAGTTAGGTCAACAGAGATGATCCAACCTGAAACTCAAAGAGGAAAATAACTGAAAAGGCAATAATTAGATAGTCAAGAACTGTGGAACACTATCAAGAGGTGTTACAAATCTGAATGTGGCAGGGATTCACCTTTGGTTTTTAAGAAAAAGAATATAAATTTTAATGGCTTTATAAGAGTTTTAAAATCACTCCATAAGAAAATATAGAAGAAATCATCATTCCTACACATTTATTTATATATGAACACATATTTAAAACCAGAATTGTCCATTAAATTGATAAAAATGAATATTCATATCTAAATGATAAAATCAGTAATTGCAATAATAACACATGCAGATTTTATTTCGGTATGCTTTTGCATCACTCTCATTTAAGGAATATACCTGAGAAGGACTTTTTCTATTAATTTTAGTTTTTCAAGTCAGGCACAATATACTGAATTTTATCATGGCATTTGTCTAGAGTTTCATGAAATGCCTAAGTCTGAAACTAATACAAAAATAAGAGAATTAAATAGGGGGCCGGGTTATATGTTTTGTTTGAATCTTTCTTAGCGGAGTCCTTCCATTTCGTTTTTCATATCCTTAGCAACAATTCATTACTTAACAATAATAAAGACTGATCAAGCTTACTTGTAAAGCAAAATTTGCAAGTGGGCTAGAATAGGCTTCCTTTTGCTGTTTCCTTTGATCACACGGTCAGTATGTATTTCTGGATGCTAGAGATAAGAATATTGTCCTTGATATTTTACCAATTAATAGCTCTTTGCACTTCAGCATCAAGTATGTTGAGAATATCTTCAACATAATTGTAATCACAATACATTTATCTGATCCTTTTTGCTCATGAAGAAAAGGAGGGCATTATAAGGACTAGCTAAAACCTGATGCCAGAGAACAAGTTCTGAGAGATCATACCAGAGAGGAGCATCTTCACCAGCTCAAGATATTATCAAACCTTGCAAATTTTGTCAACATGATATATAAAAAAATGAGATTCTGTAACTATTTTAATGTATTGCATTTATTTCTATATGAAAAGGTCAAACATCTTTCCATATGTTTGATAGTCTTATGTTCTTATTGACTATCCCCTTTTCTGACTTTTATGTTTGACCCAGATGGATTACATTCAGAAATCAGAGGCTTAGAAGCAATGCTTCTTTTCCTTTGCTGATGTATTAGAAGAGAACACTAGAGAAATAATGAGGGCAGATAAAGGGGCCAATAGCAGGTACCATGGCAACCTATACAGAATCATGTAGAATATTTCATGGTTCCCAGGGGTAAATGCTTCAGATCTCTGATAACTGGTTGATTACCAGCAGAGTCTGAAGCAGAATCTAGGGAAAGTCTGTAAGGGAAGAGAGGAGGGTTAGAAGTATGCTAAATCTAGTTCTATTGTCACTGAGATAAGGATTCTGCATCATTTCCTGCACCACACTAGGCATGAAATAGCCTTCTACAAATGGGTCATTCTATCTGAGAAGATGGAAAGCATACCTAAGAGCACACCCAAGGACAGAAAAGGCCTAGTTAGAGGTTGAGATTTCCAAGACAAAGCCAGAGAATAATGACTATTGCCAAAATTCACTTACATAGGTGTAGATCGGGAATCTCATTCATCTTTTCTAAATGGTTGGCAAACCTTCATCTCTAACAGCCTGCTCAAGGGGAAGATATAGAGTGACTCTATTAAAAATGCTTTCATCCCATGCCACATCCAGGACAGATTACTGGATATTAGTAAGGCTCTTATAAAAGAAATTTGAGAATGCAGTAGAGAAAAAAGTAAGCAGAAGTACCAGTTTAAACCTAAACATCATCCTTTCTTGAAAGTATTTATGCCCAAAGAAGTAATTACAAAGATTTTTTATAAAAGGCACAAGTAGGTTGATTTAATAAAACCACAGTCATTAAGAGGCAGAGAGATTTAAAATATAATGTTTCCCACTCTCAGTGCTATTTTCTAGCCCAGTTCCCATTATAAGTAAATCTAAATTTCATGAGAGGGCAATAAATAAAAGCAGAAAAAAGGTAGTTTATAAAAATTCCTATAAATGATTAGGGCACGTCATACTTCTTTATGGATCTGAAAATGTATTAATATTTTTATGAAAGTTTTTGCTTCTGAAAGGAGAACTTCCTCTCTTATTCTTTGTTTGTTTGGCTTTTTTTTTTTTTTTCCCCTCTTCAGAGTACCCAAAGCTGTTCTGTCACCCTGACCTCACTATACTAGTAGAAATTGGAAGTGACTTTATACTAGTAGAAGCTCTAAGGAAAATACCAGCAGTGCAGAAGGCTCAAGGCAGTAATAATCCTGGCCAGGATCCAGGAAGGTGGCACATTGTGGAAGTGAGCTCACAGCCAGAAGAAATAGACAAAATATGAGGTGGTATCTAGCATTAAAAATATGGCAAACCAGAAGAGAACACTAGAGAAATAATGAGGGCAGATAAAGGGGCCAATAGCAGGTACCATGGCAACCTATACAGAATCATGTAGAATATTTCATGGTTCCCAGGGGTAAATGCTTCAGATCTCTGATAACTGGTTGATTACCAGCAGAGTCTGAAGCAGAATCTAGGGAAAGTCTGTAAGGGAAGAGAGGAGGGTTAGAAGTATGCTAAATCTAGTTCTATTGTCACTGAGATAAGGATTCTGCATCATTTCCTGCACCACACTAGGCATGAAATAGCCTTCTACAAATGGGTCATTCTATCTGAGAAGATGGAAAGCATACCTAAGAGCACACCCAAGGACAGAAAAGGCCTAGTTAGAGGTTGAGATTTCCAAGACAAAGCCAGAGAATAATGACTATTGCCAAAATTCACTTACATAGGTGTAGATCGGGAATCTCATTCATCTTTTCTAAATGGTTGGCAAACCTTCATCTCTAACAGCCTGCTCAAGGGGAAGATATAGAGTGACTCTATTAAAAATGCTTTCATCCCATGCCACATCCAGGACAGATTACTGGATATTAGTAAGGCTCTTATAAAAGAAATTTGAGAATGCAGTAGAGAAAAAAGTAAGCAGAAGTACCAGTTTAAACCTAAACATCATCCTTTCTTGAAAGTATTTATGCCCAAAGAAGTAATTACAAAGATTTTTTATAAAAGGCACAAGTAGGTTGATTTAATAAAACCACAGTCATTAAGAGGCAGAGAGATTTAAAATATAATGTTTCCCACTCTCAGTGCTATTTTCTAGCCCAGTTCCCATTATAAGTAAATCTAAATTTCATGAGAGGGCAATAAATAAAAGCAGAAAAAAGGTAGTTTATAAAAATTCCTATAAATGATTAGGGCACGTCATACTTCTTTATGGATCTGAAAATGTATTAATATTTTTATGAAAGTTTTTGCTTCTGAAAGGAGAACTTCCTCTCTTATTCTTTGTTTGTTTGGCTTTTTTTTTTTTTTCCCCTCTTCAGAGTACCCAAAGCTGTTCTGTCACCCTGACCTCACTATACTAGTAGAAATTGGAAGTGACTTTATACTAGTAGAAGCTCTAAGGAAAATACCAGCAGTGCAGAAGGCTCAAGGCAGTAATAATCCTGGCCAGGATCCAGGAAGGTGGCACATTGTGGAAGTGAGCTCACAGCCAGAAGAAATAGACAAAATATGAGGTGGTATCTAGCATTAGTATGGCACCAGAGGGGAAACAGCTCACCTGTGAGTACTGGAGGGTGAGAAATTGCCAACTAGCCTGGCTTTAGAGGGCAGAGGCAGAACTGTTGGAGTCCAGGCTAGAAAAGGAACAAGTTAAATGACAGATGTCATGTGACACTAGGATAGACTTAGTGATAAGCACACCAGAAACAGATATCCTGGAGGTTATAGAAATCATGATGGAACAAAGGGATGGCTGGATTCTGCACTAGCAGGCAAAGTATGAACCAGTAAAATAAAACCTATTCCTTATTACCATATTGCCAGGGTGTACTAAGGAAACACACACACACACACACACACACACACACATACACACACACACACACATATATATATGCAAAAAGTGAAGACGAACTAAGGAACTTCTTTTTTATTAATTTTTTTTTTTGGCCACTTCTATTGATCTTTCATTTATTTATCTTTGTTCTTTGGCCTGTGTGGGCCTCCCATTGCAGTGGCCTCTCTCGCTGCAGAGCACCAGCTCTGGATGCATGCATTCCAGAGCTCCTGATTGGTAGTTGGACACATCAGCCCAGCCGCTCCATGGCACGTGGCATCTTCCAAGGCCAGGGATCGAACTGGCACCCCTTGCACTGCAAGGCTGTGTCCTTACCCACTTGACCACCAGGGAAGCCCAAACTAAGGAACTTATTGATGAAGGTAAAAGAGGAGAGTGAAAAAGCTGGCTTAAGACTCAGCATTCAAAAGATTAACATCAGCCCATCCCTCCATGGCAAAAAAACATTCACGTCATACTTCTTTATGGATCTGAAAATGTATTAATATTTTTATGAAAGTTTTTGCTTCTGAAAGGAGAACTTCCTCTCTTATTCTTTGTTTGTTTGGCTTTTTTTTTTTTTTTCCCCTCTTCAGAGTACCCAAAGCTGTTCTGTCACCCTGACCTCACTATACTAGTAGAAATTGGAAGTGACTTTATACTAGTAGAAGCTCTAAGGAAAATACCAGCAGTGCAGAAGGCTCAAGGCAGTAATAATCCTGGCCAGGATCCAGGAAGGTGGCACATTGTGGAAGTGAGCTCACAGCCAGAAGAAATAGACAAAATATGAGGTGGTATCTAGCATTAGTATGGCACCAGAGGGGAAACAGCTCACCTGTGAGTACTGGAGGGTGAGAAATTGCCAACTAGCCTGGCTTTAGAGGGCAGAGGCAGAACTGTTGGAGTCCAGGCTAGAAAAGGAACAAGTTAAATGACAGATGTCATGTGACACTAGGATAGACTTAGTGATAAGCACACCAGAAACAGATATCCTGGAGGTTATAGAAATCATGATGGAACAAAGGGATGGCTGGATTCTGCACTAGCAGGCAAAGTATGAACCAGTAAAATAAAACCTATTCCTTATTACCATATTGCCAGGGTGTACTAAGGAAACACACACACACACACACACACACACACACACACATACACACACACACACACATATATATATGCAAAAAGTGAAGACGAACTAAGGAACTTCTTTTTTATTAATTTTTTTTTTGGCCACTTCTATTGATCTTTCATTTATTTATCTTTGTTCTTTGGCCTGTGTGGGCCTCCCATTGCAGTGGCCTCTCTCGCTGCAGAGCACCAGCTCTGGATGCATGCATTCCAGAGCTCCTGATTGGTAGTTGGACACATCAGCCCAGCCGCTCCATGGCACGTGGCATCTTCCAAGGCCAGGGATCGAACTGGCACCCCTTGCACTGCAAGGCTGTGTCCTTACCCACTTGACCACCAGGGAAGCCCAAACTAAGGAACTTATTGATGAAGGTAAAAGAGGAGAGTGAAAAAGCTGGCTTAAGACTCAGCATTCAAAAGATTAACATCATGCCATCCATTCCCATCACTTCATGGCAAATAGATAGGGGAAAAGTGGAAATGGTGGCAGATTTTATTTTCTTTGGCTCCAAAATCACTGCAGATGGTGACTGCAGCCAAGAAATTAAAAGGTCCTTGGAAGAACAGCTATGACAAGCTAGACAGTGTATTTAAAAAGCAGAGATATAACTTTACCAACAAAATTGCATATAGTCAAAGCTATGGTTTTTCCAGTATTCATGTACAGATGTGAGAATTGGACCAAAAAAAGGCTGAGTAATGAACAACTGATGCCTTCAAAGTATGGTGCTGGAAAAGACTCTTGAGAGTTCCTTGGGTTGCAAGGAGATCAAACTAGTGAATCCTAAAGGAAATCGACCCCGGATATTCATTGAAAGAACTGATGCTGATGCTAAAGCTCCAATACTTTGGCCACCTAACGCGAAAAGACAACTCACTGGAAAAGATTCAGATGCAGGGAAAGACTGAGGGCAGAAGGAGAAGGGGATGACAGAGGTTGAGATGGTTAGATGGAATCAGTGACTCAATGAACATGACTTTTAGCAAAGTCTGGGAGATGGTAAAGGACAGGGAAGCCTGGCGTGCTAGTTAACTGAGTTGCAAAGAATCAGACACGACTGAGAGACTGAACAACATATCCACAAATGTATATATTTATGTGTAACCAGAATGTTTAACAATATTTTTTAGAAATATAGCTCATGTGATAAAATAACATATAGTTATTCTGAATAAGTTTTCAAGTATATATTTAAAAACTTAGAATAAATTTATATTGTAAGCAGGGAAAGAAGAATATTAAATTGTCTATATTTAGTTGTTGTTTAGTTGCTAAGTCACATCTGACTCTTTTGCAACCCCAGGGACTACAGCCCACTAGTCTCCCCTATCCTAGGATTTCTTAGGCAAGAAAGGTGCAGTGGGCGGCCCTTTCCTTCTCCAGGGAACTTCCTAACCCAAGGGAGAGTTTCTTTACCACAGGAAGCCCAAACTAAGGAACTTATTGATGAAGGTAAAAGAGGAGAGTGAAAAAGCTGGCTTAAGACTCAGCATTCAAAAGATTAACATCATGCCATCCATTCCCATCACTTCATGGCAAATAGATAGGGGAAAAGTGGAAATGGTGGCAGATTTTATTTTCTTTGGCTCCAAAATCACTGCAGATGGTGACTGCAGCCAAGAAATTAAAAGGTCCTTGGAAGAACAGCTATGACAAGCTAGACAGTGTATTTAAAAAGCAGAGATATAACTTTACCAACAAAATTGCATATAGTCAAAGCTATGGTTTTTCCAGTATTCATGTACAGATGTGAGAATTGGACCAAAAAAAGGCTGAGTAATGAACAACTGATGCCTTCAAAGTATGGTGCTGGAAAAGACTCTTGAGAGTTCCTTGGGTTGCAAGGAGATCAAACTAGTGAATCCTAAAGGAAATCGACCCCGGATATTCATTGAAAGAACTGATGCTGATGCTAAAGCTCCAATACTTTGGCCACCTAACGCGAAAAGACAACTCACTGGAAAAGATTCAGATGCAGGGAAAGACTGAGGGCAGAAGGAGAAGGGGATGACAGAGGTTGAGATGGTTAGATGGAATCAGTGACTCAATGAACATGACTTTTAGCAAAGTCTGGGAGATGGTAAAGGACAGGGAAGCCTGGCGTGCTAGTTAACTGAGTTGCAAAGAATCAGACACGACTGAGAGACTGAACAACATATCCACAAATGTATATATTTATGTGTAACCAGAATGTTTAACAATATGTTTTAGAAATATAGCTCATGTGATAAAATAACATATAGTTATTCTGAATAAGTTTTCAAGTATATATTTAAAAACTTAGAATAAATTTATATTGTAAGCAGGGAAAGAAGAATATTAAATTGTCTATATTTAGTTGTTGTTTAGTTGCTAAGTCACATCTGACTCTTTTGCAACCCCAGGGACTACAGCCCACTAGTCTCCCCTATCCTAGGATTTCTTAGGCAAGAAAGGTGCAGTGGGTGGCCCTTTCCTTCTCCAGGGGAACTTCCTAACCCAGGGATCAAACCTGTGTCTCCTGCTTGGCCAGCAGTTTCTTTACCACTGAGTCATTACGTCCAAATATATATTAAAAATATATATAGGTAGAGATACAAAAAACAGCAAAATACTGATGCTACTATTATAACACAGCAGAATTATGTTGTTCACCATTGTGTTTGTTACCATTCTAAAACAATAAACATAATTACACTAAAAGACTAAGTGTAAAAAGCTGGACAGACAAGTACAAACATTGCTATAATTAGTATTCTCACCTAATTTTATACTTAGTCCCATAATTACTTTATGAAAAATGATATAAAGTTAAAGCAAAGCAGGTACCATCATTGTACCATATGTACTTTTAAAATAGACTTGAATATTATTCAGAGAACTGTTAATGAAGCTTATTTCTGGATAGAAGTATTACAAGCAATTTTTTCTAAATGGCTTGCCTCTAATTTTTTTCTTCCTCTCTTTTTCTCCTCTTTCTCCTTCTCCTCTTTCTTCTCTTCCCCTTCTCTCCTCTTCTAACATTCAATCAAAAAGGTAAGTGTTGTTAATCCCTTTAAATGAATCTATACTTCTACTTCATGAATGTATTTCTGCCAGCTGTCTTTCTGTGCCATTGTGGAAAGCAAAAATATCATACTTTTTAAAGCAAATTTGAATCCCATCCATACTGTCAAGTGTCCCAGGTAACTACTCTTCCCTCCACCTCACCCAGCACTCCTGGAAGATCAGACTTAGATCGTGGTGCCTTGTGTCCTCACTGACTCTTTAGCACAAGGGGTTATTAACTATGAATAAATTTATATTTAGCCAGTGTTTAAATATGTTTTAAATATAGCTCATGTGATAAAATAACATATAGTTATTCTGAATAAGTTTTCAAGTATATATTTAAAAACTTAGAATAAATTTATATTGTAAGCAGGAAAGAAGAATATTAAATTGTCTATATTTAGTTGTTGTTTAGTTGCTAAGTCACATCTGACTCTTTTGCAACCCCAGGGACTACAGCCCACTAGTCTCCCCTATCCTAGGATTTCTTAGGCAAGAAAGGTGCAGTGGGTGGCCCTTTCCTTCTCCAGGGGAACTTCCTAACCCAGGGATCAAACCTGTGTCTCCTGCTTGGCCAGCAGTTTCTTTACCACTGAGTCATTACGTCCAAATATATATTAAAAATATATATAGGTGAGATACAAAAAACAGCAAAATACTGATGCTACTATTATAACACAGCAGAATTATGTTGTTCACCATTGTGTTTGTTACCATTCTAAAACAATAAACATAATTACACTAAAAGACTAAGTGTAAAAAGCTGGACAGACAAGTACAAACATTGCTATAATTAGTATTCTCACCTAATTTTATACTTAGTCCCATAATTACTTTATGAAAAATGATATAAAGTTAAAGCAAAGCAGGTACCATCATTGTACCATATGTACTTTTAAAATAGACTTGAATATTATTCAGAGAACTGTTAATGAAGCTTATTTCTGGATAGAAGTATTACAAGCAATTTTTTCTAAATGGCTTGCCTCTAATTTTTTTCTTCCTCTCTTTTTCTCCTCTTTCTCCTTCTCCTCTTTCTTCTCTTCCCCTTCTCTCCTCTTCTAACATTCAATCAAAAAGGTAAGTGTTGTTAATCCCTTTAAATGAATCTATACTTCTACTTCATGAATGTATTTCTGCCAGCTGTCTTTCTGTGCCATTGTGGAAAGCAAAAATATCATACTTTTTAAAGCAAATTTGAATCCCATCCATACTGTCAAGTGTCCCAGGTAACTACTCTTCCCTCCACCTCACCCAGCACTCCTGGAAGATCAGACTTAGATCGTGGTGCCTTGTGTCCTACACTGACTCTACAATATAAGCACCATGAACAGAGTCCTTCACTCAATTTCCTCAGCGGAATATAGTAATATTTGGCCTAATATTAAGTCACCCATTAATATTGTTGAATGGTCCACAGATAATGTTGACCATAGATTAACCAACTTAACATCAGAATATTTAAATATTAAAAGAAAGTCAGTATATCTTTCTCCTATTGATCTAACCAGGTCATTTTCCAATCAAGAAAATACTAAGAAGACAATAAACAAGACTGATTGTCTATCAAATTTTACAGTTCTGGCCACCCCTAAACCTCAGAGGCCATAGCAGTGTTTCTGAATTTCAGGACTCAAGTCCACTTTAGTTTTTTCTCCAAATCCCACATGTTTATGGGGAATTCATATTTTATTAAAACATTTGGCAGTGAAGTATTTCTGCAGATCAAACGTCAATTTTGCATGCCTTTATTTACTCACAGTCAACTCATATTAAGTCTGAAAGTCCTGTTTATTGTCTTCTTAATATCTTTTATATCCATTTCCATCTGTATCATTGTCATTTGCCCAGATTATCATAATATTTTCTCAGCCATCAGTTGCATTGCTGCACCTTTAATCATCCTTCATAATTTGATCAGAATGGCAAAAGGGGCTTTCAAATACACTAAGCTGATATTCTTTCCTTTGGATTTTAAAAAATCCCTCAGCAGTTCTTTGTTTACAGGACAAAATTTAAATTTCAAATCTTACTGAACAAGACTGTCGTGATCTGCTCCTTTCCATATTTGTACTTCTTCCACAGCAGTTTACTCTGGATAAGCTTAATTACTCTAATTAAGTGATATTAATTCTGGATATCAAGAAGTATGCTAAAAAGAGATCTATTTAAATACTTGTGGTTACCCCAGCTATTTTGTGCCCTTTTTTTCTTACCAGATCAATTCTGACTAAAATATGCTCTATGGACAACTGCAAGCTAACTATATAAACGTTTTTCAAGATTTGGCTTATATGGCTCTGAGAACCTCCTCTCTTCAATTTGGGTTAAAGCTCTCACTCCCGACTGCCAGCCTCTATCCATATATATCTATCATCATGGTTCTATTGTACTGACAAGAGGTTAACATCCAACATATATAAGCAGCTCATACAATTCAACATCAAAGGAAAATAAAGAACCCAACTAATAATGGCAGAAGGCCTGGGTAGACATTTTTCCAAAGACATACAGATGGCCAACAGACACATGAAAAGATGCTCAACATTGCTAATGACCAGAGAAATGGAAGTTAAAGCCACAATGATGTATCACCTCACACTTGTCAGAATGGCTATCATCAAAAAGATCACAAATAACACATATTGGAGAGGTTGTAGAGAAAGGGGAACCCTCATATGCTGCTGTGGGAATGTAAATTTACAATGTATGAAACAGTATGGAGGTTTCTCATAAAAACTAAAACAGAACTATTGCAATTCTAATCCTGTGTATATGTCTGAAAAAAAAACAACAACAAAAAAAACAATTTGGAAAGATGCATGCCCCCACATTGTTCATAATATCATGTGGAATCTGAAAAACAAACTACTGAATATAACAAAAAAGAAACAGATCTAGAGCACAAACTAATGATTACCAGTGTAGAGAAGGAATGCAGGAGGGACAAGATAGTGGCAAGGGATTTAGTGGCACAAACTACTATGTATAAAATATATAAGCTACAAGAATATATTGCATAACATAGGGAATATAGTCAATATTTTGTAACACTACAAACAGACTATAATCGTTATAAATTGTGAATTGCTATGCTATAAGCCTAAAAATTACATAATACTGTGCATCAACTATGAGGGCTTCCCTGGCAGCTCAGATAGTAAAGAATTTGCTTGCAGTTTGTTTACAGGAAAATTAATTAACTGAACAAGACTGTCGTGATCTGCTCCTTTCCATATTTGCACTTCTTCCACAGCAGTTTACTCTGGATAAGCTTAATTACTCTAATTAAGTGATATTAATTCTGGATATCAAGAAGTATGCTAAAAAGAGATCTATTTAAATACTTGTGGTTACCCCAGCTATTTTGTGCCCTTTTTTTCTTACCAGATCAATTCTGACTAAAATACGCTCTATGGACAACTGCAAGCTAACTATATAAACGTTTTTCAAGATTTGGCTTATATGGCTCTGAGAACCTCCTCTCTTCAATTTGGGTTAAAGCTCTCACTCCCGACTGCCAGCCTCTATCCATATATATCTATCATCATGGTTCTATTGTACTGACAAGAGGTTAACATCCAACATATATAAGCAGCTCATACAATTCAACATCAAAGGAAAATAAAGAACCCAACTAATAATGGCAGAAGGCCTGGGTAGACATTTTTCCAAAGACATACAGATGGCCAACAGACACATGAAAAGATGCTCAACATTGCTAATGACCAGAGAAATGGAAGTTAAAGCCACAATGATGTATCACCTCACACTTGTCAAAATGGCTATCATCAAAAAGATCACAAATAACACATATTGGAGAGGTTGTAGAGAAAGGGGAACCCTCATATGCTGATGTGGGAATGTAAATTTACAATGTATGAAACAGTATGGAGGTTTCTCATAAAAACTAAAACAGAACTATTGCAATTCCAATCCTGTGTATATGTCTGAAAAAAAACAACAACAACAAAAACAATTTGGAAAGATGCATGCCCCCACATTGTTCATAATATCATGTGGAATCTGAAAAACAAACTACTGAATATAACAAAAAAGAAACAGATCTAGAGCACAAACTAATGATTACCAGTGTAGAGAAGGAATGCAGGAGGGACAAGATAGCGGCAAGGGATTTAGTGGCACAAACTACTATGTATAAAATATATAAGTTACAAGAATATATTGCATAACATAGGGAATATAGTCAATATTTTGTAACACTACAAACAGACTATAATCGTTATAAATTGTGAATTGCTATGCTATAAGCCGAAAAATTACATAATACTGTGCATCAACTATGAGGGCTTCCCTGGCAGCTCAGATAGTAAAGAGTCTGCTTGCAGTGCAGACCTGGGTTCAATCCCTGGGTCAGGAAAATCCCTTGGGGAGGGTAGTGGCTACCCACTCCAGTAGTCCTGCCTGCAGAATTCCATGCACAACAACTATATCTCAGTTAAAAAAAAAAAGAAGAAAAGAAAAAAAAAGTGGTGCTTACTCTCTTAAAAGCCAGAGTCCTGCCCCTATTGCCTGGTACATTAGGAGACAAAAACTATGGAGTTGCTATTCTTAGACCTCGTTTGTATTACAATCACCTAGCTTCTCTCACTGAATATTTCAATATTTACCATTAGGGTCTGGCTTGGGCAATGGTATTTTAACAGAAGATACTGAGGAACATAGAAGCCTAAGAACCAGAGCTATGGAGGGTTCTTTGAATATTTTCTGTTTGTTTTATAATTTTCAAGAGATCTTAAAGAGAAACAAAATGCTGCTCCATTTTATTAGCATATTTTATTCCATCCTCTGGGAGTATTATCTTGTCAACTTTCTTTGTCTTTGAAGCGTACAAATTCTTTTTTTTTTTTTACTTTTTTTTTTTTGACGGGGGGCAAGTTGGGGAGAGAGAGGGGTGGGCAGGCCACTTCTATTGGTCTTTCATTTATCTATTTTCATCCGTCTTTGTTCTTTGGCCCGTGGGGGCCTCTCATCACAGTGGCCTCTGTCTTCGCAAAGCATCAGCTCTGGGCGCATGCGCTCCAGAGCTCTGGCTCGGTAATTGGACACATAGGTCCAGCCGCTCCGCAACACGTGGGATCTTCCCAGGCCAGGAATAGAACCGACGCTCCTTGCACTGCAAGGCGGTGTCCTTACCCACTGGACCACCAGGGAAGCCCTGAAGCACATAAATTCTTGTTTTGAGGCTCTTAAAAATTTTTTTCCCTGTAACACCTCTGTCCCTCCATTTTAATTAAACCACAGATCCTGGGTATGCAAAGACATCTCAAGTCTTAGACTGAACCATCCCTCCAGTGACATCAGCCATCTCTCCAAAGAAGACATATAGATGGCCAACAAGCACATGAAAAGATGCTCAACATCGTTCATTGTTAGACAAATGCAAATCAAAACTACAATGAGATATCATCTCGCAGCAGTCCAAATGGCCATCTTCAAAAAGTCTACAAACAATAAATTCTGCAGAGGGTGTGGAGAAAAGGGAACACTCTTGCACTATTGGTGGGAATGTAAATTGATACAGCCACTATGAAAGACAGTGTGGAGATTCCTCAAAAAACTAGGAATAGGGGCTTCCCTGGTGGTCCAGTGGGTAAGGACACCACCTTGCAATGCAAGGGGCACCGGTTCGATCCCTGGCCTGGGAAGATCCCATGTGCCGTTGAGTGGCAGGACAGATGTGTCCAACTACTGAGCCAGAGCTCTGGAGCACATGCGCCCAGAGCTGGTGCTTTGCAGTGAGAGAGGCCACCACAATGGGAGGCCCACACGGGCCAAAGGGCAAAGATGGATGAAAATAGATAAATGAAAGACCAATAGAAATGTCCCATGACCCCCACCCCAAAAAACTAGAAACAGAGTCACCATATGATCCAGCAATCCCACTACTAGGCATATACCCTGAGGAAATCAAAATTGAAAGACACCCATGTACCCCATTGTTAATTGAAGCACTATTTACAATAGCTAGAACACGGAAGCAACCTAGATGTCCATTGACAGATGAATGGATAAAGAAACTGTGGTACATACATACGATGGAATATTACTCAGCCATAAAAAGAAAAGCATTTGAATCAGTTCTAATGAGGCAGATGATTCTAGAACCTATTATACAAAGTGAAGTATGTTAGAGAGAGAAAGATAAACATTGTATACTGACACATGTGCATGGAATCTAGAAAGGTGGTACTGATAAATGAATATGCAGAGCGGCAATGGAGTGGTAGACATGGAGAACAGTCTTAAGGACATTGGGATGAGGGAGGGGAATATACTTTGGGACTAGGGAATCTCAAACAGGGGCTCTGTAGTGACCTGGAGGGGTGGGATGGGGAGGAAGGTGTAGGGGAGTCTTGGGATGGGGCAAGGGGAATATGCATATGATGGATTCAGGTCAATGTGTGGCAGTAAAAAACAAAACTCTGTAAAAATAAAATAAAATAAATTAATTTTAAAAATTGAGACACCAAGCGTTACTCTTGATCTGTGTTTCTCCAGCTTCAAATCTCCTGACCTCCATGCACAATGATGAGTCCAGGCCTCTTCTGGGACAGCTTGACCCAAGTACCCTCATTGCAGACTATGACCTGTCTTCTACTACAATATGAGCACAGCTACTGTCTTTGGCATTTTTCTTATTTAAAGTGCCTTTCTATTTAGAGTTCTATTATCCTTTAGCTAATTTTGGTATTAAAAAAATATTTCTGTGCTTAGCTCTGAAATTTCTTAAGCCCTTAAGTCCACAGAAAGCCTTTTTTAAAAAGTAATCCATTCCTTCAATATAGAAATGAGAGTACCTTTTCTCTTTGGACTGCTATCTAGTATTCTTTAGTAATCTATTCTTCCTTAGATGAACCATTAAGTAGAACAACAGGCACTGTTGTGAAAATGCACTGCAATCATGTGTCTAAAAGGCAAATCACAGTGCCTGGTACAAAGAAGGCATCCTGTTAGTTCCACTGCCATCACACCAAGACCTCCCTCTCCATAGACCCTGAGGAAATCAAAATTGAAAGACACCCATGTACCCCATTGTTAATTGAAGCACTATTTACAATAGCTAGAACACGGAAGCAACCTAGATGTCCATTGACAGATGAATGGATAAAGAAACTGTGGTACATACATACGATGGAATATTACTCAGCCATAAAAAGAAAAGCATTTGAATCAGTTCTAATGAGGCAGATGATTCTAGAACCTATTATACAAAGTGAAGTATGTTAGAGAGAGAAAGATAAACATTGTATACTGACACATGTGCATGGAATCTAGAAAGGTGGTACTGATAAATGAATATGCAGAGCGGCAATGGAGTGGTAGACATGGAGAACAGTCTTAAGGACATTGGGATGAGGGAGGGGAATATACTTTGGGACTAGGGAATCTCAAACAGGGTCTCTGTAGTGACCTGGAGGGGTGGGATGGGGAGGAAGGTGTAGGGGAGTCTTGGGATGGGGCAAGGGGAATATGCATATGATGGATTCAGGTCAATGTGTGGCAGTAAAAAACAAAACTCTGTAAAAATAAAATAAAATAAATTAATTTTAAAAATTGAGACACCAAGCGTTACTCTTGATCTGTGTTTCTCCAGCTTCAAATCTCCTGACCTCCATGCACAATGATGAGTCCAGGCCTCTTCTGGGACAGCTTGACCCAAGTACCCTCATTGCAGACTATGACCTGTCTTCTACTACAATATGAGCACAGCTACTGTCTTTGGCATTTTTCTTATTTAAAGCGCCTTTCTATTTAGAGTTCTATTATCCTTTAGCTAATTTTGGTATTAAAAAAATATTTCTGTGCTTAGCTCTGAAATTTCTTAAGCCCTTAAGTCCACAGAAAGCCTTTTTTAAAAAGTAATCCATTCCTTCAATATAGAAATGAGAGTACCTTTTCTCTTTGGACTGCTATCTAGTATTCTTTAGTAATCTATTCTTCCTTAGATGAACCATTAAGTAGAACAACAGGCACTGTTGTGAAAATGCACTACAATCATGTGTCTAAAAGGCAAATCACAGTGCCTGGTACAAAGAAGGCATCCTGTTAGTTCCACTGCCATCACACCAAGACCTCCCTCTCCATAGACTGCTCCAGAATGTCCTTAACCTCTCCATCTATATGGATTGTCTTGAGAGGTAAGAACACAGACATTGAGCTTCTCCATGCAGGTTTTATTAAAAAAGAAACAGGAAATACACTCTTAGTTTGTACCAGGAAACTCTAGGAATTGTCTTTTTGACATTACCTAAACAATTTATTTTTCCTGCCAGAATTACTTTGCAATAACATTGTAAATAATAAGGTCTCAAAGTGTTGATCACTGGGCATTTTGTTATTTAATATTGAGGTCCATGTAACAATGTTAAAACAAATGTTAAATAATGTTTAGATTCAGGCAGAATTCTAGTTTTCTAGGTTTAAACTCTAAACTTAAATCCCAGTATTAACTCATACCTGGAATGGAGTTATCACTTGTGTGTAAATTCCAAAAAGCCATGAAGATCAGGAAAACGAAATTCTTTGTTTTTTCAGTGGTTACTAACAAATGATTCTATAATACATTTTTGAGAAATAAATACAGCTCATTCACTTGGAATAAAATCCAAATTTCAAGGAATTCCATGAGATATGCACAATTCCTGTTTTAAGATTAAAAAACCCTGAGACGTTGAGTAGTTAATTTGTCAAAGGGCACTACTAATGACTTGTGCTTCTCTGCCTAGGCTTCCCAGACAACAAGGAGGGTGAGGAGCTGAAGCAGGCTCCAACAAAAGGAGTTTAAGTAGGTTCAGCATCCCAGTTGTTAGACTGCCTTCCTCTAGGAATTGCAATATTGCCTAGGTCCAAGGGTCTTCAGATGGTGGTAGGCATGACCATCCCATGGTGCTTCAGTCCTGTCTGGCTCTTTGTGACCCTGTGGACTGTAGCCTGCCAGGCTCCTCTGTCCATGGGGATTCTCCAGGCAAGAAAAGTGGAGTGGGTTGCCAAGCTCTCCTCCAGGGATCTTCAGAGTAAAAGTAAAAGAAATGAGAGTACCTTTTCTCTTTGGACTGCTATCTAGTATTCTTTAGTAATCTATTCTTCCTTAGATGAACCATTAAGTAGAACAACAGGCACTGTTGTGAAAATGCACTGCAATCATGTGTCTAAAAGGCAAATCACAGTGCCTGGTACAAAGAAGGCATCCTGTTAGTTCCACTGCCATCACACCAAGACCTCCCTCTCCATAGACTGCTCCAGAATGTCCTTAACCTCTCCATCTATATGGATTGTCTTGAGAGGTAAGAACACAGACATTGAGCTTCTCCATGCAGGTTTTATTAAAAAAGAAACAGGAAATACACTCTTAGTTTGTACCAGGAAACTCTAGGAATTGTCTTTTTGACATTACCTAAACAATTTATTTTTCCTGCCAGAATTACTTTGCAATAACATTGTAAATAATAAGGTCTCAAAGTGTTGATCACTGGGCATTTTGTTATTTAATATTGAGGTCCATGTAACAATGTTAAAACAAATGTTAAATAATGTTTAGATTCAGGCAGAATTCTAGTTTTCTAGGTTTAAACTCTAAACTTAAATCCCAGTATTAACTCATACCTGGAATGGAGTTATCACTTGTGTGTAAATTCCAAAAAGCCATGAAGATCAGGAAAATGAAATTCTTTGTTTTTTCAGTGGTTACTAACAAATGATTCTATAATACATTTTTGAGAAATAAATACAGCTCATTCACTTGGAATAAAATCCAAATTTCCAAGGAATTCCATGAGATATGCACAATTCCTGTTTTAAGATTAAAAAAACCCTGAGACGTTGAGTAGTTAATTTGTCAAAGGGCACTACTAATGACTTGTGCTTCTCTGCCTAGGCTTCCCAGACAACAAGGAGGGTGAGGAGCTGAAGCAGGCTCCAACAAAAGGAGTTTAAGTAGGTTCAGCATCCCAGTTGTTAGACTGCCTTCCTCTAGGAATTGCAATATTGCCTAGGTCCAAGGGTCTTCAGATGGTGGTAGGCATGACCATCCCATGGTGCTTCAGTCCTGTCTGGCTCTTTGTGACCCTGTGGACTGTAGCCTGCCAGGCTCCTCTGTCCATGGGGATTCTCCAGGCAAGAAAAGTGGAGTGGGTTGCCAAGCTCTCCTCCAGGGGATCTTCCCAACTCAGAGGAGGATGGAACATATCCTGCATTGGCAAGTGAACTCTTTACCACTAGTGCCACCTGGGAAGCCCATGAGCATCCCAGATGACACCCATAAATAACTAATACCCAAAATACAACCGGGCAGTTTATTCCTTCCTTGATAAAGCCACTTTCTCAGTTTTGCCCTTAAAAGGGAGATTCTCAACTTTATCAATGGAAGCCTTGATTCTGGTGTACCATTCTGTGCAATGGTGTGAAACTGGCAGACATGTGTGTTTATGTCACTGATATTGCCTTGTGTTATTTCTTTTTACCCAATAAAACCTATCTCTTACCCCTTACTATATAAACTAATGTGGAATTCACTCCAATGCTTTGCCTGACAGACATTATTGGAGGCGACTCAGCATCATACTGCCTTTCTACTTTGAATGGAGACATTGTTTTAAATTTCTTTGATTAGAAGAGAGAATCCCTAAATCAGTTGCAAGCAAAAGAAGAATCTCCTATTTGTTCAGAAACACAGTGACAATCTGAATTTGGTACATTAAAAGCATGTATAAGGGGGCCTCCATATCTTAGGGCTTCCCCGATAGCTCAGATGGTAAAGAATCTGCCTGCAATGCAGGAGACCCGAGTTTGATCTCTGGGCTGGGAAAATCCATTGGAGAAGGGAATGGCAACCCACTCCTGTATTTTTGCCTGGAAAATTCCATGGACTGAGCAGCCTGGAGGGCTACAGTTCATGGGATCACAAAGAGTCAGACACAACTGAGAGACTAGCACACACATGGTGACAATAACTATGCCTGGTTTAACACCACTAAAATAACCCTCTCCTACTTTCTCTACTTTACTCTTTCACCATAAAACTCATATATATACACATAATAACATTAATTACTTCTTTATTTTAATCTTCTGCAAACAGATTATTTTATCTCTTACAGAATTTTAACTGTTATCATATTAATTCTGTGAGACCACACCAGAATTTCCCCTTGATCCACCTCTAACCCTTCTGCTGTTTCATTTTTCTTATACTGTAAGTTGCCTTCACCACTCCTTTCGTTCTGGGTTCTCAGAACTTTTTGGCTCATATACTTCCAAAACTTGTCAATGTATTAACTTCTCAGCCTTTCTTTACTGAGAATCTATGATTTACCAGCACAATGAGAATCCTTGGTATATATTCTACAATTGGCAAGTGAACTCTTTACCACTAGTGCCACCTGGGAAGCCCATGAGCATCCCAGATGACACCCATAAATAACTAATACCCAAAATACAACCGGGCAGTTTATTCCTTCCTTGATAAAGCCACTTTCTCAGTTTTGCCCTTAAAAGGGAGATTCTCAACTTTATCAATGGAAGCCTTGATTCTGGTGTACCATTCCGTGCAATGGTGTAAAATTGGCAGACATGTGTGTTTATGTCACTGATATTGCCTTGTGTTATTTCTTTTTACCTAATAAAACCTATCTCTTACCCCTTACTATGTAAACTAATGTGGAATTCACTCCAATGCTTTGCCTGACAGACATTATTGGAGGCGACTCAGCATCACACTGCCTTTCTACTTTGAATGGAGACATTGTTTTAAATTTCTTTGATTAGAAGAGAGAATCCCTAAATCAGTTACAAGCAAAAGAATCTCCTATTTGTTCAGAAACATGGTGACAATCTGAATTTGGTACATTAAAAGCATGTATAAGGGGGCCTCCATATCTTAGGGCTTCCCGGATAGCTCAGATGGTAAAGAATCTGCCTGCAATGCAGGAGACCCGAGTTTGATCTCTGGGCTGGGAAAATCCATTGGAGAAGGGAATGGCAACCCACTCCTGTATTTTTGCCTGGAAAATTCCATGGACTGAGCAGCCTGGAGGGCTACAGTTCATGGGATCACAAAGAGTCAGACACAACTGAGAGACTAGCACACACATGGTGACAATAACTATGCCTGGTTTAACACCACTAAAATAACCCTCTCCTACTTTCTCTACTTTACTCTTTCACCATAAAACTCATATATATACACATAATAACATTAATTACTTCTTTATTTTAATCTTCTGCAAACAGATTATTTTATCTCTTACAGAATTTTAACTGTTATCATATTAATTCTGTGAGACCACACCAGAATTTCCCCTTGATCCACCTCTAACCCTCCTGCTGTTTCATTTTTCTTATACTGTAAGTTGCCTTCACCACTCCTTTCCTTCTGGGTTCTCAGAACTTTTTGGCTCATATACTTCCAAAACTTGTCAATGTATTAACTTCTCAGCCTTTCTTTACTGAGAATCTATGATTTACCAGCACAATGAGAGTTCTTGGTATATATTTGAAAATAAAACTGCCTCTGTACTCTTAGAACTTACAGTCTACTGCACGAAAGAGATAAGTAATTACACCAGTGCTTATAAAATATCAAGTCGTAAAGCTTGATGACAAACAGAGATAATAGAGAGTAAGAAAAGTGAAAAGAAATGATTACAGCCTGGTAGCCACTCTGTATCCTCTCTCTCCCTCTTGGAGACTCTGATCAGATACTTCCCGCTCTGTGTTACTTGATGCCAGTACCTTTTCCTCCAACCCTGCCTCTACATCTCCTTAAGCATGTCTCTGTCTCCTCACACCAAAATACACTTCATATTAACTAAACCAGTTCATTTTAATGAAATTGAAGTTATTTTCAAGAAATTAAATACTATCACATTGGCAACAATTCACAAAGGACAGAAATTCCATTTGTGAAACATCATGGCACAGTCACTGGACCTCCAAGCTTGTAATGCTCTGAAAATTCACATGCACAGTTCCATCTGGACAAAGGACCATCAGTCAACAAGGCCAGATTGATGTATTTGTTTTAAAACTGGTGCTAAAAGAGTAATTTCAAACAAACTCAGCATCGCTTTTGAAAACTAGAAGTGGGCAAGTGCACCTGAAGTGTACTAATGACTTCCGGTATAGCTTTAACCCCTATTAATCAGAAATGCTCCCCATTGTTTGCAGATGGACTTTACAGAAACGGCTTTGCAAGCTTTTGCTTACCTATTCTGACAGTTGAAAGCAGAATAATTTATTTGTGAAGCATCTTTCATGCAAACTATATCCATTCCCCAAATGTTTCCTTGAATTAAATAAAGCAAGAGTGCGGACAGAATAAATTATAGAAAATCATAGCATGCAAATATTATAGAGGGAATTAATTAAAACCCAATGACATTTGACCAGAAAAAGAAAGGGAGAAACTAATAAATATGTTCAAGAAAAGAAAAAAATATCTTCATGTGATATTTGGAGGAAATGGAATGTTGAAAACAATAGAGAATAGTTGAGGCTGGAATTATTATGAAGGAGGGCAATAGATTATTTTATAAAAAAGAAAAGAAACAAAATTCAGAGTTAAATGTGACTTCAACATTAGAAAAGTCTACAGTTAAAAGTAGAACAGGATTTCTTTGTTTTTTTTTTTTCTTTAATTTTGGCCTCTTTTATTGGTTTTATATTTATATTTATTTTCATCCATCTTAATTCTTTGGCCTGTGTGGGCCTCCCATCAGAGTGGCCTCTCTCGTTGCAGAGCACCAGCTCTGGGCGCAGGCACTCCAGACCGATAGCTTGTAATTGAACACACCAGTCCAGCCACTCTGTGGCACATGGGATCTTCCTGGGCCAGGGATCAAACTGGTTCCCCTTGGACTGAAAGGCAGACTCTTCACCCACTGGACCACCAGGGAAACCCCCAGAAGAGTATTTCTTTTAAGAAATCATCACAAATTGTATTCAGCTAAGGATATACTTGTGTGCATGTGCGTCAGTCACTCGGTCATGTCCAACTCTTTGCATGTGACCCCATGGGCTGTGGTCCACCAAGCTCCTCTGTCCATGTAACCTCCCAGGCAAGAATATTGGAGTGGGTTGCCGTTCCCTTTTCCAGGGGGATCTTTCCAACCCAGAGGTTGAACCCCAGTCTCCTGCATTGCAGGTAGATTCTTTACCATCTGAGCCACCAGGGAAGCCCTAAAATGTAGTTGTAGTATTTATAATAGGAAGAATTTTAATAAGTAGGTTTTTAGGTCTCCTGTGATATATTCAACTTCATTTTATAAGTGTAACAATGGTAATTAAATAAGAAAGAACACATTGTACCTACTTTAAGAATTCTGCCCAAACATTTCTGATAAAGTCAAAATGGTTACACATTCCTCTAAAATAAAGCCACAATGTCTACCACTAAGATAGTTAAGCAGTTGGGTCAGTTGGATTATTAGATATTCTGGTTGCCTTTAGGTTTGAAAGGATCCTTTCTATATCAAGCTTAGGTAAAAAATTATTTTGAAGTCAAATACTGAATAAATTCATGATCTACTGATGGAGATGTTCAACCCAATAATCATCATACAACATGCTAATGTTCAAGAAAAGAAAAAAATATCTTCATGTGATATTTGGAGGAAATGGAATGTTGAAAGCAATAGAGAACAGTTGAGGCTGGAATTATTATGAAGGAGGGCAATAGATTATTTTATAAAAAAGAAAAGAAACAAAATTCAGAGTTAAATGTGACTTCAACATTAGAAAAGTCTACAGTTAAAAGTAGAACAGGATTTCTTTGTTTTTTTTTTTTTCTTTAATTTTGGCCTCTTTTATTGGTTTTGTATTTATATTTATTTTTATCCATCTTAATTCTTTGGCCTGTGTGGGCCTCCCATCACAGTGGCCTCTCTCGTTGCAGAGCACCAGCTCTGGGCGCAGGCACTCCAGAGTGATAGCTTGTAATTGAACACACCAGTCCAGACACTCTGTGGCACATGGGATCTTCCTGGGCCAGGGATCAAACTGGTTCCCTTTGCACTGAAAGGCGGACTCTTCACCCACTGGACCACCAGGGAAACCCCCAGAAGAGTATTTCTTTTAAGAAGTCATCACAAATTGTATTCAGCTAAGGATATACTTGTGTGCATGTGCGTCAGTCATTCGGTCATGTCCAACTCTTTGCATGTGACCTCATGGGCTGTGGTCCACCAAGCTCCTCTGTCCATGTAACCTCCCAGGCAAGAATATTGGAGTGGGTTGCCGTTCCCTTTTCCAGGGGGATCTTTCCAACCCAGGGGTTGAACCCCAGTCTCCTGCATTGCAGGTAGATTCTTTACCATCTGAGCCACCAGGGAAGCCCTAAAATGTAGTTGTAGTATTTATAATAGGAAGAATTTTAATAAGTAGGTTTTTAGGTCTCCTGTGATATATTCAACTTCATTTTATAAGTGTAACAATGGTAATTAAATAAGAAAGAACACATTGTACCTACTTTAAGAATTCTGCCCAAACATTTCTGATAAAGTCAAAATGGTTACACATTCCTCTAAAATAAAGCCACAATGTCTACCACTAAGATAGTTAAGCAGTTGGGTCAGTTGGATTATTAGATATTCTGGTTGCCTTTAGGTTTGAAAGGATCCTTTCTATATCAAGCTTAGGTAAAAAATTATTTTGAAAGTCGAATACTGAATAAATTCATGATCTACTGATGGAGATGTTCAACCCAATAATTATCATACAACATGCTAAGAGATGCAAGAGAGTTTTGCAAAGTTGTTAGAGAGCAGAGTTGAAATTTCTAACTTAATCTAAGATAAGTCAGGGAAGACTGCAAAACTGGATACTTGAAGTGACTTTTAAAAGATTACCAAAAATATAAAGTTTACAGGGATATTTTAGACCTAAGGGAAAGCATGTGCAAAGAAACAGAAGTGTGAAGATCTCAGACCAACCACCTCCCAATCTGGCAATGAGCACGAGGAGAACTAGGGAAACAGCAGGGATGGAACTAGAAGGCATGCACTGGCAAGATGTGGAACCGCCTGATTTCAAGCAGGCAGGGCAAGTACTATGGGCCAGACAAGAGTCCATGGCAGAATAGATTTAGTGAGGGCTGTATTGAATTACACAGTCTGGATTCTTTCCCAAAGGAAGCAACCCCTTAACCAGTTCCAACTGCTTATTCATTGCATTGTGCGAATGTGATTATATTGTATAAAATATTGCTCTGTCTAAATGAGGAAGTCAATTTAAGCTTTAAGAAATTTACAGGCCAAAACAAACATTTCCATGAGCAAATTCAGGTTGAATAGCCTTTCATTGTGTGGCCTCTGCTGTAATGTGCATAAAGAATAATACAACCATTGAATTAATCCTAACACATGCTTTACATAGTCTTTTAGATCTAGAAGCTGGACTTATAATTCTATGTTATCAATACATTGTTTTTCAGTTTCTTTTCTAGCTTTTTTGTATTTTATCCTATAGAACCAGGGTACCCATATTTATACATTAAAAGAATCAGAATGTCAAGTGTTTAGATTCCTTTTCCGATATTTACTAACAAAAAAATTAAAAGAATTCTGCCCAAACATTTCTGATAAAGTCAAAATGGTTACACATTCTTCTAAAATAAAGCCACAATGTCTACCACTAAGATAGTTAAGCAGTTGGGTCAGTTGGATTATTAGATATTCTGGTTGCCTTTAGGTTTGAAAGGATCCTTTCTATATCAAGCTTAGGTAAAAAATTATTTTGAAGTCAAATACTGAATAAATTCATGATCTACTGATGGAGATGTTCAACCCAATAATCATCATACAACATACTAAGAGATGCAAGAGAGTTTTGCAAAGTTGTTAGAGAGCAGAGGTGAAATTTCTAACTTAATCTAAGATAAGTCAGGAAAGACTGCAAAACTGGTATGATACTTGAAGTGACTTTTAAAAGATGACCAAGAATATAAAGTTTACAGGGATATTTTAGACCGAAGGGAAAGCATGTGCAAAGAAACAGAAGTGTGAAGATCTCTGACCAACCACCTCCCAATCTGGCAATGAGCACGAGGAGAACTGGGGAAACAGCAGGGATGGAACTAGAAGGCATGCACTGGCAAGATGTGGAACCGCCTGATTTCAAGCAGGCAGGGCAAGTACTATGGGCCACACAAGAGTCCATGGCAGAATAGATTTAGTGAGGGCTGTATTGAATTACACAGTCTGGATTCTTTCCCAAAGGAAGCAACCCCTTAACCAGTTCCAACTGCTTATTCATTGCATTGTGTGAATGTGATTATATTGTATAAAATATTGCTCTGTCTAAATGAGGAAGTCAATTTAAGCTTTAAGAAATTTACAGGCCAAAACAAACATTTCCATGAGCAAATTCAGGTTGAATAGCCTTTCATTGTGTGGCCTCTGCTGTAATGTGCATAAAGAATAATACACCCATTGAATTAATCCTAACACATGCTTTACATAGTTTTTTAGATCTAGAAGCTGGACTTATAATTCTATGTTATCAATACATTGTTTTTCAGTTTCTTTTCTAGCTTTTTTGTATTTTATCCTATAGAACCAGGGTACCCATATTTATACATTAAAAGAATCAGAATGTCAAGTGTTTAGATTCCTTTTCGATTCTTGATATTTACTCAAATCAATAATATAAAAATCCCAAGACCCAGGAATCTGCCTTTTCAGCAAGCTTTAGAGATTTTTCTGATACAATGGTCTCATAGAATCACACACTGACAATCTCTTATCTGAAGAATACTCAGTGTGAATGAAAAGATCCATCTATTCGTCACTGCATACACTGAACATGACCTGAAGCAGAGGCTAACTGAAGTCCAGAAAGCTGAGATAATTGGATTTAAAAATTAGAACTTACCTAATGATGAAGAACCTACATGTCTGCCTCATGTGTCTCCTGTTTAGACCTGAAGTCACTCACCGAGAGAAAACCTGTAAAGCAACAGAGAGTTAAGTGTTTCCACATACTCTGGCTCTGTTGTTTCATGTTACCTGTCTTAACCTCCAGCCAATATGCACATAATCACAAAATCAAACAAAACCTACCACATTGCATTTCCTATCATTCTACAACTTTATAGAACTTTTTTCCACATAAATGCCTTGTTGTAGAGCCTGGGTTCACTGCCTGCAAGGCATTGTTACCTATTCAATCCTTCACCTAGCAAACACTCATCTATCCTTTAAGACTTGACCCAATTGATAACTTCCTCACAAGTAAAACTCTCCTATAAGCCAAAGTAATTTACTGGTCTTACTTCTGTTTCCCACAGCAATTGGTTCAGATGGTTGTAACAACAGATTTTATTATAATTATCTTTATTTCGCTATTTCTTTTACTAGACCTTACAGCCTAAAGAGTAAATTTGGTAGCCCTTCACAAAACCAAGTAATAGACTCAAGTTTAAATAAATTTTTGAAAAGACTGCCAATGCAGAGGGCACTGGAGCAATTAAACCATAATCAACCCAGCCCAACCATGGCTGAGGAGATCAATAGTTCTAAATCTTTAGTCAAACAGAAGTTCATTAAGAAATTCTAAATCAGTTCAATTACTAGATATTACATTTTATATTCCACATTGTTTGCAATGTACGAGGTTTCTTTTTATCCTATAGAACCAGGGTACCCATATTTATACATTAAAAGAATCAATCATTTAGATTCCTTTTCGATTCTTGATATTTACTCAAATCAATAATATAAAAATCCCAAGACCCAGGAATCTGTCTTTTCAGCAAGCTTTAGAGATTTTTCTGATACAATGGTCTCATAATCACACACTGACAATCTCTTATCTGAAGAATACTCAGTGTGAATAAAAAGATCCATCTATTCGTCACTGCATACACTGAACATGACCTGAAGCAGAGGCTAACTGAAGTCCAGAAAGCTGAGATAATTGGAGTTAAAAATTAGAACTTACCTGATGATGAAGAACCTACATGTCTGCCTCATGTGTCTCCTGTTTAGACCTGAAGTCACTCACCGAGAGAAAACCTGTAAAGCAACAGAGAGCCAAGTGCTTCCACATGCTCTGGCTCTGTTGTTTCATGTTACCTGTCTTAACCTCTAGCCAATATGCACATAATCACAAAATCAAACAAAACCTACCACATTGCATTTCCTATCATTCTACAACTTTATAGAACTTTTTTCCACATAAATGCCTTGTTGTAGAGCCTGGGTTCACTGCCTGCAAGGCATTGTTACCTATTCAATCCTTCACCTAGCAAACACTCATCTATCCTTTAAGACTTGACCCAATTGATAACTTCCTCACCAGTAAAACTCTCTTATAAGCCGAAGTAATTTACTGGTCTTACTTCTGGTTCCCACAGCAATTGGTTCAGATGGTTGTAACAACAGATTTTATTATAATTATCTTTATTTCGCTATTTCTTTTACTAGACCTTATAGCCTAAAGAGTAAATTTGGTAGCCCTTCACAAGACCAAGTAATAGACTCAGGTTTAAATGAATTTTTGAAAAGACTGCCAATGCAGAGGGCACTGGAGCAATTAAACCACAATCAACCCAGTCCAACCATGGCTGAGCAGATCAATAGTTCTAAATCTTTAGTCAAACAGAAGTTCATTAAGAAATTCTAAATCAGTTCAATTACTAAATATTACATTTTATATTCCACATTGTTTGCAATGTAGGAGGTTTCTTTACCAGAAAGTTGCTTTACTAGTAAAGGATAGGATCTCTATTAAAACACATTTAATAAATTAGAGAAAGCTAGCAAACAATGTCATGAAGATCTTGGAGTCACATAAGCCTAGGTTCAAGTCATAAATGTACCACTGTGTGACTAAGTTATTTTATTACCTTGAGCCTCTACTACTAACCTGTAAAATCGAAATTGTCTCACAGTGCAAAGATAATTAAATACATGAAAAAGTACCCAGCATACTGGCTAACTCATGATAATCATGCACAAATTACTTCCTGCTGTTTTTGTACTAGGGACAAGTCATGATTAGAACACTGACTTTGAAACAGCACAGATATGAGAGAGGGCAAAAAGCTCAGAGCCTCCCTCAGAGCTTGTTGAGTTTACAGGGCCAGAGTATGCACCTTGACTTTTTTTCTTAAAAGAAAAGCAAGAAAGCTATATTGAAGTCTAATTATTACAAAAGAAATTAAACATATTTATTTATTTTAATATTTATTTGGTTGTGCTGGGTCTTAGCTTTGGCACGTAGGACCTTTGAGTTGTGGCATGCAAACTCTTGGCTGCAATGTGTGAACTCTTAGTGGCAGCATGTGGGATCTAATTCTCTGACCAAGGATTGACCTGGGCCCCCTGCATTGGGAACACGGAGTCTTAGCCTATGGACCCCCAGGGAAGCCACACTGAGCATATTTAAAATACACAACTTGATGGGTTTTGACATATGTGTGTGTGTGTGTGTGTGTGTGTATACCATGAAACTATCAACCCTGTCCATATAATAACTATACCCATCTTTTTAATCAAAGAGATTTGAATTTGTTAGTGTTCAAAGAGTTAACTTATTTCTTAAGGGCTGGTTTATAACAACCACATCCTCAAGAGACAGGTGGTAAAGCAAACATTAGCAGGTTGGTTAATATACCATGGAAGAACACATACTTCCAAAAAATTCAGGGCACTCTTTCCTAGTATTCAAATATTTTTTATTCAAAAAAAAAGATGTTTATTGTTCTAAATCAGTTCAATTACTAGATATTACATTTTATATTCCACATTGTTTGCAATGTACGAGGTTTCTTTACCAGAAAGTTGCTTTACTAGTAAAGGATAGGATCTCTATTAAAACACATTTAATAAATTAGAGAAAGCTAGCCAACAATGCCATGAAGATTTTGGAGTCACATAAGCCTAGGTTCAAGTCATAAATGTACCACTGTGTGACTAAGTTATTTTATTACCTTGAGCCTCTACTACTTACCTGTAAAATCGAAATTGTCTCACAGTGTAAAGATAATTAAATACATGAAAAAGTACCCAGCATACTGGCTAACTCATGATAATCATGCACAAATTTCTTCCTGCTGTTGTTGTACTAGGGACAAGGCATGATTAGAACACTGACTTTGAAACAGCACAGATATGAGAGAGGGCAAAATGCTCAGAGCCTCCCTCAGAGCTTGTTGAGTTTACAGGGCCAGAGTATGCACCTTGACTTTTTTTCTTAAAAGAAAAGCAAGAAAGCTATATTGAAGTCTAATTATTACAAAAGAAATTAAACATATTTATTTATTTTAATATTTATTTGGTTGTGCTGGGTCTTAGCTTTGGCACGTAGGACCTTTGAGTTGTGGCATGCAAACTCTTGGCTGCAATGTGTGAACTCTTAGTGGCAGCATGTGGGATCTAATTCTCTGACCAAGGATTGACCTGGGCCCCCTGCATTGGGAACACGGAGTCTTAGCCTATGGACCCCCAGGGAAGCCACACTGAGCATATTTAAAATACACAACTTGATGGGTTTTGACATATGTGTGTGTGTGTGTGTGTGTGTGTGTGTGTGTGTGTATACCATGAAACTATCAACCCTGTCCATATAATAACTATACCCATCTTTTTAATCAAAGAGATTTGAATTTGTCAGTGTTCAAAGAGCTAACTTATTTCTTAAGGGCTGGTTTATAACAACCACATTCTCAAGAGACAGGTGGTAAAGCAGACATTAGCAGGTTGGTTAGTATACCATGGAAGAACACATACGTCCAAAAAATTCAGGGCACTCTTTCCCTAGTATTAAATACAAAATACTTCGGTCATTTTGAAATGAATATGTCATTGGAAGGTTGTTCAGTAACAAAGAACCAGAGCAAAGGAATTGGATGCTCTTCAGGAATATTTTAACAAAGCAATCTCTCCTTGTTGCCAAATCCTGTCCACTTCTCTCACGGGCAGACTGTGTCCTTTGGATAGTTTTTTCCATACTGGGTCAGATAGCTCCTTTTATATACTTAAGCAGGTAAGACTCCTCTTTTGTTCACAGGAACATGCACACTGGAGATGACTCAGTGACACTTTGTGTGAGCCTGGTCACTTCATTGAGGTATGGATACTACATGTAACACAGTCAGTTATTTTTAAACTGTATGGCTATCTCTGCAGATAATTAAACTCTTAGATACAGAGGATGGTTTTATCTTTGCCTACAAGTATCGGAGTGACCTTGCCATGGCTCCTTTAGAAATGGCAGCAACAGTACTCCTTGGTCCCACTTAGACTCATAAAATATTTCCATTTTGCACTGCAGAAGGACTTGCAACTTTGACTCTGTAACGTGGCTTCATAGTGAATGCCGTGGTCATTTCTCAAGGTTACTTGATGTTATGGGTAATATTCTTTTTATTTTTAGTGGATGCTTTACAGAAATATTTAAATGTGTTTCAGAAAGCGAAACATGTCAGCACATGTCAAAACACTTAAATTCTAATGAAAGTCTATGACCTTTGCACAAACATGATGTCAATATCAAAAGACCTCGTGCTATAATTAATGTCCTCCATGAATTCAGTCTGTTTGAAATGACTTTTACCACGCTCTTAAACAAGTTAACTACTGCACATACGTCCTAACTGAAATACGCTTAGCATTAATTTTTATGGAATTAAAAAATTTTAATGGTAAAGATTATTTGATCTTTCTCAAAATGGGAAGACTTTTGCCTCTAAAGAGTCTAACAAAGAAAAATGTATCTCTGTTAATAGAGAATGATATACAATTTGCATACACATGGTAAGAAAAATTGCTATTGTGAAACAATAAATAAAGTTCAGAAAAGGAAGCTGCATCGTAAACCTGAATATTTGGTACATAGTCGGGACTCGGAGTTTCCCAGGCGGTTATAGTGGTAAAGAACCTTCCTGGCAATGCAGGAGATGCAAGAGACTCAGGTTCAATCCCTGGGTCAGAAAGATCCCCTGGAGTAGAGCAGGGCAACCCACTCCAATATTCTTGCCTGGAGAATCCCATGGACAGAGGAGCTTGGCGGGCTACAGTCCATAGGGTCACAAAGCATCAGAGTCAGGCATGACTGGAGTGACTTAGCATACACACACACACAGACAGAAGGACTGTAAGTAATGTGAAATGATATGTTTAAACTTGTTGTGTAATATTTTTACTACCAAAGAATTTACATCACTTTTGACTTGAGATTACTTTGTATTTTTTAACTTTTTGCTTTATATTGGAGTATAGCTGATTAACAATGTTGTCATAATTTTAGGTGGAGAGTGAAGGGATTCAGTCATACATGTACATGTATCCATCCTCCCCCAAACTGCTTGAGATTATTTTTTAGACGTTTCTCCTTCAATTTCAAATAAACAAATGGTTACTGAGCAACGGCTAGGCAATCAAACACCATGACCTGATAGTCAGGAGCACTAGGCTAGGTGGCATGGTAAATTCCTAAGAAATTAAGGTTGCAAAGAATTTATACTTATTTCATGATATAGAAGCTTCCTGGTTTATTGATTTATAAATGTACAAATTTGCTTTGCTTTGGTTTGGTTTTATAGGCTGTACTTTACTTATGTTTGTCAATTTCTATTTTATTTATTCTTAAAGTTACTGAAAACAAGTTAACTTAACTTGCACATACGTCCTAACTGAAATACGCTTAGCATTAATTTTTATGGAATTAAAAAATTTTAATGGTAAAGATTATTTGATCTTTCTCAAAATGGGAAGACTTTTGCCTCTAAAGAGTCTAACAAAGAAAAATTTATCTCTGTTAATAGAGAATGATATACAATTTGTATTCACATGCTATTGTGAAACAATAAATAAAGTTCAGAAAAGGAAGCTGCATCATAAACCTGAATATTTGGTACATAGTCGGGACTCGGAGTTTCCCAGGTGGTTATAGTGGTCAAGAACCTTCCTGGCAATGCAGAAGATGCAAGAGACTCAGGTTCAATCCCTGGGTCAGAAAGATCCCCTGGAGTAGAGCAGGGCAACCCACTCCAGTATTCTTGCCTGGAGAATCCCATGGACAGAGGAGCTTGGTGGGCTACAGTCCATAGGGTCACAAAGTATCAGAGTTAGGCATGACTGGAGTGACTTAGCATACACACACACACAGACAGAAGGACTGTAAGTAATGTGAAATGATATGTTTAAACTTGTTGTGTAATATTTTTACTACCAAAGAATTTACATCACTTTTGACTTGAGATTACTTTGTATTTTTTAACTTTTTGCTTTATATTGGAGTATAGCTGATTAACAATGTTGTCATAATTTTAGGTGGAGAGTGAAGGGATTCAGTCATACATGTACATGTATCCATCCTCCCCCAAACTGCTTGAGATTATTTTTTAGACGTTTCTCCTTCAATTTCAAATAAACAAATGGTTACTGAGCAACGGCTAGGCAATCAAACACCATGACCTGATAGTCAGGAGCACTAGGCTAGGTGGCATGGTAAATTCCTAAGAAATTAAGGTTGCAAAGAATTTATACTTATTTCATGATATAGAAGCTTCCTGGTTTATTGATTTATAAATGTACAAATTTGCTTTGCTTTGGTTTGGTTTTATAGGCTGTACTTTACTTATGTTTGTCAATTTCTATTTTATTTATTCTTAAAGTTACTGAAAACAATAATAACAACATCTGGACTTATAGTCTCCTGCAACTTTCTTGAAAATAATTTGTCAACTAAATTGTTGGTCCTTTAAATAGTTTTTAATAGGGCTTCCAATAAGACTACTGAGTTAACTGTTTCAACCTGTTATACAGTCAGTGAACATGTATCTCTGTCGTGCTCAGTGCTGGGAACACAGCGTGAATGAAAACAAATGAGGTGCCATCTTTCATCTGTGTGACTCCTTGAAGACTTGAACCACATTTTTCTTTGTCTGATAAATCCCTTTTATTTTATTTTTTATGGAGTTTTGTTGTTTAACTATATTTTATATTAATATGTGGAATTACCTTTTTGTCTCGGTCCTAGCACAAAGGCTGCTTTTGCAAGTTTAAAGGCATCTACATTTTGCCTGGCAGTTTTCCACCCCACTCGCTGGTTATGTTCTCCTGTGACAGAGGGACTCATGCATATTCGACTGGCAGAGCACCTGAAAAACACAGTGTTTTCTGAAGACATTTAGCTGATCTGGCATACAAATGAGGAAGATTTTTCTTCTGCAGAAATAAGACTCTACTGCATGAATAAATTATATAATTATAATCAGGAATACATTGTTTTGCATATTGAAAAGCTATTGAATAAAACAAACTTGAGAGCTTTCAAAATGTATATCAGCCAGTGAAAGAAGAGTTAAGTATTTAAATCACATTATTTGAGAAGGCTGATGAATTGAAGAATTTAAAAAAAAAAAAAAAAAGAAAAGAAAAATCTCTCTCTAAAAAAAATTAGATTCACTTAGAATATCTGTGGCAGGAAACTTATTCACAACTTAATGAGACTCTGTGTTGTTATTTTCGGTTTAAAACATGAAGTACAACTGCTAATATTTTGATACTTTAGAAACCTCTCCTTTCCTACCTTTATGCTCTTCTACTGGTTCAGTACTTGCTAGTCATATCATTTATCAGATATAAGTGCAACAGGATTATGTGTGTGGTGGGGAGGGGGAACAATGAATAAAAAAGAGTGGGAGGGAAAAAGGGAGAAAAACAAAAGGGAGAGATAACTTGCTGTTGCTTTTTAGCATAAGATTCTATGATACATTTTATACAATGGCTATGTCCTGATTTTTAAAAGCCACTCCTCCCCGCAAAAAAAGGAAATCCACCAGAAGCTACTGATAATACCCTCCCTGGAAATAGTTTTAAAGACTTCTGTTATGAGTTGAATTATGTTTCTCAAATATTCCCATTACTTGGAAGCAAGGGCACTGCAGATGTAATTAGTTAAGCTGACATCACACTGGGGTAAGGCTAGTCCTTTCTTATAAAAAGGGAAATCTGGTAGACTGGGGCTGCAGCAGAACTGGACTGGGGTATTCAGAATGGCTTCACTCAAATACCTGATCTTTCCACACAATAGTTCCAAAACAGCAGTGAGACTTCTTCCATGGTGGCATAGGGCTCTAAGACCAAGTGTTTCCAGAGCTAAGAAGTGAACACTGCCACTTTCTTAGGCCTGGGCTGAAAAAAACTGCAAACATCATCCTATCCGCAATGTTTTATCAGAGAAGGCACAGAGCTCGCTCACATTTCAAGGGAGGTAACACAGACCCATGTCTTACCCTAGAGTGTCGAAGAATGTGCCGCCTTTCTTAGTCTGCCATAGGCCTCTTATCAAAAACCACCTCCAGGGCTTCCCTGGTGGTCCAGTGGGTAAGGACACTGCCTTGCAGTACAAGGGGTGCAGGTTTGATCCTTGGCCTGGGAGGATCCCATGTGCCGCAGAGCGGCTGAGCCAATGTGTCCAACTTCCGGGTCGGATGGGTAGTTTGAAAAACTAACACATTAATTACAATTAATAGATCATTTTGGTTTTTCCAAATATTTTTTTCTGGCAAGGTTTTGTGAATTCAGTGGCTAAGCATATCTTCCAATCAGTTCTTACCTTGTCCCCTTGAATCAGCATTTACATGTCTCATTATATCTTATGTGTATATTTATTTCTTTATAAGTGAATTAATATCCCCTCAAAAATTATAATACCCTTAAGCACCTTGTTTTCTACATCTTGTGTAATTTCTCTCAGAGGATAAAATGGAAGGTGGTGGGTAAAGAGGTTTAGATGCAGAAAGATCGCAGGACCACGCAAAGACGAAGACAAGGACTGGGAGGATGCAAGTCAAGTAATGCCAAAGATTTCTAGGAGAGCATCAGCTAGGTAAGAGACAGAACAGATTCTTACAGCCCTCAGAAGGAACCAACCCTGCCAACACCTTTCCCTTGGTCGCATGACTTTGAGGACTGCTAGACAATGTATTTCTATTATTTAAAATTCCTAGTGTATGATATTCTGTTATAGCACCCCTAGCAAATGAATACACTTTCTTTGAGGTCATTGACTGGAAACAATAGTATCTCTCTTGTCAAAACAAGCTACTACCACCCTCTCACTCCCACTGAAGGCACACAATGGTACAACCTTGAGCTCTGCCTTGGCTGAAAGGTTAAAAATCACTTAACGTTAAAACAAACGCTGTACCTTATCTGAGGACTACACTAAGCAGAAGCAGCATTAGATCACAAGTGGTCCTCACAGAGCTTTCCTATTGTATGTCATGAGCAGTGGAGAGGCCAAGGAGCCTCTGACTGATATATTACGTTAATATAAGAGAGATTAATACGTTCAAGGGCAGGGATAAAGCCTTCTCTTCATTGCCATTCCCCATAGATTTCAGCTCAGTCCTGAGAACTATTACATATTATATAATCTACAATATAATACACTACAAGTACCTCTGATAGTTAATTTTTGTTTTAAAATATTTTGAATAAAAATATATGTAAAATAACTTCTTTTTTTTTTTTTTACTATTTGTAACAATCAATAACTTAAAAGCAGGGTGGCCTCAAAGACAAATTAGTCTCTGTCTCCATCTAGTGGACAAAGATGTTTATAACCAGTATTGAGCGTAATCCTTCCAAGAGTTAAAACTTTTCTTAGGAAATGGGTTTCCCTTGTGGTTCAGTGGATAAAGACTCTTCCTGTAATACAGGAGCTCAGGTTCAATTCCTGGGTTGAGAAGATTCTCTGGAGGAGGGAAAGGCTACCCCCTCCCTTATTCTTACCTGGAATTCCATGGTTCGTCCATGGGCTGTGAAGAGTCAGACATGACTGAGAGGCTTTCATTTACTTACAGAAAAAGAAGAGTGTAGATCTCACATACAGAGCTGCTCCCTCTTTGGACACTAGGTAGGCCAGTGGAGCCTTTCTTGGCTTGTTATCTTGTGCTGATCTACAGGAGCATGACCTCTGTGATGAGCTACTTATTTATCAAATCTCTATTCAACCACTTCTATTTCCCAGGCACTGTAATGCTAACCAAAAGTGTTATAGGACACTTAATCCATAAAATATGCAATTGTGATATAAGGGAGTCATAGTTAAGTGATTTTAAATGGATTTGTTCTGCCCTTGCTATGCTACCAGAAATTTAAAAAAAAAAAAAAAAACCCTCACCCATTTCTGTTGCTCTGTCCTCCACAGCCCTCCCTGTGTGTGTCTGGATTCATTCTTGCTTGCTTTCATCTCCCTGGACTTCTAATCCCTTGGCTTTGGCGCCAGGCTTCCGTATCAGGCTGAAACCACCTTTTGTTGTGATGATTCCTTTGACCACACTTCTCTGTCTTTGCTCCCAGAAATTCTTCTTAAACATGATTTTTCTAAAACTCTACTTATACACCAGCCTTAGAGAATCCCAAAACCCAAAAATTCTACTGGGAAGCAAAAACGACACTACATACACTCTTCAGGCCTTGAGGTCCCTGTCCACTAGGAATGAGACAGTGTTTCCCTTACCTTCTGTTTAGGAAATGCAGTACAAACAGAGTTCTGTGCACCCAGCTGTCAACAATTCCATCATACTTGCCTAAAGCATCTGCTTTGCTAGTTGGAAATCAAGAGAGGTGCCTGAAAGCTTATCAGGTAAGTGTGCTCCGTGACATCACTACTACTTGGAGAGCCAATCAGCATGGATTTTGGCAGGCAGATTACTTCACAGGACCATCCCATTTTTCCCTGAGGCAGGTATGAGTCTGAATAAAAGGCTCTGTGAATGCTCCTGAGGAAGTATGATGTAGCCAGCCAAGTGACCACAGCCTCTCTTTGGGTTGACCTGTTTCCTACAGTTCATAAGATGAAGTCCTAAACTTCAGTATCTCAGAATGGGACCACATTCGAAGACAGGATACTGTTTTCTTAAATTTTTATTAGAGTATGGTTGTTTTACACTGTTGTGTGTGTCTATGTCAGTCCTAATCTCCCAGTGTATCCCTCTCTCATCGTTCTCCCCTGCTAATCATAAGCTTCTTTTCTGTATCCATGATTCTACTTCTGTTTTGTAAATAAATTCATTTGTACCAGTTTTATTTAGATACTTCATATAAGCTGTATCATATGATATTTGTCAGTATGACAATTTTTAGGTCCATCCATGTTGCTGCAAGTGACATTACTTTGTTCTTTTTAAAAGAGATAATCAAGTTAAAGGGCCTCCATGGTGGCCCAGTGGGTAGAGAGTCCACCTTGCAGTGCAGTGGGCACCGTTTTGATCCCTGACCCAGGAAGATCCCACATGCCGCGGAGTGGCTGGGCCGATGTGTCCAATCGTGAGCCAGTGCTCTGGAGCACATGCGCCCAGAGCCAGTGCTTTGCAACAGAGAGAGGCCACTGCAATGGGAGGCCCACACATGCCAAAGAATAAAAGATGGATGAAAATAAATATAAAAATAAAAGAGCATAATGAGTGAAAAATGTTAAAAAAAAAAAAAAGTACTGAAAAAGAGATAATCAAGTCAAAATGAGTTAATTAGGGCAGACCCTACTCTAACACTACAGGTATCCTTGTAACAAGAGGAAGTTTGAACAGAGAGAGACACCAGAGTGGTGCATTCAGAGAGCTGACCATGCGAATACACACAAAAAAATCAATTGTGCACAAGCCGGGGAGGCCACAGAGCAGCTCTCCTCAGGAGAGCCATCGACCCTAGCAACCCCTTGGTCTTAGACTTCCAGTCTCCAGTACTGTGAGAAAATAAATTCCTGTTGGCTAAGCTTTGATAACTAGTTAAGGCAGCCTACCAAACTAGCACTTTCTCCTACACGATAACCATAATCCTGGTTCAGTTGTCTTTCCCCGCTAGAAACAGTGATCCCATAGAGTCTTCATCTTGAGTAACAAACACACTTTTTAGAAGATAAGGCTGTCATTCCCATAATCTTGACTCTTCTTTGGGGGAGGTAATTATTTCTCAGCCAGACTTACATCCAGTCAGAATGAATGATATTCTTCTTTAGGGGAGATCAGTAAAGTATCAAAGACATTCTCTCAACCCCACATACTCATAAGGACACTTCCCTCAGGATTTATCTATGCACATAGGTCCTCCTGAAGTTACTTTAAGTGATACAACTTTCATGTTGCCCTGAAAAACTTCGAGAATGTGTCCAAATAAGACATTAAGTAATCACCAGCAAAGCGGCATTATGGTATCCACTGACAGTTTATTTTCCTCTTTTCCCAATTTTCTCAAATTGCATTCAACTATAATGTTCTGTAATGTACACTGAAGCAGATGCTCCAATACTGTGGCCACCTGATATGAAGAGACGACTCACTGGAAAAGACTGTGATGCCAAAAATGGGAAACATGTGGCATCACTGAGTCAGTGGACATGAGTTTGAGCAAACTCTGGAAGATGGTGAAGCAAACTAGCGTGCCGCGGAGCGGCTGGACTGATGTGTCCAATCGTGAGCCAGTGCTCTGGAGTGCATGCGCCCAGAGCCAGTTCTTTGCAACAGAGAGAGGTCACTGCAATGGGAGGCCCACACATGCCAAAGAATAAAAGATGGATGAAAATAAATATAAAAATAAAAGAGCATAATGAGTGAAAAATGTTAAAAAAAAAAAAAAGTACTGAAAAAGAGATAATCAAGTCAAAATGAGTTAATTAGGGCAGGCCCTACTCTAACACTACAGGTATCCTTGTAACAAGAGGAAGTTTGAACAGAGACACCAGAGTGGTGCATTCAGAGAGCTGACCATGCGAATACACACAAAAAAATCAATTGTGCACAAGCCGGGGAGGCCACAGAGCAGCTCTCCTCAGGAGAGCCATCGACCCTAGCAACCCCTTGGTCTTAGACTTCCAGTCTCCAGTACTGTGAGAAAATAAATTCCTGTTGGCTAAGCTTTGATAACTAGTTAAGGCAGCCTACCAAACTAGCACTTTCTCCTACACGATAACCATAATCCTGGTTCAGTTGTCTTTCCCCGCTAGAAACAGTGATCCCATAGAGTCTTCATCTTGAGTAACAAACACACTTTTTAGAAGATAAGGCTGTCATTCCCATAATCTTGACTCTTCTTTGGGGGAGGTAATAATTTCTCAGCCAGACTTACATCCAGTCAGAATGAATGATATTCTTCTTTAGGGGAGATCAGTAAAGTATCAAAGACATTCTCTCAACCCCACATATTCATCAGGCCACTTCCCTCAGGATTTATCTATGCACATAGGTCCTCCTGAAATTACTTTAAGTGATACAACTTTCATGTTGCCCTGAAAAACTTCGAGAATGTGTCCAAATAAGACATTAAGTAATCACCAGCAAAGCGGCATTATGGTATCCACTGACAGTTTATTTTCCTCTTTTCCCAATTTTCTCAAATTGCATTCAACTATAATGTTCTGTAATGTACACTGAAGCAGATGCTCCAATACTGTGGCCACCTGATATGAAGAGACGACTCACTGGAAAAGACTGTGATGCTGGGGAAAATAGAAGGCAGAAGGAGAAGGGGATGACAGAGGATGGCAGAGGTTGGATGGCATCACTGAGTCAGTGGACATGAGTTTGAGCAAACTCTGGAAGATGGCGAAGCACAGGGAAGCCTAGCGTGCTTCCATGGGGTCGCAAAGTATCGGTCATGACTGACCCACTGAACTGAACTGAACTGATTATGCTTGAATTCCCCAAATCAAGTTATTCTGCACGGTGAACACCAGATGGCAGCATAACCTGAGTTATAGATCGCAATCTATCGTACCACCTCAGCACGCTCTCCCTTCCCATTCAGTTTCATTGTGAGAGCTTGAATTTCACTCTGATTTCTAATCATTTCTCCCCACTCTCACCAAAGTGATATTTTAAAAATTCAAACCATACTCATAGTGCTTTTCTCCTGGTAGAGAAAATCCTTCTTACCTTCTCCAGGGTATCTTCCCAACTCAGGGATCAAACAATCTCCCACATAGCAGGCGGACTCTTTACTGTCTGAGCCGCCAGGGAAGGCCTTCTTACTGCTAAACTGGCATAAACACCTTGTGTGACGATTCCAGCTTTATCACCTACTACTGTCACTTCCCTTTTTTAATGATCAGATCAAGCCAATCTACTTATCTTTTCCTGAATGTCAAATGGCATTTTATAACTCCAGATTTAAATACATGTTATTATACTTGTTCTGGGTTTGCTTTCACGTACTTACTTAGGTGTCCTTAATAACCTCCCAAATTGGACTCTGCTGTCAAGTCTTACAGAAAGTTCTATGTAACCCATTCTCAGACCCCAGGAAAGGTTACTCATTCAATCCCAGGCTTCACAAATAACTCCATCTCCACACCACATTTTTAGACTAAGATGGTAAAGGGAAGGGTTTATAGTCTATTATCTTCTATTCACTAGAACCTAACAGAGTAATTGAAACTGGTTGGTGTTAATTAAACAGTGTGTCCAAATAAGACATTAAGACCAAAATTTTCCTCAATTTTTTTTTGCATTCAACTATAATGTTCTGTAATGTACACTGGAGCAGATGCTCCAATACTGTGGCCACCTGATATGAAGAGACGACTCACTGGAAAAGACTGTGATGCTGGGGAAAATAGAAGGCAGAAGGAGAAGGGGATGACAGAGGATGGCAGAGGTTGGATGGCATCACTGAGTCAGTGGACATGAGTTTGAGCAAACTCTGGAAGATGGTGAAGCACAGGGAAGCCTAGCGTGCTTCCATGAGGTCGCAAAGTATTGGTCATGACTGACCCACTGAACTGAACTGAACTGATTATGCTTGAATTCCCCAAATCAAGTTATTCTGCATGGTGAACACCAGATGGCAGCATAACCTGAGTTATAGATCGCAATTTATCGTACCACCTCAGCACGCTCTCCCTTCCCATTCAGTTTCATTGTGAGAGCTTGAATTTCACTCTGATTTCTAATCATTTCTCCCCACTCTCACCAAAGTGATATTTAAAAAATTCAAACCATACTCATAGTGCTTTTCTCCTGGTAGAGAAAATCCTTCTTACCTTCTCCAGGGTATCTTCCCAACTCAGGGATCAAACAATCTCCCACATAGCAGGCGGACTCTTTACTGTCTGAGCTGCCAGGGAAGGCCTTCTTACTGCTAAACTGGCATAAACACCTTGTGTGACGATTCCAGCTTTATCACCTACTACTGTCACTTCCCTTTTTTAATGATCAGATCAAGCCAATCTACTTATCTTTTCCTGAATGTCAAATGGCATTTTATAACTCCAGATTTAAATACATGTTATTCTACTTGTTCTGGGTTTGCTTTCACGTACTTATTCAGGTGTCCTTAATAACCTCCCAAATTGAACTCTGCTGTCAAGTCTTACAGAAAGTTCTATGTAATCCATTCTCAGACCCCAGGAAAGGTTACTCATTCAATCCCATGCTTCACAAATAACTCCATCTCTACACCACATTTTTAGACTAAGATGGTAAAGGGAAGGGTTTATAGTCTATTATCTTCTATTCACTAGAACCTAACAGAGTAATTGAAACTGGTTGGTGTTAATTAAACAGTGTGATAAAGATCAGAGTAGAGCAGGAGAAACACAGTGTTTGCTTGCTTACTTGTGTTTTGGGGGAAAGTGGGAATGGGAATGTTTGTAATAACTAGGTTATCTAAGTAAGAGGAGCCCCTCAATCCACCCAAAAGCCTGGGGCAAATTAAGTGCAAATGCTGGTGAGGATACAGAGAAGATGAAATCCTTGTGTGCTGTTGGTGAGAATGTGAAAGCGTGTGGCCATTATGGCAAACATTAAGCAGCCGCCTCAAAAAATTCAAAATAGAACTACCATATGATCTGGCAATTGCACTTCTGGGTGTATATCTAAGCAAACTCAAAGTATTATTTGAAAGAGATACTTGTACAGTCATGTTTAATGTAGCATTATCCACAACAGACAAGAGAAGGAAGCAATCCAAATGTCCATTAACAACTGAGAGGATAAAGGAAATGTGGTGTATGCAAAAATGGAATATACTGCAGCTTTAGAAGAGAAGGAACTCCTGTTACATGCTACACATGAATGAACCTCAAGGATATTATGCTAAATAAGTTAGTCACGAAAGAACAAATGCTACATATGACTTCCATTCAGATGAAGTAGTCAAAATTATAAGAGCTGAAAACAGAAAGTCGATTTCTAAGGATGGAGGGAACAAAGATTATTATATAGTGGCTACAGAGTTCCATTTTTGCGAGATGTAAAGGTTCTAGAGATATGATGTACTATAATGTGAATATGCTTAAAACAACTGAACTGTACACTGAAAACTGAGTAAGATGATAATTTAACCCATTTTGCCAGTTTATATTTTTAGAAGATATATTTATTCAATTCCTTCCATTTATAGACTAGAAAAAAAAATCAGAATGTAGGGATATGGGCAAAAAGAAACAGCAAGAAAAAAAAATCAGTTAAAAGACTTCCTGTCCTCCTAAAGTCAAGAATATGGCAAATGTAAAAGAGACAATCATTGTGAATATGCTGTAAGACTAAAGGAACTTATATGGGGGCTATGCAACAACCTGGAGGGGTAGGATACAGAGGACTGGTAAGGGGGTTCAGGTGGGAGGAGTCAAGGGTATACCTATGACTAATTTGGATTTATGTATAGCTGTAAACAACAAAACTCTGTAAAAGTAAAATAAAAATAACTATATATAGGAATATTATTACCACACTTCTCATTCAAGAGAAAAATACCCATTTGCATCAACATTATAACAAAAATCCATAAGGCAAAAAAATATATATACGGCGAGACATTTCTTTACCAGTGAAATATAAGAAAGTGAATGTAAAAAAAAAAAACTCTTCAAAAATGGCATCCCAAAATACTTAGAAATAAACCTGACCAAGAAGGTGAAAGTCTTATATGCTGAGAGCTATAAAACATTAATAAAAGAAACTGAAGAGGAGTCAAAGAAATGAAAAGATATCTCTTGCTTTTAAATTGGAAAAATTAATATTGTTAAAATGGTCACATAACACAAAGAAATATACAGACTTAACATGATCTCTATCAAATTACCAAGACCTTTTTCACAGAAGTAAAACAAATAATCCTAAAATGTATATGGAACCATAAAGGATTTAATTACCAAGCAATCCTGAGAGAAAAGAACAAAGCAGGAGGTATAACTCTCACAGATTTCAGACAATACTACAAAGTTACAGCAATTTAAACAGTGTGGTACTGGCACAAAGAACAGGATAGAGAGCTCAGAAATAAACCCACACACCTATAGTCAATTAATCTTTGACAAAGGAGACAAGAATATACAATAGAAGAAGGAAATCTCTTCAGAAGGGGTGCTGAGAGAGTTGGACAGCTGCATGTAAATCAATGAAGTTAGAGAATATTCTCACACCATACACAAAAATAAACTAAAAATGGTTTTTTAAAGACTTAAATATAAGACATGACACCATAAAACTTCTAGAAGAAAAAACAGACAAAAGAGTCTCTCATAAATTATACCAATGTTTTCTTTAGGTCAATTTTCCAAATCAATAGAAATAAAAGCAAAAATAGGTGAAGGGGACCTAGTCAAATTCACAAACTTTTGTATAGGAAAGGAAACAAATTGAAAAGACAACTGAGAGGAAATATTTGCAAATGATGTGACCAACAAGGGTTTAATTATCAAAATACACAATTCATACAATTCAACAATGACAAAAAACAAACAGTCCAGTAAAAACAATAGGCAGATGACCTAAATAGACATTTCTCCGAAGACCTACAGATGACCAAGAGGCACATGAAAAGATGCTCAACACTGCTACAGTCCATAGGGTCACAAAGAGTCGGACACGACTGAAGCAATGTTGCATGCATGCAGGCAATGCCATTTCACAGCAACATGGACAGACCTAGAGATGATCACACTGAGTAAGTCAGAAAGACAAATACCACATGATATCACTTACATGTGGAATTTAAAGCACGACACAAGTGAACTTATCTATGAAACAGAAACAGGCTCACAAACCTAGAGAAGAGAGATATGGTTGCCAGTGAGGAGGAAGGTGGGAGAAGGATGGATGGAAAGTTTAGGATAAGACGATACAAAGTATATTGAATGAATAAATAACAAGCTTCTACTCTATAGCACAGAGAACTATATTTAATATCATGTGATAAATCACAATGGAAAAGAATGTGAAAATGAATGTGTATGTATATATCTGAATCACTTTGTTGTACAGAAAAAAATGAATACAACATTATAAATCAACTATATCTAAAAAAACCTAATTAGTCAAATTAATTCTTTGACAAAGAACAGGATAGAGAGCTCAGAAATAAACCCACACACCTATAGTCAATTAATCTTTGACAAAGGAGACAAGAATATACAATAGAAAAAAGGAAATCTCTTCAGAAGGGGTGCTGAGAGAGTTGGACAGCTGCATGTAAATCAATGAAGTTAGAGAATATTCTCACACCATACACAAAAATAAACTAAAAATGGTTTTTTAAAGACTTAAATATAAGACATGACACCATAAAACTTCTAGAAGAAAAAACAGACAAAAGAGTCTCTCATAAATTATACCAATGTTTTCTTTAGGTCAATTTTCCAAATCAATAGAAATAAAAGCAAAAATAGGTGAAGGGGACCTAGTCAAATTCACAAACTTTTGTATAGGAAAGGAAACAAATTGAAAAGACAACTGAGAGGAAATATTTGCAAATGATGTGACCAACAAGGGTTTAATTATCAAAATACACAATTCATACAATTCAACAATGACAAAAAACAAACAGTCCAGTAAAAACAATAGGCAGATGACCTAAATAGACATTTCTCCGAAGACCTACAGATGACCAAGAGGCACATGAAAAGATGCTCAACACTGCTACAGTCCATAGGGTCACAAAGAGTCGGACACGACTGAAGCAATGTTGCATGCATGCAGGCAATGCCATTTCACAGCAACATGGACAGACCTAGAGATGATCACACTGAGTAAGTCAGAAAGACAAATACCACACGATATCACTTACATGTGGAATTTAAAGCACGACACAAGTGAACTTGTCTATGAAACAGAAACAGGCTCACAAACCTAGAGAAGAGAGATATGGTTGCCAGTGAGGAGGAAGGTGGGAGAAGGATGGATGGAAAGTTTAGGATAAGACGATACAAAGTATATTGAATGAATAAATAACAAGCTTCTACTCTATAGCACAGAGAACTATATTTAATATCATGTGATAAATCACAATGGAAAAGAATGTGAAAATGAATGTGTATGTATATATCTGAATCACTTTGTTGTACAGAAAAAAATGAATACAACATTATAAATCAACTATATCTAAATAAAATAATTTTTTTAATTAAGAAAAGAACCAGACAAGAACATTCACTGTAACCACTTCTGTAAAACATTGTATTGGGTGTCCCAGGTAGTACTATAAAGTAAGAGAAATAAAAGTCATTACAACTGGAAAGAAGAAAACTGTCTTTTTCATGGATTCTGTATGTAAATAACTGTAAAATCCTTAAAAGTTCACAGAATAACAAATACAATTAATAAGAGAACTAGCCAAACTATCAGGTTGTAGCAGATCACACAAACTAATTGCATTTCTATTTTTTTTTAATTATTTATTTATCTGCTCTGGATCTTAGTTGCGATGTGGAATCGTAAGCTGTGGCATACAGGATTTTTAGTTGTGACATATGGGGATCATCAGTTGTAGCGTGTGAACTCTTAGTTACAGCATGTGGGATCTGGTTCCCTGACTAGGAATCGAACCTGTGTCCCTTGCACTGAAAGCATGGAATCTCAGCCAGTGAACCACCAGGGAAGTCCCATAAACCAATTGTACTTCTATTCACCAACAAAGAAATAATTGGAAAATATATTTTAAAATGTCATTTGTAATATATTAAAAATATAAAATAGCCGAAAGAAAACTAACAGAAGATGTGGAAGACTTTTATAGTGAAAGTTACAAAGGACTGTAGAGAGGAACGAAGGAAAACCTATTACAGAGATATCTTATTATGAATTAGAAGACTCAGTGCTATTTATACATTGATTCTTTCCAAGTCAGTTTACAAATTAGTGTTATTCCATTCAAAATCCAGGCAAAAATTTTGGAGAAACTGACAAGAGGATTATAAACTGATATGGAAATGTAAAGGACCTGGAAGAGCCAAAACAATTTTGAAAAATATGAATCAAGTTGGAGAACTTACATTACCTCATTATTGAACTTATTATAAACCTATAATAATCAAGTCTTTGCAGTACTGATATAAAGACAATAAATCAATGAACAGAACAAAGATAAACAGAAAGGAACCTGGATCAACTGATCTTTAACAAAGATGCCAAGATAATTCAGTGGGGAAAGGATAGTTTTTTCAACAAATAATGCTGGAGCAAGTATACATTCAGACCTCATGCCATACAATACAATCATTTTGAGGTTGATAATAGACCTAAATGTAAACACTAAATCTATAAAAATTCTTGTGGGGCACACAGAATACCATTTTTATCCTGGGGAATAAAAACTTTTTAGATAGGATATGAAAACATCAACAACCATAAAAGAAAATTTCAAATGTCATGATTTTCAAAATTAAAATCTTCAGGTCTTCTTTCATTATGTTTTATGTTAGCTGAAGTTTTCATGGATGTCCATTTTTATGCTTTGGAAGTAGCCTTTTTGGTTGTTGTTATTGTTGTAAATGTTGTTACATACTATTTTTTCCAGGTTTTTTACAAGTAAAACTGACTAGTATATATATTTATGATGCACAATGTGATATTTTGAAATGTGTATAGATTGTGAAATGTTATCAAAATCAAGTTAATTAAGGTATCTGTCACCATAGTTATTTTTGTGTGTATATGGAGTGAACTTTTAAGATCTACTCAAAAAATTTCAAGTGTAGAATATAGTATCATTAACTACATTCACCATGCTGTACATTAGATCTCCAGAACTTATTCATCTTGCATAACTAAAACTTTGTACCATTTAGCCAACATCTCCTCATTTTCTCATATTTTATCATAAATAGGATTTGAAGTTCATAAAAATGTTTTATTTACACTTATAGACATGATCATAAGAATTTTTTCCTCTATTCTGTTAAAGTGATAAAATAAATTGGTTCATATTCAGATACTAAACTGACCTTTCTTTTTTTGTATGTTTCTACTTGTTCATGATATAATACCCCTTTGATTATATATATTGGATATTGCCTACTAATATTTTATTAATAGTTACTGAGTCTATGTCTACTCATAATATTGGCCTGTAATTTTCTTTTATCATTATATACTCAACAGGTTTTGCTAGTAGCAGGGTACTTGGGCCTCATTTAAAAAGGTTCATAGGTGTTCTTTCCTGATATCTGGATATCCTCTTTTCTGAAATCGTATAAGTGATTCCGAAAGATTAATATTATTTGCTATTTAAATGGACAAAATTCACTAGCAAAGCTATCCAGGTTGCAGTAAGATATTAAACACTTTCATCCCTGGAGTGTTTAATTTGCATTTTCACTTTTTTTCTTAATGAGTTAGGTAGAGATATATCAACTTCATTAACCTTTTCAACTAGCCGACTTCTAGCTTTGTTCATTTCTCTATTTTTGTATGTGTCACTTTCTAATTTATTTATTTCTGCTCTTCATTATTTACTTCTACTTACTCTGAGTTACTCTGGTCTTCTTTTTCCAGCCTTAGTTGAAATCCTTGGTAACTAACTGAAAATTTTTCTACTTTCTTACTATAATCATTTAACATTAACCCTTTCCGTCTAAACACAGATTTAGCGGCATTCCACAAAATTTGACATATTCTATTTCCATGATGATTCAACTCAAAATATGGTTCATCTTCTTTATGACTTGTTTGGCACATTATTTAAAAGTACACTGCTTAATTTACAAGTATGTTGGAATTTTCTAGCTAAAACTGACTAGTATATATATTTATGATGCACAATGTGATATTTTGAAATGTGTATAGATTGTGAAATGTTATCAAAATCAAGTTAATTAAGGTATCTGTCACCATAGTTATTTTTGTGTGTATATGGAGTGAACTTTTAAGATCTACTCAAAAAATTTCAAGTGTAGAATATAGTATCATTAACTACATTCACCATGCTGTACATTAGATCTCCAGAACTTATTCATCTTGCATAACTAAAACTTTGTACCATTTAGCCAACATCTCCTCATTTTCTCATATTTTATCATAAATAGGATTTGAAGTTCATAAAATGTTTTATTTACACTTATAGACATGATCATAAGAATTTTTCCTCTATTCTGTTAAAGTGATAAAATAAATTGGTTCATATTCAGATACTAAACTGACCTTTCTTTTTTTGTATGTTTCTACTTGTTCATGATATAATACCCCTTTGATTATATATATTGGATATTGCCTACTAATATTTTATTAATAGTTACTGAGTCTATGTCTACTCATAATATTGGCCTGTAATTTTCTTTTATCATTATATACTCAACAGGTTTTGCTAGTAGCAGGGTACTTGGGCCTCATTTAAAAAGGTTCATAGGTGTTCTTTCCTGATATCTGGATATCCTCTTTTCTGAAATCGTATAAGTGATTCCGAAAGATTAATATTATTTGCTATTTAAATGGACAAAATTCACTAGCAAAGCTATCCAGGTTGCAGTAAGATATTAAACACTTTCATCCCTGGAGTGTTTAATTTGCATTTTCACTTTTTTTCTTAATGAGTTAGGTAGAGATATATCAACTTCATTAACCTTTTCAACTAGCCGACTTCTAGCTTTGTTCATTTCTCTATTTTTGTATGTGTCACTTTCTAATTTATTTATTTCTGCTCTTCATTATTTACTTCTACTTACTCTGAGTTACTCTGGTCTTCTTTTTCCAGCCTTAGTTGAAATCCTTGGTAACTAACTGAAAATTTTTCTACTTTCTTACTATAATCATTTAACATTAACCCTTTCCGTCTAAACACAGATTTAGCGGCATTCCACAAAATTTGACATATTCTATTTCCATGATGATTCAACTCAAAATATGGTTCATCTTCTTTATGATTTGTTTGGCACATTATTTAAAAGTACACTGCTTAATTTACAAGTATGTTGGAGTTTTCTAGCTATCATTTTCATATTGCCTTAAAATTTTATTCTCTTGTGGTCAGAAAATATTTTCTATATATTTTCAGTGTTTTGAAATTTATTGAGAGTTGTTATATGAACAAGTATGTATCCATTCTGTATAATCGCCTGCAATGCAGGAGACCTGGGTTCAGTCCCTGGGTTGGGAAGATTCCCTGGAAAAGGGATAGGCTACCCACTCCAGTATTCTTGCCTGGAGAATTCCACAGATTGGCCATGAGTCACAAAGAGTTGGACACGACTGAGCTATTTGACTCTGATGTATCTATTCCTGGTGAATATTCCAAACTCACTTGAAAAAACTGTATATTCTGTAAAAGTTGATTAGTGTTTTATAAATTTCAGTGAGCCAATTTGTTTGATAGTATTTTTCATTTTCCTAAATCCATACTGAATTCTTATTTACTTACTCTACCAATTGTTGAAGGTGCTTGTTAAAATTTTCCCTATATATAGATTTATCAATATTCCCTTTAGTTGTGTTGATTTTTGTTTCATAGATTTGAAGCTATGCTATTAGCTACATATAAATTTAGCTTTTATTTTAATGTTTTCCTTATGCCTTGATTATCTTATCATTTATGTCTGTCAATATTCTATTTCTTGAAGTAAATTTGCCTGCCATTCCAGCTCTTATGTAGTCTTTGATTATTGCATCTTCATGTTTTTACTATCAGCCTCTCTGTATCTTTTTACAAAGTGTATATTTAAAAAAAGCAAAGTTGTGTCTTCCTTTTATTATACCCAGTCTGAAAATCTCTGTCTTTCAGCTGGAGTTTTTAGTATTTAAAATTTAACATAATGACTAATATGTTTTTGGTTTAAATCTGTTATTACTATTTGTCCCTTCCATTTTCTTACTTGATTTCCTGTATTTCTGTACTTTTGGATTTATAAAGTTTATTCCATTGTATCCCCCTAAACTTGCTTTTAAGCTAAATTTATTATTAGTATTTATACTGGTTTTTTTTGGTTACAGTACAGTTTTTCAGTTTCTTTCAGTCCATATTGAATTAATATTAAAACACTTAATGTAAAGTGTAAAAACCTTATGGAAATTTTACGTTGCCCAAAGATGAAGGAGTTAAAGCAACTTGCCTGGATCCATTTACTTCCTTTACCACAGAGAATCTCTTTGGGGAAAGAAAAAAAAAAGACAGGTTACCCAGAATAGGCCCCTTATCAACTAGATTTTTGAACAGACACTAATGATGCTTGATGGAATGATCTTACCCTATCTACTCAATGCCCTTTCCAGTGGGTTCCTGGATAAAGAATTACTTATAGTAAATAAACGCTTTGGTGGCTATAGATTTGTCTATAATACATGAATATTCCATGTGCTTTACAATGGTATACTCACCAAGAGCCAGACATCCTGGCATATGAAGTCAAGTGGGCCTTAGGAAGCATCACTATGAACAAAGCTAGTGGAGGTAATGGAATTCCAGCTGAGCTATTTCAGCTCCTAAAAGATAATGCTGTTAAAGTGCTACAGTCAGTATGCCAGCAAATTTGAAAACTTGGCAGTGGCCACAGGACTGGAAAAGGTTAGTTTTCATTCCAATCCCAAAGAAAGGCAATGCCAAAGAATGTTCTAACTACTGTACAATTGCACTCATTTCACATGCTAGCTTGTGCAAAATTCTCAGACTAGGCTTCAATAGGATGTGAACTGAGAACTTCCAGATGTACAAGGTGGATTTAGAAAAGACAGATAAATCAGAGATCATAGAAAAAGCAAGAGTTCCAGAAAAAACATCTACTTCTGCTTCACTGACTACACTAAAGCCTTTAACTATGTGGATCACAACAAACTGTGGAATATTCTTAAAGAGATAGGAATACCAGACCACTTTACCTGCCACCTGAGAAACCTGTATGAAACTCAAGAAGCAACAGTTAGAAGCATACATGGAACAATGGACTGATTCAAAATTGGGAAAGGAATACATCAAGGTTGTATGTTGTCACCCTGCTTATTTAACTTATGTGCTGACTACATCATGTGAAATGCTGGGCTGGATGCAGCACAAGCTGGAATCAAGATTGCTGGGACAGAGCTTCCCTGGTGGTCCAGTGGGTGAAGAGTCTGCCTTGTAGTGCAAGAGGCACCAGTTCAAGCCCTGGCCTAGGAAGATCCCACGTGCCAAGGAGCAGCTGGACCGGTGTGTCTAACCACCAGTCAGCACTCTGGGGCACATGCAGCCAGAGCCAGTGCTCTGCAATGAGAGAGGCCACTGCAATGGGAGGCCCACACATGCCAAAGAAAAAAGATGGTGAAAAATGAGTGATGACTTAGAGGCAAAGAAGAAAAAGAAAAAATAATTAAAAAGAAAAAAAGATTGCTTGGAGAAATAACAATAACCTCAGGTATGCAGATGACACCACCCTTATGGCAGGAAGCAAAGAGTAACTAAAGAGCTTCTTGATAATGGTGAAAAAGGAGAGTGAAAAAGCTGGCTTAAGATAACATTAAAAAAACCTCAGATCATAGCATCCAGTCCCATCACTTCATGGCAAATGGGCAAATAATGGAAACAGTGACAGACTTTATTTTCTTGGGCTCCAAAAGTCACTGTGGATAGTGACTACAGCCATGAAATTAAAGCACGTTCTTTCCTTGGAAGAAAAGCTATGACAAACCTAAGTGGCATACCAAAAAGCAGAGACATCACTTTGCCCACAAAAGTCTGTATAATCAAAGCTGTGGTGTTTCCAGTAGTCATATATGGATGTGAGAGTTGGACCATAAAGAAGGCTGAGTGTCAAAGAATTGATGCTTTCTAACCATTGGAGTTAGTCCTTATATGGAAAAGACAGATAAATCAGAGATCATAGAAAAAGCAAGAGTTCCAGAAAAAACATCTACTTCTGCTTCACTGACTACACTAAAGCCTTTAACTATGTGGATCACAACAAACTGTGGAATATTCTTAAAGAGATAGGAATACCAGACCACTTTACCTGCCACCTGAGAAACCTGTATGAAACTCAAGAAGCAACAGTTAGAAGCATACATGGAACAATGGACTGATTCAAAATTGGGAAAGGAATACATCAAGGTTGTATGTTGTCACCCTGCTTATTTAACTTATGTGCTGACTACATCATGTGAAATGCTGGGCTGGATGCAGCACAAGCTGGAATCAAGATTGCTGGGACAGAGCTTCCCTGGTGGTCCAGTGGGTGAAGAGTCTGCCTTGTAGTGCAAGAGGCACCAGTTCAAGCCCTGGCCTAGGAAGATCCCACGTGCCAAGGAGCAGCTGGACCGGTGTGTCTAACCACCAGTCAGCACTCTGGGGCACATGCAGCCAGAGCCAGTGCTCTGCAATGAGAGAGGCCACTGCAATGGGAGGCCCACACATGCCAAAGAAAAAAGATGGTGAAAAATGAGTGATGACTTAGAGGCAAAGAAGAAAAAGAAAAAATAATTAAAAAGAAAAAAAGATTGCTTGGAGAAATAACAATAACCTCAGGTATGCAGATGACACCACCCTTATGGCAGGAAGCAAAGAGTAACTAAAGAGCTTCTTGATAATGGTGAAAAAGGAGAGTGAAAAAGCTGGCTTAAGATAACATTAAAAAAACCTCAGATCATAGCATCCAGTCCCATCACTTCATGGCAAATGGGCAAATAATGGAAACAGTGACAGACTTTATTTTCTTGGGCTCCAAAAGTCACTGTGGATAGTGACTACAGCCATGAAATTAAAGCACGTTCTTTCCTTGGAAGAAAAGCTATGACAAACCTAAGTGGCATACCAAAAAGCAGAGACATCACTTTGCCCACAAAAGTCTGTATAATCAAAGCTGTGGTGTTTCCAGTAGTCATATATGGATGTGAGAGTTGGACCATAAAGAAGGCTGAGTGTCAAAGAATTGATGCTTTCTAACCATGGTGTTGGAGAAGACTCTTGAGAGTCCCTTGGACTGTGAGGAGATCAAATCCTAAAGGAAAGCAATCCTGAATATTCATTGGAAGGGCTGTTGCTGAAGTTGAAGCTCCAATACTTTGGTCACCTGATGCAGAGAGACGACTCATTGGAAAACACCATGATGCTGGGAGAAACAGAAAGCAGAAGGAGAAGGGGACATCAGAGAATGAGATGGTTGGACATGAGATGGTGAAGTATGGAGAAGCCTATTCTGCTGTAGTTGATGGGATCCCAAAGAGTCGGACACAACTGAGCAACTAAACTGAACTGAACACAATTCTGGGGTATAAAACAAGATGTTTCTTAAATGCTCTGTGTAAAACAGCTGCAAGTATAACTTAAGACCACATCCAGTATTTGGGCCAATATGCCTGTCTCGTACATGGAAAAACAACATGGGTTTCAATGGAAATCTAGATGTATTTACCAAAGTCCTTCTTTTTGATGGGACTTGAATTCCAAACTCTGTCTCCCCAGTTTTGAGCTTCTAATTAAATCTCTGTTCAACTTTTTAGACTTCTAATTGTCACTTTCCTTTGGATTCTAAGAAGTTTCACTCTCTTCAAGCCCATCAATCATGAATTTGATGAGAAATTTTACATAGAGTTTGGTTTCCCCCTTTACAGCTTTCTCTTTTCTGGGATTTATCCCTAAACTTTCAACTGTTCTGGCAGCCCCAATGCTAATCTGATTTCTTAGATCAAGACTGCTACTTTCTGCATAAGTACCATCTGCTACATGAACTGGGGAGTATCCTATTGATATTACTCAGTTCACTCAATATCTTTTAAGAGTTGAATTCCTTTCTGTCCTGCCTGGTTTTGATTACTTTCTAGTGTCATAAAATAGTTGTTTTTATACACAATTTGGAGTTTATAATTGTTAGTATGAGGAGCATTAGTCTGATCTAATCTCCTCTGCCACAAGGTCATTTCTAGAAGCTGGAAATCACTTTGCCCACAAAAGTCTGTATAATCAAAGCTGTGGTGTTTCCAGTAGTCATATATGGATGTGAGAGTTGGACCATAAAGAAGGCTGAGTGTCAAAGAATTGATGCTTTCTAACCATGGTGTTGGAGAAGACTCTTGAGAGTCCCTTGGACTGTGAGGAGATCAAATCCTAAAGGAAAGCAATCCTGAATATTCATTGGAAGGGCTGTTGCTGAAGTTGAAGCTCCAATACTTTGGTCACCTGATGCAGAGAGACGACTCATTGGAAAACACCATGATGCTGGGAGAAACAGAAAGCAGAAGGAGAAGGGGACATCAGAGAATGAGATGGTTGGACATGAGATGGTGAAGTATGGAGAAGCCTATTCTGCTGTAGTTGATGGGATCCCAAAGAGTCGGACACAACTGAGCAACTAAACTGAACTGAACACAATTCTGGGGTATAAAACAAGATGTTTCTTAAATGCTCTGTGTAAAACAGCTGCAAGTATAACTTAAGACCACATCCAGTATTTGGGCCAATATGCCTGTCTCGTACATGGAAAAACAACATGGGTTTCAATGGAAATCTAGATGTATTTACCAAAGTCCTTCTTTTTGATGGGACTTGAATTCCAAACTCTGTCTCCCCAGTTTTGAGCTTCTAATTAAATCTCTGTTCAACTTTTTAGACTTCTAATTGTCACTTTCCTTTGGATTCTAAGAAGTTTCACTCTCTTCAAGCCCATCAATCAAGAATTTGATGAGAAATTTTACATAGAGTTTGGTTTCCCCCTTTACAGCTTTCTCTTTTCTGGGATTTATCCCTAAACTTTCAACTGTTCTGGCAGCCCCAATGCTAATCTGATTTCTTAGATCAAGACTGCTACTTTCTGCATAAGTACCATCTGCTACATGAACTGGGGAGTATCCTATTGATATTACTCAGTTCACTCAATATCTTTTAAGAGTTGAATTCCTTTCTGTCCTGCCTGGTTTTGATTACTTTCTAGTGTCATAAAATAGTTGTTTTTATACACAATTTGGAGTTTATAATTGTTAGTATGAGGAGCATTAGTCTGATCTAATCTCCTCTGCCACAAGGTCATTTCTAGAAGCTGGAAATCTAAGATACACTTTTCAGGAAGATCTGACTGACTTCCTTTTAAGCAGGGAATGAGATAAGGGTGGAGGGGTGGATAAATCAAAGATTACTTCTAGATTTTTAACTTAAGTATGTGAGTAAATGTTACTGCTATTATTGCAGACAGGAATAAATTCAGACTCATAAACATGAGGAAACTTGTCAGAAGGCTGACTATTTCTTTTTCAAACAGAAAATATCATAGATGTTTTAAATTTCTCTTCTTTTTGGTGTGCTTTAAGGTAATTCCTAAGCAGAAGTGCAGTTTGGTGCCTTATACATAGAAGGGAGTCAGGTCAGCAACCTTCCTTGGTCTTAACCACTGCCTCCGTTTAACCGTTGTGAATTTATTCCTAAGGTTCAGTTCTCTTCTGACCCTTGCTGCTAGGCACAATCAGGTCAATCTAAGTGATTTACTTCCAGCTATGTAAGCCTACAGGAATTGAACAAGAGAGCTATAAATGGAACTTTGGGCCAAATGTGAGTCAATCTCTTTTCTCTCTTTTGGTCAACCATTTCTATTATGGTTGCAGTGAATCTTGCCTACATGAGAAAGACAAGTAAGGACATTGCCATAGTCAAACAAAGAGGGAAACAGTGAGAAATGAAAACCAGATTGATTGATTTAATAGCACAATTAGGAGCAGAGCAAAGTTCCCCTCCCCAAAGTCAGCATAGACAGGAACATGTTTATTTTTTGTTTGAATAGCACAACAGTCAGAATAGATCAGCTACTGCCTATAATTGGATCTATGGGACATTGTCCCTGGAGCTTCAGAATTTGTAAGACTGCACAAATAGATTTCTATCTTTAATTTGCTGCTTGAATTACTAACTTTTCACAAACAACAAACAACTTAAATTGCCTTATAGTGTGAATAGCTGGTCCTTTGAAGGATGTTTCTGGAGCACAGATGTCAACACAATTCTGGCTATATGACGGAAATCTCTGCTATATGGTCCACCATGAGAATATCTATCATTATTTTCCTGGGTTTGAGATGGAAAGTCAGCTTGTGTCTAATTTTCAAGCTTTTCAGCTAATTAAGCTGTGGTTGCAGAAATCATTTTTACTAACTGAATCTCCCAAATTATTTTGGACAGAAAACTACAAATGGCATAAGCTACTAAACTTGGAAAGCAGAAAAGCTCCCAAATAAGAAGACGATTACCTAACTACAGGAAGAAAATCATTCCAATGATTCAGAGGTAAATGGATGTCTTCACCATATGTCAATTACAAATGCAGTTTTGGAAAAAGAAAGACCCCCATAAGATTGTTTCTTTCCTCAATATCTCATGATATTTATGAAATAAACTGTGCTCTTCCCCAGCAATCCTGTTAAAAATTCTTTCAGCAAACATAAAACTTAAAGATACTTAATCTGTTGAGTTACTGCTTGAAATTTCCCTTATTGATAACAAATACCTTCAAATATGCATTACTAATACGATTAACAAGCTAGAGAAACAGTTAAGCACATACTGCAAGTTGATGTGAAGAAAATATACCAGAAAATATGAAGAGGGATCTTATGTTTTATATATAATATGTGACGATAATTCTCTATGCATATATGCAGATGACCATATAATAAAATGTTCCAGGCAAATTTGACATCTGTAACCATTTTTTTCCTCCTGGGATTTTCTCACTACCCCAAAGTTGAGGTCATCATATCTGTGATGTGTTTGCTGATGTACCTGATCACCTTGGTGGGAAATACAATTCTGATCTCCATCACCATCTTGGATTCTCACCTACACACACCCATGTACTTCTTCCTCAGCAATCTCTCCTGTTTAGACATCTGGTACACCTCTTCTGCTTTTCCTCCAATGCTGATAAACTTTGTTTCAGGGAAAACACTGTGCATCAATGGTTTTTTCACTATGGAGGACATTGTCCCTGGAGCTTCAGAATTTGTAAGACTGCACAAATAGATTTCTATCTTTAATTTGCTGCTTGAATTACTAACTTTTCACAAACAACAAACAACTTAAATTGCCTTATAGTGTGAATAGCTGGTCCTTTGAAGGATGTTTCTGGAGCACAGATGTCAACACAATTCTGGCTATATGACGGAAATCTCTGCTATATGGTCCACCATGAGAATATCTATCATTATTTTCCTGGGTTTGAGATGGAAAGTCAGCTTGTGTCTAATTTTCAAGCTTTTCAGCTAATTAAGCTGTGGTTGCAGAAATCATTTTTACTAACTGAATCTCCCAAATTATTTTGGACAGAAAACTACAAATGGCATAAGCTACTAAACTTGGAAAGCAGAAAAGCTCCCAAATAAGAAGACGATTACCTAACTACAGGAAGAAAATCATTCCAATGATTCAGAGGTAAATGGATGTCTTCACCATATGTCAATTACAAATGCAGTTTTGGAAAAAGAAAGACCCCCATAAGATTGTTTCTTTCCTCAATATCTCATGATATTTATGAAATAAACTGTGCTCTTCCCCAGCAATCCTGTTAAAAATTCTTTCAGCAAACATAAAACTTAAAGATACTTAATCTGTTGAGTTACTGCTTGAAATTTCCCTTATTGATAACAAATACCTTCAAATATGCATTACTAATACGATTAACAAGCTAGAGAAACAGTTAAGCACATACTGCAAGTTGATGTGAAGAAAATATACCAGAAAATATGAAGAGGGATCTTATGTTTTATATATAATATGTGACGATAATTCTCTATGCATATATGCAGATGACCATATAATAAAATGTTCCAGGCAAATTTGACATCTGTAACCATTTTTTTCCTCCTGGGATTTTCTCACTACCCCAAAGTTGAGGTCATCATATCTGTGATGTGTTTGCTGATGTACCTGATCACCTTGGTGGGAAATACAATTCTGATCTCCATCACCATCTTGGATTCTCACCTACACACACCCATGTACTTCTTCCTCAGCAATCTCTCCTGTTTAGACATCTGGTACACCTCTTCTGCTTTTCCTCCAATGCTGATAAACTTTGTTTCAGGGAAAAACACTGCCTCATTCTCAGGGTGTGCTGCTCAGATGTACTTCTCTCTGGCCATGGGCTCCACCGAGTGTGTGCTCCTGTCCATGATGGCGTATGACCGATATGTGGCCATCTGCGACCCCCTGAGATACCCCATCATCATGAACAAGAAGGTTTGTGTGCAGATTGCAGCTGGCTCCTGGGTGGCAGGCTGCTTCACTGCCCTGGTGGAAACGGCATCTGTGCTGCAGCTGGATCTGTGTGGAAGCAGTGTCATCAATCACTTTGCTTGTGAGATTCTGGCTGTCCTCAAACTGGCTTGTGTGGACACTGCCAAGGTGCAGTTAATCATGCTGGTGATCAGTGTACTTCTTGTTCCCATGCCAATGCTCCTAATTTGTATCTCTTATGTATTCATCCTTGCCAACATCCTGAAAATCAGCTCAGTGGATGGCCGAAGCAAAGCCTTTTCAACATGTGCAGCCCACCTGACTGTGGTTGTCTTGTTCTATGGGACAACTCTCTCCATGTACTTGAAGCCTTCAACTGTAGATTCACAGGAAATAGATAAGTTTATAGCTTTGATATATGGTGCATTAACCCCTATGTTGAATCCTATCATCTACAGTCTGCGAAACAAAGAGGTGAAAGCAGCTATGAAAAAATTGCTGATTAGGAATTCTATGGTATTGTCTTAATTTCTGTTCTTAGATACACACTTATATGGATAATCTCCAACATTATCCAGAAAACTGCAGAACAGTTGAACTAAACCAAATCCTGGAAAATACCTATTTTTGATAGGACTTCAATATCAAGTCCAATACCTTGATTTACCTTTTATATATGCAGATGACCATTAATAAATTTCCAGGCAAATTTGACATCTGTAACCATTTTTTTCCTCCTGGGATTTTCTCACTACCCCAAAGTTGAGGTCATCATATCTGTGATGTGTTTGCTGATGTACCTGATCACCTTGGTGGGAAATACAATTCTGATCTCCATCACCATCTTGGATTCTCACCTACACACACCCATGTACTTCTTCCTCAGCAATCTCTCCTGTTTAGACATCTGGTACACCTCTTCTGCTTTTCCTCCAATGCTGATAAACTTTGTTTCAGGGAAAAACACTGCCTCATTCTCAGGGTGTGCTGCTCAGATGTACTTCTCTCTGGCCATGGGCTCCACCAGTGTGTGCTCCTGTCCATGATGGCGTATGACCGATATGTGGCCATCTGCGACCCCCTGAGATACCCCATCATCATGAACAAGAAGGTTTGTGTGCAGATTGCAGCTGGCTCCTGGGTGGCAGGTTGCTTCACTGCCCTGGTGGAAACGGCATCTGTGCTGCAGCTGGATCTGTGTGGAAGCAGTGTCATCAATCACTTTGCTTGTGAGATTCTGGCTGTCCTCAAACTGGCTTGTGTGGACACTGCCAAGGTGCAGTTAATCATGCTGGTGATCAGTGTACTTCTTGTTCCCATGCCAATGCTCCTAATTTGTATCTCTTATGTATTCATCCTTGCCAACATCCTGAAAATCAGCTCAGTGGATGGCCGAAGCAAAGCCTTTTCAACATGTGCAGCCCACCTGACTGTGGTTGTCTTGTTCTATGGGACAACTCTCTCCATGTACTTGAAGCCTTCAACTGTAGATTCACAGGAAATAGATAAGTTTATAGCTTTGATATATGGTGCATTAACCCCTATGTTGAATCCTATCATCTACAGTCTGCGAAACAAAGAGGTGAAAGCAGCTATGAAAAAATTGCTGATTAGGAATTCTATGGTATTGTCTTAATTTCTGTTCTTAGATACACACTTATATGGATAATCTCCAACATTATCCAGAAAACTGCAGAACAGTTGAACTAAACCAAATCCTGGAAAATACCTATTTTTGATAGGACTTCAATATCAAGTCCAATACCTTGATTTACCTTGTATATAAAGTTTTTGATGTTAATACATCATTTAGGCACAGAATAAATTGCATTTCTGGAGAAGCATTTATCAGTAACCGAATGTTAATATAAAATTAGATTATTGCTTTATTTTTCATATTTGATTCACTGTATCATCTAAGTGATCAACTCTAGCATCACCATGAAAATAACTAATATACAAAAGTATAAGATATTAAGCCTACTATATTTTGAAATAATTTATCTTCATATGGTTTGCATTATGTCTGAAATTATAAAGAAGCAATATTTTGCATGTGTGTATATAATTCAAGGTATAAATATATCATAGTTCATAAAACCAAGATACCATTAATTTTAGAACTTTTCCTACTGTAAAGTTAAAATGCAAAATATGTTAAATTTAATAAACTACAACATGAATGTTTTTGTTTATTTAGGATGCTTATGCGGGAGCTGAGTCAATATCTTTGTATGTGTAAAAACAGCATGACAAAGACTGATGCACTGTAATATTGTATATTGAGTGGAGTAAAGGAATAGTATTCAGGAGAGCTCGAAGTATCTATGATTATAAGGTCAAAGTATTCTCCTATTCCACTGTGAATGTTCAACTGTATTCAATAACACACACACCATGTGGATATTTTTCTTAAAGCATGCTGAACTGACCAATTAAGGCTGAGAAAGAACATATTCCTATCCTGTAGAGATTACACTGCAGAAGAAATTATGAATGTACACATGTACTGTGGGAAAAGATTCATGGATATATCTGACAGATGGGAGCAAAATTACATAAATTATATTTTTACCAATATTGCATATTAATTAGTTTTTCTTTATGTTTTCCATTGCCAGTGGAGCTGGGAAATTATCAGACCAGTGCATATAGATTACTTATTCTTTATCGCCGACATGCCCTTGGGTATATGTAGATGATGGCTTCATTCTATGGAAGGTGACCCTTGTCAGCATTGACAGAATCTCCCTGAATTTTAGACTTAGAGATGTTGAGACAATCATAGATAATTATAAAAGAAGGTTCCATCCTGAAAGAGCTTGTGAGGAATGATCATTTGAGGGTGAATGGATTCATAAAGGAACTATGTATGAGGAAAGAATTCAACAACCAGGAATTGTGCTGGTGTTCTTAACTCAGGTACCATTACTATACATGAGAAATATATTTTTTTAATTTCTAAGATATTAGATGCACAATTCTATTCTTTCAGAAACCCTCCAAAGGGAATTTGCATTACTGAATAAAAGCAGAGCAATTATTATGCTTTTCATCCTTACTTCCATTTCACTACCAGACAGTAATGACCATGATATGGTGATCCTATTTGGTTGCAGAGGATGAACAAGTACTAATCCTGTTACTACTGAAACTCTACAATCACTGATTCCAGATGGTTCACAAACATTGAGCCTAAACATATTCATCTTATTTGTTTATGTGGATGAAAATAAAATCAATAATTTTATGCCTCATCAGCTGCAATCGGCATGTGCTGCCTTCTTCAACAATTTTGTGTTTTAAAGGGATACAGACGAGCTCATCATTGCCTGAGACAGGCCAACCAGCCGGCCAGAGGCAAATTACAATAAAATGGCTCATAACTCATCTGGTTAAGTCATCAAAGACCTAGACAGGGTCTTCATATGTCAGGTGATTTAGCAAGAGTCTTATCTAAACAAGTAGATCCAAGATGGAGCAAATTTCTGTATGATCCAAATATGTTTTGCTTTCTGTCTTCCAAGGATAGAATTGTATATTGAACCAGAGAAATTTTTTTGAGCCCCAATTTCTGGGTATGGATATATCTGACAGATGGGAGCAAAATTACATAAATTATATTTTTACCAATATTGCATATTAATTAGTTTTTCTTTATGTTTTCCATTGCCACTGGAGCTGGGAAATTATCAGACCAGTGCATATAGATTACTTATTCTTTATCGCCGACATGCCCTTGGGTATATGTAGATGATGGCTTCATTCTATGGAAGGTGACCCTTGTCAGCATTGACAGAATCTCCCTGAATTTTAGACTTAGAGATGTTGAGACAATCATAGATAATTATAAAAGAAGGTTCCATCCTGAAAGAGCTTGTGAGGAATGATCATTTGAGGGTGAATGGATTCATAAAGGAACTATGTATGAGGAAAGAATTCAACAACCAGGAATTGTGCTGGTGTTCTTAACTCAGGTACCATTACTATACATGAGAAATATATTTTTTTAATTTCTAAGATATTAGATGCACAATTCTATTCTTTCAGAAACCCTCCAAAGGGAATTTGCATTACTGAATAAAAGCAGAGCAATTATTATGCTTTTCATCCTTACTTCCATTTCACTACCAGACAGTAATGACCATGATATGGTGATCCTATTTGGTTGCAGAGGATGAACAAGTACTAATCCTGTTACTACTGAAACTCTACAATCACTGATTCCAGATGGTTCACAAACATTGAGCCTAAACATATTCATCTTATTTGTTTATGTGGATGAAAATAAAATCAATAATTTTATGCCTCATCAGCTGCAATCGGCATGTGCTGCCTTCTTCAACAATTTTGTGTTTTAAAGGGATACAGACGAGCTCATCATTGCCTGAGACAGGCCAACCAGCCGGCCAGAGGCAAATTACAATAAAATGGCTCATAACTCATCTGGTTAAGTCATCAAAGACCTAGACAGGGTCTTCATATGTCAGGTGATTTAGCAAGAGTCTTATCTAAACAAGTAGATCCAAGATGGAGCAAATTTCTGTATGATCCAAATATGTTTTGTTTTCTGTCTTCCAAGGATAGAATTGTATATGTGAACCTTAATTGCATTTTGATTACTTCTTTATCATTCTGTGTTCTATTATGAGCAACCTCCATTGTTACATTCTTTCTCGACAGAGGAGGCAAATTCATTAGGAAGCAGCTACAAAACTGTATTACATTCCAGTCCTGCCCCTCTGCAGTAACATACAGTTCATACTTTGCAATATTCATATTCAGCATCCGGGGATGGTTCACTCACACAGGTAGTTAAAATTTCAACAGATGAGCAACTTCAACCCCATGTGGAAAACTTATTATTTTACCTCTAAGAGAGCAACTTTGATTCCAAGGTCTTAAGGAACACCTCACTGTGTCCAACTCCCATGTACAGTTTTCAAATACATTTATGTGAACTCAGAGGAAACAAACGCCTGCCTTTTCAATTACAGAATAAATGGAAACTTAACCGTACAACTAGATACCTAAAATTCTGATTAATGCCTTTTTCTAAATATCTCTGCTTTTCTTTCATTCAAGTGAATAAGATTTTAAATGATTTCTGATATGATCTTTTATTTTTCCATTTCACGAGTTTCCCACAATCTGAGAACATACTAATATCTGTGCTGCTCTACTTGTTTTAAGCTATCCTGAAACTTTGCCAAATCATCCTGGAATGCTTGCTAAAAGTATCATGCAAATGTTCAACTTAGAATCAAATCAGAATTTCATAGAGAAGACATCTGCTGGTCTGTATGTTTTTATAACATCTGGTAATTGTTAAGTGAGAATTATCAGAACTCTGACTCAGAGTGTTAAATGAAAGGTACAGAATCTTATTACTTAATGCTTTCAGAATGGCAGGAGGTGTGTTAAGTATCAAAGAATCGGCATGTGCTGCCTTCTTCAACAATTTTGTGTTTTAAAGGGATACAGACGAGCTCATCATTGCCTGAGACAGGCCAACCAGCCGGCCAGAGGCAAATTACAATAAAATGGCTCATAACTCATCTGGTTAAGTCATCAAAGACCTAGACAGGGTCTTCATATGTCAGGTGATTTAGCAAGAGTCTTATCTAAACAAGTAGATCCAAGATGGAGCAAATTTCTGTATGATCCAAATATGTTTTGTTTTCTGTCTTCCAAGGATAGAATTGTATATGTGAACCTTAATTGCATTTTGATTACTTCTTTATCATTCTGTGTTCTATTATGAGCAACCTCCATTGTTACATTCTTTCTCGACAGAGGAGGCAAATTCATTAGGAAGCAGCTACAAAACTGTATTACATTCCAGTCCTGCCCCTCTGCAGTAACATACAGTTCATACTTTGCAATATTCATATTCAGCATCCGGGGATGGTTCACTCACACAGGTAGTTAAAATTTCAACAGATGAGCAACTTCAACCCCATGTGGAAAACTTATTATTTTACCTCTAAGAGAGCAACTTTGATTCCAAGGTCTTAAGGAACACCTCACTGTGTCCAACTCCCATGTACAGTTTTCAAATACATTTATGTGAACTCAGAGGAAACAAACGCCTGCCTTTTCAATTACAGAATAAATGGAAACTTAACCGTACAACTAGATACCTAAAATTCTGATTAATGCCTTTTCTAAATATCTCTGCTTTTCTTTCATTCAAGTGAATAAGATTTTAAATGATTTCTGATATGATCTTTTATTTTTCCATTTCACGAGTTTCCCACAATCTGAGAACATACTAATATCTGTGCTGCTCTACTTGTTTTAAGCTATCCTGAAACTTTGCCAAATCATCCTGGAATGCTTGCTAAAAGTATCATGCAAATGTTCAACTTAGAATCAAATCAGAATTTCATAGAGAAGACATCTGCTGGTCTGTATGTTTTTATAACATCTGGTAATTGTTAAGTGAGAATTATCAGAACTCTGACTCAGAGTGTTAAATGAAAGGTACAGAATCTTATTACTTAATGCTTTCAGAATGGCAGGAGGGGGTGTGTTAAGTATCAAAGAGATGGAAAATTCCAACTCAGAAGTGACCAGAATCTAGGGAAAATATGTGCATAGCTTTGCTTATAGTGTTAGAGAAAGGGAGAATCCATTTAATAATGTGAAAAGCTTGAGTACACAACACTTGGGGCTCTGTTCAAAGAACTGGATAAATACAAAGTTTCATTCTGTCTTCTTTACTGCAGCTCTAATTGTGTGGAGAAAAAACTAAAAAGCTGGTAAAGATTATGCCTCCAATGCAGGATACTCAGTTCAATTCTGGGGTTAAGGAAGATCCTCTGGAAAAGGGATAAGGTACCCACTCCAGTATTCTTGGCCTTTCCTGATGGCTCTGATGGTAAAGAATCTTACAAAAGGGGAGACCTGGGTTCGATCCTAGGGTTGGGAAGACCCCCTAGAGGAGGGAATGGCTACCCACTCCAGTATTCTTGCCTGGAGAATTCCATGGCTCATCCATGGGACCAAAAACAGTCAGACACAACTGAGCGACTTTCAGTTTTTGCTTTTTAATATGCTCAGTTTGAGTACCTTCACTGTTCACCTGAAACTATTACAACATTTTTTGTCAATAAGCTATATCACCAGGAGTGTGTGTGTTTAGTCACTCAGAAATGTCCAACTCTTAGAAACTCCATGGACTGTAGCCCACCAGGCTCCTCTGTTCATGTAATTCTTTAGGCAAGAATAATGGAGTGGGTAGCCATTCCCTTCTCCATACAAAATAAAAAATTTAAATAAGTTAATAAATATGCTTAATTTATCTTTTAATAAATTACTCTAGCAAGACCTTCTATCAGTAAAAGACCATCACAACAAAATAGACCCTAGAAGCTAAAGTGAGAACAGAGTTTGAGACTTTAAGTCTGATGCCTTGACCACATCTAAACTAATATCTGTGCTGCTCTACTTGTTTTAAGCTATCCTGAAACTTTGCCAAATCATCCTGGAATGCTTGCTAAAAGTATCATGCAAATGTTCAACTTAGAATCAAATCAGAATTTCATAGAGAAGACATCTGCTGGTCTGTATGTTTTTATAACATCTGGTAATTGTTAAGTGAGAATTATCAGAACTCTGACTCAGAGTGTTAAATGAAAGGTACAGAATCTTATTACTTAATGCTTTCAGAATGGCAGGAGGGGGTGTGTTAAGTATCAAAGAGATGGAAAATTCCAACTCAGAAGTGACCAGAATCTAGGGAAAATATGTGCATAGCTTTGCTTATAGTGTTAGAGAAAGGGAGAATCCATTTAATAATGTGAAAAGCTTGAGTACACAACACTTGGGGCTCTGTTCAAAGAACTGGATAAATACAAAGTTTCATTCTGTCTTCTTTACTGCAGCTCTAATTGTGTGGAGAAAAAACTAAAAAGCTGGTAAAGATTATGCCTCCAATGCAGGATACTCAGTTCAATTCTGGGGTTAAGGAAGATCCTCTGGAAAAGGGATAAGGTACCCACTCCAGTATTCTTGGCCTTTCCTGATGGCTCTGATGGTAAAGAATCTTACAAAAGGGGAGACCTGGGTTCGATCCTAGGGTTGGGAAGACCCCCTAGAGGAGGGAATGGCTACCCACTCCAGTATTCTTGCCTGGAGAATTCCATGGCTCATCCATGGGACCAAAAACAGTCAGACACAACTGAGCGACTTTCAGTTTTTGCTTTTTAATATGCTCAGTTTGAGTACCTTCACTGTTCACCTGAAACTATTACAACATTTTTTGTCAATAAGCTATATCACCAGGAGTGTGTGTGTTTAGTCACTCAGAAATGTCCAACTCTTAGAAACTCCATGGACTGTAGCCCACCAGGCTCCTCTGTTCATGTAATTCTTTAGGCAAGAATAATGGAGTGGGTAGCCATTCCCTTCTCCATACAAAATAAAAAATTTAAATAAGTTAATAAATATGCTTAATTTATCTTTTAATAAATTACTCTAGCAAGACCTTCTATCAGTAAAAGACCATCACAACAAAATAGACCCTAGAAGCTAAAGTGAGAACAGAGTTTGAGACTTTAACTTGGTTTCAATAGCTCTCTTCTTTAATCTGTAATTTGTGATCTCATATCATAGTATTATCACAAGTTTTTAAAAACTCATCTCATGTTGTGCTAAGATCATTTTTAGGAGGATAACTTTAGAATCAGAAAGATTTTAGAAACCCACTATAGAAAAAAGATGTCATTCCAGGCCAGAGTGATAACTGTGGAGATGATAAGATATAGTCAAATTCTGGATACACTGAAAAAGCAGAGCCAACAGGATTTCAAGAAGGATTGGATATGGTTGCTAGAGGAAGAGAGGTATCAAGAATGACTTCGGGGTTTTCAGACTGAAAAGTAGGAAAGGTAGAACTGTGACTCACTGATTCAAGAAAGTCTGTGATTGAAATAGCTCTGTGGGAGAATATCAGACATTCATTTTAGACATACTAGGTTCAAATTACCTATTAAACATGACAATTACATGGAAGCATATATAAGTCATGCGTTTAGAGAAGAAGTCTAGGTTAGAGATACAAATTTGGGAGACATTAGCATACAAGTGATATTTAAAATCAGTACGATCACTAAGGTAGTGAGTAGAGACAATAAAAGAGAAGAGATCAATTCCTGGGACATCATAACAGCAATATTCAGTATTGCACATCCTTATTTGTCACCATGTATGACTGACATATGAGAGTGTGGTCTTTTCATCCTCTATGCCACTACTGTTGACCCTTTCCATGCAGTTGCCATTCTAAATCTAATTATTACTATATTAGCTACATATTTATTCATGTGGACTTGAAATATATGCCCTAATCATTCCTGAATTCATGATTGTTTCTAATGAGTGCCTATTATGACTAATGCTTAAATAAGCAGCTTGCTCTGTCTGATTCTTCACTTATCTTTTATTAGATCTTAAAATTAATTCCTAGGAGTAGGTTTACTTCATTAAAGCAATGAACAATGTTATGACTCTTTACAGAAAAATTTTATAGTATCTTCAGTATGGTATTAGTGGGCATTTGGATGCAATGGGAAATTAGAGAAGAAGTGGGCTGAATAATTCTCAGTTGTGCAGGCATGACCTGTACACTGTACACTGTAGATATATAGATATACGAAGTGAAAGTGATAGTCGATCAATCATGCCAGACTCTTTGCAACTCCATGGACATGGGATTTCCTGGGCAAGAATATTGGAGTGGATTGCCATTCCCTTCTCCAGGGGATCTTCCCAACCCAGGGATTGAATATACAAACAAAATAGCAACTCACTTCAGTATTCTTGCCAGGAGAATTCCATGGAGAGAGGAGCCTAGTGGGCTATAGTTCATTAGGTTGTAAAGAGTCAGACACAGCTGAGTGACTAACAGTCACTATGCAATTAAACTCTAATAAATTCAGAAATTAAATGTTAATTTTAACCAATTAAAATGCATGTAAACTCATAGGTAAGTGATAATAATGCCAGTTGGTTAAATCCATATCTCCATATATATCTTCCAAAAACAATACAGAATAAAAGAAGAACAGATAAAACTATTCAAGCACACACAACCAGAAGATGTGCAAAGTTTAAGCAAATAAGCACAAAATGTAACATGAGATTGTAGCATCTCTTGTGCTCACTGAATCTTTTCACAGAGCAAAGATTAGTGTGGAAAAGAGAAGGGGGCATATGTTTACCTATGGCTGACATGTTGATGTTTGGCAGAAACAACACAATTCTGTAAAGCGATTATCGTTCAATTTAAAAAAATCAATAGAGAGAGAGAGAGAAGGGGGAAACAAGTGGCAAGTTGAAGACAGATCTAAAACCAAAACACAGCCCTGAATATAGACAGGACACAAAAGAGTGTACAGGTTGAAGTGACTGTCTTCTAAAGTTATGACTTTTGGGAAAAAGTAAATGAAAAGGAAGGGAGAGGCACATTTAGAGATTTAGAAGTAAAAGAACAAAGAAGCACAAAGGAAAATTAGGGGTAATGAAAAACAAAAGCGCTCTCAAACACCAGGGGGCCTACAACTTCTTCGTACTTATATAACATAATGTAGAAAAAAGAAAAAAACCACAAGGAAGGCCAGAGAGCCCTTAGGAAAGAGTAAAAGAAGTACCTTTAGCAAGATAATGCTGTTAAAAGGTTCCCTTTATTTTAAGGAAATTCTACTTTAAAACACAGACAGATGAGGGCACTCATGACCTACAAATCTTACAAACTAATCCAAATTATAAGTGAAAGTGATAGTCGATCAATCATGCCAGACTCTTTGCAACTCCATGGACATGGGATTTCCTGGGCAAGAATATTGGAGTGGATTGCCATTCCCTTCTCCAGGGGATCTTCCCAACCCAGGGATTGAATATACAAACAAAATAGCAACTCACTTCAGTATTCTTGCCAGGAGAATTCCATGGAGAGAGGAGCCTAGTGGGCTATAGTTCATTAGGTTGTAAAGAGTCAGACACAGCTGAGTGACTAACAGTCACTATGCAATTAAACTCTAATAAATTCAGAAATTAAATGTTAATTTTAACCAATTAAAATGCATGTAAACTCATAGGTAAGTGATAATAATGCCAGTTGGTTAAATCCATATCTCCATATATATCTTCCAAAAACAATACAGAATAAAAGAAGAACAGATAAAACTATTCAAGCACACACAACCAGAAGATGTGCAAAGTTTAAGCAAATAAGCACAAAATGTAACATGAGATTGTAGCATCTCTTGTGCTCACTGAATCTTTTCACAGAGCAAAGATTAGTGGGGAAAAAGAGAAGGGGGCATATGTTTACCTATGGCTGACATGTTGATGTTTGGCAGAAACAACACAATTCTGTAAAGCGATTATCGTTCAATTTAAAAAAATCAATAGAGAGAGAGAGAGAAGGGGGAAACAAGTGGCAAGTTGAAGACAGATCTAAAACCAAAACACAGCCCTGAATATAGACAGGACACAAAAGAGTGTACAGGTTGAAGTGACTGTCTTCTAAAGTTATGACTTTTGGGAAAAAGTAAATGAAAAGGAAGGGAGAGGCACATTTAGAGATTTAGAAGTAAAAGAACAAAGAAGCACAAAGGAAAATTAGGGGTAATGAAAAACAAAAGCGCTCTCAAACACCAGGGGGCCTACAACTTCTTCGTACTTATATAACATAATGTAGAAAAAAGAAAAAAACCACAAGGAAGGCCAGAGAGCCCTTAGGGAAAGAGTAAAAGAAGTACCTTTAGCAAGATAATGCTGTTAAAAGGTTCCCTTTATTTTAAGGAAATTCTACTTTAAAACACAGACAGATGAGGGCACTCATGACCTACAAATCTTACAAACTAATCCAAATTATAAAATAAACTGTAATCAAAGCTAGTATAAAATGAATTAGAAAATGAGAAACAAAATGCCTCACTTGATGGAAATTTCTGCCCCTTATCCTCAAAGAAAAAAAAAAAAGCAAACTAAATTAAAAAAAAAAAAAAAAACCTATAAATTGAAATAAGCATTCGAGGGATATACTTTAATCAGAAATTCAAAGATTTAAAAGAACTTGATCAAATTATCAATCAGGAAGAAATAAAGAGAAAATTGATAGAGCTCAAGAAATAATAAGTTAAAAACAAAGCCATCTTAGAAATGAAGAATAAAATAAAGGTAGCCAAGGTGAAATAGTTAGAATGAAATTTAAATAAGGGTATTGAAGAAAGGGAAGTGATCAACAAAACCAAAATAAGATAAAAAAAAAAAAAAAGAAGAAATAGCGTTTCTTTTATATATAAATAAAATTTGAATCTCTAAAAAAGACTAAAACAATCAAATATAATTAATTTTAAAAAATTAAGCCTAGAAAAACTTTTTGTATATAAAGTACTGAAAGTATCTACCAGGTGCTGAGAAAAATAAGCTCAGCATAATCAACTCTGACATGTATCTCAGTAAAGCTACTGGAGTTTAAAGATACATACAAAAATCTTCAAATCTTTACAACAAAATAGTCAACATCTTATAAGGGCAAAACAATTAGTCCAACATTGGATTTCTGAAAAAGATCAGACAGTGGAGTTGCATTTTTAAAGCACTCAAGAAAGAAAATGCATATCAAGAAACTTATATCTAGTCAAGCTGCCCTGTAGAGAAAAAAAAAGGGGGGGCACATTTAGAGATTTAGAAGTAAAAGAACAAAGAAGCACAAAGGAAAATTAGGGGTAATGAAAAACAAAAGCGCTCTCAAACACCAGGGGGCCTACAACTTCTTCGTACTTATATAACATAATGTAGAAAAAAGAAAAAAACCACAAGGAAGGCCAGAGAGCCCCTAGGAAAGAGTAAAAGAAGTACCTTTAGCAAGATAATGCTGTTAAAAGGTTCCCTTTATTTTAAGGAAATTCTACTTTAAAACACAGACAGATGAGGGCACTCATGACCTACAAATCTTACAAACTAATCCAAATTATAAAATAAACTGTAATCAAAGCTAGTATAAAATGAATTAGAAAATGAGAAACAAAATGCCTCACTTGATGGAAATTTCTGCCCCTTATCCTCAAAGAAAAAAAAAAAAGCAAACTAAATTAAAAAAAAAAAAAAAAACCTATAAATTGAAATAAGCATTCGAGGGATATACTTTAATCAGAAATTCAAAGATTTAAAAGAACTTGATCAAATTATCAATCAGGAAGAAATAAAGAGAAAATTGATAGAGCTCAAGAAATAATAAGTTAAAAACAAAGCCATCTTAGAAATGAAGAATAAAATAAAGGTAGCCAAGGTGAAATAGTTAGAATGAAATTTAAATAAGGGTATTGAAGAAAGGGAAGTGATCAACAAAACCAAAATAAGATAAAAAAAAAAAAAAAGAAGAAATAGCGTTTCTTTTATATATAAATAAAATTTGAATCTCTAAAAAAGACTAAAACAATCAAATATAATTAATTTTAAAAAATTAAGCCTAGAAAAACTTTTTGTATATAAAGTACTGAAAGTATCTACCAGGTGCTGAGAAAAATAAGCTCAGCATAATCAACTCTGACATGTATCTCAGTAAAGCTACTGGAGTTTAAAGATACATACAAAAATCTTCAAATCTTTACAACAAAATAGTCAACATCTTATAAGGGCAAAACAATTAGTCCAACATTGGATTTCTGAAAAAGATCAGACAGTGGAGTTGCATTTTTAAAGCACTCAAGAAAGAAAATGCATATCAAGAAACTTATATCTAGTCAAGCTGCCCTTCAAATATTAGTACTATTGAAAAGTAGCTTTAAGCATGTAAAACCCAAGGAATGCTATACTCATAATTCCCTTTTGAAATTGATGATAAAATAATCTTCATTCAGATAAAACACAAATGGGGAAATTTGGGCAAAAAGATAAACAGTGAGCATTTAAATATTAAGTTATAAACCTAAGAATAAAATATAGTGAGAATGAAGTTTTCAGAATAATAAATGAATACTATATGTTCTGAAAAAGTGAAAAATTATACAACCAGAAAAGTTAAGAGGGAACATCTGCTTTAGACAATAATTTAACTAGAGCTGTGCATGCAATCCCATGGACTTCTAGAAAATTGGACAAAGTAATGAAAAAACATCGCTTAAATACTGAACAGAAAGGCAGGACAACGACCTCCAGAAGAAGAGACTAGAATTAAAGACAACTCGTGATTACTTTTTAGACTCTGATTTATGGAAAAGGACCCCAAACAGATCACAGTGGTCTCACTAAATTGAGCAAAGTCTGAAAGAGTTCAAGAGGGTGAAGTATCTGCTTTACAGGGCAAAGTTCTGGAGATAACGTTGTCTGTTTAGCCAAACAAGAAGTAGAACAGACACCCTTTTGAGAAGCTTGAATCATTTGATGAAACCACTGCAGAGAAAAGACTGAAGCACTTTCTTTTTTCCTGTGACTGATTTTATGGTTCCCTGCTACTCCATGATCACTGAATACCCAATGGATATAATAAGTACAATGAAAGGAAAGATCGAGAACAATGATTACCAGTACACAAACGAACTAAATTACAATTTCAAACTAATGTGTATTAACCAGAAATCATTTATTATAAAGCTGCAAAGAAGTCGCTGAATTCAGGGATGAAAATTCTTCACCAGGAAGAGACTTCAGAGCCTGAAGCAGAGCATAGACTTCATATCAGACTTGCAAACAGCTCGAAAGCAGAAAGATAGTACAGAAACCTCACAGAGTGAGGAGCACAGCAGTTGCTGGCTGAGAGAGAGGGAAGACTCTGGAGACACTGAGGCACAAGGCTTCAAGAGTCCCAATGAGGAAAACAAAAAGAAAGACAAAGCTGTACCGAAGATAAACTTAAAAGCAATAATATAGAAAGAGAGCAGGAGCAGACTGACCACATTGTTAAGAAATCTAGAGGAAAGCTGTTCAGGTGGCTTGTTAATAGTGTGAATTTGAAAGGATACACCCAGAAGAAACAACAACACTTGGACTTCTCCATCCTACGGATCCTGTTGTAGGAGAGCCAGGCTATTAACCTGTGAGACTGGGAATGACAACTGGAAGACTTTAAGTCTGGAGTGAATACTTTCAGGAGTTTAAAGAAGATAAAAGGAACAAAGTCCACTGTTATACTTCAATTATGGACCATACAATTTTTATGCACCACATTATGACTCTATATTTGCAAATATCAGCAAGGAAGATCATGATTTTATTTATTCAGCCTATGGGGAACCTCTACCTCCCAAGTGATTTCAGCATCCATGAGTTTTTGTTTACATGCAAAGATTATCCATATCTTATGGCAGATAGTTTACTGGATATTTTAACCAAAAAAAAGACAAAGCAGAATCCTGGAAAAATCAGAGACATCATCTCCTGAAGATGAACGCTAGGCTAGGACAACTGACACAGCAAAAGAAATTAAGGTTTACAGATATCAAATAAAATTTAAATGAAAACCACTGCAGAGAAAAGACTGAAGCACTTTCTTTTTTCCTGTGACTGATTTTATGGTTCCCTGCTACTCCATGATCACTGAATACCCAATGGATATAATAAGTACAATGAAAGGAAAGATCGAGAACAATGATTACCAGTACACAAACGAACTAAATTACAATTTCAAACTAATGTGTATTAACCAGAAATCATTTATTATAAAGCTGCAAAGAAGTCGCTGAATTCAGGGATGAAAATTCTTCACCAGGAAGAGACTTCAGAGCCTGAAGCAGAGCATAGACTTCATATCAGACTTGCAAACAGCTCGAAAGCAGAAAGATAGTACAGAAACCTCACAGAGTGAGGAGCACAGCAGTTGCTGGCTGAGAGAGAGGGAAGACTCTGGAGACACTGAGGCACAAGGCTTCAAGAGTCCCAATGAGGAAAACAAAAAGAAAGACAAAGCTGTACCCGAAGATAAACTTAAAAGCAATAATATAGAAAGAGAGCAGGAGCAGACTGACCACATTGTTAAGAAATCTAGAGGAAAGCTGTTCAGGTGGCTTGTTAATAGTGTGAATTTGAAAGGATACACCCAGAAGAAACAACAACACTTGGACTTCTCCATCCTACGGATCCTGTTGTAGGAGAGCCAGGCTATTAACCTGTGAGACTGGGAATGACAACTGGAAGACTTTAAGTCTGGAGTGAATACTTTCAGGAGTTTAAAGAAGATAAAAGGAACAAAGTCCACTGTTATACTTCAATTATGGACCATACAATTTTTATGCACCACATTATGACTCTATATTTGCAAATATCAGCAAGGAAGATCATGATTTTATTTATTCAGCCTATGGGGAACCTCTACCTCCCAAGTGATTTCAGCATCCATGAGTTTTTGTTTACATGCAAAGATTATCCATATCTTATGGCAGATAGTTTACTGGATATTTTAACCAAAAAAAAGACAAAGCAGAATCCTGGAAAAATCAGAGACATCATCTCCTGAAGATGAACGCTAGGCTAGGACAACTGACACAGCAAAAGAAATTAAGGTTTACAGATATCAAATCAAGAGGGCATTTAGACTCCAATAATTAAGACAGGCTCAACCAAACTGAAAGCAGTAACAAACTTTGGAGCTCCAATTGAAATTTTTGACTTTGAAGGAGGTGAAGTCTTCCAGTGGAAACTTGATTTGGCCATCAAAGTGCTCAAAGAGCTCAGGAACCTCAGAATGAGTGTCTGAACACCAACCTCCCTCCTAACATGATCCATCTTCTGGGACTCTTGTACAGAGAAACGCATTTTGCTGAACAAGTAACCAGTAACCTTAAAGAACTTGCATAGCATGTAACTCCAGATAATATTGTCAGCACCTATACATTCCAAAAAGTGATGGGGATTCCCATCCCCTCCCTGGTTGTTGAAACAACTTTGTAGATTTAACAGAAGATACTGAAGAACCTAAAAAGACAGATGTTACTGAGCGTGGACCTGATGGGATTTGAAGCTAATACTGTTATTTGATTATATATTATATTTTTTTCATTCTTAACTTTAAAATGCTTTTCAAAAGATATTAAGTATTTGTAAATTGTGTTTTTAATTAAACTTGGGAACACTAATGTTCCAGAGACTGGCCTTCGACTAGGTAATAAAACTGAACCTTGGACTATGCGCTGTATTGTGCATATCAGCTAAGTTACCCGCTCACCTTTCTCTGGAGCTGAAACTGGGGATGAAGTAATAGAAAAAACCTTGGAAAATAAAACAGGCTTTTTCATGACCTTCCAAAAGAAGCACCTCTGCCCTTCCCGTCAGAAAATAACTTTTGGAAATAGAATACACAATTTGTCAAGTAAAACTGTTATATGAAAGGCATATTAAAGAAGACACAGCAATAGAACTATTCAAAACGAAGCATAAAGGAAAAAAAAGACTTAAAAAAACTAATAAATAGTGTTTCAGTGACACATGGGAAGTATCAAGCAGTTCGACATACATATGACTGGCACCTCAGTAGCTGAGAAAACAGAGTAGGAGAACTCAAAGAGTAGAAAGAAATAATGGCCAATTTTTCCAGATTTGAGGAAATCCACAGATGCAGGAAGCTCATCAAACCACAAACAGTGTAAGCACCACACACACAAACATATACACAAATACATACATAAAAAATAGCTATACCACATCACAGTTAAATTGGTGAAAATTAGTACTAAAAATAAAATCTTTAAAAATAGCCAAATAAGGGAAACATTATAGTTAGAGGATAAAAGATAATAATAATGGCATACATCACAGTAGAAGTAATGCAACTCAGAGAATTGCAAAAATGTCCTTAATGTGCTGAAAGAAAACTGGTTTTAAAAACTTTATGGACATTCAAGTTTGAGATTCATATAATTTTCAGAGTCCATGAAGTATTATAATTCATTTCATATTTTCAATAACTTAAAAATAATTCCTAGCTCATAGACCACACTAATATATGTGGCAAGCCAAGGCCCATGGTTATTTTTTGCCAAGGCCCAGGGCCATTTGTTTTCCTGACTGCTAAATTAAATAGTATTTTTTCTTCCTTCAACAATTTTATCCTGTTTATGATTTTTAAAAAATGTCCTTGAATGATTTTAGGAAAGACAGAGTGAAATATTTAGGTGTAAAGAGACAAAGTATATGTACCACCCTCTTAAACAGGAGTGATAAAGTAAATGTGGCAAGATACAATATCTGTAGATTCTCGATGAAAGCTTAAAGAAAATTCTGTGATTCTTGCAACCTTTCTATAAGTCTAAATTTTCAAAATAAAAATCACTTACATGCATATATTTATCCAATATTTACTTTAAAACCTAGAGAAAGGGACTGAGTGGGTTTAGATATCAATGAAACAAAAAGAACTAGACGAAATTTTTTTTTTTCCAAAATAAAAACTTTTGGAAATAGAATACACAATTTGTCAAGTAAAACTGTTATATGAAAGGCATATTAAAGAAGACACAGCAATAGAACTATTCAAAACGAAGCATAAAGGAAAAAAAAGACTTAAAAAAACTAATAAATAGTGTTTCAGTGACACATGGGAAGTATCAAGCAGTTCGACATACATATGACTGGCACCTCAGTAGCTGAGAAAACAGAGTAGGAGAACTCAAAGAGTAGAAAGAAATAATGGCCAATTTTTCCAGATTTGAGGAAATCCACAGATGCAGGAAGCTCATCAAACCACAAACAGTGTAAGCACCACACACACAAACATATACACAAATACATACATAAAAAATAGCTATACCACATCACAGTTAAATTGGTGAAAATTAGTACTAAAAATAAAATCTTTAAAAATAGCCAAATAAGGGAAACATTATAGTTAGAGGATAAAAGATAATAATAATGGCATACATCACAGTAGAAGTAATGCAACTCAGAGAATTGCAAAAATGTCCTTAATGTGCTGAAAGAAAACTGGTTTTAAAAACTTTATGGACATTCAAGTTTGAGATTCATATAATTTTCAGAGTCCATGAAGTATTATAATTCATTTCATATTTTCAATAACTTAAAAATAATTCCTAGCTCATAGACCACACTAATATATGTGGCAAGCCAAGGCCCATGGTTATTTTTTGCCAAGGCCCAGGGCCATTTGTTTTCCTGACTGCTAAATTAAATAGTATTTTTTCTTCCTTCAACAATTTTATCCTGTTTATGATTTTTAAAAAATGTCCTTGAATGATTTTAGGAAAGACAGAGTGAAATATTTAGGTGTAAAGAGACAAAGTATATGTACCACCCTCTTAAACAGGAGTGATAAAGTAAATGTGGCAAGATACAATATCTGTAGATTCTCGATGAAAGCTTAAAGAAAATTCTGTGATTCTTGCAACCTTTCTATAAGTCTAAATTTTCAAAATAAAAATCACTTACATGCATATATTTATCCAATATTTACTTTAAAACCTAGAGAAAGGGACTGAGTGGGTTTAGATATCAATGAAACAATGAACTAACTATTCCTTAAAATAAGTGGTTAGTACATGAGATTTCATTATAGAGGTTTATTTTTATTGTTATTTGAAACGTTCCAAAATTAATAGGTCATAATATATGTATAAATGGACATGCACATACAAACCAGAGCTACAAAAGTTTGAGGAAACATTTACAGTGACATTCACATCAGATACTATGATTTGAGGGGAGGGGTATATAATTTAATAAGAGAAACTAAAAAAATCATGTCACCTGCTATAATAATTTAATTTTCTAAAAATTAGTCTATGAAACCTAATGAGTTGTACACACATTAAAAAAACTTTCAAGGGGGCTTCCCTGGTGGTCCAGTGGGTAGAGAGTCTGCCTTGCAGTGCAAGGGGCGCCAGTTCAATCCCTGGCCCAGGAAGATCCCACATGCTGTGGAGCAGCTAAACCGGTGTGTCGAATTACGAGCCAGCGCTCTGGAGCGCATGCTCCCAGAGCCGGTGTTCTGCAACGAGAGGCCACCAAGATGGGAGGCCCACACAGGCCAAAGAATTAAGATCGATGAAAATAAATGAATGAAGGATCAATAAAAGAGGCCAAAAAAGAAAAAAAACTTTCAAAATAGCAACAACTATGCATTACATCAAAATAAATCAACATTAAAATGATTATGAATGCAAGTTAATAAGACAACAAAAATGTTAATGATGGTCACCTATAGGAGGTAGCAACATTACTAACAGTTATTTTCCTCCTTATTCTCTTCCAATATTTTAAAATCTGTAAAATACCTATTGTTTATCACAAGATGCATGTGTGCATGCTAAGTTGCTTCAGTCATGTCCAACTCTTTGTCACCCTAAAGACCGGAGCCCACCGGGCTCCTCTGCCCATGTGGATTCCCCAGACATGAATACTGGAGTGGGTTGCTGTGCTCTCCTCCAAGCATATCACAAGATGATACATGTACAATCTTTTTGAGACTTTTCAATTTCTTGGAAGGGCAGATTACTTTTTTTTAAAGATTTATTTATTTATTTATTTTGGTGAGGGGTGGGTTTGGGAGGGAAGGGAGCAGGTGGGCCACTTCTATTGGTCTTTCATTTGTCTAGTTTCCATCCATCTTTGTTCTTTGGCCCGTGTGGGCCTCCCATCGCAGTGGTCTCTGTTGTCGCAGAGCACCAGCTCTTGGCGCATGCGCTCCAGAGCTCCAGCTCGGTAATTGGACACATCGGTCCAGACGCTCCACGGCACGTGGGATCTTCCCAGGCCAGGGATCAAACTGGCGCCCCTTGCACTACAAGGCAGTGTCCTTACCCACTGGACCACCAGGGAAGCCCGGCAGATTACTTTTAAATCTTAATTTTCCAGGCATTTATCAACATGAGCAGAACTTATCATAACTGAAGCATCATGGCACCAGCTTTTATATAGCAATACAAAGCAACACCAAAAAATTAATCAGTTTTTATAAATACAACAATCAGTTTGATATAAACATACATATGAGATGCTAGAATCTTTAGCTTTGTGGGGGGGAAAATTAAGACACTAAGGAATTGATTGGGAAAACAGAAGCAGGACCATGTACATACAGTACACAAGTGAAAACCTTGGTTGCATAGGTCAAAGAAACCTATGGATCGGACTGAAATGTTAGGGCTCATTCCAGTGGAGTGCACTTCACCTGCAAGGTTTGGTTCCTGCCTGTCTAAATAGAACCAAAAGTAGCATCTCTTGTGATCCAAGCCAAAGGAGAACTTCAGTTAGAGGTTTGCTGCAGTGACAACACTCCAACCCAGGTAAGACAGAAGACAAGCGGCAGAATTTCAGTGACCAGATCACACATTTCAAAAAAATGTATTTCCCCAAGGATATAGATTGGCAGGGAATACCGCTTTCAGATAGGATGTCTGGGGTCATACTCTTGGCTCTAAAACTAACAGGAAAGAGAAAATTTAGGTAGTACCATAAGGCTGAAACCAACTATCACAATGGCTGGTGATATGGACCAATGACATGTTGTGCTCAGCTGTAGCAAAAGTTAAAGAAAAAAAACCCAACACAAAATTCTGTAATAGGTTTAATGAGGAGTTTCAACTCATTAGAGCATAATATGAAATGAATTTCTCTTCAGTCACAAGTTTTAGCCTTTCACAGCTGCAAAAATATTGTTTCAGGCAAACTAAAAAGTTACTGGTTATTTTTCAGCCTTAAGACACCCATCCCACAGCCCTCTTCTAGAGTAGCTCCACTCCCAGTCTAAAGCACAGAGAGAAAAGGCTAAACCTACATTCATCAAGCCAGAAGTCAGTTCTTCCTTGCAGGCACCCAAAACCTCTATACGTTTTGCAGCATCACCTTACTTGGCTTGCCATTAAGTCTTCCCATTCTTTCATAGGAACAGTAGTGAAACACCGCTCACCATTTGTTGAGAATTTATGATGTAAAAGTCTTCTTTGATTCTATCTTCTTTTCTTGGCATTTATCAACATGAGCAGAACTTATCATAACTGAAGCATCATGGCACCAGCTTTTATATAGCAATACAAAGCAACACCAAAAAATTAATCAGTTTTTATAAATACAACAATCAGTTTGATATAAACATACATATGAGATGCTAGAATCTTTAGCTTTGTGGGAAAATTAAGACACTAAGGAATTGATTGGGAAAACAGAAGCAGGACCATGTACATACAGTACACAAGTGAAAACCTTGGTTGCATAGGTCAAAGAAACCTATGGATCGGACTGAAATGTTAGGGCTCATTCCAGTGGAGTGCACTTCACCTGCAAGGTTTGGTTCCTGCCTGTCTAAATAGAACCAAAAGTAGCATCTCTTGTGATCCAAGCCAAAGGAGAACTTCAGTTAGAGGTTTGCTGCAGTGACAACACTCCAACCCAGGTAAGACAGAAGACAAGCGGCAGAATTTCAGTGACCAGATCACACATTTCAAAAAAATGTATTTCCCCAAGGATATAGATTGGCAGGGAATACCGCTTTCAGATAGGATGTCTGGGGTCATACTCTTGGCTCTAAAACTAACAGGAAAGAGAAAATTTAGGTAGTACCATAAGGCTGAAACCAACTATCACAATGGCTGGTGATATGGACCAATGACATGTTGTGCTCAGCTGTAGCAAAAGTTAAAGAAAAAAAACCCAACACAAAATTCTGTAATAGGTTTAATGAGGAGTTTCAACTCATTAGAGCATAATATGAAATGAATTTCTCTTCAGTCACAAGTTTTAGCCTTTCACAGCTGCAAAAATATTGTTTCAGGCAAACTAAAAAGTTACTGGTTATTTTTCAGCCTTAAGACACCCATCCCACAGCCCTCTTCTAGAGTAGCTCCACTCCCAGTCTAAAGCACAGAGAGAAAAGGCTAAACCTACATTCATCAAGCCAGAAGTCAGTTCTTCCTTGCAGGCACCCAAAACCTCTATACGTTTTGCAGCATCACCTTACTTGGCTTGCCATTAAGTCTTCCCATTCTTTCATAGGAACAGTAGTGAAACACTGCTCACCATTTGTTGAGAACTTCTCATGATGTAAAAGTCTTCTTTGATTCTATCTTCTTTTCTCTTGGTGTTTACATTAATAGATATAATCTGGGGAGGAGGGTCAAGGAAGAATGGTAGTTGGTACTAACAGGAAGGCAAAGGAGAGATGTCTGACTCTAACAACTGGTAGCTTAAAAAATAAAAAGTGCTAGTTGGTGTCATTCATCTACTATTTGGAGTCTCTACTTCAATTCCTAAATTCTAAGTCAACAGAAAAAGCCAAGCTCAATGTCCTTACAAGGGGAATTACTATGAATTGACACTATGTCAGGTGCTTTGTACAATTTACCGAATCTTTATAACAACACTGAGAGTAAAGCTTAATTACCTCCTTTTTTTTCCAAATAAGGGAACTACATTTTATAAAAAATGAATAACTTTCCCAGCATTAAGTGGTTTGTGATGGAGCAGAATTTATATTCCTGCCTCTCTGTTTCCAAAGAGTATGTGCGATATTCTTCCATTGAAGCTCCAATACTTTGGCCACCTGATGTGAAGAGCTGATTCACTGGAAAAGACCTTGATGCTAGATAAGATTAAGGGCAGGAGGAAAAAGATACAGAGGATAAGATGGTTGGATAGACTCACTGACTCAACTGAAATGAGTTGGAGCAAATTCTGGGAGACAGTAAAGGACAGGGAAGCCTGGCGAGCTGCAGTCTGTGGGGTCACAAAGGGTCACACGACTTAGCAACTGAACAACAATAACAAAAACTGCACAACCCACCAAAAACATTCATTTCATATATCACCAGGGATAAGATTCTAAAGTAATTAACTGTGAAATACGGATCAGAACCTATTGGAATCCGAGTTTATAACAGACTACTGTTCTCATGGGTTGTAGCTAACCTGACCTAGTGAAGACAAAGAATGAAAATCTCTATAAATAATTTTTCTTGCCCCAAAGAAGGTCATCAATGATTGCCCATTGATGCCATGTCAGGTCTTATGCACTAGATACTCATATTTCCTTTTGGTCTTATTGGTTAACAGATTTCTGACACAGTAAATATTTCACAGCAGCTTTTACATCCTGGTTTCTCAAACTATAGATTATAGGATTTAGCATTGGGGTCACCACCCCATAAAACACGGAAACAAGCCCTTCTCTAGCTTGCACACTGTCTTGTCCAAGGAGGTCTTGAGACTTGGGTTTGGCATACATGAAGAAGATGGTCCCATAAAATATGATCACCACAGTCAGATGTGCTGAACAACTGGTAGCTTAAAAAATAAAAAGTGCTAGTTGGTGTCATTCATCTACTATTTGGAGTCTCTACTTCAATTCCTAAATTCTAAGTCAACAGAAAAAGCCAAGCTCAATGTCCTTACAAGGGGAATTACTATGAATTGACACTATGTCAGGTGCTTTGTACAATTTACCGAATCTTTATAACAACACTGAGAGTAAAGCTTAATTACCTCCTTTTTTTTCCAAATAAGGGAACTACATTTTATAAAAAATGAATAACTTTCCCAGCATTAAGTGGTTTGTGATGGAGCAGAATTTATATTCCTGCCTCTCTGTTTCCAAAGAGTATGTGCGATATTCTTCCATTGAAGCTCCAATACTTTGGCCACCTGATGTGAAGAGCTGATTCACTGGAAAAGACCTTGATGCTAGATAAGATTAAGGGCAGGAGGAAAAAGATACAGAGGATAAGATGGTTGGATAGACTCACTGACTCAACTGAAATGAGTTGGAGCAAATTCTGGGAGACAGTAAAGGACAGGGAAGCCTGGCGAGCTGCAGTCTGTGGGGTCACAAAGGGTCACACGACTTAGCAACTGAACAACAATAACAAAAACTGCACAACCCACCAAAAACATTCATTTCATATATCACCAGGGATAAGATTCTAAAGTAATTAACTGTGAAATACGGATCAGAACCTATTGGAATCCGAGTTTATAACAGACTACTGTTCTCATGGGTTGTAGCTAACCTGACCTAGTGAAGACAAAGAATGAAAATCTCTATAAATAATTTTTCTTGCCCCAAAGAAGGTCATCAATGATTGCCCATTGATGCCATGTCAGGTCTTATGCACTAGATACTCATATTTCCTTTTGGTCTTATTGGTTAACAGATTTCTGACACAGTAAATATTTCACAGCAGCTTTTACATCCTGGTTTCTCAAACTATAGATTATAGGATTTAGCATTGGGGTCACCACCCCATAAAACACGGAAACAAGCCCTTCTCTAGCTTGCACACTGTCTTGTCCAAGGAGGTCTTGAGACTTGGGTTTGGCATACATGAAGAAGATGGTCCCATAAAATATGATCACCACAGTCAGATGTGCTGAACAGGTAGAAAAGGCTTTCCGTCTCCTGTGGCTGAGTTCATTCTTAAGATGGTGTACAGGATGAATATGTAGGAGAAAAAAATCACCAGCAAGGGTAGAACAAGGAAAACCATATTTGACACTGCTAAGGTGACAATATTGAGGGATATATCAGCACAAGCTAGCTTGAGAATAGCCAGTATCTCACATAAGAAATGATTGATAATATTATTACCACAGAAAGGCAACTGCATGGCAAGAGCTGTTTGCACAACTGAGTTGATTCCACCTGAGAGCCATGACACAGAAGCCATGAGTACATACACCGCCTTGCTCATGATGACAGGGTATCTCAGAGGGTTACAGATGGCCACATAGCGGTCAAAAGCCATCATGCCAAGGAGGAAACACTCTGTTGACCCCATTGCAAAGCCAAAAAACATCTGCACTGCACATCCAGAGAAGGAAATGTTCCTTTTCTTGGAGATTAAGCTAACCAAAGTTGAGGGAACAGAGGATGATGTATAGCAGATATCCAGAAAAGAGAGATTTCCCAGGAAGAAATACATGGGGGTGTGGAGACGGCAATCAAGGATGCTTGCTATGATCAGAGCACCGTTGCCAATTAGAATCAATAGATACATAATTAAAATAACAGCAAAGAAAATAATCTCAAGTTTTGGGTAACCAGAGAGCCCCAGAAGAATGAATTCATTCACAAATGTCTCATTTATTCTATCCATGTTCCAGCTTTCAGGATGTCCAAGGAATACCAACATAAAACATTTTCACTGCCAAGTAATAAATTTCCTGAACAGGCATTATTCTAGGATGAAATATTTTCTATGAAGCTCTGTCATTCCATTATCTTCAAGAATGCCTGTGCCAAGAAGACAATGATACTGAGAAACTGAGAGTTGCCATTAGTTTAAGACCATACATATTTCACAGCTTTTACGGCTTTTTCCTGACACAGTAAATATTTCACAGCAGCTTTTACATCCTGGTTTCTCAAACTATAGATTATAGGATTTAGCATTGGGGTCACCACCCCATAAAACACGGAAACAAGCCCTTCTCTAGCTTGCACACTGTCTTGTCCAAGGAGGTCTTGAGACTTGGGTTTGGCATACATGAAGAAGATGGTCCCATAAAATATGATCACCACAGTCAGATGTGCTGAACAGGTAGAAAAGGCTTTCCGTCTCCCTGTGGCTGAGTTCATTCTTAAGATGGTGTACAGGATGAATATGTAGGAGAAAAAAATCACCAGCAAGGGTAGAACAAGGAAAACCATATTTGACACTGCTAAGGTGACAATATTGAGGGATATATCAGCACAAGCTAGCTTGAGAATAGCCAGTATCTCACATAAGAAATGATTGATAATATTATTACCACAGAAAGGCAACTGCATGGCAAGAGCTGTTTGCACAACTGAGTTGATTCCACCTGAGAGCCATGACACAGAAGCCATGAGTACATACACCGCCTTGCTCATGATGACAGGGTATCTCAGAGGGTTACAGATGGCCACATAGCGGTCAAAAGCCATCATGCCAAGGAGGAAACACTCTGTTGACCCCATTGCAAAGCCAAAAAACATCTGCACTGCACATCCAGAGAAGGAAATGTTCCTTTTCTTGGAGATTAAGCTAACCAAAGTTGAGGGAACAGAGGATGATGTATAGCAGATATCCAGAAAAGAGAGATTTCCCAGGAAGAAATACATGGGGGTGTGGAGACGGCAATCAAGGATGCTTGCTATGATCAGAGCACCGTTGCCAATTAGAATCAATAGATACATAATTAAAATAACAGCAAAGAAAATAATCTCAAGTTTTGGGTAACCAGAGAGCCCCAGAAGAATGAATTCATTCACAAATGTCTCATTTATTCTATCCATGTTCCAGCTTTCAGGATGTCCAAGGAATACCAACATAAAACATTTTCACTGCCAAGTAATAAATTTCCTGAACAGGCATTATTCTAGGATGAAATATTTTCTATGAAGCTCTGTCATTCCATTATCTTCAAGAATGCCTGTGCCAAGAAGACAATGATACTGAGAAACTGAGAGTTCCAGTGCCGCATGTCTAATGTTTGAAGACCTACACAGACTCAGAAGCAACCTTCCCCACTGTTGAAGACATAGTAAATTGAATTTTGTAAAAGTCTTAGAATATTTCAGATGACAAACTTGACTTCATTTAGTCAGTCTCAATGAGCATGATGAAGAAAGCAAAGACCACAAAGACTGGAGTTTTGATCCAGTATTTAATAGAAATGTTGAAAATCTTAAAGCAGGTTTGATTTTATGCATACTTGTCTGTCTGCCTGACACCTTGGATCTCTATTCAATCTGTTAAATTGTGTATTTTTATAGGACAGACATTTGATCGTTGTACAGCAATTTAACATTTGTTCAAACATCAACTGAGTTTTTGATCTCATAGTCTCAGCCTATTCTTACTATTTCATTATTTTCCATTACAAGACTAGTGTGTAAACTAGCTCTGTAAGTATACAATGGAGGCCTTTGAGGAAAAATAGTCTCTCTTTATTTGTTTCATTCAGTGGCCTCAGAATTATTCTTAATAATTTGTTTATTTAAGTGAACCTTGAGGACACAGTAATAATGCTTAAATATGTATCTGTGTATGTGTGTATAGCACTGAAATTAAAAAAAAAAAAAATCAGTCTTCTCATTATCTCTAGTTTCTTTCAAATGTGAAAGACAGAATATGGCCAAAGTAATCCAGCCTATAAGTAAAGAGTGTAGCTTGAAACTCAGATCTTTGCCAGTGAAGCCTAGAGCTCCTGGTCTACAACACCAATAGCTATTATACCAAGTTTTCCCACCAAGTACTATCCAGAACTTTTGGCCTTGGTAGATTAATGAAGAATCAATTATTTCAGTCCTTGCTAAATTCTTCATATGTATATAAACTTTCTACATATTTTGTTAAAGGGTAGATTTTCTTTTGCTTAGGCTGATACAGGGCTTGTGACTCTGCATTTCTAATACACTCCCAATGTGTGCCAAATAATAAATCATAGCTGTATTTGGTACTAATAATTAGTAGCTGCACGGCCTCATGCTGCTCGTATTTTAAACCCATATTTAATAATAATTTTAATTATGGAATGAAAGCGTATACTGTTATGATATTCAAGACTCACCATTATGCTTATAAATTATTTCCAACTCCTAGAAGAATCTGTTAATTTCTTCTCAGTATTTATGTCAGCATTCTGAATGAGCGAAGGTCAGGTTCAACAAACAACATTAGATTCCACGGATGGGAAACAGTAAATGTTTGTCATATAACAATTGTTGTAATTATTCCCCTGTTCCCAAAGCAATTTAAAGTTGGAATGAGAGATCAGTGAATGGGGAACTTCTGGTGTGTTAGGGACAGTGTCCCACAGACACAATTAAGAGCAGTGTTGGCAATATAATGTGGCTGAACTAAAGTTAAATTGTGTATTTTTATAGGACAGACATTTGATCGTTGTACAGCAATTTAACATTTGTTCAAACATCAACTGAGTTTTTGATCTCATAGTCTCAGCCTATTCTTACTATTTCATTATTTTCCATTACAAGACTAGTGTGTAAACTAGCTCTGTAAGTATACAATGGAGGCCTTTGAGGAAAAATAGTCTCTCTTTATTTGTTTCATTCAGTGGCCTCAGAATTATTCTTAATAATTTGTTTATTTAAGTGAACCTTGAGGACACAGTAATAATGCTTAAATATGTATCTGTGTATGTGTGTATAGCACTGAAATTAAAAAAAAAAAAAATCAGTCTTCTCATTATCTCTAGTTTCTTTCAAATGTGAAAGACAGAATATGGCCAAAGTAATCCAGCCTATAAGTAAAGAGTGTAGCTTGAAACTCAGATCTTTGCCAGTGAAGCCTAGAGCTCCTGGTCTACAACACCAATAGCTATTATACCAAGTTTTCCCACCAAGTACTATCCAGAACTTTTGGCCTTGGTAGATTAATGAAGAATCAATTATTTCAGTCCTTGCTAAATTCTTCATATGTATATAAACTTTCTACATATTTTGTTAAAGGGTAGATTTTCTTTTGCTTAGGCTGATACAGGGCTTGTGACTCTGCATTTCTAATACACTCCCAATGTGTGCCAAATAATAAATCATAGCTGTATTTGGTACTAATAATTAGTAGCTGCACGGCCTCATGCTGCTCGTATTTTAAACCCATATTTAATAATAATTTTAATTATGGAATGAAAGCGTATACTGTTATGATATTCAAGACTCACCATTATGCTTATAAATTATTTCCAACTCCTAGAAGAATCTGTTAATTTCTTCTCAGTATTTATGTCAGCATTCTGAATGAGCGAAGGTCAGGTTCAACAAACAACATTAGATTCCACGGATGGGAAACAGTAAATGTTTGTCATATAACAATTGTTGTAATTATTCCCCTGTTCCCAAAGCAATTTAAAGTTGGAATGAGAGATCAGTGAATGGGGAACTTCTGGTGTGTTAGGGACAGTGTCCCACAGACACAATTAAGAGCAGTGTTGGCAATATAATGTGGCTGAACTAAAGCTCAAAAATGATATAACATTCTCCCACCCATGTAACTTTTAAAAACAGAGCAAATGTTTACCAAACTAGCTATATGAACTGTGAGAATCTTTTAGTTTAAAATATATTTACAAAGCAAAATTAATTCAAATTAAATTCTTAATTGAAGCTAGCAAAATGAAATGATTATGGGAGAAAATAGGTGGCTTTTTAAGGATTCAGGACTTGAAAATCATCCAGATATTAGGAATGCAATAATATAGACATTTTCTTTGAGTTAACTGCACTGTTATTTACATTTTTACTTATCTTCAATCCTTTAGATAAGTTAATTTCATGCAAGAATATCAATACCAACCTATTTTGGAATAAAAAGAAATACATATAAGAAATAAAGCAAATAAATTTACAGGATAAAAGTAAATCCACATATTCACGGCCATAAAGAAATTTTAAAAGTTCAGAATGGATAGTTTGGGGCATGAATTCAGATAAATAGCGCAATTTTGAATTAAATGTCTCATATAGTCAATTAAGCTATATTATGTAATATATAAGAACTCTCTTATCACCATATGTCTTATAATGCTTCCTATGATTTCATGTGTTTTTATTTGTTTGCTTCTTTGCAAATTTAGGCTTAAGTTAATCATGCTCCTCTGTATTTTAACTTGTACTCTTCTGTACATTATTTTCCTCAATCCTTAAAAAGCCGCCTATATTCTCCCATAATCATCGATTATACTAATATCTCCTTCCCAACTCAAAACTATGTTTTTGATTTGCCACCCAAAATGCACATGCTCTAGTAAAATATGTATTTAAATTTGTATATAAACTTTATTGTGCTATAAATCACAACATTGCTTACCTTTTCAATACTTTTTCAGGGATCTATTTATATTGCTATATGGATATCTAGTTCATTTGCTCCTCACTTATGCTATTAACTGTTCCATAATGAATGCTCACATGTGGTATTGATATAACAGGTCCTCAGATGATGGATATCAAGGTTGCCACCAACTGCTTTTGCCACAGACAACACAGGGGTGAACATCCACATGCTTATCCCCCTGTACTCCTGGACAATAACTTATCTGAGAGATATGTCCAGAAGTGGAATCACTGGGTGCTGACCAGTTTTAATTTATCCAGAGAGTGTTCCAGAATAGTTTTCCAATATATCAGCATATACTCCCATCAGAGTCCTACCTTCCTACATGTGTGCCAACATTTGATATCTCCTTTCCAAAAAAATGAATATTTTATGGATACTTTAATAAGAATTTTTCCAATTTGGAATATTTAATGAGCATTTTTCCGACTTTCCAAATGTTAGAATCTCTCAATGCCAGCCATTTAGGAAATCCTTTCTGTGAGCCACTGATTCATATCCTTAGACCAATTTTCTTATTAGTTTAATAATTTTCTTATTAGTTATTAGCTTAATGTTTATGTTTAATGTTTAAACATAAACATTTGTTTATGTTTTCAAATGTTTTTCCTCTAAGTGCCCATGATTTTCTTGGAAAAAGAAAATTATTGTTTCTTTTAATAATTGAATATTTTTCACGTGTAAGTTGTTAATATATCTGGTCTCCAACAGTATGGATGATAATTCAAAGATCAATTTTTTAATATATAAAGACATTTTCCTAACATGGCCTACTAAGCTATCCCTATTTCTTATAATGCTTCCTATGATTTCATGTGTTTTTATTTGTTTGCTTCTTTGCAAATTTAGGCTTAAGTTAATCATGCTCCTCTGTATTTTAACTTGTACTCTTCTGTACATTATTTTCCTCAATCCTTAAAAAGCCGCCTATATTCTCCCATAATCATCGATTATACTAATATCTCCTTCCCAACTCAAAACTATGTTTTTGATTTGCCACCCAAAATGCACATGCTCTAGTAAAATATGTATTTAAATTTGTATATAAACTTTATTGTGCTATAAATCACAACATTGCTTACCTTTTCAATACTTTTTCAGGGATCTATTTATATTGCTATATGGATATCTAGTTCATTTGCTCCTCACTTATGCTATTAACTGTTCCATAATGAATGCTCACATGTGGTATTGATATAACAGGTCCTCAGATGATGGATATCAAGGTTGCCACCAACTGCTTTTGCCACAGACAACACAGGGGTGAACATCCACATGCTTATCCCCCTGTACTCCTGGACAATAACTTATCTGAGAGATATGTCCAGAAGTGGAATCACTGGGTGCTGACCAGTTTTAATTTATCCAGAGAGTGTTCCAGAATAGTTTTCCAATATATCAGCATATACTCCCATCAGAGTCCTACCTTCCTACATGTGTGCCAACATTTGATATCTCCTTTCCAAAAAAATGAATATTTTATGGATACTTTAATAAGAATTTTTCCAATTTGGAATATTTAATGAGCATTTTTCCGACTTTCCAAATGTTAGAATCTCTCAATGCCAGCCATTTAGGAAATCCTTTCTGTGAGCCACTGATTCATATCCTTAGACCAATTTTCTTATTAGTTTAATAATTTTCTTATTAGTTATTAGCTTAATGTTTATGTTTAATGTTTAAACATAAACATTTGTTTATGTTTTCAAATGTTTTTCCTCTAAGTGCCCATGATTTTCTTGGAAAAAGAAAATTATTGTTTCTTTTAATAATTGAATATTTTTCACGTGTAAGTTGTTAATATATCTGGTCTCCAACAGTATGGATGATAATTCAAAGATCAATTTTTTAATATATAAAGACATTTTCCTAACATGGCCTACTAAGCTATCCCTATTTCTTTAGGATAGCAGTTTTATGACATAGCAAATACAAATGTGCATATATCTGAGATCTCTTTTCTTTTCTACTGGACTATTTTGATGTCCCTGAAACATTATCAGAATATTTTGATTACTGTGGCTTTGCTGTGTGCTTAAATATGGGCTTTTCCTTTATTTTCCTTTACTAAGACTACATGAAAGTTGAGAAATTTTATTCCACCATAAAAATTTTAGAACAGGTACTCATAATCCTCAAGATAGTTCACTTAAAAATTTGAAAGTATTTAATTGAATGTATAGGCTAATTTTGGGGAAAATGGAAGTCTTATATTTTTATTCCATCTATCTAATAACACATTATACTTTCTGAATTACTCATATGTTGTTATGGTGCTTCATTTTTAAATTGTTTCTATAAAGGTCTTATACATGCTACATTAGGATAAAACTCAGATGTTCTATAATTTGTAATTTTTATTACTTTTATTTATTTATATTACATTTATTATTTATTGCTAATATAAATAAGGACTGTGTAGCCGATGTTAAATATTAGCTGTAAAGTAGGTATCCTTATCTTAATTCAGACCTTAATGAGAATGTATAAACTGTATCAATTATTAGTGAACAGTAATTTCCTATAGACTTTTGGATTACTGTTTCAAGATTAGAAAATTACCTCCTCTTTGTGAACTTCAAATAGTTTATATAAAAATCATGAATTTATCTTTGCCCAATTCATTTCCTGAATATCTTGAGATAGTTGCTTTTGATTTTCTTTAATGATTTCATGATTATTGTTGATATTTCCCAAATATTTAAGGAAGGATATTGCATTGGTGGTTTTCAAATTATGCCCCTTGGAATCGTATATCAATCAAATTGAAAGAGCAAGAGTGAATAAGATACTAAAGGGACAGTGGTTTTTCCTTCCCTCCAAACCAGTGTAATTTCAACCACAGAAACTCTGTTTGTTTTGTATATTGTGTTTCTTATAAATTTTATTTGTGAAAAAATGAGTTACGTGTTACTAGTTAAGTTAAATGTATGAATTTCAAGTAATATATATAGTAATGTACTTTTAATTTGTTCATTTATTATGTATTTGTGTCCACTAATACATAATATTCTCTAAAATGGTAAGAACCTGCTTGTTTATCACCCTACAAAGACCTAGAGTAGAACATGACATATAATAAATGCTCAATAAATATTTTTAATAAATAAACAAACCCCATCCTATATAATCACAGAAATGTGTTATCAAGCAGCAATTCTTCTTCAAGAAGATACCTGATTCAAGGTAACATAAATGAACTATACTGGCATTTTTTCATACGAACTCCCTTCATAAATTGTGATATGTCCCATAATGTATAAAAGTGGTTTTATTATTAGCTACCTTAACTATTCTGGATTAGGTGCACAGTGAGATTCGTTTAAAGAGCCCCTAGTATTGTACCCTAGGCTTTAACCCAGTAAAATAGAAGCAATATGGTAGCAGAGAATTCCTCTTGGACTTCAAGAGACCAGGTCAAAATGAGGACTTCTTTTTTACCCAGCATTAGACCAATAGCACCTAAGTGGCAGCAGAACTAGGCAGAACTGGGAACTGACAACAATGTCAATAAGAGGATAAGAGGCAAAAGAGGATCAAATTGTTCAATGAGTTGAAGAGCTACAGGGTCTTGGACACTGGAGGATAAGACAAGGTATAGGCCCAAATTGAAATAATCCCTACTGTCTGAAGAGTGCAGCCACTGGAGTCGTGTCAGTGTGCGAAACGGAAGCCCCATTTCTTGAAGGAAGTGAGTTGCATAATAGAGGAAAGCACACGCTTCTTCTAGTCCTTTGAGAAGTCAATGAGAGTTTAAATATACAATACACATATAAAGTAAAAGAGTACTGTTGCTTAGTCACTAAGTCATGTCTGACTTTTTTGCGACCCCATGGACTATAGTTCATGAGGCTCTTCTGTCCATGAGATTCTCCAGGCAAGAATACAAAAGTGGGTTGCCAAGCCATCCTCCAGGGTATTCTTCCCAACCCAGGGATCAAACCTGCATCTCTTAATGTATCCTGCATTGGCAGGTGGGTTCTTTACCACTAGAGCCAACTGTGAAGCCCTAAATAGTGCCTAGAATGTCCTAAATGTCCAACAGACATTGGTAATTTTGTATTGTTAACGCTCTGTATACTTTAATAGGTCATAAAGCTTTGAATAGGCACAAGATTATCATCCATATTTTTTATGGAGTACTTTTGATGCTGCTAAATTACTATCTCTCATCTTCAAGCCCACTTTTCATTGTGAGCTAAGGTTGAGACACTGAAAACCACATGTCTTCCTGCTAGCTAGCTTCCATTAAGTTCTTCCAAAAGTGTTGCTAGAGAGAGACTGGAAGGTTGGGTGATGAAGAGTCTTGACCTTCCTTATCAGCTTCTTACTCATGTCAGCATCACTCAAGCTATGGTTCTTCACTATGACTATGGCAAACAGCTGCTTGCAGTACTGCTTTCAGTTTTTATTTATTCTTTTCTATAAGCCAAAAACCTGTAAGTATCCTATTAGTGCTACCTCTTCAGAGGTTTGAATCTATCACTCAGCTTTTACTTTTGGTAGATAAACAGTCCTGCTAAGTCCTTACTTTGTCTTGAGGTATCTTTAAAAACAGTAAAACATGCAATTTGTACTTGAGAAATATAGTAAGTCAGATGGAGCATAAGCAATAGATTTCATTAACAGTGTCACTTCCATTCATAACTAAGCAGCAGGTACTGGGCAAGACATTTATATTTCTTCTACAGTTCCTTCCTTGTGTCTAAAATGTAGATTATAAAACCTCTTCAGCATGTTCTAAAATGAAACATAATAATTATCACAAGTCCATAAGAAGGGAAAAGACCGAGTAGTTCACTAAATTCTAAAATACTTGTGAGAAGAGATAAACTTAGGACCCTAAGAAAAAGAACCAAGAGCCCTATTTTAACAATAAAAAAACATATAAAGTAAAAGAGTACTGTTGCTTAGTCACTAAGTCATGTCTGACTTTTGCGACCCCATGGACTATAGTTCATGAGGCTCTTCTGTCCATGAGATTCTCCAGGCAAGAATACAACAGTGGGTTGCCAAGCCATCCTCCAGGGTATTCTTCCCAACCCAGGGATCAAACCTGCATCTCTTAATGTATCCTGCATTGGCAGGTGGGTTCTTTACCACTAGAGCCAACTGTGAAGCCCTAAATAGTGCCTAGAATGTCCTAAATGTCCAACAGACATTGGTAATTTTGTATTGTTAACGCTCTGTATACTTTAATAGGTCATAAAGCTTTGAATAGGCACAAGATTATCATCCATATTTTTTATGGAGTACTTTTGATGCTGCTAAATTACTATCTCTCATCTTCAAGCCCACTTTTCATTGTGAGCTAAGGTTGAGACACTGAAAACCACATGTCTTCCTGCTAGCTAGCTTCCATTAAGTTCTTCCAAAAGTGTTGCTAGAGAGAGACTGGAAGGTTGGGTGATGAAGAGTCTTGACCTTCCTTATCAGCTTCTTACTCATGTCAGCATCACTCAAGCTATGGTTCTTCACTATGACTATGGCAAACAGCTGCTTGCAGTACTGCTTTCAGTTTTTATTTATTCTTTTCTATAAGCCAAAAACCTGTAAGTATCCTATTAGTGCTACCTCTTCAGAGGTTTGAATCTATCACTCAGCTTTTACTTTTGGTAGGTAAACAGTCCTGCTAAGTCCTTACTTTGTCTTGAGGTATCTTTAAAAACAGTAAAACATGCAATTTGTACTTGAGAAATATAGTAAGTCAGATGGAGCATAAGCAATAGATTTCATTAACAGTGTCACTTCCATTCATAACTAAGCAGCAGGTACTGGGCAAGACATTTATATTTCTTCTACAGTTCCTTCCTTGTGTCTAAAATGTAGATTATAAAACCTCTTCAGCATGTTCTAAAATGAAACATAATAATTATCACAAGTCCATAAGAAGGGAAAAGACCGAGTAGTTCACTAAATTCTAAAATACTTGTGAGAAGAGATAAACTTAGGACCCTAAGAAAAAGAACCAAGAGCCCTATTTCCTGCTACAGATTAATTGAAAGTGAAGCCACTGCTTCAGTGACAATTCTTTTTTGTACTTCAGGGAAGGGAACACATTAAATATAACTTATGTTTCAGATACATTTAATCCTCACAAACACTGGAAGACACACATGATTTTATGCAAGGGATGTGGAATCTGATAAAGTTATATAATTGTCCTCAATCACACAGTCAGGAAGTGGCACAAGGGGACTGAAACAACTAAACAGACTCCAAAATCCGTACACTTCCCACCACCCTATCATAAATCTCAACTTTTCTAATGTTGAAAGAACTTCCTAACCATCTATGTAGAAAACAGACAACAAACAACTTCCAGCTCTATATGACCCCTAATAATGTGTAACACGGTGGTTCCAAAGAGGCCAGCAGACCTGGAAGACATCACTTCTTTTCAACTAGTTTTCTCATAACTTGGTAATCTCCCACTGGAATAGAAAACACCATCTGATATTTACACCTGAGCAGGAAGTACATCTCAGAGGATATCATTAAAAGTTGACTGACCTACTTCTTTCAATTATCAGGACACAAATAGGTTACATAGGGATGGGACCCCATATGCTTGCAACAGCCTAATGTCAAGCTTCTTAAAGTAAACTTATAACTTTTAAACAATAACACCCTTCTCCTCAGCATATTTTCTGGAGGGAATCTGCACTGTTCCTAGGAGATTAATTTCTCCTCCTTGGTTACAACTAAATAGTAAAGAAAAGAAGATATGAGATCATCATGTGGAAAATTGTAAAAGGGAAATCAATATATTCTGTGGGGAGAAAACAGTCCACTATACACAGATATCACCAACTTATATGTACACATAATTTGACAGGGCAACGAAGACACAGTCTAATTTTAAAACAATTATAATTATAATATATTACATTAATACATATTATATATTATTATATAATATTATATTATTATAATGTATATTAATAGTATATATTAACATATTAATATGACATCAATATGTTAATATATCCGTCACTAAATTCTAAAATACTTGTGAGAAGAGATAAACTTAGGACCCTAAGAAAAAGAACCAAGAGCCCTATTTCCTGCTACAGATTAATTGAAAGTGAAGCCACTGCTTCAGTGACAATTCTTTTTTGTACTTCAGGGAAGGGAACACATTAAATATAACTTATGTTTCAGATACATTTAATCCTCACAAACACTGGAAGACACACATGATTTTATGCAAGGGATGTGGAATCTGATAAAGTTATATAATTGTCCTCAATCACACAGTCAGGAAGTGGCACAAGGGGACTGAAACAACTAAACAGACTCCAAAATCCGTACACTTCCCACCACCCTATCATAAATCTCAACTTTTCTAATGTTGAAAGAACTTCCTAACCATCTATGTAGAAAACAGACAACAAACAACTTCCAGCTCTATATGACCCCTAATAATGTGTAACACGGTGGTTCCAAAGAGGCCAGCAGACCTGGAAGACATCACTTCTTTTCAACTAGTTTTCTCATAACTTGGTAATCTCCCACTGGAATAGAAAACACCATCTGATATTTACACCTGAGCAGGAAGTACATCTCAGAGGATATCATTAAAAGTTGACTGACCTACTTCTTTCAATTATCAGGACACAAATAGGTTACATAGGGATGGGACCCCATATGCTTGCAACAGCCTAATGTCAAGCTTCTTAAAGTAAACTTATAACTTTTAAACAATAACACCCTTCTCCTCAGCATATTTTCTGGAGGGAATCTGCACTGTTCCTAGGAGATTAATTTCTCCTCCTTGGTTACAACTAAATAGTAAAGAAAAGAAGATATGAGATCATCATGTGGAAAATTGTAAAAGGGAAATCAATATATTCTGTGGGGAGAAAACAGTCCACTATACACAGATATCACCAACTTATATGTACACATAATTTGACAGGGCAACGAAGACACAGTCTAATTTTAAAACAATTATAATTATAATATATTACATTAATACATATTATATATTATTATATAATATTATATTATTATAATGTATATTAATAGTATATATTAACATATTAATATGACATCAATATGTTAATATATCAATATATTAATATGGCATTAATATATAATATATTAAAATATATATTATATCATATTATATTATATATTTCATATGTATTATATGTCTATATAATATATATTACATATATACTATCCATTATATACATTTTATTATATATGTTTTATGTATATATTATTTATTTAATATATATTCATATATTCATATATTTTATATATTATATATACTATATACTTACTCTGCAATATATATAATATATTAAAATATATATTATATCATATTATATTATATATTTCATATGTATTATATGTCTATATAATATATATTACATATATACTATCCATTATATACATTTTATTATATATGTTTTATGTATATATTATTTATTTAATATATATTCATATATTCATATATTTTATATATTATATATACTATATACTTACTCTGCAATATATATAATATATTATCATATATGATATTATTATATTATATATATATTATATGTTATATAATACATTATGTGTAATATAATATATATATAATACGGATGATATGTTATATATTATATAATAATATGTTATATGACAATATATAATAATAAATGATACTACAAATATAACTATATAGAATATATAGAGAGGATATATATTATATATAGTACAAATATTATATGTGTTATATCTTATATAATAAATATAAATCATATATACTATTAAACATATTACATAAAATATATACATTATATGTATATTACATTATATAGATTAATATATATCATACACCATATTATATGATATATATGATAGAATACATCATATATCACACCATATATAACATGTATATTACATATAATCATATGATATATATTAATATATAATAATATGTACAGTATAATATATAATATATATTATAATGTATATAATACATAATATATGTGGTAATATTTAAAATAACATACAGAATAATTTATAGAGCATACAATATAATAAATATATAATTATATAATATAAATATTAATAGTGTAATATAAATATGAATATAATAAATATATAATTTAATATAAATATAACATAATACATATATATTACTATATATAAAAACACATAATACATAATAATATATAGGCATATTATATGATTATTATATACAATAAATATATACTATATGCTATATCATTATATGTATTATATATGATATACATTATATCATATATAATATATATGATAATAACATTATCACATATACTATATAAGAATATATATTATAATATAATGTATGTGATATACATTATATAATGTAATATATATTATATTGTTGTATATAGATTACATACAGAGAATCACAGATGATAAACTGGTAGGAAAAGGCATATTATATCACATGCATTTCCTTTAATCACATAGAATTAAAGAGATTTGGTACAGCCCTCACTCTTCCATACTGCTTTAGATATAGCTTGTTTCACTCAACTATGTTGCTTACGCAGCCATGAAGATTTTTGAGTTTGTGATTTCCAAAAGAAATAAATTCATGCAGTTCATTTTCATCTTGAAAATTTGAGGGCTCATATAAATAAACTGATTTTTAAAAGATCATCAGACTAAAAACTAAAAAAGACGTTTTGTGTTTATATATGCCATGTAGAAAAATCCACTACATTTTCAATTTTATGGATTAAAAAATTTTTAAAGTAAAAAAAATCATTAGACTATTTGAAAATAGAATAATCTAAGTTTTCAAGTGGAGAGCTCTTTATCTTCAATTTATCTCCAATGTTCAAATAAGTCCAGGACCATGATGGATTGAGTCACAATAAAGGAGAATCCTGAAGCACCTAGAGTAGGATTCAATAAATATTGGGATTTCTTTCCCCCTAACTCTGAATTTACAAAATCTACAATGATACATATAATTTTTAATTTTGGCCTCTTTTATTGCTTTTATTTATTATTTATTTTCATCCGTCCTTATCCTTTAGCCTGTGTGGGCCTCCCACTGCAGTGACCTCTCTCACTGCAGAGTGCCCACTCTGGGCACATGTGCTCCAGAGCTCTGGCTCATAATTGGACACTTCGGTCCAGCCGCTCCACAGCCCGCGGGATCTTCCTGGACCAGGGATCAAACCAGTGTCCCTTACACTGCCAGGTGGACTCTTTACCCACTGGACCATCAGGGAAGCTCCTACAATGATATTTTTTACAGGCACAAATTAAGTTTTGGGATCAGGAGCAGTAAGAGGAAAAATGGTAAATAAACAAAGAATGGTAAGTAAATAATAAACAACTAATAAATATAAATTTAAATAATAAAATAACAATAAAGTTGTACATACTAATCAGCATTCTCTTTCAGGGAATACAGATGACTAAACTACCTAGATATATGAGGCTCTATTATAGAAATTAGAGTATGTAGCTGTCCAAGATTTCTAACAGTAGCTACATGGTAGATATCCATGAGCTGATCTGTTGAGAAAATTTTTATATTGAAAATAACACAAATGTGAGCAAGGGCACTAGGGTTGATCGAGGCACTTTATTTTTTGGCTTTGGATTTTTCACGATCATGTTAATTGGCAAATAATTTTTCAAATTTGAAAGTCTGAAATAAATATGTCATTTTAAACATTATCTAGAACTCATCACAACTTCAACATTATTAATATCTGTCCCTTTGGTATCTAGTAACATTGAACACATGCATCTGCAGTGAGAAGGGAACTGGGCCATGCTGACCTGATACCACGCATTGCAGCCAAAGCCCATACTTCACTCACCCTGACTCTAGCCAAAGCTTCAGAAGTAGAGTGGTTAAAATGAAAAGCCCAAATATAAGCAAGGGAGTGACAGCACTGACCCTTGAAAACATGAGCACTGCTCCTTAGACTATTTGAAAATAGAATAATCTAAGTTTTCAAGTGGAGAGCTCTTTATCTTCAATTTATCTCCAATGTTCAAATAAGTCCAGGACCATGATGGATTGAGTCACAATAAAGGAGAATCCTGAAGCACCTAGAGTAGGATTCAATAAATATTGGGATTTCTTTCCCCCTAACTCTGAATTTACAAAATCTACAATGATACATATAATTTTTAATTTTGGCCTCTTTTATTGCTTTTATTTATTATTTATTTTCATCCGTCCTTATCCTTTAGCCTGTGTGGGCCTCCCACTGCAGTGACCTCTCTCACTGCAGAGTGCCCACTCTGGGCACATGTGCTCCAGAGCTCTGGCTCATAATTGGACACTTCGGTCCAGCCGCTCCACAGCCCGCGGGATCTTCCTGGACCAGGGATCAAACCAGTGTCCCTTACACTGCCAGGTGGACTCTTTACCCACTGGACCATCAGGGAAGCTCCTACAATGATATTTTTTACAGGCACAAATTAAGTTTTGGGATCAGGAGCAGTAAGAGGAAAAATGGTAAATAAACAAAGAATGGTAAGTAAATAATAAACAACTAATAAATATAAATTTAAATAATAAAATAACAATAAAGTTGTACATACTAATCAGCATTCTCTTTCAGGGAATACAGATGACTAAACTACCTAGATATATGAGGCTCTATTATAGAAATTAGAGTATGTAGCTGTCCAAGATTTCTAACAGTAGCTACATGGTAGATATCCATGAGCTGATCTGTTGAGAAAATTTTTATATTGAAAATAACACAAATGTGAGCAAGGGCACTAGGGTTGATCGAGGCACTTTATTTTTGGCTTTGGGATTTTAACGATCATGTTTATTGGCAAATAATTTTTCAAATTTGAAAGTCTGAAATAAATATGTCATTTTAAACATTATCTAGAACTCATCACAACTTCAACATTATTAATATCTGTCCCTTTGGTATCTAGTAACATTGAACACATGCATCTGCAGTGAGAAGGGAACTGGGCCATGCTGACCTGATACCACGCATTGCAGCCAAAGCCCATACTTCACTCACCCTGACTCTAGCCAAAGCTTCAGAAGTAGAGTGGTTAAAATGAAAAGCCCAAATATAAGCAAGGGAGTGACAGCACTGACCCTTGAAAACATGAGCACTGCTCCTTCTAAATATATTTCATTTTGTTTCATAGGGACCCGTGCTGTATATTAAAGCAGAGAACATGCACTCAGGCTGCAGCAGCATCTTCTGTCATGTGGAGATAAATTTCACTATCTACAACATTGTCCTCATACAATTCAAGCAGTGGTCATTTCCCAGTTTAGTTTGAATATGAAACTGGGCCCTGACAAGAGATGATATTCAAAAACGTATTTGACAAGTAAGGCGCAAGGAACAACGAATCCAGAATAGAAACCCAGCTGGAATAACATATTATATTAGATGGTTGGCAAAAGTAGTCATTTTATTTATATCACATTTTAAGAAGATCCACAGTGCCACTGTCTGCAGAATATACTAAGGGGAGGCAAGAGTGAAAGCCGAGAGACCAGTTAGGAAGTTCCTGCAGAAATGCCACTTCACTCAAGAACTCATGACTTATCAAGCTATGCATTACTCGTTTTTGTTTCTTCCACAACTTATTGGTCCGGCAGTGTACCTGCTGAGATGTGTGTGCATGTGTGCTAGTTGCTCAGTTGTGTCTGACTCTTTACAACTCCAAGGACTGGCGGGATCCTGTATCCATGAAATTCTCCAGGCAAGAATTCTGGAGTGGGTTGCCATTTCCTTCTCCAGGGGATCTTCCCGACCCAGGCATTGAACCCAGGTCTCCTGTATTGCCGGCAGATTCTTTACCATCTGAGCCACCAGGGAAGCCCAGCTTTACCTGCTGAGGTAAACTGACTTGAATGCACTTATCAAGAAAAATAAGTCTCCTCTGATTTTGATAGAATTATTTCAAATGACTTGTCAAGGCTTTATGTAATCAAATTCAGTAAGGTATACAATTTTGTCTCACACAAGCAACATTTTTTTCCCCAATTCATCAAGGAATATATTCACAGTGATTCATTTTGATACTCTATTAGTTTGTTTTTTTTTTTTTTTAATTTATTTATTTATTTATTTTTGTACATGTATGTTCCCGGATCAATCAGATGCATATCCCTTGACCCTCCCCCCACCCAGGATCCCCCCCCCGCCATCCCTCCAGACCATTGCTCCAAGTGGTTGTAGGTACTCCTATTCCCCTAGCACAATGACAATAGCTATCTTTTCTATACATGACAGGATAGGTTCCCATGTTACTCCCTCCCATTGTTCGGTCTCCACAATGTCTTTATGTCTATTCTCTGTTTTTTCATGAGTTCACTGTGTGTGTTATCATGACCATCTTACTAGATCCCATATATATGAGTTAGTATACTATACTTGTCTTTCTCTTTTTGACTTACTTCACTTTTTATGATAGGTTCTCTATTAGTTTTTATAGAATCTTATTGAATCAGAATTACTATGTCTTTTATTTACCCAAACCAACCGAAAAATGATCACTTATAATATCAAGAGTAGGTAAACTGTAATCAAAATAACTGACCAGTAACCAAATATAATAATGTTACCTGCCTTTAAGGATTAAATACCAAGAAACATAAGTACAGTGTCACATACCAACACTATAAAGCAAGTATAATATTCATTTGCAACTTAAATATCTTCCCAAAGATCACCAAACTAGAAGTCCAGAGTATCCAACTCCAAAGCCATTCTCTTTTTATAATTGCAAGATGCATATTCTAAATCATCAGTGTAATTAGAGTAACAAGCACCACTATGCATTAATAACTACATTAAATTCTTCATATGCCTTGCCTCATTAATTCTCAGAACAACAATATTAGGTATTTTTAAGTTCCTCATTTTACAGACATGGAAACTGAGGCCTAGAAAGGTAGAATGATCTCACTGAGGTTGTAGACGTAGTGCTTGACAAAACCAGGCTATATAACTCCAGAATCTAATGTTATCAACTATTTCACTCATCTGCTTCCAAAATGACAGAAAAGGTTTTACTCCTATAGAATTAGCAAAACCAAATCAAGAAATATATCGCAAAGGCAAGGTCCTTCTGTATCACAGAGAATCTCACAATCCAAACATATTTTATTCAGCAATACATATTCTTAAAAATTTTAACAAAACACATGGGAAATGGCTGAAGGAAGTAGAAAATTGTAGCCTGGTACAAGAAAGACTCAGAAACAGCAATATGGATGTACCTGAAAAAGCTGTCGTGAAAAAGCAGCATATACTCATTCTTGTTCCACAAGATGAGGGTTGCATACAGATATATATAGATAGATAGATATACATGCATATATATATATATATATAAAGAACTTTCTAATAATGAGAATTTTCCTAAAATAATCTGAGTAGCCTTGGATTGGGAGCAGAAGTAAAATGAAATTCAACTCCAATATACATAAAACAACATAGTTTTCATATGGATGAAACAAAACCAAATAAAACCATAGATAAAATTAAATTCATAGTCTTATGGATAAAATGTAAACAGCATGTCAAATATAAGAAGGAAAACTACAAACTGGAAAGGTATTTGCAGAGGCAAAAGTGTTCATCTATTAAGAGTTCAAATAATTTAAGAGGAAAGCCAACCATATACCAACAGATAGTTAAGCAAAGAATAATAAAAGGGTAAATGTAAGTAATAAACAAACATAGAGGGAATATTCAAATTAATAAGCAATAATAGAAATAAAAGTAAAACAAATTAATGTTTTATAGAAATAGAAGAGAATAAATACCATTTCTGGTTCTAGAAAATATACAAAATACCATCTGTGCAAATTCTGCAGTAGCAGGGTAAAATGTTAGGATTTGGAAAAATAATTTACATACTAAGAATTTTCTCATTTCATATTTTTCCATTCTCAACCACAAAACTAAAGATTAACCTTAAGTTATCGCCAGTAGAAGGAAAAACAGATTTTGCTTGATCCATAGATAACAATGATCATGAATCAAAATCTCAAAATATTAGCTTAAAATTAAAATATCCAACAATATTAAAATTAATATTGTTGGATATTTCATCAGGCTAGATTATTTTTCAAATATTAGACAGAAAGGTAATAACGGCTGCAAAGTCACAGAACATTGGTTTAAAATGGCATATGACAATTAAATTTTATCCAAACTGGTATAAAGAAAAACGATTTGTATGTGGTTTTGAATTAACGAGAATATTGATGATAAAAATAGTTTAAAGAAGTAAAAGGACTTCCTCTTTTGTTAGAACTGATCTAGTATTATTTCTGGAATAAAAATAAAATAAATCCTCAAGGAAAGTTTAACTGTTTTGAAAACTTTGTTGAGGTCTTTAAATAGGTGTGTTCAAGGAATATTCCAAGAAATGTGTGGCTAGGGAAGGTATTTTGTTAAGTCAGGATAATTAGGTTTTTGGAATGAGCAGAGTTGGGGAACTTCTCTAGAGAATCTTAAGTTTCTGACTCACAACCTTATGGACTAAAGTTTATAAAAATAAGTGCTAAACAAGCTTCCAAAAGAAGCAGAGTCTCTTGTACTGAAGTGTCAACTTTATGACAAATCATGGGAAACCAGAATTGCATCACTAATCTTTTTTTTAACGTGTTTTACATCCTTCATGCCTCTTAAGAATATCCATGTACAGCCTGATCATGGCTGTTCCTTCTTACATTACTTATTACGAAGTAGCAACTATCTTTCAAGTTTAACATCTTCTGGTCTTACTTGTAAAATGCAAATGAAGTTCAAATTCTTGAAAAAATTTTCTATTGATTGAGTGGAATGGTATGACTGACTAAAACTCAAGAAGGTAAGATAAAGAGAGGTTTTATCTAAATTGTTTCAACCACCCCCCCCCCCCACCATCCTATCAGTAAATATAAAAAATACTAAGCTGAGGTGACCATTGCTGGAGGTTTTTTTGTTTTATTTTAATTTTAGCCTCCTTTATTAGTTCTTTATTTATCTGTTCATTCTTCATCTTCATTCTTTGGCCTGTGTGGGCCTCCCTCATTGCAGAGTACTGGCTCTGGGCGCACATGCTCCAGAACCCTGGCTTGTAATTGGATACACCACTCTAGCCACTCCACGGCACATGGGATCTTCCTGGCCAGGAATCAAACTGGTGCCCCTTGCACTGCAAGGCAAATTCTTTACCCCTGGACCACCAGGGAAGCCCCCACTGGAGGTTTTTGAAAATATGGATATATTGATTTATGTTTGAAGAAAAACATATGAAAACACAGGCATCGGCCTCCAAGAGCAGGATAAACTTTTTTTTTCTTAATCCCAAATTTTTCCATGCAAGAGACTAGTGAGGAAAAGAAAGTTGCTTGCAATGCAAAAGACCCTTATAAATAATAGGTTTAGGCTTCCCTGAGGCTTCAGACAGTCAAGACTCTGCCTGCAATGCAGGAGACTTGGGTTCAATTCCTGGGCTGGGAAGCTCCCCTTTAAAAACAGGAAATGGTACCCACTCCAATATATTTGCCTGGAGAATTCCATGAATAGAGCAGCAACAGTTTATGGGGTTACAAAGAGTCAAACAAAACTGAGCAACTAACATTCTCACTTTCAGTGGCTATGTATTTGAGTATAAGAAGTATTGAGTTCACTAAAAGCTTAAGTAAAAAGTATCTGCAGAGAAAAAAGCCTGGAGATTTATATATTGACCACACATACTAGGTCCAATAAGAGTTTGAAGACAAATCATGGGAAACCAGAATTGCATCACTAATCTTTTTTAACGTGTTTTACATCCTTCATGCCTCTTAAGAATATCCATGTACAGCCTGATCATGGCTGTTCCTTCTTACATTACTTATTACGAAGTAGCAACTATCTTTCAAGTTTAACATCTTCTGGTCTTACTTGTAAAATGCAAATGAAGTTCAAATTCTTGAAAAAATTTTCTATTGATTGAGTGGAATGGTATGACTGACTAAAACTCAAGAAGGTAAGATAAAGAGAGGTTTTATCTAAATTGTTTCAACCACCCCCACCATCCTATCAGTAAATATAAAAAATACTAAGCTGAGGTGACCATTGCTGGAGGTTTTTTTGTTTTATTTTAATTTTAGCCTCCTTTATTAGTTCTTTATTTATCTGTTCATTCTTCATCTTCATTCTTTGGCCTGTGTGGGCCTCCCTCATTGCAGAGTACTGGCTCTGGGCGCACATGCTCCAGAACCCTGGCTTGTAATTGGATACACCACTCTAGCCACTCCACGGCACATGGGATCTTCCTGGCCAGGAATCAAACTGGTGCCCCTTGCACTGCAAGGCAAATTCTTTACCCCTGGACCACCAGGGAAGCCCCCACTGGAGGTTTTTGAAAATATGTATATATTTATTTATGTGTGAAGAAAAACATATGAAAACACAGGCATCGGCCTCCAAGAGCAGGATAAACTTTTTTTTTCTTAATCCCAAATTTTTCCATGCAAGAGACTAGTGAGGAAAAGAAAGTTGCTTGCAATGCAAAAGACCCTTATAAATAATAGGTTTAGGCTTCCCTGAGGCTTCAGACAGTCAAGACTCTGCCTGCAATGCAGGAGACTTGGGTTCAATTCCTGGGCTGGGAAGCTCCCTTAAAAGCAGGAAATGGTACCCACTCCAATATATTTGCCTGGAGAATTCCATGAATAGAGCAGCAACAGTTTATGGGGTTACAAAGAGTCAAACAAAACTGAGCAACTAACATTCTCACTTTCAGTGGCTATGTATTTGAGTATAAGAAGTATTGAGTTCACTAAAAGCTTAAGTAAAAAGTATCTGCAGAGAAAAAAGCCTGGAGATTTATATATTGACCACACATACTAGGTCCAATAAGAGTTTGAAGATATAAGTAATTAAAGACGTTCATAGCATTAGAACCCCCCAAAATATGTAACAAAGTAAAGAATTAATCAGGAGTTTTAGTCTGACTAGGCCAAGGCAAAAGAAACATTATGAAAAATTTTTGAATTCTCATTTATATAATTAATCAAATTCCATACCAAGACCTTCTCTACACTAAACCTAAAAATTTGGGGGCATTTTTCCATATGAATTCATTATTAGGATGTCTTCATAAATGGATGATGATGAATGTCTTCAATATTTTCAGTCAAGTATATATTTTATGTGTACATTTATCATATGGGTCCTTGATGAAACTTGAGTGCATTGTCATATTAAATTGTGATTTTATTTAAAAATTTATACATAAATATTTTGATACAGCAATAAAAATGGAGACTTGGTGACAAGGGCTTAAAATTAATTCAAACTGCACTTTTTTATTTTCTTGGTCACTTTTATTGGTCTTTCATTTATTTGTTTTCATCCATCTTTGTTCTTTGGCCTGTGTGGGCCTCCCATTGCAGTGGCCTCTCCTGTAGCAGAGCGCCAGCTCTGGGCACATGAGTTCCAGCCGCTCTGCGGCACATGGAATCTTCCCTTGTCAGGGATCAAACCAGTGCCCCTTGCAGCACAAGGCAGACTCTTTACCCACTGGACCACCAGGGAAGCCCTCAAACTGCATTTTGATGTTGGGCTCTTGGTTCATTTTTTATGCAAAGAACAGCATAACTGGAACATTTTCTATCTTGATAAACAGCTCAAATAGTAGCCTGAAAATGTTCTCTTCATATAAACTAAATAATGAATTAAAAATAAATAGGCTTCAGACAGTCAAGACTCTGCCTGCAATGCAGGAGACTTGGGTTCAATTCCTGGGCTGGAAGCTCCCTTAAAAGCAGGAAATGGTACCCACTCCAATATATTTGCCTGGAGAATTCCATGAATAGAGCAGCAACAGTTTATGGGGTTACAAAGAGTCAAACAAAACTGAGCAACTAACATTCTCACTTTCAGTGGCTATGTATTTGAGTATAAGAAGTATTGAGTTCACTAAAAGCTTAAGTAAAAAGTATCTGCAGAGAAAAAAGCCTGGAGATTTATATATTGACCACACATACTAGGTCCAATAAGAGTTTGAAGATATAAGTAATTAAAGACGTTCATAGCATTAGAACCCCCCAAAATATGTAACAAAGTAAAGAATTAATCAGGAGTTTTAGTCTGACTAGGCCAAGGCAAAAGAAACATTATGAAAAATTTTTGAATTCTCATTTATATAATTAATCAAATTCCATACCAAGACCTTCTCTACACTAAACCTAAAAATTTGGGGGCATTTTTCCATATGAATTCATTATTAGGATGTCTTCATAAATGGATGATGATGAATGTCTTCAATATTTTCAGTCAAGTATATATTTTATGTGTACATTTATCATATGGGTCCTTGATGAAACTTGAGTGCATTGTCATATTAAATTGTGATTTTATTTAAAAATTTATACATAAATATTTTGATACAGCAATAAAAATGGAGACTTGGTGACAAGGGCTTAAAATTAATTCAAACTGCACTTTTTTATTTTCTTGGTCACTTTTATTGGTCTTTCATTTATTTGTTTTCATCCATCTTTGTTCTTTGGCCTGTGTGGGCCTCCCATTGCAGTGGCCTCTCCTGTAGCAGAGCGCCAGCTCTGGGCACATGAGTTCCAGCCGCTCTGCGGCACATGGAATCTTCCCTTGTCAGGGATCAAACCAGTGCCCCTTGCAGCACAAGGCAGACTCTTTACCCACTGGACCACCAGGGAAGCCCTCAAACTGCATTTTGATGTTGGGCTCTTGGTTCATTTTTTATGCAAAGAACAGCATAACTGGAACATTTTCTATCTTGATAAACAGCTCAAAAATAGTAGCCTGAAAATGTTCTCTTCATATAAACTAAATAATGAATTAAAAATAAAAGATAAGGGTTCAAATCATAATTCTGATATTTACCAACTATAAGACACTGAAACTGTAATTGACCTCCGAAATACCAAATTAACTTCTTCATGGTCAAAACATGGATAATAATTTTGAATTATTGTTAATGATAATTGATAAAAATTATTTAAAGTTCAGAATGCAGACTAGAACCTCACATGTTGTCAATTGCTCTTCTCTCTGAGAGCTAAAATAATACACCTTTCCATGTGGTATATTAACTGAAGATGAGAGTTTATAAAACCTATAAAATGAGAGTTGGCAGCTCTATTGTCTTAATTGATCTATTTAGAACAACTGCAGAGGATAATAATTATATCTTCTAGTTATAATTTAGACTATAGATGATATCTGCTTCTCAATGAAAAATTTTAGTACTTTAAATATTAGATCTTCAAGAAAGCAAATCATAAAGGAGAAGTGAAAATATTCTAGAAAGCTAGGTGTCTTTCTAGAAAATTAGAGAGCTTAACTTCTGTCCTGAAAAAAAAAAAAAAATTCAGAGATTTTCATTTAGGTCTCTTACAACAGTAAAAGAGTGCATGAATGAAGTCTCAAAGTATGGAACCACAGAAGGATTACTTCTAAAAACCAGCAGGAGTTGTGTGGGAAGGATTAGAAGACAGCTAAGATTCAGGTCAGTTCAAAGCCTTAACAAGAAACTCATTTTCTAGTCACTGTTCTAGGGGCTGATGATCTGAAATCTCTTTTGAGAACATTTCATATGATTAAGGACACAAATTCTTTATCTTGGTTCACTCCAAAAAACAATTAATACTGTTAATCTGCAAGACTTTAGAGAGTAGGGATCATAAATGCTCAAGGTCTACCAGAAACAGTGGCCTCCTATGATAATTGGACAAGACACACCAGTACAACTCAGCCTCAACACGTAGTCTCTATGAGACAATCACTGTAGTGTTCAAATTGCTTTAGTATTTTTTTACTCTGAATTAATCTTCCTAATATAATTTTATACCTGATTCTGTGTCTCTCTCTTTCATTATATCATTTCTTTGCATATTTATTTGAGAATTTGGGTAATTTGGAAAAGTAGAAAAGAGGTATCAGAAATATCCATTAATGTATTGACATTTCTTTCCAGCTTTTCAATTCTGGCTAGGTTATCTTGGTTTAGAATTTTTTTTTTTAAATTGTGGTCTCTTTTTATTTATTTATTTATTTTTCATCCATCTTTTATTCTTGGCCTGTGTCTGGTTTAGATTTTGATCACACAAATAATGCTAGAACTGTTTTGTTAACACTTAGTCATATTAAAATAATTTAAATACCATTTGGGATTAGTAGAAATTTCTCAAAAATGTACATTAATAAGGGCAAAATGACCCAAAATAAGTGTACTATGCGTATTTAACAATTCTCCTACCATTAGACAAGAATGAAAAATTATTTTAAAAGATCATTTCCAAAATACAGATACATGAAAGTGATTACTATAAATTACCAAAAACCTTTTAAAATCTTAATTGCCTTTGTATGCAGACACTGTAAATTCATTTTAGGAAAGTAAAGTTGAATGGCAAAAACATTTCAGGCACAAATGCAATTCTACAAAACATTTGCTAATTTCTTCTTCAAAGGTACACTGGCATTGGAAGAGAAATGAAAATAATTTCCTCCATACTATCTGTTATCCACCTCCATTTGAAAGTCTTAAAACTGACTGGTGCTATCTCTTCAAAAAAAAATCTGCAAGTGATTTGGGGGGGGGAGGGCAGCAATTATCTCAGGGAGTTAGGATACCCAATGAATACCACATCTACTTACTATAAGTAAGTTCCAAATAGGAATCAGCTTTTCAAAGATGTTCCTAGAAAAGAGAAGGCATTTGACCTGGCTCACACCTCTCCTCCTGAAACTGCAGTTCAGTCAGACCCCAGAAGACTGAAGTTCTGCTATCACAGGTCTATTCTCAGAGAAAGTCATATGCTAAGTGGGCCTATGGTCAATCAAACTCCAATCTTAATACCAACTAACAGCATACCCTGGCCAGGAAATGGCAACCCATTCCACGATTCTTGCTGGAAAATTCCATGGACAGAGGAACCAGGCGGGTTACCGTCATAGGGTCACAAAGACTCAGGCATGACTGAGCGACTTGCACTCACTTCACTCGCCCAACACTTCCTGCCCTCTTTGAGATGTACACCTACAAAGCAGGGTGCAGCTTGAATTAAATGAGACTCCTCCTTCCTATGGACAGAGGAGCTGGGCAGGCTACAGTCCATGGGGTCGCAGAAGCATCTCATAAGACTGAGCCACTAAATAACAACAATGTCCATTCTATAGCCAACAGATACATAAATATTCTATTATGTTGACTGAATTGTCTCACCATTGTAAACTGGAGTGGTCATAGAAAGCAGTATAACTCATTGGCACATGACTATCACAGAGAGAAATAGCTAGCCCTGGGCCAGAAACATAGCTACTCTTTCAAAATCCCAAGTAAAAACCCATCCATTGGATCAACTTTCTTTCACTTGGAACATTTCCTAATCTAGGTAGAATATCTTGAGGATGAAGAAATGTTTTCAGATTGCACTCTTACTTAGTTATTATAAACAAGGTCATAGACTAATATCTGCCCTTTGGATTTTCTTCAAATTAAAGACATTTTCTCTGTATAGCACACAACTCAGATCTTGAGACAATCTCAAGTTCCTTTCTTGGAAAATATTGAGTTTAATTGCAAAACCAGTAAATGGAAAAGGAATGAATTTCATATGGACAAAAATAAAGGGAAGACCCTTGTGTGTGTTATTTTGTTGTTTTCAATTTCTAAAATCTATGGAATCCAAAACAAATAGCAAAACACCTATACAGACGTCTCACCAAAATGTTTAGTTTTGCATTGTCTGCTACTCAATCACAGTCATACATAGAACTGAAACACCAATGGCATGCTCCAATGGTATCAAACAGAGATGGTCTAAAAGACCTTGCTATGCATTTGCTTACACATAAGCAACATCAATAGCATTGGAAACCATGGAAATAAATATGGGTCTTAGAACACCATCAGATCCACGAATTGAGAATCTTTTGTAAAGATTTCCTAGGTGACTCATCTGTATACCAAAACTTAGATGGGTGGTGTTCTTCCTCAGAGGCACAAAAGAATCATCTGGAGAGCACTATTTTAAAAGATGCCTTATTCCCACTCCTTAGACAACTTGTACAATTTTGAGAGGGTAATACCATGTAATTTTAAAAAGGGGATATAAAGTCAGAAAGTGTAGATTTCAATAGTAGCATAAAAGACACTCTTACCATTGTGAACTTTATCTTACTCAGAGAATTATGATGATAAAACAAGTATAGCGGATGTATTCATCAATTATAAAACCCTAAGTCATTGCTATTTTTAATGACTGTCAGGATAGAAAACCATAAGTCAATGCTTGTAAGAAGTTAAGCATGCTATCTCCAAGGTAATAGCATTCAAAGTAAGTTTGAATCAGAAATAACAAATATTTATTAAAAGGTAAATAGTGCTTCCTTGACTCAGAATTTGTGCATCATAACCTCAGAAATGGAATATTAAAGTTTGTATTTTTAATAAACTACTGATGTAATTATTACATCCCTTCTACTCCCTGATTTATGAGCTGGAAGAGATATTTGAAAAGCTTAACTCACAACTGTTAACTCAACCAGCTAGTACTGACTTGTTGCCCTTCCTCCAATGTTCTCTTACTTCATATGATGGCCAAATTTCACCCACATCTCTTCTGGTAACTTCAGGTATGAAAAAGTGAAATGGAAAGGATCAACTGGACAGACACTGAGTTCATTCTACAGGGACTTTCCGAGTACCTAAGAGTATTGTTTGGAATTGAATTTCATATGGACAAAATAAAGGAAGACCCTTGTGTGTGTTATTTTGTTGTTTTCAATTTCTAAAATCTATGGAATCCAAAACAAATAGCAAAACACCTATACAGACGTCTCACCAAAATGTTTAGTTTTGCATTGTCTGCTACTCAATCACAGTCATACATAGAACTGAAACACCAATGGCATGCTCCAATGGTATCAAACAGAGATGGTCTAAAAGACCTTGCTATGCATTTGCTTACACATAAGCAACATCAATAGCATTGGAAACCATGGAAATAAATATGGGTCTTAGAACACCATCAGATCCACGAATTGAGAATCTTTTGTAAAGATTTCCTAGGTGACTCATCTGTATACCAAAACTTAGATGGGTGGTGTTCTTCCTCAGAGGCACAAAAGAATCATCTGGAGAGCACTATTTTAAAAGATGCCTTATTCCCACTCCTTAGACAACTTGTACAATTTTGAGAGGGTAATACCATGTAATTTTAAAAAGGGGATATAAAGTCAGAAAGTGTAGATTTCAATAGTAGCATAAAAGACACTCTTACCATTGTGAACTTTATCTTACTCAGAGAATTATGATGATAAAACAAGTATAGCGGATGTATTCATCAATTATAAAACCCTAAGTCATTGCTATTTTTAATGACTGTCAGGATAGAAAACCATAAGTCAATGCTTGTAAGAAGTTAAGCATGCTATCTCCAAGGTAATAGCATTCAAAGTAAGTTTGAATCAGAAATAACAAATATTTATTAAAAGGTAAATAGTGCTTCCTTGACTCAGAATTTGTGCATCATAACCTCAGAAATGGAATATTAAAGTTTGTATTTTTAATAAACTACTGATGTAATTATTACATCCCTTCTACTCCCTGATTTATGAGCTGGAAGAGATATTTGAAAAGCTTAACTCACAACTGTTAACTCAACCAGCTAGTACTGACTTGTTGCCCTTCCTCCAATGTTCTCTTACTTCATATGATGGCCAAATTTCACCCACATCTCTTCTGGTAACTTCAGGTATGAAAAAGTGAAATGGAAAGGATCAACTGGACAGACACTGAGTTCATTCTACAGGGACTTTCCGAGTACCTAAGAGCTGAAAAACTCCTTTTTGTCATACTCTTGGTGATGTACCTGGTGATCCTCCTGGGAAACAGCACTTTGATCATCCTCACTCTCCTGGATTCCCGCCTTCATACCCCTATGTACTTCTTCCTTGGTAATCTTTCCTTCTTGGCATTTTGTACACATCCTCCTTTATTCCCTCAATGTTGATACACTTTCTATCTGAGCAGAAAACCATCTCCTTTGCTAGATGTATTGTTCAGATGTCTGTCTCTTACACTATGGGGTCCACAGAGTGTGTGCTCCTAGCAGTGATGGCATATGACCATTACGTAGCCATCTGCATCCCTTTGAGATACCCTATTATCATAAGCAAGGCTCTTTGTATTGAGATGACTGCTCTCTCCTGGGGATTGGGCTTTCTCAACTCATCAATCATTTTGTTTGTGAAATCCTGGCATTTGTAAAGTTGGCTTGTACAGATATTTCCTTAAATTCAATTAGTATCATGTTGGGCAATGTAATATTTTTGTTTGTTCCACTACTGCTGATTTCTATCTCCTATATTTTCATCCTTTCTACTGTACTAATAATCAATTCAGCTAAAGGAAGAAAAAAGGCTTTTTTCACCTGCTCAGCCCACATTACAGTGGTGACTGTGTTTTATGGGACAGTCCTTTTTATGTATATGAAGCCAAAGTTCAAAGATGCTTCTTTTGACAAACCAATTTCCTTGTTCTCTGGAGTAGTCACACCCATGCTCAATCCTATCATCTACAGCCTGAGAAATACAGAGGTGCATGGAGCTGTGAAAAAAACTGATAGCTAGACTGTCATCTTTGAGTTTAGCCACATAATAAGCCAATATATTCGATGCAAGTTTTTCAGTATGAACAGAACAAAGGAAGGCAATATGCGAAATCAGCAAATCTAAGAGTTGGGAAGAAATTTCAAGGTAATAATCTAATTAGGTTTACAGAATAAAGCAAATAAATTCCAGAAAAAAATCTACTTCTGCTTCATTGACTACACTAAAGCCTTTGAACCTATGGATCACAACAAACTATAGAAAATTCTTCAAGAGTTGGGAATACTAGACCCCCTTGCCTACCTCTTGAGAAATCTGTTAGAAGTATACATAGAACAATGGACAGGTCCCAAATTGGAAAGGAGTAACGTCCAAGTTGTATATTGTCACCCTGCTTACTTACTGAATTACTATGCAGAGTACATCATGCAAAGTGCTGGATGAAGTACAAGCTGGAATCAACATTGCCAGGAAAAATACCAATAACCTCACAAATGCAGATGACACTACCCTAAAGGCAGCCTCATGATGAAGGCAAAAGAGGAAAGTGCAAAAGCTGGCTTAAAACTCAACATTCAGGTCTTCCCTGGTGGTCTAGTGGGTAAAAAGTCCACCTCACAGTGCAAGGGGCACCAGTTCCATTCCTGACCTGGGAAGACCTCACACGCAATTGAGGAGCTGGACTGGTGTGTCAGACAAAGTCAAATATTGTATGACATCACTTTTATGGAGAATCTAAAGAAGATAAAAATGAATTTTTTCTTTTTTTAAAGATTTATTTATCTATTTATTTTGGGCGGGGGTCGGGTTGGGGGGGGAGGGGAGCGGGCGAGCCACTTCTATTGGTCTTTCATTTCTCTATTTTCATCCGTCTTTGTTCTTTGGCTCCTGCGGACCTCCCATCGCGGTGGCCTCTGTTGTTGCAGAGCACCGGCTCTGGGCGCATGCGCTCCAGAGCTCCGGCTCGGTGATTGGACACATCAGTTCAGCCGCTCCGCGGCACGTGGGATCTTCCCAGGCCAGGGATCGAACCGGCGCCCCTTGCACTGCAAGGCGGTGTCCTTATCCACTGGACCACCAGGGGAAGCCCCCTAAAAATGAATTTATAAAACTGAAATAGACTTACAGACTTAGAGAATGAACTTTCTGTTACCAGGGGACAAAGGGGAGGGATAGATAGGGAGTTTGGGACTGATGTGCACACACTACTGTATATAAAATGAATAACCAGCAAGGATCTACTGTAAAACACAGGGAACTCTGTTCAGTATTACCTAACTGGGATAATAATTTGAAAATTAATAGATACATATAAATGTATGACTGAATCACTTTATTATAAACCTGAAACTAACACAATTTTTTTTACTAACAATATTTTTAATCAACTATACACCAAAATAATATATGCTGACTGACAGGTGGCCTTTTAGAATTCACAAAAAAAGAACTTTATTATAAGTATAGTAAGTAAGTTATTCATATTTTATAAAAGAGAAAATTAAACTGGGATATTTAAAAATAGCCTAAAATCACTTAGCATGTATGGGAAAACCAAATTGGAATTCTATACTCCAGATCCAAAGTGTACTGCTTATTCAACTTTACCGCACCTCTGACCAATTATAGGAAAACAAAGGAAACCATTTTACACATATTTGTCCCAAACTTCTTCATAGACAACATCATCCACATCTAGGGCTGAATTTCCATCTCTGAGCAAAGGATACACACTCTTAATACACACTTTGAGTACTGATTTCTCTCCTGGATGTCACTAATCTGTCTTCACCTGGAAGTCTAACCATCAACACAGTCAACAAGTCATCCAATTTACATCCTTACTTTTACGAAGGTGTCATCCTTAAGCTTCTCCTTCATCCAATCAATGTTTGAATTAGAGTTATTTACTTATACAATAGCACCGTTGTTGATAACTATCCATATGTGAGAGGAAAAGCTGGCCTAAAATTCACCATTCAAACAGCTAAGATCAGACATCCCTGGTGGCCCAGTGGGTAAAGAGTCCACCTCACAATGCAAGGGGTACCGGTTCCATCCCTGGCCTGGGAAGGTCCCACATGCCACGGAGTGGCTGGACCAGTGTGTCCAATTACAAGCCAGCGCTCTGGAGTGGATGTACCCAGAGCCGGTGCTCTGCAATGAGAGAAGCCACTGCAACACATTCAGCCCAATTCAGCCCAAAGAATAAAGATTGATGAAAAATAAATAAATAAAAAATCAATTAAAAAGAAAAGAGGCCAAAATTACCAAAAAAAAAAAAGAAAAAGAAAAAGCTAAGATCATGGCATCCTGTCCCATCACTTCATGGCAAATAAATGGGCAAACAATGGAAAAAGTGACAGAGTTTATTTTCTTGTGGTCCAAAATCACTGAAGATAGTGACTATAGCCATGAAATTAAAAGGTGCTTGCTCCTTGGAAGAAAAGCTATGACAAATCTAGACAAGCATATTAAAAAGTACAGACATCAGTTTGCCGACAAAAGTCCATTTAGTCAAAACTATGGTAGTCATGTGAGAGGTGGACATGAGAGCTGGATTGTAAAGTAGGCTGAGCACCAAAGAACTGATGCCTTTAAACTGTGGTATTGGAGAAGGCTCCTGAGCATCCCTTGGACTGCAAGGAGATCAAACCAGTCAATTCAAAGGAAATCAACTCTGAATATTCATTAGAAGAACTGCTGTTGAAGCCAAAGTTCCAATACTTTGGCCACCTGCTATGAAGAGATGACTCATTGGGAAAGAGCCTGATGTTGGGAAAAATAGAACACAAAAGGAGAAGGGGATGACAGAGGATAAGATGGTTGAATGACTTCCCTGAGTCAATAGACATTAATTTGAGCAGGCTCCAGGAGATGCTGAAAGACAGGGAACCTGGCTGCTGCAGTCCATGGGGTTGCGAAGAGTCAGACATGAATGAGTGACGGAACTGATCTGTGAGAGAGTCTTAGAACCAGTACTTATCCCTGTAATTCCCATATTCATCCTATCGTCTTCATCTCATTACTTTTTTAGTCTTCATTGCCTCCCTGCACACTGTCTCCATGGTCCTCTAACTCATTTCTCCCACTCTCAATCAATCCTCTACACTGTCATAAGACCAGTCTTTCTAGACCTAAGGACTTAGCCTGATCACAACATAAGAGTATGAGCAAATATCCACAGACCTGCTCTTTCTATAGAATAAAAACCAATGTGATAAAATTCTTGACAACCAGACTTCATAAAATCATTTCACCCTCATCTCTTAGATGAATGCTAATCAAGGTCCTGAGAGGATCTCTCTCTTCCCTTGTCTTTGATAACAAAAATTACTAGCACTTGGTTGCTGGTTTTTTACTTATTTTCTCACTTGATTCTCACAACTTCATAATGTAGACATTGCTATATCTATCTTCCAAAGCACAGAGAGGTAAAGTTCAGTTTTCCAAGGTCACACAGCTAAGAAGTGGACACTCAGGAGCTCAATCCTGAGTTCCTTGGGCTGTAATACTCGTGATTTTCCATAATACCACATTACCACTCCTGTTGCATCAGAAACTAAACTGACAAGTATTGACATTGTAAATAAAACACGAAAATGTTTTTCTACAAATCTGTATTATTTCAACAGAAGTATATAGAATATTAGGTAGAATAATATGCTTTTACTTTCAATTGAGAACCAGTTTGGGATATATTTTATTTTATTGTGCTAATGGTATTATCCCTTGGACTGCAAGGAGATCAAACCAGTCAATTCAAAGGAAATCAACTCTGAATATTCATTAGAAGAACTGCTGTTGAAGCCAAAGTTCCAATACTTTGGCCACCTGCTATGAAGAGATGACTCATTGGGAAAGAGCCTGATGTTGGGAAAAATAGAACACAAAAGGAGAAGGGGATGACAGAGGATAAGATGGTTGAATGACTTCCCTGAGTCAATAGACATTAATTTGAGCAGGCTCCAGGAGATGCTGAAAGACAGGGAACCTGGCTGCTGCAGTCCATGGGGTTGCGAAGAGTCAGACATGAATGAGTGACGGAACTGATCTGTGAGAGAGTCTTAGAACCAGTACTTATCCCTGTAATTCCCATATTCATCCTATCGTCTTCATCTCATTACTTTTTTAGTCTTCATTGCCTCCCTGCACACTGTCTCCATGGTCCTCTAACTCATTTCTCCCACTCTCAATCAATCCTCTACACTGTCATAAGACCAGTCTTTCTAGACCTAAGGACTTAGCCTGATCACAACATAAGAGTATGAGCAAATATCCACAGACCTGCTCTTTCTATAGAATAAAAACCAATGTGATAAAATTCTTGACAACCAGACTTCATAAAATCATTTCACCCTCATCTCTTAGATGAATGCTAATCAAGGTCCTGAGAGGATCTCTCTCTTCCCTTGTCTTTGATAACAAAAATTACTAGCACTTGGTTGCTGGTTTTTTACTTATTTTCTCACTTGATTCTCACAACTTCATAATGTAGACATTGCTATATCTATCTTCCAAAGCACAGAGAGGTAAAGTTCAGTTTTCCAAGGTCACACAGCTAAGAAGTGGACACTCAGGAGCTCAATCCTGAGTTCCTTGGGCTGTAATACTCGTGATTTTCCATAATACCACATTACCACTCCTGTTGCATCAGAAACTAAACTGACAAGTATTGACATTGTAAATAAAACACGAAAATGTTTTTCTACAAATCTGTATTATTTCAACAGAAGTATATAGAATATTAGGTAGAATAATATGCTTTTACTTTCAATTGAGAACCAGTTTGGGATATATTTTATTTTATTGTGCTAATGACGGTTCCGTGGAAAGGATAATGAACAGGATAATTTTTAAACTTAATACTCATTCCCATCTGAACATTCTCACTTTGTTCACAAACATTTTTATTTATTATAATCTATTCCTACTGCTTTCTTTAATACAGAGGCATTCTATGTGCTGAATTTATAACAGGAATTGATTACTCATATAGAATAAACCATTAACCCTGACTTCAAATCTCTCCTTTTTATTGTATTTAAAAAGAAATAAATAATGGTAACCCCACTGTAATATCAAATGTATTAAAATAACCAATTATGAAATACTAATCATAGGAAAAATCTGGCTTTAAACTCAACAGTCAAAAAACCAACATCATGGCTTTTGGTCCCACCACTGCATGGCAAATAGCTGGGGAAGAAGTGAAAACAGTAATAGATTTTATTTTCTTGGGCTCCAAAATCATGATAGATAGTGACAGTAGTCATGAAATTAAAAGATGATTGCTCCTTGGAAGAAAAGCTATGACAAACCTAGACAGAGTATTAAAAAGCAGAGACATCACTTTGCTGACAATGGTCCATGTAGTCAGTTATGTGTTTTTTTCTCCAGTAGTCATGTAGAGATATGTGATTTTGGACCATAAAAAAGGCTGAGCACCAAAGAATTGATGCTTTCAACTTATATTTATACCCTATAATCCAAAATAAAAGCAAACATTCGTCATCATGAGACCTATTTAAGATTTCAGATAACGCAACATATCAAGACATTCAGTGGTTGTTCAAGGAAGAGACTTAGAAAACTGCCCATCACATTTAAAATGAGTGTCTACCCCAATTATCTCCAGATATATATTGACCACTAAATACCTCATAATGTTTATAGATATTATTTGCTACTAGAGATTAAGAGAGTACAAAAAGTTTTCTTAATAAGCAATTTTTTCATAGCCACTTTGACTTCTCTGTTCCGTAAACTATAAATAATAGGATTCAACATGGGTGTTAAGCCAGCATATACCAAAGCTAAAAATTTATCTACTTCCTGTGAATCTACAGCTGAGGGCTTCAGGTACATGGAGAGAGCTGTCCCATAGAACAAAACCACTACGGTCAGATGGGCCGCGCATGTTGAAAAAGCTTTGCTTCGACCATCCACTGAGCTGATCCTTAAGATGCTACAGAGAATGAACACATAAGAAACACAAATGAGGAGCATCGGCATAGGAAGAAGAAGTACACTGATCACCAGAAGGATTAACTGCACCTTGGCAGTGTCCACACAAGCCAGTTTGAGGACAGCCAGAATCTCACAAGCGAAGTGATTGATGACACTGCTTCCACACAGATCCAGCTGCAGCACAGATACCGTTTCCACCAGGGCAGTGAAGCAGCCTGTCACCCAGGAGCCAGCTGCAATCTGCACACAAACCTTCTTGTCCATGATGATGGGGTATCTCAGGGGGTTGCAGATGGCCACATATCGGTCATACGCCATCACAGACAGGAGTACACACTCGGTGGAGCCCATGGCCAGAGAGAAGTACATCTGAGCAGCACACCCTGAGAATGAGATGGTGTTTTTTCCTGAAACGAAGTTTGCCAACATTGGAGTCAGGGCAGAAGAAGTATACCAGATGTCCAGACATGACAGGTTGCTGAGGAAGAAGTACATGGGTGTGTGCAGACAAGAATCCAGAACACTAATGGAGATCAGAATAATATTCCCCAGTAAGGTGACTGAGTACATCAGCAAGGACAGCACAAATATGATGATTTCAACTCTGGGATAGTAAGTAAATCCCAGAAAAATGAAATTAGAAATGACGGTCAAGTTTGTCTTGCCCATTGTATTACTCCGTGTTCATCTGTAGTAGTGAATAAAAGCACACATGGCCTATGTTTAAAATTCACACTCTACCGACTTTCAAGGGTTTTTTAGGGGAGCTTCAAAGGGAGTGTCAATTTCCTGTATTACTAGCAATATTCACTCATTCATCCAACATTTACTGAATACACTCTAAGGCACTGAGACTCTAAAGTTACATCAATTCTCCTCTCAGGCAACTCAAAATCAAATAAAAGACACACACAAGTAAATTAAAAGTTACAATAACATGATTCAACATGGGTGTTAAGCCAGCATATACCAAAGCTAAAAATTTATCTACTTCCTGTGAATCTACAGCTGAGGGCTTCAGGTACATGGAGAGAGCTGTCCCATAGAACAAAACCACTACGGTCAGATGGGCCGCGCATGTTGAAAAAGCTTTGCTTCGACCATCCACTGAGCTGATCCTTAAGATGCTACAGAGAATGAACACATAAGAAACACAAATGAGGAGCATCGGCATAGGAAGAAGAAGTACACTGATCACCAGAAGGATTAACTGCACCTTGGCAGTGTCCACACAAGCCAGTTTGAGGACAGCCAGAATCTCACAAGCGAAGTGATTGATGACACTGCTTCCACACAGATCCAGCTGCAGCACAGATACCGTTTCCACCAGGGCAGTGAAGCAGCCTGTCACCCAGGAGCCAGCTGCAATCTGCACACAAACCTTCTTGTCCATGATGATGGGGTATCTCAGGGGGTTGCAGATGGCCACATATCGGTCATACGCCATCACAGACAGGAGTACACACTCGGTGGAGCCCATGGCCAGAGAGAAGTACATCTGAGCAGCACACCCTGAGAATGAGATGGTGTTTTTTCCTGAAACGAAGTTTGCCAACATTGGAGTCAGGGCAGAAGAAGTATACCAGATGTCCAGACATGACAGGTTGCTGAGGAAGAAGTACATGGGTGTGTGCAGACAAGAATCCAGAACACTAATGGAGATCAGAATAATATTCCCCAGTAAGGTGACTGAGTACATCAGCAAGGACAGCACAAATATGATGATTTCAACTCTGGGATAGTAAGTAAATCCCAGAAAAATGAAATTAGAAATGACGGTCAAGTTTGTCTTGCCCATTGTATTACTCCGTGTTCATCTGTAGTAGTGAATAAAAGCACACATGGCCTATGTTTAAAATTCACACTCTACCGACTTTCAAGGGTTTTTTAGGGGAGCTTCAAAGGGAGTGTCAATTTCCTGTATTACTAGCAATATTCACTCATTCATCCAACATTTACTGAATACACTCTAAGGCACTGAGACTCTAAAGTTACATCAATTCTCCTCTCAGGCAACTCAAAATCAAATAAAAGACACACACAAGTAAATTAAAAGTTACAATAACATGATATAAGCATGCCCCAGTGTACTAGGCAAACACAGAGTAAAAAATGCTAATGTATGTCAGGGATGTTGCTTAGTAAGATTATTTTGAGACTTGGTTAAATCAAAAAATGAATTGGACTCAATCAAGTTAAAGGTCAGAGGAGGTTTCTCAGCAAAGAAACATTCTTTGCAAAATTTGCAACAGAAAAGATTTGGGTAGCACTTCAGAAAGTTTTAAATTATGTGAAAAAGAAAAAAACCAGATGGAAATGTCACACACTAAGGAACATAAACAGAAGATCAATAAAAGTCCATTCACTCTAACACTATGTGGTATCTGTCTTAAAGAGAGCATTTTTTCTGTGGAATAATCTGGAACCCACCATTTCTTATAACGATGATCATAGCTTCAAAGTAATTCATAACATAAACCAAATTATTTATGATATATCTCATAATTGATCATATATGGAGATATATTTGAGATATATTTGATTGATCATATATCTCCATATATGACCAAATATTTGATATATTTGATCATATATGGAGATATATTTGAAAACCACTGTCCTGCAAGTTAGAAATAAAACATATTCAACCACAAATCTCACAAGCCTCACATTTTCATCATTGCCTACCTCTCTGATCTCATCTTCCAACACTCCACTTCTACCCTCTGGTCTAAAATGACAACAAATTTGAGGTTTCATATTCTTACAATGCCAATTTATATTTTTATATTTTACTCTACAATTATCTATTTGAAGTACATTTCCTTTGTGGCTCCAATCTCGACTTTCTTGAATATTTCAACTAGTTATCAAAACTGTATGTCAGGGCTTCCCTGGTGGTCCAGTGGGTAAGGACACCGCCTTGCAGTGCAAGGGGCGCCAGTTCAATCCTGGCCTGGGAAGAATCCCTGGACCTGTAGTAGTGAATAAAAGCACACATGGCCTATGTTTAAAATTCACACTCTACCGACTTTCAAGGGTTTTTTAGGGGAGCTTCAAAGGGAGTGTCAATTTCCTGTATTACTAGCAATATTCACTCATTCATCCAACATTTACTGAATACACTCTAAGGCACTGAGACTCTAAAGTTACATCAATTCTCCTCTCAGGCAACTCAAAATCAAATAAAAGACACACACAAGTAAATTAAAAGTTACAATAACATGATATAAGCATGCCCCAGTGTACTAGGCAAACACAGAGTAAAAAATGCTAATGTATGTCAGGGATGTTGCTTAGTAAGATTATTTTGAGACTTGGTTAAATCAAAAAATGAATTGGACTCAATCAAGTTAAAGGTCAGAGGAGGTTTCTCAGCAAAGAAACATTCTTTGCAAAATTTGCAACAGAAAAGATTTGGGTAGCACTTCAGAAAGTTTTAAATTATGTGAAAAAGAAAAAAACCAGATGGAAATGTCACACACTAAGGAACATAAACAGAAGATCAATAAAAGTCCATTCACTCTAACACTATGTGGTATCTGTCTTAAAGAGAGCATTTTTTCTGTGGAATAATCTGGAACCCACCATTTCTTATAACGATGATCATAGCTTCAAAGTAATTCATAACATAAACCAAATTATTTATGATATATCTCATAATTGATCATATATGGAGATATATTTGAGATATATTTGATTGATCATATATCTCCATATATGACCAAATATTTGATATATTTGATCATATATGGAGATATATTTGAAAACCACTGTCCTGCAAGTTAGAAATAAAACATATTCAACCACAAATCTCACAAGCCTCACATTTTCATCATTGCCTACCTCTCTGATCTCATCTTCCAACACTCCACTTCTACCCTCTGGTCTAAAATGACAACAAATTTGAGGTTTCATATTCTTACAATGCCAATTTATATTTTTATATTTTACTCTACAATTATCTATTTGAAGTACATTTCCTTTGTGGCTCCAATCTCGACTTTCTTGAATATTTCAACTAGTTATCAAAACTGTATGTCAGGGCTTCCCTGGTGGTCCAGTGGGTAAGGACACCGCCTTGCAGTGCAAGGGGCGCCAGTTCAATCCCTGGCCTGGGAAGATCCCACGTGCCATGGAGTGGCTGGACCGATGTGTCCAATTACCGAGCCAGAGCTCTGGAGCGCATGAACCCAGAGCCGGTGCTCTGTGACAACAGAGGCCACTGCATTGGGAGGCCCACACAGGCCAAAGAACAAAGATGGATGAAACTGAATAAATGAAAGACCAATAGAAGTGACCAGTCTGCCCCCCTCCCTCCCCAACCCGCCACCCCCCCAAAAAAAAGAAAATAAAAAAACTGTATGCCATAATTCGTAAGCACAGCTCCACTCTTTGTACACACTTAAGTTATTCAAATATATCACACTGACTACACCCAGATGTGCACATCTCTGTTGTCACTGCAGTGGATAATGAGCTTGTTCCTCACGATAATGCAAAGTAATAAGTCACGTTTAAGATTTTTTAAATACACACAGCTACCTTGAACATGGTGTTTTTGATACATGTTAAGATAAGTGCATTTTCACTGGTGTCCTGTGTCAACATAAAAGTCTGAAGACCTCTGAACTTGTTATCCATATCTGCAAATTCGTCTGATCCTAAAGAAACTAGTTGAATTAAGAAACAAAACAATTAGCTCTCAGTTTTAAGTATAGATATAGAGTTAGATGTGAAAAGACAATGACCTTGTGCTCTTAGAAGAGGTAGAAATACTTTCCTAACAGTTACTTTCTGTAAGGAGTTAGCGCGATATCTTCAGAGTGTGCGATTTTAGGCTCTGAATCCAACCATGTTATTTACTGGCATGCAAAAATTAGCATATCATTTGACTTATCTGAAACTTGCTTTTACAGCCTCTCTGATCTCATCTTCCAACACTCCACTTCTACCCTCTGGTCTAAAATGACAACAAATTTGAGGTTTCATATTCTTACAATGCCAATTTATATTTTTATATTTTACTCTACAATTATCTATTTGAAGTACATTTCCTTTGTGGCTCCAATCTCGACTTTCTTGAATATTTCAACTAGTTATCAAAACTGTATGTCAGGGCTTCCCTGGTGGTCCAGTGGGTAAGGACACCGCCTTGCAGTGCAAGGGGCGCCAGTTCAATCCCTGGCCTGGGAAGATCCCACGTGCCATGGAGTGACTGGATCGATGTGTCCAATTACCGAGTTGGAGCTCTGGAGCACATGTGTCCAAATCGGGTGCTCTGCGACAACAGAGGCCACTGCATTGGGAGGCCCACACAGGCCAAAGAACAAAGCTGGATGAAAATAAACAAATGAAAGACCAATAGAAGTGGCCTGCCGGTTCCCCTCCCTCCCCAACCCGCCACCCCCCCAAAAAAAAGAAAATAAAAAAACTGTATGCCATAATTCGTAAGCACAGCTCCACTCTTTGTACACACTTAAGTTATTCAAATATATCACACTGACTACACCCAGATGTGCACATCTCTGTTGTCACTGCAGTGGATAATGAGCTTGTTCCTCACGATAATGCAAAGTAATAAGTCACGTTTAAGATTTTTAAGTACACACAGCTACCTTGAACATGGTGTTTTTGATACATGTTAAGATAAGTGCATTTTCACTGGTGTTCTGTGTCAACATAAAAGTCTGAAGACCTCTGAACTTGTTATCCATATCTGCAAATTCGTCTGATCCTAAAGAAACTAGTTGAATTAAGAAACAAAACAATTAGCTCTCAGTTTTAAGTATAGATATAGAGTTAGATGTGAAAAAGACAATGACCTTGTGCTCTTAGAAGAGGTAGAAATACTTTCCAAACAGTTATTTTCTGTAAGGAGTTAGAGCGATATCTTCAGAGTGTGCGATTTTAGGCTCTGAATCCAACCATGTTATTTACTGGCATGCAAAAATTAGCATATCATTTGACTTATCTGAAACTTGCTTTTACAGCCTCTCTGGTAGCTCAGCAGTAAAGAATCTGCGTGCAGTGCAGAAGACGCAGGAGACACAAGTTTGATCCCTGGGTCAGGAAGACCCCCTGGAGGAGGGCATAGCAACCCACTCCATTATTCTTGCTGGGAAAATTCTATGGACAGAGGAGCCCCATGGGCTATGATCCATGGGGTCACAGAGTTGGACACCACTGAGTGCTGAGCACTTCCTATTCTATTCAAGGCAGTTGATAATTTCTATCTTGTGCAGATCTGCAAGATCTAGATTAACTTGTTTTAAATTCTTCCTCCATACCCCAATTGCATGATTGCTCTAATGTTTCAGAGCATCACAGCAGTACCTTACAATTTCACGGTCTCTCTGCTATCCAGAAACATAATCATCTCTATGCTTACCCAGTGCTGGTCACTGGTCGGAATTTTAAAACAGCAACTTTTCCACAATCTATCAACATTTCAACCTCTAAACCATGTGTGAAAATGAAACCCTTTACTGATTATTTCCAGAAAGGCAAAAGTGAGACACGTCTGATCTCCAGCAATGACTTTGGTCAGCACATACCCGCACTTCTGCTGAGGGTACCTCTACTGGGCTCTTCCCACCCAGCACTCGGTTTCCTTATTCGGGCACGGGCCCCTCATGTCCCCTCTCCCTTCACCACTCTTTTGTCTACTTTCAGGAACACAACAATGGAGTCTTCTCTTTTCTCATCCAAATTGAGTCCCAGTCATTCACTCATACTTACCTTAGATCTTTGTCAGAATCTCACCATCTCTAAGTCATTTTATATTTCTCTTTCTCTAAGATGATTTCAGATTCCAATGCTAAGGTAATCGAATTATTTCCCAACAAATCCCACTCTTTCTTTCTAAATGCCACAGCCAGAATAGACTCTAAACTTCTAATCAGAGCTTCTCAGTTTAAAATTGACAGATACTTCAGGGAACAACAATATATTCAATACCCTATAATAAACCATAATGGAAAAGAATATACATACATATGTGTATATGTGTATCAGTGTATAACTGAATCACTTTGCCATACAGTAGAAACTAACACAACACTGTAAATCAACTATGCACCAATAAAAAAATCACTAAATCCAAAAAAAAAACGACATATGCTTGAAGGAGTTTAATGACATGTCTAAGGCAAATGAGAAAATCTGGAACACACAGTCAAAAGGTTTATCCTGCCCACGTTTTTAAAGGTCCCACTCCATTATTCTTGCTGGGAAAATTCTATGGACAGAGGAGCCCCATGGGCTATGATCCATGGGGTCACAGAGTTGGACACCACTGAGTGCTGAGCACTTCCTATTCTATTCAAGGCAGTTGATAATTTCTATCTTGTGCAGATCTGCAAGATCTAGATTAACTTGTTTTAAATTCTTCCTCCATACCCCAATTGCATGATTGCTCTAATGTTTCAGAGCATCACAGCAGTACCTTACAATTTCACGGTCTCTCTGCTATCCAGAAACATAATCATCTCTATGCTTACCCAGTGCTGGTCACTGGTCGGAATTTTAAAACAGCAACTTTTCCACAATCTATCAACATTTCAACCTCTAAACCATGTGTGAAAATGAAACCCTTTACTGATTATTTCCAGAAAGGCAAAAGTGAGACACGTCTGATCTCCAGCAATGACTTTGGTCAGCACATACCCGCACTTCTGCTGAGGGTACCTCTACTGGGCTCTTCCCACCCAGCACTCGGTTTCCTTATTCGGGCACGGGCCCCTCATGTCCCCTCTCCCTTCACCACTCTTTTGTCTACTTTCAGGAACACAACAATGGAGTCTTCTCTTTTCTCATCCAAATTGAGTCCCAGTCATTCACTCATACTTACCTTAGATCTTTGTCAGAATCTCACCATCTCTAAGTCATTTTATATTTCTCTTTCTCTAAGATGATTTCAGATTCCAATGCTAAGGTAATCGAATTATTTCCCAACAAATCCCACTCTTTCTTTCTAAATGCCACAGCCAGAATAGACTCTAAACTTCTAATCAGAGCTTCTCAGTTTAAAATTGACAGATACTTCAGGGAACAACAATATATTCAATACCCTATAATAAACCATAATGGAAAAGAATATACATACATATGTGTATATGTGTATCAGTGTATAACTGAATCACTTTGCCATACAGTAGAAACTAACACAACACTGTAAATCAACTATGCACCAATAAAAAAATCACTAAATCCAAAAAAAAAAAAACGACATATGCTTGAAGGAGTTTAATGACATGTCTAAGGCAAATGAGAAAATCTGGAACACACAGTCAAAAGGTTTATCCTGCCCACGAAATCCATTTCTTCATCTCAATATCGGTCCTACCAAAGAGTACTTCTTTTTAAAGTAAATATCTTTATTCTGGTTTCCAGGCCTAGCTGAGGCCCATTAATAAATTTTGTAAATTTGAGATTACAGAAAGAGATGGCTAATGGCTGCCCCCATTTACCGCAGCACATGAATTCAGTTATCTCCTCTTTCAGTTAGAGTACTTAAATATTTAGTTAAAGTTGATCTTCAGTACAGTCTTCCCTAAGAGTCCAATGCAGTGCTCGCAAGCGTAATAGATTTTGAATTTTGTAATTTTGCAATCAATACTCTATGAAAACTGTATTAAAGTGGGTTGTGCAGAGGTATTTTGATTCAGAAGATTGCAATGAAAAAGGACATGGATGTGCCTAGACTGCAAAATATCAGTCCAAATCTTACCTGACCCATGGCTCATGTTAATTAAAAATTGTTTAATAATTTCACTTACTGATATGAAGATTTGTTCTGCTAAAATCACCACCTATGATTTTCTCTAAAAATCCTTCAAAGGGTAACCCCTGAAGCTGAGACTACTAAAGTTTCCTGTTGCTTTTAGGGACCTTCTAACTCCCTTAACAATTTAATATTCTGACACTGAAACTTAAGAAAATTAAAGTTTCCATTTCTCCTGGGAGTAATTCTCCAAGTTCAACTAAGTAATTCAGGGCTGCAAAAAAAAAAAAAGTAGGCAAATTTTTTGTAATTATTTCAAGTCATGTGGCCAAATAAAGGCCTGATTCTTGAGAAGCCTTTGTGCAAACAGAACTGGAGAAGACTATTTGCCTGTTCCATTACAGGGCAGATGGTCCTTGAACTATACAACTAACTTTCCAATTAATAGAACTATAGAGATGCCATCCCAAATAGCCTCTGAGCTTGTAATGTGACCCATTTATTTTTAGCAATCTCTACAATTATATCAGTTATCTGAGTAGTACAAGATAAACCATTCTTATTTAGCTTTTAAATAAGAGATTTGGGCCCTAAACTGTTTTCTTGCTACTTTGAGGAAATACTCTTATTATTTTGACTAAATTTTATATTTATTTTTATTATTGGTTTTCTAAAGTTTTGAAAAAGAGATTCTTAAGTATGGCTCTGTTTCCATTTACCTTCCTTGACATTGTAGATCTCCCTGAGTTGAGGCTTGATGTCTTTCAAAAGTTTGAGAAAATCATCCAGTACTAGCCATTTTCTTTTCTATCCCATTTCCTCTTTCTCCTCTCCCCACTAAGTGTTCAGTTACACATACTAGACTTTTCCAACATGACACATATAGCTATTATAGCCCTTCCTGTATTTGCTTTCCTTTTTCTTCTCAAAGCATCGTTCTGCATATCCTCTACTATGCAATTCACTAAGACCTTCTTCAACTTTGTCTAAGTCATGGTAAATCTATCTCTTTAGTTCTTCATTTTTCAGTTCCATAATATCTACTTAATTTTTTTACAGAGTTTTTTGTCTACTGTCACACATCAACCTGAATCCTCCATAAGGTATACACATGTCCTCCCACCCTGAACCTCCCCCATCCCACCTCTTCATGTCATTACAGAACCCCTGTTGGAGATTGCTGAGTCCCATAGTATATTCCCCTCCCTCACCCCAATGTCCTTAAGACTGTTTTCCATGTCTGCCTCTCCAATGCTGCTCTTCATATTCCTTTATCAACACCATCTTTCTATATTCCATACATATGTGTCAGTATACAATATTTCTTTCTCTGACATACTTCACTCTGTATAATAGGTTCTAGATTCATCCATCTCATTAGCACTGACTCAAGTGCATTTCTTTTTATGGCTGAGTAATATTACATTTGGCATATATGGACCACAGCTTCTTTATCCATTCATCTGTCAGTGGACATCTAGGTTGCTTCCGTGTTCTAGTTATTGTAAATAGTGCTGTGGCTAACAATCGGGTACATGTGTCCCTTTCAATTTTGATTTCCTCAGGGTATATGCCTAGTAGTGGGATTGCTGGGTCATATGATGGTTCTATTCCTAGTTTTGTGAAGAATCTCCACACTGTCTTCCATAGTGGCTGTATCAGTTTACATTCCTACCAATAGTGCAAGAGGGTTCCCTTTCTCCATATCCTCTCCAGCATTTACTGTCTGTAGACTTTTTGAAGATGGCCATTTGAACTGCTGAGAGGTGATATTACATTGTAGATTTGATTTGCATTTCTCTAACAATGAGCGATATTGAGCATCTTTTCATGTGCTTGTTGGCCATCTGTATGTCTTTAGAGATGTCTGTTTAGGTCTTTTTCCCATTTTATTATTGGGTTGTCTGTTTTATCGGTGTTGAGTTGTCTGAGCTGCTTGTATATTTTTGAAATTAACTCTTTGTCAGTTGTTTCATTTGCTATTATTTTATCCCATTCTGAAGGTTGTCTTCTCACCTTATTTATAGTTTCTTTTGCTGTGCAAAAACTTTTAAGTTTCATTAGGTCCCTGTTGGTTGTTTTTTTTTTTTTTTTTTTTTTCTTTATTACCATTACTCTAGGAGGTGGGTCGTAGAAGATCCGGCTTTGATTTATGTCAACAAGTTTTCTATCTATGTTTTCCTCTAAGAGTTTTATGGTCACTGGTCTCACATTAGGTCTTTAATCCATTTTGAAGTTTTCTTTGTGTATGGCGTTAGAACTTCATTCTTTCACATGTAGCTGTCCAGTTTTCCCAGCACCAATTATTGAAGAGGCTGTCTTTGATACATTGTATATTCTTGCCTCCTTTGTCAAAAATAAGGTAACCATAAAAGGGTGAGTTTAGTTCTGGGCTCTCTATCTTGTTCCATTGATCTATATTTCTGTTTTTTGTGTCCATACCGTACTGTCATGACAGCTATCACTTTGCAGCATAGTCTGAAGTTAGGAAGGTTGATTCCTCCAGCTACATTCTTCTTTTCAAGGCTGTTTTGCAATTCAGGGTCTTTTGTGCTTCCGTGTTCTATTTTGTAAATAGTGCTGTGGCTAACAATCGGGTACATGTGTCCCTTTGAATTTTGATTTCCTCAGGGTATATGCCTAGTAGTGGGATTGCTGGGTCATATGATGGTTCTATTCCTAGTTTTGTGAAGAATCTCCACACTGTCTTCCATAGTGGCTGTATCAGTTTACATTCCTACCAATAGTGCAAGAGGGTTCCCTTTCTCCATATCCTCTCCAGCATTTACTGTCTGTAGACTTTTTGAAGATGGCCATTTGAACTGCTGAGAGGTGATATTACATTGTAGATTTGATTTGCATTTCTCTAACAATGAGCGATATTGAGCATCTTTTCATGTGCTTGTTGGCCATCTGTATGTCTTTAGAGATGTCTGTTTAGGTCTTTTTCCCATTTTTTGATTGGGTTGGTGTTTTTTTTTTTTTTTTTCTTGGTGTTGAGTTGTCTGAGCTGCTTGTATATTTTTGAAATTAACTCTTTGTCAGTTGTTTCATTTGCTATTATTTTATCCCATTCTGAAGGTTGTCTTCTCACCTTATTTATAGTTTCTTTTGCTGTGCAAAAACTTTTAAGTTTCATTAGGTCCCTGTTGGTTGTTTTTTTTTTTTTTTTTTTTTTTTTCTTTATTACCATTACTCTAGGAGGTGGGTCGTAGAAGATCCGGCTTTGATTTATGTCAACAAGTTTTCTATCTATGTTTTCCTCTAAGAGTTTTATGGTCACTGGTCTCACATTAGGTCTTTAATCCATTTTGAAGTTTTCTTTGTGTATGGCGTTAGAACTTCATTCTTTCACATGTAGCTGTCCAGTTTTCCCAGCACCAATTATTGAAGAGGCTGTCTTTGATACATTGTATATTCTTGCCTCCTTTGTCAAAAATAAGGTAACCATAAAAGGGTGAGTTTAGTTCTGGGCTCTCTATCTTGTTCCATTGATCTATATTTCTGTTTTTTGTGTCCATACCGTACTGTCATGACAGCTATCACTTTGCAGCATAGTCTGAAGTTAGGAAGGTTGATTCCTCCAGCTACATTCTTCTTTTTCAAGGCTGTTTTGGCAATTCAGGGTCTTTTGTGCTTCCATATGAACTGTGATATTTTTTCTTCTAGTTCTGTGAAAAAATGCCATTGCTAATTTGATAGGGATTGCATTGAATCTGTAGATGATATTTGGGAGTATAGTCATTTTTACGATATTGATTCTTCCAACCCAGGAAGAATCATCAATCTCCATCTGTGTATGCCTTGTTTGATTGCTTTCATCAGTGCCTTATAGTTTTCTGTGTACAGTTCTTTTGTCTCTTCAGGCAGGTTTATTCCTAGATATTTTATTATTTTGGTTGCAGTAGTGAATGGGATTGCATCCTTGATTTTTCTTTCTGATTTTTTCATTGTTTGTATATAGGAATGCGAGTGATTTCTGTGTATTGATTTTGTATCCTGCAAGTTTGCTGAATTCATTGATTAGCTCTAGCAGTTTTCTAATAGTGTCTTTGGGGTTTTCTATATATAGTATCATGTCATCTGTGGATAGCGAGAGTTTTGCTTCTTCTATTCCAATCTGGATTCCTTTTATTTCTTTTTCTTCTCTGATTGCTGTAGTTAGAACTTCCAAGACTATGATGAACAATAGTGATGAGAGTGGACACCCCTGCCATATTCCTGATCTTAGAGGGAATGTTTTCAGTTTTTCACCATTGAGGATTATGTTTGCTGTGGGATTCTCATATATGGCTTTTACTATGTTGAGATAGGTTCCTTCAATGCCCCTTTTTAAAAAAGTTTTTATATCCAATTTTTTAATTTATTATTTATTTTCATCCATGTTTATTCTTTGGCATGTGTGGGCCTCCCATTGCAGTGGCCTCTCGCCTCACAGAGCACCAGCTCTGAGCGCATGTGCTGCAGAGCTCTGGCTGGTAATTGGACACACTGGCCCAGCCACTCTGCAGTACATGGGATCTTCCTGGGCCAAGTATCCAATTAGTGCTCCTAACACTGCAGGGCACACTCTTTACCCACTGGACCACCAAGGAAGCCCGCTTCAATGCCCATTTTTTAAAGTGTTTTCTATCATAAATGGGTGTTGTATTTTGTCAAAGGCTGTTTCTGTATCTATTGAGATTATCGTATGATTTTTATCTTTCAATTTGTTGATATGGTTTATCACATTGATTGACTGGCAAATAATGAAGAATCCTTGCATGCCTGGAATAAACCCAACTTGATCATGGTGTATGAACTTTTTGACGTGTTGCTGAATTCTGTTTGCTAGAATTTTTTCGAGAATTTTTGCATCTTATTCATCAGTGATATTGGCCTATAATTTTCTTTTTTGGTGCTGTCTTTGTCTGGCTTTGGTATCAGGTGATGATGGCCTCATAGAATGAGTTTGGAAGTGTTCCTGTGCTATTTTTTGAAAGAGTTTTAGAAGGATAGGGGTTAAGTCTTCTCTAAATGATTGGTAGAATTCACCTGTTAAGTCATCTGGCCCTGGGCTTTTATTTGAGGGGAGATTTTCGATCATAGATTCAATTTCAGTACTTGTAATAGGATTGTTTATAATTTCTATTTCTTCCTAGTTCAGTCTTGGAAGATTCCACTTATCTAAGAACCTGTCCATTTCTTCCAGGTTGTATATTTTATTGCCATATCGCTGTTCATAATATTCTCTTATAATCCTTTGTATTTCTGTATTGTCTGTTCTAACCTCTCCTTTTTCATTTCTAAGTTTGTTGATTTGATTCTTCTCTCTTTTTTCATTGATGAGTCTGGTTAAAGGTTTGGCAATTTTGTTTATATTTTCAAAGAACCAGCTTTTGGTTTTATTAGTCTTCACTATCATTTCTTTCATTTCTTTTTCATTTATTTCTGCTCTGATCTTTATGGTTTCTTTTCTGCTAATTTTGGGGTTTCTTTGTTCTTCTTTTTCCAGTTGTTTTAAGTACAAAGTTAGATTGTATTTTTGATGTGTTTCTTGTTTCTTGAGATAGGATTGTATTGCTATAAACTTCCCTTTTAACTGCTTTTGCTGCATCCTATAGGTTTTGAGTTGGTATATTTTCATTATCATTTTCTTCTAGGAATTTTTTAATTTCCCTTTTGATTTCTTTGTTAGTCTGTTCATTATTTATTCTGTGTATTATTTAATCTCCATGTGTTTCTGTTTTTTATGGTTTTTTTCCCCTTGTAATTGATATCTAGTCTCATAGCATTGTGGTCAGAAAGATGGTTGATATAATTTCAATTTTTTAAAATTTACTCAGGCTTGATTTGTGACCCAGGATGTAGTCTATTCTGGAGAATGCTCCATGAGCACTTTAGAAGAAAGTGTATATTTCTGCTCTTGGATGGAAAGTCCTAAAGATATCAATTAGATCCATCTTGACTAATGTGTCATTTAAAACTTCTGTTTCCTTGTTAATTTTCTGTTTGGATAGTCCGTTCATTGGTGTAAGAGGGGTGTTAAAGTCTCCTACTATTACTGTGTTACTATCAACTTCTCCTTTTATGTTTGAGAGTGTTTGCCTTATGTATTTAGGTGCACCTAAATTAGGTTTATAGATATTTATAATTGTTATGTCTTCCTCTTCAATTCATCCCTTGATCATTATGTGGTGTCCTGCCTTGTCTCATAATCTTCTGTATTTATGGTCTATTTTGTCTGATATGAGGATTGCTACTCCAGCTTTCTTTTGATTTCCATCTGCATGGAATATGCTTTTCCATCCTCTCTCTTTCAGTCTATATGTGTCCTTTGGTTTGAAGTGGGTTTCTTGTAAGCAGCATATATATGGGTCTAGTTTTTGTATCTATTCAGCTATTCCGTGTCTTTTGGTTGGAGCCTTTGATTTATTTACATTTAAAGTAATTATTGATACGGATGCTTCTATTGCCATCTTCTTAAATGTCTGGGGTTTGTTTTGTAGATCATTTTTTTCTTTTGTGTTTGCTGACTATATAAGTCCCTTTAATGTTTGCTGTAAGGCTGGTTTGGTGGTGCTAACTTCTTTTAACTTACACTTGTCTGTGAATCTTTTGATTTCTACATCAATTTTGAATGAGATCCTTGTTGGTTAGAGTAATCTTGCTTGTAGATTTTTCTCTTTCAAACTTTAAATATGCCTTGCCAGTCCCCTTGTGGCCTGCAGAGTTTCTGCTGAAAGATCAGTTGTTAAACATATGGGGTTTCCCTTGTATGTCACTTGTTATTTTTTCCTTTCTGTTTTCAATATTCATTTTTTGTGTTTAATCTGTGTTAGCTTAATTAGTGTATTTTTTGGCATGTTTATCCTAGAGTTTATCCTGTACAGGACTTTTTTTGATTCTTGGACTTGATTGACTATTTCCTTGGTCATGTTAGGGAAGTTTTCAACAATAATCTCTTCAAAATTTTTTCATACCCTTTCTTTTTTTCTTTTCCTTCTGGAACTATTATAATTCAAATGTTGGTGCATTTGATAATGTCTCCGAGATCTCTGAGACTATCCTCTGCTCTTTTCATTCTTTGAGCTTTATTCTGTTCTTCAGCAGTTATTTCCACCATTCTATCTTTCAGCTTACTTATCCATTCTTCTGCCTCAGATACTCGGCTGTTGATTCCTTCTAGAATATTTTTCAGCTCAGCAATTGAGTTGTTTGTCTCTGTTTGATATTTTTTAAGTTATTGCATTTCTTTGTTCAGTGTGTTAACTGATTCTTGCATCTTCTCTAATATTCTATTTTTGGAGTTTTAGATTGTCATTACTATCATTCTTCTGAATTCTCTTTCAGAATGTTTGTCTAATTCCTCTTCATTTATTTATACATGTGTATTGTAGATTGTTCCTTCATTTGTGCAGTATTTCTCTGCCTTTTCATTATTATTATTATTATTAATTTTTAACTGTGTTTGAGGTCTCCTTTTCCCAGGCTTCGAGGTTGAATTCTTTCTTGCTTTTGGTTTCTGCCCTCATAAGGTTGATCCAGTCGTTGTGTAAGCTTCTTGTAGGATGTGGGATGAAGTGAGTTTTTAGTTTTTATTTTTATTTTTTCCCTCTGACACGTAGGCCTGAGTTAGGTCTGCAGATGATTGGTTTTATAGTTTTGTCTTTGTCACTCAGGGTGCTGCTGGTGGTTGGGTGCTGCTGTGTCTTGCATACAAGTATTCGCCTTTGTGGGAGTTCTCACTGTTTAATGCTCTCTAGTATTAAGGGTTCTCTAGTAGTGTAGGGTCTTGGAGTCAGTACTCCCTCTCTGAAGCCCCTGGGCTTGATGCCTGGCCAGGGAATGGAGATTCCATGCAGGTTTGTTATGGCATTAAATGGTATTAAAACAAATATACACAAATGAGAAACAGAAGGTGTACCCCTGACAAATGGCAATTAAAATATCATGCAAATATATTCTAACATACTGGAATATACACACAAACATACACAGCCATAATATAACCCAAACAAGTACAAAAAAACCAAACAACCTGTACAATAGATTAACACCACAAATAGAGGAAACCAGAAATTATATCTACCAGTTAAGAATGAAATTAACTAAAGCACAAATTGAAAAACAATGTTAGAGTGAGGTCCCAGCTGGGGATGAGGCAAAGAAAACAAAAGAGACTACTGAATATGATGAGGAAAAGAAAAAAGAGAAAGGAAGGATAGAAAAGAAATATAGACTGGGAATACAAGGTTAATTACAGAAATATAAAGAAGATTTGCATTTTAGTGGAAAAATAAACTTTAGTTTACAGGAAACAAAGGAATAGTTGTAGAAAAAATAATGATAATATAAAATTTTTTTTTTTCCTTTCTATTTTTTATTCTATTTTTGGAGTTTTAGATTGTCTTTACTGTCTTTATTCTGAATTCTCTTTCAGAATGTGTGTCTATTTCCTCTTTGTTTATTTGGACTTGTGCATAGATTGTTCCTTCATTTGTGCATTATTTACTCTGCCTTTTCATTATTAATTTTTTCTTAACTTACAGTGTTTGAGGTCTCTTTTTCCCAGCTTCAAGGATGAATTCTTTTTTGCTTTTGGTTTCTGCCCTCATAAGGTTGATCCAGTCGTTGTGTAAGCTTCTTGTAGGATGTGGGATGAAGTGAGTTTTTAGTTTTTATTTTTATTTTTTCCCTCTGACACGTAGGCCTGAGTTAGGTCTGCAGATGATTGGTTTTATAGTTTTGTCTTTGTCACTCAGGGTGCTGCTGGTGGTTGGGTGCTGCTGTGTCTTGCATACAAGTATTCGCCTTTGTGGGAGTTCTCACTGTTTAATGCTCTCTAGTATTAAGGGTTCTCTAGTAGTGTAGGGTCTTGGAGTCAGTACTCCCTCTCTGAAGCCCCTGGGCTTGATGCCTGGCCAGGGAATGGAGATTCCATGCAGGTTTGTTATGGCATTAAATGGTATTAAAACAAATATACACAAATGAGAAACAGAAGGTGTACCCCTGACAAATGGCAATTAAAATATCATGCAAATATATTCTAACATACTGGAATATACACACAAACATACACAGCCATAATATAACCCAAACAAGTACAAAAAAACCAAACAACCTGTACAATAGATTAACACCACAAATAGAGGAAACCAGAAATTATATCTACCAGTTAAGAATGAAATTAACTAAAGCACAAATTGAAAAACAATGTTAGAGTGAGGTCCCAGCTGGGGATGAGGCAAAGAAAACAAAAGAGACTACTGAATATGATGAGGAAAAGAAAAAAGAGAAAGGAAGGATAGAAAAGAAATATAGACTGGGAATACAAGGTTAATTACAGAAATATAAAGAAGATTTGCATTTTAGTGGAAAAATAAACTTTAGTTTACAGGAAACAAAGGAATAGTTGTAGAAAAAATAATGATAATATAAAATTTTTTTAAATTAAGACAAAGGGAAAAATATAGAAAAAAAAAAAAAAAAAAGCCGCCACAGAACCACAAAAGGCCAGTGTAGAATCAGAAGTACATACCAAAATAAAATGTGCAGTTTAAAAAGAAAAAATCTTGAAAAGTTGAGTATATTTAATAGTACTGATAAGAATGGTAGCTACAACTGCAGAGGGTAACGGGGAAAAAAAGGGAGGGGGTAAGGAGGAAAAAGAAAAAAAAGAAAAAATCCAGAGGCAACTCCAGAGCAAGTCAAAATGTAAAAATGATAAATGTTTTTGTTTTGAGGACACTGCTGTCAGCGCCCTTTTCCTTGCCTCTGGCAGCAGTCGGATCAGAAGGCCTCTCTTACTGTTTTTTTTTTTTCCTGTGGTTCCGCATGTTCAAGCACTAAAAGGCCTGCCCTCACTGGGGTAGGTCAGGCTCTTGATCACTGATCCAGTTATCTTTGTTGCTGTGTGGAGCTATGTTCTCTCCCTGTAGTTTGAGGCCAAAGTATGGTAGGGGTAATAGTGACCCTCTCCAAAAAGACCTATTCCCGCATGCTCTATCAGGACCACTGCCGCAGTGTCTCTGACCCTGTGGCAGGCCACCGTCAACCCCCATCACCACCAGAGACTTCAGAACACTCAGAGGTGAGCCTGGTTCAGTCTCATGTCAGTTCACTGTTCCTATCTCCTGGATGCCAGTGCTCACAGAGTCTGTTTCCCCAGTCCTGCTTGGCGGCTCTGTGATCTGGCTTATGGTAACCTCCTTCAGGAGGACTTAAAGCACAATGTTGTGTTTCTGAGGACTAGTTGAGGGCACTTCTAACCCTAGGATGCACTCAGACCTTCAAGGGCACAACTGGCTCAGTCTCTTGTCGGGGGCTCTGCTCCTTTCACGGGTCTTAGTGTGTTAAAGGTTTTGTGTGCTAAAACAATGTTAGAGTGAGGTCCCAGCTGGGGATGAGGCAAAGAAAACAAAAGAATAGTGAGAAAAAAAAAAAAAAATGACTGGGAATACAAGGTTAATTACAGAAATATAAAGAAGATTTGCATTTTAGTGGAAAAATAAACTTTAGTTTACAGGAAACAAAGGAATAGTTGTAGAAAAAATAATGATAATATAAAATTTTTTTAAATTAAGACAAAGGGAAAAATATAGAAAAAAAAAAAACGCCGCCACAGAACCACAAAAGGCCAGTGTAGAATCAGAAGTACATACCAAAATAAAATGTGCAGTTTAAAAAGAAAAAATCTTGAAAAGTTGAGTATATTTAATAGTACTGATAAGAATGGTAGCTACAACTGCAGAGGGTAACGGGGAAAAAAAGGGAGGGGGTAAGGAGGAAAAAGAAAAAAAAGAAAAAAACCAGAGGCAACTCAGAGCAAGTCAAAATGTAAAAATGATAAATGTTTTTGTTTTGAGGACACTGCTGTCAGCGCCCTTTTCCTTGCCTCTGGCAGCAGTCGGATCAGAAGGCCTCTCTTACTGTTTTTTTTTTTTCCTGTGGTTCCGCATGTTCAAGCACTAAAAGGCCTGCCCTCACTGGGGTAGGTCAGGCTCTTGATCACTGATCCAGTTATCTTTGTTGCTGTGTGGAGCTATGTTCTCTCCCTGTAGTTTGAGGCCAAAGTATGGTAGGGGTAATAGTGCCCCTCTCCAAAAGACCTATTCCGCATGCTCTATCAGGACCACTGCCGCAGTGTCTCTGACCCTGTGGCAGGCCACCGTCAACCCCCATCACCACCAGAGACTTCAGAACACTCAGAGGTGAGCCTGGTTCAGTCTCATGTCAGTTCACTGTTCCTATCTCCTGGATGCCAGTGCTCACAGAGTCTGTTTCCCCAGTCCTGCTTGGCGGCTCTGTGATCTGGCTTATGGTAACCTCCTTCAGGAGGACTTAAAGCACAATGTTGTGTTTCTGAGGACTAGTTGAGGGCACTTCTAACCCTAGGATGCACTCAGACCTTCAAGGGCACAACTGGCTCAGTCTCTTGTCGGGGGCTCTGCTCCTTTCACGGGTCTTAGTGTGTTAAAGGTTTTGTGTGCTTGCACCCATCCAGTCTCTGTGGCGGGTTTGGCGTTTGATTTTAAAAGTGCAATTGCACCCCTCCTAGCCATCCTGTTGCAGCTTCTCCTTTGCTCTTGGATAAGGAGTATCTTTTTTGTGGTTGAATCCAGTCTCCTCCTGTCAATGGTTTTTCAGCAGCTAGCTGCAGTTCTGGTTTTCTCACAGGAACAGATGACTGCACGTCCTTCAATTCCATATGCTTGGTCTCTACTCTTAAATTTTTAATACAACATCAAATTCTCTAGTGAGCTCTTTATCTTCTTATGTATGTTGAGGTACACGTTAACACTGGTTATTTTCAAATATGTTTAATAACCCTTAAATTTGGATCACCCTGAGAGACTCAATTATCTATTTTTGGATTACATTAAAAAACATATAATCTCTGGAAGATGTTTTATTCATACAAAAAGAATTCCCTTTATCCTTTGATAGAAACCTAAGTGGGAGAGATTGCTGTATACCAAAGATGTATTGAGACAAGTTAGAGCTGAGTTTCAGATTTTGTAGAACTTGGTCAAAAATCTGTTTCATCTCCTATTTTACATTTGTTCCTCTAGGTTAAAAACTGAGAACCTGGAGTTTGTTCAAGGGAGATTCCTCTTTCAAGAGTCAACGGACTTCAATTTTTATCTCATACCCACTGTGGAAATGCTGAAATTTCATCTAACACATGTAATTCCTTTTTGCTCAACTGTCAGCCATCTTACTCTGGGAAACGTAACAATTAGCAAATGGTTCATGCAGGAAAGGAAAACAAGTAATACTTCTTGGGATCACTTATCTCTAAATTTCTTATTTCAGGACCTTGGTCTCCAATTCAGAACAGGATATCTTGATAGATTTAACTTTCTCTGGAAACTTAGTCCCTCATATCCTGACTTACTCAGAAGCCCCACTGCTTGGCGGCTCTGTGATCTGGCTTATGTCCTTCAGGAGGACTTAAAGCACAATGTTGTGTTTCTGAGGACTAGTTGAGGGCACTTCTAACCCTAGGATGCACTCAGACCTTCAAGGGCACAACTGGCTCAGTCTCTTGTCGGGGGCTCTGCTCCTTTCACGGGTCTTAGTGTGTTAAAGGTTTTGTGTGCTTGCACCCATCCAGTCTCTGTGGCGGGTTTGGCGTTTGATTTTAAAAGTGCAATTGCACCCCTCCTAGCCATCCTGTTGCAGCTTCTCCTTTGCTCTTGGATAAGGAGTATCTTTTTTGTGGTTGAATCCAGTCTCCTCCTGTCAATGGTTTTTCAGCAGCTAGCTGCAGTTCTGGTTTTCTCACAGGAACAGATGACTGCACGTCCTTCAATTCCATATGCTTGGTCTCTACTCTTAAATTTTTAATACAACATCAAATTCTCTAGTGAGCTCTTTATCTTCTTATGTATGTTGAGGTACACGTTAACACTGGTTATTTTCAAATATGTTTAATAACCCTTAAATTTGGATCACCCTGAGAGACTCAATTATCTATTTTTGGATTACATTAAAAAACATATAATCTCTGGAAGATGTTTTATTCATACAAAAAGAATTCCCTTTATCCTTTGATAGAAACCTAAGTGGGAGAGATTGCTGTATACCAAAGATGTATTGAGACAAGTTAGAGCTGAGTTTCAGATTTTGTAGAACTTGGTCAAAAATCTGTTTCATCTCCTATTTTACATTTGTTCCTCTAGGTTAAAAACTGAGAACCTGGAGTTTGTTCAAGGGAGATTCCTCTTTCAAGAGTCAACGGACTTCAATTTTTATCTCATACCCACTGTGGAAATGCTGAAATTTCATCTAACACATGTAATTCCTTTTTGCTCAACTGTCAGCCATCTTACTCTGGGAAACGTAACAATTAGCAAATGGTTCATGCAGGAAAGGAAAACAAGTAATACTTCTTGGGATCACTTATCTCTAAATTTCTTATTTCAGGACCTTGGTCTCCAATTCAGAACAGGATATCTTGATAGATTTAACTTTCTCTGGAAACTTAGTCCCTCATATCCTGACTTACTCAGAAGCAATAATTTTGGTCAAAAAATTTTTTATACTATCCAGCTTTTCTAGTTTTCTTAGTGGGATAGTTGACTACTTTACTCAAATGTTCAATAACAATTTTTTTTCACATTTTTATCTGTCTCCTTGACTACAGTATAAACTTATGAAGGCAAGAATGTTTGTTATATTCACCACTGTATTGAGTGTGTCTAAAAGAATACTTTGTTGAGGTCATCAAATAGGTATGTTCAAGGAATATTCCAAGAAATGTGCGGCTAGGCAAAGTTTTTTGTCAAGTCAGGATAATTAGGTTTTTGAACGAGCAGAAGTGGGGAACTTCTCTAGAGAATCCTAAGTTTCTGACTCACGACCCTAGGGGGACTAAAGAAGTTTATAAAAATAAGTCCTAAATGAGCTTCCAAAAAAGCAGAGTCTCTTGAGGAAGTGTCAACTTTATGACAAATCATGGGAAACCACAGTTGTATCACTGATTTTTTTTTTTTTTATGTGCTTTATTTCCTTCATGCCTCTTGAGAATATCCATGTACAACCTGATCATGGCTGTTCCTTCTCACATTTCTTTTTAGGAAGGAGCAACTATCTTTCAAGTTTAGCATCTTCAGGTCTTACTTGTAAATGATATTCAAATTCTTGAGAGTTTCTTCTATTGATTGAGTGGAACGGTATGACTGACTAAAACTCAGAAGGTAAGGTAAAGAGAGAAGTTTTATTAAAATTATTTCAAAAGAAAAACATCCTAGCAATAAATATAAAAAATATTGAACTGAGGTGACTATTGCTGGAAGCTGTTGAAAATATTTATGTATTTATTTATGTATAAAGGAAAAAATATAAAAACACATGCATTATCTCCAAGACCAGGATACAATGTTTTTTTAATCCCAAGTTTTTCCATGGAAGAGACTAGTGAGGAAAAGAAAGCCATTTGCAATGCAAAAGACCCTTATAAATAATAGGCTTAGGCTTCCCTGATGCTTCAGACAGTAAAGAATCTGCCTGCAATGCAGGACACTTGGGTTCAATTCCTGGACTGGGAAGATTAAAGAATAAAATGGCTACTCACTCCATTATTCCTGCCTGGAAAATTCTATGGATAGAGGAACTTGGTGAGCTACAGTTCATGGAGTTACAAAGAATCACACAAGACTGAGCAATTAACACTCTCACTTTCAGTGGCTACTTTACTCAAATGTTCAATAACAATTTTTTCACATTTTATCTGTCTCCTTGACTACAGTATAAACTTATGAAGGCAAGAATGTTTGTTATATTCACCACTGTATTGAGTGTGTCTAAAAGAATACTTTGTTGAGGTCATCAAATAGGTATGTTCAAGGAATATTCCAAGAAATGTGCGGCTAGGCAAAGTTTTTTGTCAAGTCAGGATAATTAGGTTTTTGAACGAGCAGAAGTGGGGAACTTCTCTAGAGAATCCTAAGTTTCTGACTCACGACCCTAGGGGGACTAAAGAAGTTTATAAAAATAAGTCCTAAATGAGCTTCCAAAAAAGCAGAGTCTCTTGAGGAAGTGTCAACTTTATGACAAATCATGGGAAACCACAGTTGTATCACTGATTTTTTTTTTTTTTATGTGCTTTATTTCCTTCATGCCTCTTGAGAATATCCATGTACAACCTGATCATGGCTGTTCCTTCTCACATTTCTTTTTAGGAAGGAGCAACTATCTTTCAAGTTTAGCATCTTCAGGTCTTACTTGTAAATGATATTCAAATTCTTGAGAGTTTCTTCTATTGATTGAGTGGAACGGTATGACTGACTAAAACTCAGAAGGTAAGGTAAAGAGAGAAGTTTTATTAAAATTATTTCAAAAGAAAAACATCCTAGCAATAAATATAAAAAATATTGAACTGAGGTGACTATTGCTGGAAGCTGTTGAAAATATTTATGTATTTATTTATGTATAAAGGAAAAAATATAAAAACACATGCATTATCTCCAAGACCAGGATACAATGTTTTTTTAATCCCAAGTTTTTCCATGGAAGAGACTAGTGAGGAAAAGAAAGCCATTTGCAATGCAAAAGACCCTTATAAATAATAGGCTTAGGCTTCCCTGATGCTTCAGACAGTAAAGAATCTGCCTGCAATGCAGGACACTTGGGTTCAATTCCTGGACTGGGAAGATTAAAGAATAAAATGGCTACTCACTCCATTATTCCTGCCTGGAAAATTCTATGGATAGAGGAACTTGGTGAGCTACAGTTCATGGAGTTACAAAGAATCACACAAGACTGAGCAATTAACACTCTCACTTTCAGTGGCTACACGCTTCAGTATTAAGAATTATTTGAGTTCACTAAAATGTAAAGTAAAAAGTATGTGGAGAAAAAAACACCTGGTGATTTATATATTATTCACACATATACTAGGTTCAATAAGCATTTGAAGACACATGTAATTAAAGATATTTAGAGTAAAATAGGATTAGAAACAAAAACAAATATGCAACAAAGGGAAGAAAGAATCATGAGTGTTATTCTGATACCCAGATAACCAAAGCAAAATAAAAATAGCAAAAATTTTTGAATTCTCATTTATATGATTAACCAAACTCCACTACTGAGACTTTAATTCTCTACAGTAAATCTGAAAAATTAGTGGTCATTTTTCATATGAATTCATTATTACAATAGTGCCTTCCTAAGTGGAAGATGATGAATGACTTCAACGTTTTCAGAATCAAGTATATATTTTATGTGTACATTTATCATATGAGTCCTTGATGAAACTTGAGATCATAGTCATATTAAATTGTGAGATTATTTAAAAATTTATACATAAATATTTTGATATATTTTGATATAGCAATAAAAGTGGCAACCAGGGTGTAAGGCTTTAAAATAAATTCAAACTGCATTTTCATACTGGGTTCTTGGTTCATTTCCTATGCAAAGAACTGCATAACTATAACATTATCTATCTTAAAAAACAACTCAAAAATAGTAGCCAAAAAATTTTCTCTTCATATAAACTAAGTACAGGTTTAAAAATAAAAGACAAGGGTTAAAATTATAATTCTTATATTTACCAATGATAAGATACTGAAATGGTACTTGACCTCTGAAATACAAAATTAATTTCTTCATGGTCAAAATATGGATAATAAGTTTGAATTATTCTTAATGATAATTGATAAAAATTATTTGAAGTGCTGAATACAGACTAGGCCCTCACAGCCATATTTTTAAATTTTCCTAAAATGTAAAAAACAAAAGACCCTTATAAATAATAGGCTTAGGCTTCCTGATGCTTCAGACAGTAAAGAATCTGCCTGCAATGCAGGACACTTGGGTTCAATTCCTGGACTGGGAAGATTAAAGAATAAAATGGCTACTCACTCCATTATTCCTGCCTGGAAAATTCTATGGATAGAGGAACTTGGTGAGCTACAGTTCATGGAGTTACAAAGAATCACACAAGACTGAGCAATTAACACTCTCACTTTCAGTGGCTACACGCTTCAGTATTAAGAATTATTTGAGTTCACTAAAATGTAAAGTAAAAAGTATGTGGAGAAAAAAACACCTGGTGATTTATATATTATTCACACATATACTAGGTTCAATAAGCATTTGAAGACACATGTAATTAAAGATATTTAGAGTAAAATAGGATTAGAAACAAAAACAAATATGCAACAAAGGGAAGAAAGAATCATGAGTGTTATTCTGATACCCAGATAACCAAAGCAAAATAAAAAAATAGCAAAAATTTTTGAATTCTCATTTATATGATTAACCAAACTCCACTACTGAGACTTTAATTCTCTACAGTAAATCTGAAAAATTAGTGGTCATTTTTCATATGAATTCATTATTACAATAGTGCCTTCCTAAGTGGAAGATGATGAATGACTTCAACGTTTTCAGAATCAAGTATATATTTTATGTGTACATTTATCATATGAGTCCTTGATGAAACTTGAGATCATAGTCATATTAAATTGTGAGATTATTTAAAAATTTATACATAAATATTTTGATATATTTTGATATAGCAATAAAAGTGGCAACCAGGGTGTAAGGCTTTAAAATAAATTCAAACTGCATTTTCATACTGGGTTCTTGGTTCATTTCCTATGCAAAGAACTGCATAACTATAACATTATCTATCTTAAAAAACAACTCAAAAATAGTAGCCAAAAAATTTTCTCTTCATATAAACTAAGTACAGGTTTAAAAATAAAAGACAAGGGTTAAAATTATAATTCTTATATTTACCAATGATAAGATACTGAAATGGTACTTGACCTCTGAAATACAAAATTAATTTCTTCATGGTCAAAATATGGATAATAAGTTTGAATTATTCTTAATGATAATTGATAAAAATTATTTGAAGTGCTGAATACAGACTAGGCCCTCACATGTAGTCAATTACTCTTCTCTTTGGGAGTTAAAATAATACATCTTTCCATGTGGTATATTAACTGAAGATCAGAGTTTATAAAGTCTACAAAGCGAGAGCTGGCAACTCTATTTTCCCACAATATCAATTGTCTTAATTGATCCATTTAATACAATTGCAGAGGATAACAATTACATCCTCTAATGGGAATTTAGACTATAGAAGATATCTGCTTCTCAGTGAAAATTCCTAGTACTTTAAATATTAGATCTTCAAGAAGGCAAATCAATAAAGGAGGAGTGAAAATATTCTAGAAAGTTAGATGTCTTTCTAGAAAATTAAATCACTTAACTTTTGTCTAGAAAAAAAAAAAATTCACAGATTTTCTTTTAGGTCTCTTACAACAGTAAAAGAGTGCCTGAATGAAGTTTCACAGCATGGAACTACAGAGGGATTACTTCTGAAGCTAGCAGGAGTTGTGTGGAAAGGGTTAGAAGACAGCTAAGATTCAGGTCAGTTCAAAGTCTTAATAAGAATCTCATTTTCTAGTGACAGTTCTATTCTAGGGACCAATGATCTGAAATCTTTTTTTAGAACATTCATATGATTAAGGACACAAATTCTTTATCTTGGTTCATACGAAAAAACAATTAACACTGTTAATCTGATTAGAGAGTAGGGATCATAAATGCCCAAGGTCTACCAGAAATAGTGGCTTCCTATGTATAACTGGATAAGACATAACAGTATAACTCAGCCTCAACATGTAGTCTCTAGACACATGAGACAATCACTGTAATGTTCAAATTGTTTTAGTATCTTTTTACTCTGAGTTAATATTCCTAATATAATTTGATACCTGATTATGTGTCTCTCTCTTTTTCATTATATTGTTCCTTTGCATGTTTATTTGAGAATTTAGGCAATTCAGAAAAGTAGAAAAAAGGTATCAGAGATATCCATTAATGTATTGATATTTCTTTCCAGTCTTTTAATTCTGGCTAGATTATCTTGATTTAGATTTCAAGCCTGCAAATAATGCTAGAACTGTTGTGTTATCACTTAATCATATCAAAATAATTTAAATACCATTTGGGATTAGTAGGAATTTCTCAAAAATGTCATATTAATAGGTGCATGATAACTCAAAATAAGTGTACTATGATCATTCAACAATTCCCCTACCATTCAACACGACTGAAAAACTGTTTTAAAAGATCATTTCCAATATACAGATATCGTGGAAAGTGATTATACTATAAATTACCAAAAATCTTTTAAAATCTTAATTGCCCTTGTATCCGGACTCTGTAAATTCATTTTAGGAAAGTAAAGTTGAATGGCAAAAACATTTCAGGCACAAATGCAATTCTACAAAACATTTGCTAATTTCTTCTTCAAAGGTACACTGGCATTGGAAGAGAAATGAAAATAATTTCCTCCATACTATCTGTTATCCACCTCCATTTGAAAGCCTTAAAACTGACTGGTGCTATCTCTTCAAAAAAAAATCTGCAAGTGATTTTGAGGGGTGGGGGCAGCAATTATCTCAGGGAGTTAGGATACCCAATGAATACCACATCTATTTACTATAAGTAAGTTCCAAATAGGAATCAGCTTTTCAAAGATGTTCCTAGAAAAGAGAAGGCATTTCAGCTAGCAGGAGTTGTGTGGAAAGGGTTAGAAGACAGCTAAGATTCAGGTCAGTTCAAAGTCTTAATAAGAATCTCATTTTCTAGTGACAGTTCTATTCTAGGGACCAATGATCTGAAATCTTTTTTTAGAACATTCATATGATTAAGGACACAAATTCTTTATCTTGGTTCATACGAAAAAACAATTAACACTGTTAATCTGATTAGAGAGTAGGGATCATAAATGCCCAAGGTCTACCAGAAATAGTGGCTTCCTATGTATAACTGGATAAGACATAACAGTATAACTCAGCCTCAACATGTAGTCTCTAGACACATGAGACAATCACTGTAATGTTCAAATTGTTTTAGTATTTTTTTACTCTGAGTTAATATTCCTAATATAATTTGATACCTGATTATGTGTCTCTCTCTTTTTCATTATATTGTTCCTTTGCATGTTTATTTGAGAATTTAGGCAATTCAGAAAAGTAGAAAAAAGGTATCAGAGATATCCATTAATGTATTGATATTTCTTTCCAGTCTTTTAATTCTGGCTAGATTATCTTGATTTAGATTTCAAGCCTGCAAATAATGCTAGAACTGTTGTGTTATCACTTAATCATATCAAAATAATTTAAATACCATTTGGGATTAGTAGGAATTTCTCAAAAATGTCATATTAATAGGTGCATGATAACTCAAAATAAGTGTACTATGATCATTCAACAATTCCCCTACCATTCAACACGACTGAAAAACTGTTTTAAAAGATCATTTCCAATATACAGATATCGTGGAAAGTGATTATACTATAAATTACCAAAATCTTTTAAAATCTTAATTGCCCTTGTATCCGGACTCTGTAAATTCATTTTAGGAAAGTAAAGTTGAATGGCAAAAACATTTCAGGCACAAATGCAATTCTACAAAACATTTGCTAATTTCTTCTTCAAAGGTACACTGGCATTGGAAGAGAAATGAAAATAATTTCCTCCATACTATCTGTTATCCACCTCCATTTGAAAGCCTTAAAACTGACTGGTGCTATCTCTTCAAAAAAAAATCTGCAAGTGATTTTGAGGGGTGGGGGCAGCAATTATCTCAGGGAGTTAGGATACCCAATGAATACCACATCTATTTACTATAAGTAAGTTCCAAATAGGAATCAGCTTTTCAAAGATGTTCCTAGAAAAGAGAAGGCATTTGACCTGGCTCACACCTCTCCTCCTGAAACTGCAGTTCAGTCAGACCCCAGAAGACTGAAGTTCTGCTACCACAGGTCTATTCTCAGAGAAAGTCATATGGTAAGTGAGCCTACGGTCAATCAAACTCCAATCTTAATACCAACTAACAGCATACACTGGCCAGGAAATGGCAACCCACTCCATGATTCTTGCTGGAAAATTCCATGGACAGAGGAATCTGGCAGGTTACCGTCATAGGGTCACAAAGACTCAGGCATGACTGAGCGACTTGCACTCACTTCACTCGCCCAACACTTCCTGCCCTCTTTGAGATGTACACCTACAAAGCAGGGTGCAGCTTGAATTAAATGAGACTCCTCCTTCCTATGGACAGAGGAGCTGGGCAGGCTACAGTCCATGGGGTCGCAGAAGCATCTCACAAGACTTAGCCACTAAATAACAACAATGTCCATTCTATAGCCAATAGATACATAAATATTCTATTATGTTGACTGAATTGTCTCACCATTGTAAACTGGAGTGGTCATAGAAAGCAGTATAACTCATTGGCACATGACTATCACAGAGAGAAATAGCTAGCCCTGGGCCAGAAACATAGCTACTCTTTCAAAATCCCAAGTAAAAACCCATCCATTGGATCAACTTTCTTTCACTTGGAACATTTCCTAATCTAGGTAGAATATCTTGAGGATAAAGAAATGTTTTCGGATTGCACTCTTACTTAGTTATTATAAACAAGGTCATAGACTAATATCTGCCCTTTGGACTCTCTTCAAATTAAAGACATTTTCTCTGTATAGCACACAACTCAGATCTTGAGACAATCTCAAGTTCCTTTCTTGGAAAATATTGGGTTTAATTGCAAAACCAGTAAATGGAAAAGGAATGAATTTCATATGGACAGAAATAATGGAAAAATCCTTGTGTGTGTTATTTTGTTGTTTTCAATTTCTAAAATCCATGGAATCCAAAACAAATAGAAAAACACTTATACAGACATCTCACCAAAATGTTTAGTTTTGCATTGTCTGCTACTCAATCACAATCATACATAGAACTGAAACACCAACGGCATGCTCCAATGGTATCAAACAGAGATGGTCTAAAAGACCTTGCTATGCATGTGCTTACACATAAGCAACATCAATAGCATTGGAAACCATGGAAATAAATATGGGTCTTAGAACACCATCAGATCCACGAATTGAGAATCTTTTATAAAGATTTCCCAGGTGACTCATCTGTATACCAAAACTTAGATGGGTGGTGTTCTTCCTCAGAGGCACAAAAGAATCATCTGGAGAGCACTATTTTAAAAGATGCCTTATTCCCACTCCTTAGACAACTTGTACAATTTTGAGAGGGTAATACCATGTAATTTTAAAAAGGGGTGTATAGTCAGAAAGTGTAGATTTCAATAGTAGTTTGTCCACTTAATGTGTTTTAAAACACTTCTTACCATTGTGAACTTTATCTTCCTCAGAGAATTATGATGATAAAACATGTACGGCGGGTGTATTCATCAATTATAAAACCCTAAGTCATTGCTATTTTTAATGACTGTCAGGATAGAAAACCATAAGTCAATGCTTGTAAGAAGTTAAGCATGCTATCTCCAAAATAACAGCATTCAAAATAAGTTTGAATCAGAAATAACAAATATTTATTAAAAGACAAATAGTGCTTCCCTGACATAGAATTTGTGAATCATGAATTAGTGCATCTCAGAAATGGAATATTAAATTTTGTATTTTTAATAAACTACCAATGTAAATATTGCATCTGTTCTATTTCCTGATATATAAGCTAGAAGAGAAATTAGAAAACCTAAGCTCACACCTATAAACTGAACCAGCTAGTACTGACTCATTGCCCTTCCTCCAATGTTCTCTTACTTCATATGATAATACTGGATAGAAACCTTGAACCCATATCTCTTCTGGAGTGCTTCAGGTATGAAAAAGTGAAATGGAAGAGACCAATTGGACAGACATTGAGTTCATTCTACAGGGACTTTCTGAGTACCCAAGAGCTGAAAAACTCCTTTTTGTGATGTGCTTCTGGATGTACCTGGTGATCCTTCTGGGAAACAGCACTTTGATCACCCTCACTCTCCTGGATTGCCACCTTCACACCCCTATGTACTTCTTCCTTGGTAATCTTTCCTTCCTTGACATTTGCTATACATCCTCCTTTATTCCCTCAATGCTGATACACTTTCTATCAGAGAAGAAAACCATCTCCTTTGCTAGATGTGTTGTTCAGATGTCTGTCTCTTACACTATGGGGTCCACAGAGTGTGTGCTCCTAGCAGTGATGGCATATGACCGTTACATAGCCATCTGCATCCCTCTGAGATACTCAATCATCATGAGCAAGGCACTCTGTATTGAGATGGCTGCTCTCTCCTGGGGATTGGGCTTTCTCAACTCATTGACAGAAACAGTTCTTGCAGTACGGTTACCTTTCTGTGGGAAAAATGTCATCAATAATTTTGTTTGTGAAATACTGGCATTTGTAAAGCTGGCTTGTACAGATATTTCCTTGAATGAGATTACTTTCATGTTGGGCAATGTAATATTTTTGTTTGTTCCACTACTGTTGATTTCTACCTCCTACATTTTTATCCTTTCTACTGTACTAAGAATCCATTCAGCTGGAGGAAGAAAAAAGGCTTTTTCCACCTGTTCAGCCCACATTACAGTGGTGACTGTGTTTTATGGGACAATCCTCTTCATGTATATGAAGCCAAAATCCAAAGATGCTGCTTTTGAGAAACTGATTGGCCTGTTTTATGGAGTAGTCACACCCATGCTCAATCCTATCATCTACAGCCTGAGGAATACGGAGGTGCATGGAGCTCTGAGAAAACTGAAGGCTAGACTGGTGTTGAAGGAAAAGATGAGGAAATGACATCTTTGAGTTTATCAACAAAATAAGCCTATATATTGGATGCAAAGTTTTAACTATAAACAGAACAAGGAAATGAAGGCTATATGTAAGAATCACAGAATTTAAAAAGCGAAAAGAAATTTCAAGGTAATAATCTACCTTTATAATTTGTGAAAACAACATAAAAATGTAGGGACAACTAGTCTAAGAAATATGAGGAAACTTTTAAAAACAAGAAAAAAACTGAAATTAAGCCTTTCAAGAAAAATCCAGTGCACATGTCTACTTAATGAATAAAATATGCATTTTTCCTTCCCCTTTTAAAGAGAACTCTCTGCGTTCATATTTTTTTCTGTTTACTACTTGTTTTTCTTTTGCCCAGGGACTTAATCTAGCACCAACCTCATTTTTCTGGTACATATCTTTCTCTCTTCTTTCCCTTCCTGTGTTTCTTCCACCTAGTCTGTTATACTACATTGCATTCACCATGTAGTTATCCAAAATATCATGTTCTTTCACATTTAGGGACAATGGTATATGTCCCTTCATTCCCATTAAGACATTTCTGCTATAGTGGTAACACAGACATCTAATCAAAGGTTATTTAAATGGTATATCTTCTGAAAACCTTTCCAAATATGTCCATATTGAAAGCACTGTGTACAACTGTCAAGATATGGAAGCAACCAAACTGTCCATCAATAATTTTGTTTGTGAAATACTGGCATTTGTAAAGCTGGCTTGTACAGATATTTCCTTGAATGAGATTACTTTTGTTCGGCACTACTGTTGATTTCTACCTCCTACATTTTTATCCTTTCTACTGTACTAAGAATCCATTCAGCTGGAGGAAGAAAAAAGGCTTTTTCCACCTGTTCAGCCCACATTACAGTGGTGACTGTGTTTTATGGGACAATCCTCTTCATGTATATGAAGCCAAAATCCAAAGATGCTGCTTTTGAGAAACTGATTGGCCTGTTTTATGGAGTAGTCACACCCATGCTCAATCCTATCATCTACAGCCTGAGGAATACGGAGGTGCATGGAGCTCTGAGAAAACTGAAGGCTAGACTGGTGTTGAAGGAAAAGATGAGGAAATGACATCTTTGAGTTTATCAACAAAATAAGCCTATATATTGGATGCAAAGTTTTAACTATAAACAGAACAAGGAAATGAAGGCTATATGTAAGAATCACAGAATTTAAAAAGCGAAAAGAAATTTCAAGGTAATAATCTACCTTTATAATTTGTGAAAACAACATAAAAATGTAGGGACAACTAGTCTAAGAAATATGAGGAAACTTTTAAAAACAAGAAAAAAACTGAAATTAAGCCTTTCAAGAAAAATCCAGTGCACATGTCTACTTAATGAATAAAATATGCATTTTTCCTTCCCCTTTTAAAGAGAACTCTCTGCGTTCATATTTTTTTCTGTTTACTACTTGTTTTTCTTTTGCCCAGGGACTTAATCTAGCACCAACCTCATTTTTCTGGTACATATCTTTCTCTCTTCTTTCCCTTCCTGTGTTTCTTCCACCTAGTCTGTTATACTACATTGCATTCACCATGTAGTTATCCAAAATATCATGTTCTTTCACATTTAGGGACAATGGTATATGTCCCTTCATTCCCATTAAGACATTTCTGCTATAGTGGTAACACAGACATCTAATCAAAGGTTATTTAAATGGTATATCTTCTGAAAACCTTTCCAAATATGTCCATATTGAAAGCACTGTGTACAACTGTCAAGATATGGAAGCAACCAAACTGTCCATCAACCAACGAATGGATAAAGAAGATATAATGTGTGTGTGTATGTGTGTGTGGATATATATATATATATATATATATATATATATATATATATATATACACATATATATATATATACACACATATATGTATATATAATTGTTGTTTAGTTGCTATTTCCGCATCTTTTGGGAGTCCATAGACTGTTGCCTGCCAGCTCCTCTGTCCATGGGATTTCTCAAGCAAAAATACCAGAGTAGGTTGCCATTTCCTTCTCCTGGGGATCTTCCTGACCCAGAGATCAAACCTGTGTGTCCTGCATTTGCAGGCAGGTTCTTGACCACTAAGTCACCAGGGAAGCCCCGATATCACTCAGCCACAAAGAAAGAATGACATTCTGCCACCTACAGCAACATAGATATGCCTAGAACATATTATGCTTAGTGAAATGAGTCAGACAACAAAAAATGCTCTTTTATTATCATTCTAAGGAGGAATCTAAAAAATAAAACATTAATAAATGTAACAAAACAGTAACAGACTCACAGATATACAGAAAAAACTAGTCATCATCAGTGAGGAGAAGGAAGGAGGGTGGAGACAGATAGGTTATGAGATGAAGAGACACAAACAATCGTGCATAAATAAGCAACAAGATACATTGTGCAGTAGAGGAAAATACATCCATTATTGTCTTCTATTAATACTTTAAGTGGAGTATAACCTATACAAATATTGAACTACAATACTGTATAACTGAAACTAATATAATGTTAAAAATCAACTATACTTCAATAAGGAGGAAAAAATTAAAAATAAGGAAATAAGGATCCAGGCACTTGCAAGCTTCATCCACATAATATAAGCACTTGCAGGAACATGTATTCTGAGAGGGGGGAGTAATTAAGGACATGGCTCTATAATTAATCTTTATGATGCACAACTTCTTTCTAAAATGCATTTTCAGAAATGTTACAACATGCATTTTGTTTGTAGTTTTGTATATTGAAGCTTACTGACTATACGGACAAATATTAAAATTGCACTTGTGATCGTTATCATATTAGAAGAAGAAAAGAGTATTAGTGTGGGGACAGAGGGGACATAGAAGGTAAATTGAATCAAAAGAAATGGGAGCTAAAAGTACATACAGGAGATGACACAAGAGACAAGTAAACATATGAGATATACTGCGAGCCTGATTTCCACTGGCAGAGGAGTTACACACACAGAAAGAGGGAAAACTGGAACAAATCCTGCAATACTGGATACGAATTGGAGATAGTGTGAACTCACTGCTTTCAATATATAAAGAGTTGGACAAAACTTAGCGAATAATCAGCAACAACAGTTTTAGATGAACAAAAACTTAGAAAAAAATAATATTATTCTAGGGACCTCCCTGGTGGTCCAGTGGTTAAGAACACCTTCCAACACAGGGGAGGCTAGTTTGATCCCCAGTCAGAGAATTAAGATCCCACATGTGCCTTGCATGACAACTAAAGAGGATTCCATGTGCTGCAAGTAATATTTAAAAAATAAATAGTAATAATACAGCTCTTGAAGCAAAAAGTGTGACAGTACACAGAGACCAGAGAGAGAACAATCAGCATTAAATACCTGGACAAACTCCAAGTAAACTGAATTATTTTTGTAATTACAGTATTGGAAATTCATATTTTTTTGAAAATTCATAATTTTAACTCAGCGTTAAAATCTGAAAATATGCTTCATTCTGTCTTATAAAGAAAGTAAGAAATTGGATTTGGAAATATTTTATCAAAAACAATTTTTAAGGTTTTGAAACTAGTATATCTTTTCATTGTGTTAAAATTTCTCTTCCTACTATACTATCCCTTTACTAGCCTCACATCAGGCTACTTAGCAGCAACAAACTATAATCAATGATTCTTAAAACAATGAAATTCCTTTATTTACTTTCATCAAACACTCTACCAAAAAATAGCATTTTAGAACTTGAGCGTTTTGAGAGACAAATTTGACACAGCAGCAAGAACCTATTTGACTCTTTGGTTTCCCTAATTGATTTCTGCATTGTGATTATAAAAATTATCTGCCTACCCCCCCAAAATTATCTGTCCCTTTCTCATTTACTTATTAAAAATTTTTCTTCTCAGTAGATATTTTACTGCTTCCTTCACATCCTTGTTTCGGAGACTGTAGATTAAAGGATTAATCATAGGAGTAATAATCCCATAGGACACAGATATAAGTTTGTCAGTAGCATCCATGTCATCTGAATTAAGTGTCTTTTAGACTTGGGCTTCATGTACATGAAGAGAATAGTTCCATAGAAGATTATCACCACAGTCAGGTGGGCTGAGCAGGTAGAGAAGGCTTTACTTTTTCCCTTAGAAGAGTGAATTTTGAAGATGGCAAAAATAATTAATGTAAGTAATAATGATTAGCAAAAGCGGTGTAAGATGAACAAAACTTAGAAAAAAATAATATTATTCTAGGGACCTCCCTGGTGGTCCAGTGGTTAAGAACACCTTCCAACACAGGGGAGGCTAGTTTGATCCCCAGTCAGAGAATTAAGATCCCACATGTGCCTTGCATGACAACTAAAGAGGATTCCATGTGCTGCAAGTAATATTTAAAAAATAAATAGTAATAATACAGCTCTTGAAGCAAAAAGTGTGACAGTACACAGAGACCAGAGAGAGAACAATCAGCATTAAATACCTGGACAAACTCCAAGTAAACTGAATTATTTTTGTAATTACAGTATTGGAAATTCATATTTTTTTGAAAATTCATAATTTTAACTCAGCGTTAAAATCTGAAAATATGCTTCATTCTGTCTTATAAAGAAAGTAAGAAATTGGATTTGGAAATATTTTATCAAAAACAATTTTTAAGGTTTTGAAACTAGTATATCTTTTCATTGTGTTAAAATTTCTCTTCCTACTATACTATCCCTTTACTAGCCTCACATCAGGCTACTTAGCAGCAACAAACTATAATCAATGATTCTTAAAACAATGAAATTCCTTTATTTACTTTCATCAAACACTCTACCAAAAAATAGCATTTTAGAACTTGAGCGTTTTGAGAGACAAATTTGACACAGCAGCAAGAACCTATTTGACTCTTTGGTTTCCCTAATTGATTTCTGCATTGTGATTATAAAAATTATCTGCCTACCCCCCCAAAATTATCTGTCCCTTTCTCATTTACTTATTAAAAATTTTTCTTCTCAGTAGATATTTTACTGCTTCCTTCACATCCTTGTTTCGGAGACTGTAGATTAAAGGATTAATCATAGGAGTAATAATCCCATAGGACACAGATATAAGTTTGTCAGTAGCATCCATGTCATCTGAATTAAGTGTCTTTTTAGACTTGGGCTTCATGTACATGAAGAGAATAGTTCCATAGAAGATTATCACCACAGTCAGGTGGGCTGAGCAGGTAGAGAAGGCTTTACTTTTTCCCTTAGAAGAGTGAATTTTGAAGATGGTAATAATAATTAATGTGTAAGTAATAATGATTAGCAAAAGCGGTGTAAGTATGAACAAGGTGGTGGCCACAAGCATGATGAACTCATTGCTTGAGATGTCAGCACAGGCCAGCTTCATGACAGCCAGAATTTCACAGGTGAAATGATTGATGACGTTACTCCTGCAGAAGGGCAATCGTACCACACACGTGGTTTGTACTGCAGAGTTGACAACTCCTATGATCCAGGAGCCAGCTGCCATGGGCACATAGGAAGCCTTGCTCATGATGACAGAATATCTCAGAGGGCTGCAAATAGCCACATACCGGTCAAAGGCCATCATGCCCAGGAGCACACACTCTGTTGTCCCCATGGCCAAGGTAAGGAACATCTGCACTGCACAGCCAGAGAATGAGATCGTCTTTCTTTCTGAGAGGATGATCACCAGTATGGGGGGAATGGAGGTGGTAGTGTAGCAGATGTCCAGGAAGGAGAGGTTCCCCAGGAAGAAGTACATAGGAGTGTGAAGGTGGGAATCTATGATGCTGATCAGAATAAGGGTGCCATTGCCCAGAAGGATGCCCACATACATTATTAAGATTAGGACAAAAAAGAGTAGCTCAAGCCTTGGGTAACCAGAAAGCCCCTTCAGAAAAAATTCCATCAGAATGGTTTGGTTTTCCCATTCCATTCTTCTGTTTCTCTTTCAGAAATGCATTAGAATAATTTCAGAAAAAATATGTATTCTACTGTGATCATATTCAGTTATGTATCAATTCACATGTACCATTTTACTTCTCTCTTTTACCTGTAAAAATTGAAATAATACTTTAAAAATGATTATATTTATTTACCACTGTAAGTTCAAGTTTACCAGTGAACAAATATAGAAAATTTCCATGAACCCCAGGAGAAGACAAGATTAAGAAAATAGGGAATGGGAAGAATAGAGAAAAGTAAGGCAATAAAAGAATAAACAATACACAAAGAGGACTATCAGGAAGAAGCTATTGTACTGATCACTTTTCAGAAAAAGCAACTGGGTGTGAGGTTTTCCCATGCACTACTTCAGTGAAATCCCAAGATTCTTATCATTTTAAATATTAAGTTCTTATCTAAGTTAAACTAAGAAAGTTTCAGCCTAAATTCATGCAATTGATGTGTAGCAAAGCCTGGGCTCAAATTCAAGCCTGCTTGTGATCCATAATTAACTGAAAGTTAGGCAGCCAACTCCTGATTCCAGAAGACTCAGCAATAACCCAATGCATATGGAAAGAAGTGTGTCAATCTGATGGAAGAACTGTCAGCAATAAACCCAACCAGTGGTTATTGATTGCCTGATTTCCCAAAAAACAGGTGCAATTCATGGGAGCCCAGTAATCTAAAGTCTTCTTACAAAGCAAATGCCCTTTTTGATATGATATACAGTGACTTTTTAAGGTTTATTTTTAATTATCATAAATAAAATATACAGTAAAATTGATTTTGTCTCTTTTGACTTAGATTTTGTGAATTCTAACACATATACAGATTTATGCAACTATCTCTCTCAGTAAGCAGAACATAGAACCCTTCTATCACCCTAAAATCCTTCTTTGATGTATATATATATATATATTTATCCCTTTATAATCACTCCTTTCATCCACACATAAAGCCTGAAAAAGATGCATATGCTTTGGATCCCTATAGTTTAACTTTATCAAGAATGTCACATAAAAGGAATCATATGAACCATCTCTGTCTGGCTTCTTTCAGTTAGCATAAATCCTCTGAGATTCATCCAAGCTGTTATTGCTGAATAGTAGCCTGGAATATGGGGCATCCCTGGTGGATCAGATAGTAAATAATTTGCCTGTAATGTGGGAGACCTGGGTTTGATCCCTGGGTTGGAAAGATACCTTGCAGAAGGGAATGGCAACCAACTCTAGTATTCTTGCCTGCAGAATTCCATACACAGAGAAGCCTGATGATCTACAGTCTTTGAGTTTGCAGAGTCAGGCACCACTGAGTGACTAACACTGACACATTCTACCCATAATATTGTTATAATTCAGTTTATCTATCATACCTATTGATATTTGAGTTGTTTTCAGTGAGGCAATTATGAATAGGCTATTATAAACATTTATGCCCAGATTTTTTTGTGTGACCACAACTTCTCATTTTTCTAGGATAAAGACCTAGGAATAGCATACTATTAACATATGATATGAGACATGAATATTTAATTTTATAAGACACTATCAAGCAGTTTTTCTCAGTGACTATCATTTTTCCATTCCAAGGAATTAGAGTTCCACTTATTTCCTATCCTGATCAACTACTGATATTGCCAGTATATATAATATTTACCCTTTGTAATAGGTATGTGGTGATATCTCACAAGGATTTTAATTTCCATTTCCCTAATGATTATTGTTGGAGGTTTTATACCATTCATATTGTCTCTTTAGTAAAAAGAAAAAAATGTGTTAGTCACTCAGTGGTGTCTAACTCTGTGACCCCTTGAACTGCAGCCTGGAAGACTTCTTTGTCCACGGGATTCTCCCGGCAAGAATACTGGAGCAGGAAGCCGTTTCTTTTGCCAGCAGATCTTCCCAACCTAGGGAGAAGGCTTGGGTCTCCTGCATTGTAGGCAGATTCGTTACCACCTGAGCCACCATGAATGACTGTCATTCATATCTTCAGCTCCATTTTAATTGGGCTGTTTGTTTTCTAATTTTTGAGTCTCAAGATTTCTTTATCTAGTCCAGCTATGAAACATTATCAAATATATGGCTTGCCCATAATCTCTGAAGTCTGTGATTTGTCTTCTCATTCTCTTAATGCAAGCACCTTTAACTGTCATTTTAATTGGTTGCTTGAGTTCAATAGAAGGGTACACATAGAAAGACTATAACCATAAAGATGTCTTCCAACAGGTCTCTTCTCTGACACCTCTCACTTGAAACGATTCATCAGGAAGACATCCACTGCTATCACTCAGGGAGAAAAAACAATAAGCTCTGTATCCAAAGACTTCGCCTCACTAAAGCTTCAGGCTATTCCTTATGATTTTCCCCTCAGAAATAGGACCTTCCTCCTGCAACACACACACACACACACACACCCCACACATGCACTAATTTCCACTAATATTCTCGTTCATGGACACAGAATCCATTGAAACTGCTCTAGTTCATTTACAAAACAGACAGGCACTTTATATTTAGACCATTTTTCCTTATTCAAGAAATTTGGCACAAAAATTTAGATCTCAATTGAATCCTTTGGAACTATTCTACTACCATCTAATCACCTATATCTGCCCTTTGGCCACTATTAGGCTACTTTTCCTTTCATCATATTTTTCCCTTATTTTAATCAACCTAACTTTTATGCTTTTGGATTCTTCTATATCCTAAAGATGTATGCTTCATTTTTTCTGAGTCCCAGAGTCACCTTCTTATTGCTAGGTGATATCTCACAAGGATTTTAATTTCCATTTCCCTAATGATTATTGTTGGAGGTTTTATACCATTCATATTGTCTCTTTAGTAAAAAGAAAAAAATGTGTTAGTCACTCAGTGGTGTCTAACTCTGTGACCCCTTGAACTGCAGCCTGGAAGACTTCTTTGTCCACGGGATTCTCCCGGCAAGAATACTGGAGCAGGAAGCCGTTTCTTTTGCCAGCAGATCTTCCCAACCTAGGGAGAAGGCTTGGGTCTCCTGCATTGTAGGCAGATTCGTTACCACCTGAGCCACCATGAATGACTGTCATTCATATCTTCAGCTCCATTTTAATTGGGCTGTTTGTTTTCTAATTTTTGAGTCTCAAGATTTCTTTATCTAGTCCAGCTATGAAACATTATCAAATATATGGCTTGCCCATAATCTCTGAAGTCTGTGATTTGTCTTCTCATTCTCTTAATGCAAGCACCTTTAACTGTCATTTTAATTGGTTGCTTGAGTTCAATAGAAGGGTACACATAGAAAGACTATAACCATAAAGATGTCTTCCAACAGGTCTCTTCTCTGACACCTCTCACTTGAAACGATTCATCAGGAAGACATCCACTGCTATCACTCAGGGAGAAAAAACAATAAGCTCTGTATCCAAAGACTTCGCCTCACTAAAGCTTCAGGCTATTCCTTATGATTTTCCCCTCAGAAATAGGACCTTCCTCCTGCAACACACACACACACACACACACCCCACACATGCACTAATTTCCACTAATATTCTCGTTCATGGACACAGAATCCATTGAAACTGCTCTAGTTCATTTACAAAACAGACAGGCACTTTATATTTAGACCATTTTTCCTTATTCAAGAAATTTGGCACAAAAATTTAGATCTCAATTGAATCCTTTGGAACTATTCTACTACCATCTAATCACCTATATCTGCCCTTTGGCCACTATTAGGCTACTTTTCCTTTCATCATATTTTTCCCTTATTTTAATCAACCTAACTTTTATGCTTTTGGATTCTTCTATATCCTAAAGATGTATGCTTCATTTTTTCTGAGTCCCAGAGTCACCTTCTTATTGCTAGGTGAGAAAGAAAGGCATTCAAGTCCCAATTACCTGCTAAATGATGACTGAGAATCAGTTTTATTCTATAAGTTCAATTTGCTGGAAACAATGAACATGTGCTTTAATATTTCTATTAAAATAATCAAACAATTGATAATTTCTAGCATGAAGACACAAGTTATTAAAAATGTTACATCACAATAAATACAACTACATTCTCCAAAGTCTCAACCACAGGGAGGAGTAGTCAGCTATCAAATTTTAAGGGAAACATGTTTTCGGATGACCTTCACGATGGACAGGAAGAAGGTCAAAGACTTCCCAGAAGAGGTCTTGTGGCAAGTCAGTGCTGCAGAAACAGCTACAGGGGCCTCCACCACTTGCTTTCCAAACTTTGTTGCTATTTTTCAGTCACTAAGTCATGTCCAACTCTTCTGCGACTCCACGGACTGTAGCCCACCAGGCTCCCCTATCCACAGGATTTCCCAAGCAAGAATACAGGGGTGTGTCACATTTCCTTCTCCAGGGGATCTTCCAGACACTGGGATCAACCTCATATCTCCTGCCTTGCAAGCAGAGCCTGTACCACTGAGTCCCCTGGAAATCCCTTTTGCAGTCTTACATCTTTCCAAACTTATCCCACCTGGTAACCTACAGCCACCAAAAGCTGTAAAGTCAATCTATGCTGCTCCACTCAGGCCTCACCAGAAACTCTCTTGTAAGTGGACTGCATTGATGACAGGCCTCTGTCTTTATGAAGAACATATGAACACACATTATACCTGATTTTGCTATGGGTTAAGCATATCTCTGGCCAGCAGTGACCACAGGGCTAAGGTCCTTCATCCATATCCTCTCTGCTGACAGAACCAGGTACTAGCTATGTGAGTTGGAACAAATAACATGTATGTCTCAATAGTCTCACCTATACCATGGGGATTTTAACAACATCCTTGTGGTGTTCTTGGAAGAGATAATGTTTAACTGCATAAATGACCTGTTCAGTTTTTCAAGTTCTTTCATATTTCTGTCACCAGCTTAACATACCTACAAATGTACCACTAAATTCGTATCAGTCAACCTGTTTAGGTATCTGGTCTCTTCTTACCCAACTAGCCATGTATAGTTTTCATCACAGATGATATGATAAGCATGCATGTTATTTCAATCTCTCCTCACTTGGTAGTAAAGACTGTATATCACTACTGCAAAGGCCAACACCCTTTAATAAAAGGAATTCATAGGTTGATTGTTTTTTACAGGCTATTTCAACTGATTCTGTTAAAAATTAAATGAGTGTGTGTGTGTCACAAATATTATGCTCCTCTGGGTTGGATCCCTGGATCTAAAGTTACCTCAGAAATGTAACACCAGTAACAACAAAAAATTAAAATGTCTCAAAACAATTCCCAAGATACTCATGCACCCATTACTATGAGTCTAAATTTTTCCCTGAGAGCCAAGGACACACTGTTCCTCTTCATTTCCTTTTCACACAAATCAGAAGGTATATTCAAGAACAAGTAATGAAAATATTTTACAAAGAGAATCAGCATTTTCGTGATTAGTGCTGGAAAAACATTTGTAAACCGAACCAAAGAAAACAGAACTGGTGCCATGAGATAAACTGTTATATAATCAGAACTTTGGTGACACCAGTCTACTTTATGTTCTAGATAAGTGTCCAAATGTCCTGCCTATTTCACAGCAACCTCACTGGACCAGTAATAAATGACACCAGTAGACGTGTACATACTTACACTAAACCAAAGACCAGGAAATGATATTTGCATTAAATGAATCCTTATTGCCTGTAAGATGGATTCCTGACATAAATATCCAGCTTTTTTGGACATTCCAATTGCTTCAGTTTTCAAATTACTCTTTCGGTCATATTTTAATTTTTTTCCTCGGTATACTGAAGAAAATATCATTAGATTTTTAGGAATTCCTATTCTTTATAGACACGTCACAATGAAAAAATTATTCCTCCAAAACATATGGCTTATTTTGACTCAGCTCAATATTCCCATAGATATATGTTTTTAGTATGTTCTCAGTTATTACCTCTAATGGAAGGTTGACTTGCCTCCTAGGTTGCAACACACAGCAGACTGCTTTGCACTGGTCTCCTATTTGCAGCCTATTGTACACATTTTTCCACAGGACTGATAAACTTTTTTTTTTTTTTTTTTTTTTTTTTTTATTTATTTATTTATTTTTGTACATGTATGTTCCCAGATCAATCAGATGCATATCCCTCGGCCCTCCCCCCACCCAGGTTCCTCCCCATCCCTCCAGACCATTGCTCCAAGTGGTTGTAGGTACTCCTATTCCCCTAGCACAATGACAATAGCTATCTTTTCTACACATGACAGTATAGGTTCCCATGTTACTCCCTCCCATTGTTCGGTCTCCACAATGTCTTTATGTCTATTCTCTGTTTTTTCATGAGTTCACTGTGTGTGTTATCATGACCATCTTACTAGATCCCATATATATGAGTTAGTATACTATACTTGTCTTTCTCTTTTTGACTTACTTCACTTTTTATGATAGGTTCTAAAGCCAGCCACTTCATTAGGACTGAGTCTTCTGCATTTCTTTTAACAGCTGAGTAGTATTCCATTGTATATATGTACCAGAGCTTCTGGATCCATTCATTTGTCGATGGACATCTAGGTTGCTTCCATGTTCTGGCTATTGTATAGGACTGAGTTTTTTTTTCTGCCTAAAGTGGGATTGCTGGTGCCATGAGATAAACTGTTATATAATCAGAACTTTGGTGACACCAGTCTACTTTATGTTCTAGATAAGTGTCCAAATGTCCTGCCTATTTCACAGCAACCTCACTGGACCAGTAATAAATGACACCAGTAGACGTGTACATACTTACACTAAACCAAAGACCAGGAAATGATATTTGCATTAAATGAATCCTTATTGCCTGTAAGATGGATTCCTGACATAAATATCCAGCTTTTTTGGACATTCCAATTGCTTCAGTTTTCAAATTACTCTTTCGGTCATATTTTAATTTTTTTCCTCGGTATACTGAAGAAAATATCATTAGATTTTTAGGAATTCCTATTCTTTATAGACACGTCACAATGAAAAAATTATTCCTCCAAAACATATGGCTTATTTTGACTCAGCTCAATATTCCCATAGATATATGTTTTTAGTATGTTCTCAGTTATTACCTCTAATGGAAGGTTGACTTGCCTCCTAGGTTGCAACACACAGCAGACTGCTTTGCACTGGTCTCCTATTTGCAGCCTATTGTACACATTTTTCCACAGGACTGATAAACTTTTTTTTTTTTTTTTTTCTTTTTTTTTTTTTTATTTATTTATTTATTTTTGTACATGTATGTTCCCAGATCAATCAGATGCATATCCCTCGGCCCTCCCCCCACCCAGGTTCCTCCCCATCCCTCCAGACCATTGCTCCAAGTGGTTGTAGGTACTCCTATTCCCCTAGCACAATGACAATAGCTATCTTTTCTACACATGACAGTATAGGTTCCCATGTTACTCCCTCCCATTGTTCGGTCTCCACAATGTCTTTATGTCTATTCTCTGTTTTTTCATGAGTTCACTGTGTGTGTTATCATGACCATCTTACTAGATCCCATATATATGAGTTAGTATACTATACTTGTCTTTCTCTTTTTGACTTACTTCACTTTTTATGATAGGTTCTAAAGCCAGCCACTTCATTAGGACTGAGTCTTCTGCATTTCTTTTAACAGCTGAGTAGTATTCCATTGTATATATGTACCAGAGCTTCTGGATCCATTCATTTGTCGATGGACATCTAGGTTGCTTCCATGTTCTGGCTATTGTATAGAGAGCTGCAATGAACATTGGGGTACAGGTGCCTCTTTCAGTTTTGATTTCATCAGGATATAGGCCTAATAGTGGGATTGCTGGGTCATAGGGTGCTTCTATTTTTAGTTTTTTAAGGAATCTCCATATTGTCTTCCATAGAGGTTGTATTAATTTACATTCCCACCAGCAATGCAAGAGGGTTCCCTTTTCTCCACACCCTCTCCAGCATTTATTGTCTGTCGATTTGTTGATGATGGCCATTCTGACGGGTGTGAGGTGGTATCTCATTGTGGTTTTAATTTGCATTTCTCTAATAATAAGCGAGGTTGAGCATCGTTTCATGTGCTTTTGGACCATTTGTATGTCCTCTTTGGAGAGGCGTCTCTTTAGATCTTTTTCCCATTTTTTGATTGGGCTGCTCATTTTCCCTGTGCTGAGTTGTCTGAGTTGCTTGTAGATTTTGGAGATTAATTCTTTGTCTGTTGTTTCATTTGCTATGATTTTCTCCCACTCTGTGGGGTGTCTGTTGAACTTTTTTGTAATTTCTTTTGCTGTACAAAAGCTTTTAAGTTTCATGAGGTCCCATATGTTCATTTTTCTTTTCAGTTCTGCTATTTTAGTTGGTGGGTCAGAGAAGATCTTGCTTTGATTGATGTCCTTGAGGGTTTTGCCTATATTCTCCTCTAAGAGTTTGATGGTTTCTGGTCTTACATTTAGGTCTTTAATCCATTTTGAGTTGATCTTAGTGTATGGCGTCAGGGAATGTTCCAATTTCATTTTTTTGCATGTAGCTGTCCAATTCTCCCAGCACCACTTGTTAAAGAGGCTGTCTTTGTCCCATTTTATAGTTTCTCCTCCTTTATCAAAAATAAGGTACCCATAGGTGCGTGGGTTGATCTCTGGGTTCTCAATCTTGTTCCATTGATCTATAGTTCTGTTTTTGTGCCAGTACCATACTGTCTTGATAACTGTTGCTTTGTAGTAGAGTCTGAAGTTAGGGAGGCTGATCCCTCCAACTCCATTTTTCTTCCTCAGGATTGCTTTGGCTATTCGAGGTCTTCTGTGTTTCCACTGAGGAACCATACTGTTACAGGATTTCTCTGGAAAATATTGATAAAAAAGGCATTATTTCAAAATTGTTTTTAAAGTTTCTATACATTAGAGCTAAATAAGATTGTTTTACAAAGGAAGAATATTTTGGTTCTGCTAGTGCAAAAAGGAAGAGGGAAATGAATACTTGAGATTATCCAAGATTTCATCTGCTCTTCAAATCCAAGTAGCAACACTGCCCCACTGTGAAGACCCAGAAAATTCTCTGAAGAATCTTCTCTAGGCTCAGGAAGGCAATTTACATATTTCTTGCTCCCAGGGACTCATGCAATTTTCTAAGCCATAACTTTAAATTACTCAGGGGGAAAATGTTAAAAACTTTTGAAAACTACAAGAACAATGCCCTAAAGATTTAATTATATTAAATTCTCTTACTATATTTCAAATAACCAATAAGAAGTCTTGAGACTATGTCTTATTCCATTCTGAATCTATTATCATATACTTCTGGCATCCTTAAAACAAACATATTTTAATGTTTTTAAGGTTTTATTGTACAAAATAATTACTGTATTTGACTTTTAAACTCAGAATTTACATGCACTATGTGAATATGAGAGGCATTTTAAAATTCACCACAAATTCAGAAGTCTGAAACCATACAATCAGATCCTATAAGCCATCAAGCTTTTCAGTTTTCTTACTGTAACTCCACAACCTAATTTCTAACTCAATCCCATTCCATTTTATAAGCATCTCCAAAGAATTTACCTGAATAGATAAACCCAGATTAAGTGACATAGCAGTCACCATGTATCTAATTTTTACAATTAGGAGGTAATGGTGAATATATATATTTCAAATGGGCTCAGCCATTTTTTTATTTTTTATTTTTTACTTCTTAAGGCAGAACTACTTTGCCCAAATAGTGAACAAAATTTGTTCACCATAAGACCATTAACCTAGGTAAAACAAATTTTGAATAAAAGTCTAAAGATAATGGGAGGAAAACATAGCAATTGAATGGGAAAGCAGTTGAAACTGGGTATCCAATATCATTGTTTCTGAAATTAATTGACATGATTACAAGGAATTCCCTTCTGAACATTGTATTAGTTCCTGGTCTGTCACCATGTGGCTAAGCTTCTCTCTAAGAACAAAGTTCTTTATTTCTTCCTCCCTTCTCCTCAAGTCAACAAGGGGTCCTCAAAATCATATGCCAAGGGCTTCCCTGGTGGTCCAGTGGGTAAGGACACCGCCTGGCAGTGCAAGGGGCGCCAGTTCGATCCCTGGCCTGGGAAGATCCTGCGTGCCACGGAGTGGCTGGACCGATGTGTCCAATTACTGAGCAGGAGCTCTGGGGCGCATGCGCCCAGAGCCAGTGCTCTGTGACAACAGAGGCCACCGCAACGGGAGGCCCACACGGGCCAGGGAGCAAAGATGGATGAAAATGGACAAGTGAAAGACCAATAGAAGTGGTCCACCCGCCCCCCTACCTCCCTACCACCCCCCTCCCCAAAAAAATTAAAAATTAAAGAAAAAATCATATGCCAAACATTAGTTAAGTGAAAGACCCAAATAAGTCACATCAGAACAGTGTTTCAAGCAAATGGAATTATTCTTTTACTTTTTTTTTTCAAGACTCTATTCTTTTACATTTTTTTTTTTTTATTTTGGGGGGAGGTGGGGTGGAGAGGGAGGGGGACGGGTGGGCCACTTCTATTGGTCTTTCATTTATCTGTTTTCATCTGTCTTTGTTCTTTGGCTCCTGTGGGCCTCGCATCGCGGTGGCCTCTGTCGTCGCAGAGCACTGACTCTGGGCGCATGCGCCCCAGAGCTCTGGCTCGGTAATTGGACACATCAGTCCAGCTGCTCCGTGGCACGTGGGATCTTCCCAGGCCAGGGATCGAACCGGCGCCCCTTGCACTGCAAGGCGGTGTCCTTACCCACTGGACCACCAGGGGAAGCCCTCTTTTACATTTTTGACAGAGAAATTTTAGTTACTACTTTTTAACTTTTCTCTAACAGATATTTAATAAAAATGCAAATCACTCTTCCCTTCCTCAGATGTTGTATATCACAGTTCCAGGAAATGGAACATAGCAGCCTGTATTTTTAATAAATTACCAACATTACTCAGCTGTTCAATGCTCTAGAAGGGAAATCCCATGAATTGATCTCACTGCTATTATTGTTACTCCAGTAACTACAGAGAACAGTAAGGAGAGTCCTTAGTAAACTAGGAATAAAACTACCATATAATTTAGGAACCCCACTGCCGGGCATATACCCTGAGAAAAAGGTAATTCAAAAAGACATGTGCCACAGTGCTTACTGCACCACTATTTACAATAGCCAGGACATAGAAGCAACCTAAATGTCCATCAACAGATGAATGGGGAAAAAGTTGCAGGGTATATATATATACAATGGAATCTACTCAATCATAAAAAAGAATGCATATGAGTCAGTTCTAGTGAAGTGGATTAACCAAGAGATTGTTACACAGAGTGAAGTCAGAAAGAGAAAAGCAAATAATGTATATTAACACATATATATAGAATATAGAAAAATAGCACTGATGAACCTTATTTGCAGGGCAGGAATAGAGACAGAGACAGAGAAGAGAGTTGTGGACACAGTGGAGAAGTCAGAGGGTGGGACAGATTGAGAGTATAGTATTGAAACATACACATTACATTTACTGTTCAGTCGCTCACTCATGCCTGACTCTTGCAACTCCATGGACTGTAGCATGCCTGGCTTCCCTTGTCCTTCACCATCTCCCAGAGCTTGCTCAAACCCACATCCACCGAGTTGGGAAAGCCATCATACCATCTCATCCTCTTGTCAACCCCTTCTCCTTCTGCCTTCAATCTTTGCCAGTATCAGGAGTTTTTTCCAGTGAGTCTCTCTTCACATCAGGTGGCCCAAGCATTGGAGCTTCAACTTCAGCATCAGTCCTTCCAATGAATATTTAGGGTTTATTTTCCTTAAAATTGACTGGTTTGATCTTCTTGCTGTCCAAGGGACTCTCAAGAGTCTTCTCCAACACCAGAGTTCAAAGAAATCAATTCTTCGGTATTCACCCTTCTTTACTGTCCATCTCTCACATGCATACATGACTACTGGAAAAAACATAGCTTGACTATATGGACCTTTGTCAGCAAAGTGGTATCTCTGCTTTTTAATATGCTGTCTAGGTTTGTCACAGCTTTTCTTCAAGGAGCAAGCATTTTTTAATTTCATTTTCACAGACACCATCTAAAGTGATTCTGGACCCCAAGAAAATAGTCTGTCACTGTTTTCATTATTTGCCCATCTACTTGCCATGAAGTGATGGGACTGGATTCTATGATCTTACCTTTATTAATGTTGAATTTTAAGTCAGCCTTTCACCCTACTCTTTCACCTGCATCAAAAGGCTCTTAAGTTTCTCTTCACTTTCTGCTGTAAGTTGGCGGGGGGGGGGGGGTCATCTGCATATCTGAAATTACTGTTATTTTTCCAGGTAATTTTGATTCCAGCTTGTGCTCCATCCAGCCTGGCATTTCACATGATGTACTCTGCATAGAAGTTAAATAAACAGGGTGACAATACACAACCTTAATGTACTCCTTTCCCAATGTGGAATCACTCCGTTGTTACTTGTCTGGTTCTAACTTTGCTTCTTGGCCTGCATACAGGTTTCACAGGAGACATGTAAGGTGATCTAGTATTCCTATCTCTTTAATAATTTTCTGCAGTTTGTTGTGATCCACAGTCAAAGGCTTTAGTGTAGTCAATGAAGCAGAGAGAGATATTTTTCTGGAATTCCCTTGCTATTTCTATGATCCAGTGGATGTTGGCAATGTGATCTCTGATTCCTCTGCCTTTTCTAAATCCAGATTGTACATTTGGAAGTTCTTGGTTCACGTACTTTTGAAGTCTAGCTTGGAGGATTTTGAGCATTACTTTGCTTGTGTGTGAAATGAGGGCAACTGTGCGGTAGTTTAAACATTCTTTGGCATTGCCCTTTTATTATTATTATTATTCTTTATTTTAAAGGTTTTACAGAGTTTTGTTGTTCCATTGCCCTTTTTTGAGACTGGAATAAAAACTAACCTTTTCCAGCTCTGTGGCCACTGCTGACTTTTCCAAATTTGCCGGCATATTGAGTGTAGTACTTTAACACATTATCTTTTAGGATTTAAAATACCTCAGCTAGAATTCTACCACCTCAAATAGCTTTATTTGTAATGATGCTTCCCAAGGTCCACTTAACTTCACATTCCAGGATGTCTGGCTCTAGGTGAATGGTCACATCATCATGGTTACCCTTGTCATTAAGGGTTTTTTTTTTTTTGTAAGTTCTTCTGTGTATTCTTGCCAACTCATCTTAATGTCTTCTGTCTCTGTTACATCCATACTGTTTCTGTCCTTTATTGTGCCCATATTTGCATGCAAATTTCCCCTGATATCTCTGATTGTCTTGAAGAGGTATCTAGTGTTTCCCAATCTACTGCTTTCCTCTATTTCTTTTCATTGTTTACCTAGGAAGGCTTTCTTATCTCTCCTTGCTATTCTCTGGAACTCTGCAATCAGATAGGTATCTTTCCCTTCCTCTTTTCCCTTTCACTTCTCCTCTTTTCTCAGCTATTTGTAGGGTCTCCTCAGACAATCATTATGCCTTTTTGTATTGCTTTTTCTTGGGGATGGTTTTGGTCACTGCCTCCTATACAATATTATGAACCTCTGTCCATACTTCTTCAGACACTCTATCAGATCTAATCCCTTAATCATAAGAGATTTGATATAGGTCATAACTGAATGGTCTAGTGGCTTTCCCTACTTTCTTTAAGTATCAATTTTGCAGTAAGCAGATCATGATCTGAGCTACAGTCAGCTTCTGGTCTTGTTTTTTTCTGACTGTATATAGCTTCTCGGTCTTCAACTGCAAAAAATGTAATCAATCTGACTTTGGTATTGACCATCTGGTGATGTCCATGTGTAGAATTGTCTTGTCTTGTTGGAAGAAGGTGTTTACTATGACCAGTCTGCTGTCTTGACAAGACTCTTTGCCTTTGCCCTGCTTCATTTTGTACTCCACAGCCAAACTTGCCTGTTGCTCCAGGTATCTCTTCACATCCTACTTTTGCATTCTAGTCCTCTATGATGAAAAGAATATCATTTTTGGTGTTAATTACAGAAGATCTTGTAGGTCTTCTTAGAACCAGTCAATTTCAGCTTCTTCAGCATTAGTGGCTAGGAGACAGACTTGGATTACTGTCATATTGAATGGTTTGCCTTGCAAACAAACTGAGATCATTCTGTTGTTTCTGAGATTGTACCCAAGTACTGTATTTCATACTCTATTGTTGATTATTAAGGCTACTCTATTTCTTCTAAGGGATTTTTGGCCACAGTAGTAGATACAATGATCACCTGAATTAAATTTGCCCATTCCTGTCCATTTAAGTTCACTGACTACTAAGATGTCAATGTTCACCCTGCCATCTCCTGTTTGACCCTGCCAATTTACTTTGATTCATAGACCTAACATTTCAAGTTCCTATGCAATATTGTTCTTTATAGCATCAAACTTTATTTTCACCACAGACACATCCACAATTGGGCACTGTTTCCACTTTGGCTTGGCCTTTTCATTCCTTCTGGATCTATTTCTTTGTTCTTCTCCAGTACTATATCGTGCACCTACTGACCTGGGAAGCTTATCTTGCAGTGTCATATCTTTTCGCCTTTTCATACTGTCTATAGGGTTCTCGAGACAAGAATGCTAAAGTGGTTTATATATTACATTACTGTATGTAAAACAGATAACTAGTGGGGAGTTGCTGTATAATACAGTGAGCTCTACCTGGTACTCTGTGACAACCTGGAAGTGTTGGACGTTGTGGAGATCAGAGGGAGCTTTAAGAGAGAAGGGAAATATGTATACTTATGACTGATTCTCACTGTTGTATGGTAGAAAACAACACAATATTGTAAAGCAATTATCCTTCCATGTAAAAAGTTTTTAAAAACTTAGGGCTAAGTAGTCCAAGAAATGCAAGTAAACTTATGAGGACAAGACAAAAAGTGTATTTAAAATTAATTCTTTCTTAGAAAATACAACACATTATATATTTTCAGTACCATTTATCTGAAATACTTGTGACATGTTTGCTTATTATTTTTACCCAGAGACCTCACCTGCCCCATTGCACATTTTGAACCATATGTTTGAACTTCTGTTAACTGCCCAAGTTGCCCCCTTTTCTTAGCACATACTGTGTTGATTTCAGTTTGGCTACCCAATTATTTCACGTTCTTTTTAACCTAAGGACAATAATAAACACAATTCCCTCTACATTGTTAAATCTCTGGTGAAATCTTATCAATAACAGAAGAAATAGGTCAAATGTTACATTCTCTGTAAAGCCTTCCAATGGTCCCTTGAGTTAGTTACTCCCTCCGCTATACTATCCTAGCTCTTACCTACTTTAGCAATCTTTATTTTATACTGTAACTGCATAATTTATAAAATATTTCCAATGGCACACTGTCATCCACTGTTCTGTATACAAAGTCCAATGCCAAGTTAATTAAAAATACTGGACAATCATTAACTGATGAATTAGTTAAAATGGAAAAAAAAAGTATATAAATCCAAGTATCTAAAATACTATACAAGAAAATAAGAGAAATTTATATGTTATTTAATCCCCCAAATTACAATTCAAAATACTTCTGTAAAACAGAATATAATCTTTAAAGGTAGAGTAAAACAAAGGAAGATAATGGATGAAGAGAATATACTGAAGAAGTCAGCTTCTCTGGTGATCCAGTGGGTGGAGAGCCCGCCTTGCAGTGCAGGGGGTACTAGTTTGATCCCTGGCCTGGGAAGATCCCACATGTTGCAGAGCAGCTGGACCAGTGTGTCCAGTTGCGAGTCAGCGCTCTGGAGCACATGCGCCCAGAGCCAGTGATCTGCAGCGAGAGAGGCCATTGCAATGGGAGACCCACCCCATCAGGTAGTAGGTATATACCTAATCAGGTATATCAGGTATTAGGGAATATAGGTATTTCTTATATTACATTTATATTCTAAATGTAATATAGGAAATAAAGGCATACAATGGACTCAAGTCTTGGCCACCAATGTATGATCTTTATTCAAACCTAAATTTTCTCCTCTACCTTACAACACTATCTGGTGATAATCCTTAAAAGTAGTAAAAATGGGGCTTCCCCTGGTGGTCCAGTGGGTAAGGACACTGTCTTGCAGTGCAAGGAGCACTGGTTCAATCCCTGGCCTGGGAAGATCCCACGTGCCATGGAGCAGCGGGACCGATGTGTCCAACTACGGAGCCGGAGCTCTGGAGCGCATGCGCCCAGAGCCGGTGCTCTGCGATGGGAGGCCCACACGCGCTGAAGAACAAAGATGGATGAAAATAGATAAATGAAAGACCAATAGAAGTGGCCCGCCCATCCCCCTCCCTCCCCAACCTGCCCCCCCCACCCAAAAAAAGGAAAAAAAGTAGTGAAAATGCCATATCCACAATTAATCCCCAGCCCATACAAGACACATCCACAGTGCTGAATAAATGAAAGAAGAAATCAACCCCAAATCAACACTTACATTAACACTATCATTATTAAAAGAAATGTATAGATAACATCTAATGTATCACAAGGCATACCTTAGATTTTAATTAAATTATACTGCCTCTTTCACCTATTGCCTTCCTTATTTCCTTTCTGGATTTTGAAAATGGGAAGTTAAGCAAGGATTCCTTGGTGTTTGTATCTGAATGAGACAGTGACAATCATATGGTGTACTTTGCGCCATTATTAAACTTACTTAAAAGGAACTTTAAAGTAGCATATGTGAGTTTCCTTGTTACGTTTTTACCTAGTACATTTTATGTACATACCACATATCTCCCTATTTGTTCTCTGGGTTTTGGACAATAAGATAGTTAATCATGAATTGTTGAGTGTTTACATTTGAGTAAGGTGCAAACTGGAGGAAGTACTAGTGGGAGGTGATCAGACAAGAGGAGTTGGCCAAAGGAAGTAAACTCTCAGGAGTTCAGCCTTCATTTTACCTGATCGAGGAAGGAACGGATGATGCAGAGATGAGGGTTAGAAAGAGACAAAAAAGCCAGATAGAAAAAAACAAATGTAAATGTAATGAGCCAGGTGCTTTCAAATAATGCCACACTTAACCCTTAGTAAGACAAGAATACATTCAAATTTGACTATGGCTTCCCTAGTGGCTCAGACAGTGAAGAATCCGCCTTTAATGTGGGAGGTCTGGGTTTGATCTCTGGGTTGGGAAGATGCCCTGAAAAGGGGAAAGGTTACACCCACTCCAGTATTCTTGCCTGGAGAACTCCATGGCTCATCCATGGGGTGGCAAAATGTAAGATACAACTGAGCGATCTGACTTTCACTTTTATGGTATGTTCAACTCTGGCTTCAGAAGAATTTCAAATTCCTTATTGATTGTAAAATATTCTCCATCCCAAGTATCAGCATTACTTCATTTTTGACATATACTAGGAAATAACATAAGTATGATCAGTTAATGAATTAGGAAGGGGACAATCTCAGAGAAAGCAAGAAGTGTAAACCTTCTAGTCATAAAATATGTGGCAGGGGATTCTAATTTCTATTGTTTTCACTGTGGCTGAAAGAGCTCCTATAAGATTCAAGATTCTCAGAGATGAAAACTATAAACTTTACACAAAGTATCAAAAAAATTACTCCAAAAATGTAATGCTTTGGTGTGAGATTTTTTTTTTTTTTTTTTGGCTTCTCTTTATTTTTGTGGATGGGGGGAGCAGGTTGGGGAGGAAGGAGAGCGGGCAGGCCACTTCTATTGGTCTTTCATTTATCCATTTTCATCCATCTTTGTTATTTGGCCCATGTGGGCCTCCTATCGAGGTAGCCTCTGTTGTCACAGAGCACCGGCTCTGGGGCATGCGCTCCAGAGCTTCGGTTCGGCAATTGGACACATCGGTCCCGCTGCTCCGTGGCACATGGGATCTTCCCAGGCCAGGGATCAAACCGGTGCCCCTTGCACTGCAAGGCGGTGTCCTTACCCACTGGACCACCAGGGAAGCCCTTTGGTGTGAGTTTTACATCTGTCTGGCTATAGGCTGAACTAGGTAGGCATTGTATGGAATGGGGAAAATCTCTGATATTAAATTGGCACTTTCTGTGGACAAGACAGTTGTGTTCTGGGAAAGCACAGTCACTGTAACATAAGAAGAGAATGCCAGCAAGGGGGGATAAAAGAAAAAGCATCATGTTCTATGTTACAATCTTAACTCAGTTCTCTGATTGACCCCTATGTCATGTATGTACAACTCAGCTAAAGATGAAAAATATATGTTTACTAAGATATGAACTGTTAACAAAAACACCAAGTTAATAGTTTGAGTCAAACCAGGTTCATCACAAAACCAGCACATTTAAAATAGTCATAGGAATTTAATGGAATTCAGAGTGTCCAAAATATCACATTCTCCATGAAACAATTCAAAATAACTCATCAAATAAAGAATCAGAAATACGTGACACACTCTTAAGATAACAGGCAATCAACAGAAACCAACTCTGAGATAGCCCAAATGTTGAAATTATAAGAAAGGAGGATAAACAACCAGCATAACTATTTAGATAAAATAAAGGGAAAATATTCACAAAGAAGGAAAAGATACCAAGTCTCAGTGGAGAAATAACCACAGAAAGAACCAAATGGAAGTCTATAACTGGAAGGTATTAATGTAATATCAGAAAATTAAAATTCGCAGAATGGGTTCAACAACAGAATAGGAGTGATAAAGAATCCAAAATCTGGGGGCGGGGAGCCAAGATGGCGGAGGAATGAGGGGAAGATTTCACCAGCTCCCCAACAGAATCACCAGAACTAATCAAGAAATGAAACATCACCAACAAACCAGCCGCTGGACGACAGAAGAACTCTTTAGGTCTGTGAGGGTCGAAGAGGGAACAGCCAGAACTTTTCTGGAGCTACCGGTCTGAGAACCCTCTATCGTAACCCCCAAGCAGGACCGCACTGACAGAGAGTGCACTAGCAAGTGCCCTAAAAGGAGGCCTGAATGGAGTGTCAGGGGAGAGAGGACAGCGCTCAGTGCAAAAATTCCAAGAATCCACCCGGATCGCGGGCAGAAATTAAGACACTGCGAAGATAGGATACTGGGGCAGAGCCGGGCGGAATGCTATTGGGAAGTTCCCCGGGAAGTGCTGCCTAGAGACCTGGAGCCGGAAGGGAGTGCCAAGCGTGAAAATCGCACCGCTTGGCCGGGCAAAAAATGCGACTTTCCGCCTAGTACCGGGTAAGTTCAAACACTCCTAGTGGGGGGCTTGCTGAACGGAGAGGGGAAGTTGCCCACGGACTGCTGACCAGGGACCGAGCTCGAGCTGGACGGGAAAGCTCGCGCCCACCTTTGGGACTTGGACGCGTAACTGGCAGTGTGCACGCGGCAGTGGCGGAGAAGCCCGTGCATCCCCATAGCTACACCCGCAGTGGAGGAAGCCGGGAGAGGGGCAGGTATTGGAGGCTACCGGCGGGTGTGCTGCAGAGCCGGGGTGACCCCATGCAACACAAGACTGCGCAGCGCCCCCCCCCAACAGACTGGAATCAGCCCGCCACCCTGGCCAGCACCTGAGCTTGCAGCAAAGACTTATTTGGCTGAAAACAAGAACAGATACCATAGCAAGCAGTGCTGTAAGGGAAAGGCTACATCATCAAGACAACACCATCGAGAACAGACTGGCTTCCACCAGACAGATGAGAGGATAAAAACCAGGGACAGTATTTAGCTTTTTTTGTTTATTTTTTGTGGATGGTTCTGTTTATTTGATTGATCGGTCAGGTTTGGGTTTTTTGTTTTGTTTTGTTTTGTTTTGTTTTGTCTCTTCTTACTAAGTTTTTCTTCCCTTTTTAAATTTTTATTTCTTTTTTGTGATTTTTAATTTTTAATTTTTTATTTTAATTCTTGGAAACTTCTAATTTTCTTTCCTCTTTGCCACTGCTTCCTCCCTCTATGTTCTAAATCTAAAACTTTCTCCTATCTACCACTATCCTCTAGATAGATATTTCCTACCTTCCTGTCTCCACTATTCTCTTCCAGCTGCACTAAACAATAGGTCTGAACCCTCTATCGTAACCCAAGCAGGACCGCACTGACAGAGAGTGCACTAGCAAGTGCCCTAAAAGGAGGCCTGAATGGAGTGTCAGGAGAGGACAGCGCTCAGTGCAAAAATTCCAAGAATCCACCCGGATCGCGGGCAGAAATTAAGACACTGCGAAGATAGGATACTGGGGCAGAGCCGGGCGGAATGCTATTGGGAAGTTCCCCGGGAAGTGCTGCCTAGAGACCTGGAGCCGGAAGGGAGTGCCAAGCGTGAAAATCGCACCGCTTGGCCGGGCAAAAAATGCGACTTTCCGCCTAGTACCGGGTAAGTTCAAACACTCCTAGTGGGGGGCTTGCTGAACGGAGAGGGGAAGTTGCCCACGGACTGCTGACCAGGGACCGAGCTCGAGCTGGACGGGAAAGCTCGCGCCCACCTTTGGGACTTGGACGCGTAACTGGCAGTGTGCACGCGGCAGTGGCGGAGAAGCCCGTGCATCCCCATAGCTACACCCGCAGTGGAGGAAGCCGGGAGAGGGGCAGGTATTGGAGGCTACCGGCGGGTGTGCTGCAGAGCCGGGGTGACCCCATGCAACACAAGACTGCGCGCGCAGCGGCCCCCCGCCCAACAGACTGGAATCAGCCCGCCACCCTGGCCAGCACCTGAGCTTGCAGCAAAGACTTATTTGGCTGAAAACAAGAACAGATACCATAGCAAGCAGTGCTGTAAGGGAAAGGCTACATCATCAAGACAACACCATCGAGAACAGACTGGCTTCCACCAGACAGATGAGAGGATAAAAACCAGGGACAGTATTTAGCTTTTTTTGTTTATTTTTTGTGGATGGTTCTGTTTATTTGATTGATCGGTCAGGTTTGGGTTTTTTGTTTTGTTTTGTTTTGTTTTGTTTTGTCTCTTCTTACTAAGTTTTTCTTCCCTTTTTAAATTTTTATTTCTTTTTTGTGATTTTTAATTTTTAATTTTTTATTTTAATTCTTGGAAACTTCTAATTTTCTTTCCTCTTTGCCACTGCTTCCTCCCTCTATGTTCTAAATCTAAAACTTTCTCCTATCTACCACTATCCTCTAGATAGATATTTCCTACCTTCCTGTCTCCACTATTCTCTTCCAGCTGCACTAAACAATACAACACACTAATCTTGCCTATATAACCCTATAAAATCCTTCCAAGACGAATCTATTCCTTCTCATTACCCGTACACTCTCCACCTCCTCACACCCAACACATGTCTTAGCTAAAAATTGCTTTCAATGAAATAGTACAAGCCAGGACCTTGCCCTGGATCTATTTTTCCAGGCACTATTTTAATTAATTCAGAGCTTAACGGGCAAGTATCATCTTTGATTGTGTCGTTTGCCAGAAAAATTTCCTATGCTTTGTCACTGTAAGACTGGTTAGATGTGGTTATTGCTGTGATGTATGTATATCTTATGACTATGTTAGAAAACATCTGCATGCTTTTATGACTGTCACCCATTAGGGACACACCTCTTGCTCCTCAGATGCTAGTATTTGAACTAATATCACGGAACACCATAGCAAACCAGACATAGAGCATACACCCCCTGACCAACCATCAAACCAAGGATCCTTGGAGCGGAAGCCCTGATTCCAAGACCCCACACTATCAAAGAACATACAACACTAGAGATTGTTTACCTGAAAACAAGACCTAACACCACCCAAGACACAAACCACTGAACCCTTCTACAAGGACAGAAACCCAAAGGAAGGGAGAATTCAACCAAGAAGCCTGGTGGGGAAAAGAACTTCATACACACAGATATCCACAAAGAAACAAAAACTAACCTAATAATGAAACGACAGAGAAACACTGCACAAATGAAGGACCAAGCTAGAGAAACACAGCTTCAAATGACAGAGGAGGAGATAGACAAACTATCTGAAAGAGAATTCAAAAAAGCTATACTAATGAGGATGCAAAACACCGAAAACAGAATATTAGAGGAAATTAGTGCATTGAGAAGAGACATGCAGGAAATGAAAAATGAGCAAATAGAGACTACCAACTCAATTGCTGAACTCAAAAATACTATAGAAGGTCTCAACAGTACAGTATCAGAGGCTGAAGAACGGATAAGTTAGCTGGAATACAGAATGGTGGAAATAAATGGTGAGGAATAGAACAAAGCCGAAAGAATTAAAAGAACTGAGGATAGCCTTAGAGACCTATGGGACAATATCAAACGCACCAACATTAGAATTATAGGAGTTCCAGAAGAAGAGGGGAAGAAAGACTATGAAAAAATTCTTGAAGAGGTTATAGTTGAAAATTTCCCCAGCATGGGAAAGGAAATAGTCAACCAAGTCCAAGAAGCACAAAGAGTTCCATACAGGATGAACCCCAGAAGAAACACACCAAGGCACATTCTAATTAAACTAACGCAGACTAAATATAAAGACAGATTACTAAAAGCAGCTAGGAGCAAACAACAAATAACATATAAAGGAAATACCATACGTGTAACTGCGGATCTCTCAACAGAAACCCTGCAGGCCAGAAGAGAATGACAAGACACATTTAAACGGTTAAAAGAGAATAACCTCCAACCAAGAATTCTCTACCCAGCAAGAATCTCATTCAGAATCGATGGTGAAGTCAAAAGCTTCACAGACAAGCAAAAACTAAAAGAATTCTCTACCACAAAGTCAGCCCTACAACAAGTATTAAAGGCCTGATATAGCCAATAAATACAAGAGTAGGAGAAGTCCTACAACTCAAACCCCAAACTTCTAAGATGACAATAGGAACATTCATATCAATAATTACTTTGAATGTAAATGGACTAAATGCTCCAACCAAATGACACAGGCTGGCTGAATGTATTCAGAAACATGCCCCATATATATGCTGTTTACAAGAGACCCACTTCAGACATAGAGACACTCATAGATTGAAAGTGAGAGGCTGGAAAAAGATATTCCATGCAAATGGAAATCAAAAGAAAGCTGGAGTAGCAATCCTCATATCAGACAAAATAGATTTTAAAGAAAAGAAGATTCTAAGAGACAAGGCAGGTCACTACATCATGATTAAGAGATCTATCCAAGAGGAAGACATAACAGTCATGAATATCTACACACTCAACACAGGGGCACCTCAATACATAAGACAGGTACTTTCAGACATAGAAGAAGAAATCAATAATAACACAGTAATAGTAGGAGACTTTAACACTCCTCTCACACCAATGGACAGATCATCCAAACAGAAAATAAATAAACACAAGCCTTAAATGCCACACTAGAAAAGATGGACCTAGTCGATATCTTTAGGACATTCTATGCAAAAGCAGAAGAATACACTTTCTTCTCAAGTGCTTATAGAAAATTCTCTAAGATAGACCACATCTTGGGCCGTAAATCAAACCTCAGTCAATTCAAGAAAACTGAAATAATATCAGCCATCTTCTCGGACCACAATGCAATGAGACTAGAGATCAATTACAGGAAGAAAACCGCTAAAAACACAAACACATGGAGATTAAACAACACATACCTAAAAAACCAACTGATTACTGAGGAAATCAAAGGAGAAATTTAAAAATTCCTAGAAGAAAATGACAATGAACACACAACAGTGCAAAACCTATGGGTGATACCGCAAAAGCAGTTCTAAGAGGGAAATTTATAGCAATACAATCCTACCTCAAGAAACTAGGAAAATATGAAGCAGATGACCTAACTCTCTGCTTAAAACAATTGGAGAAAGAAGAACAAAAACACCCCCAAAGCCAGCAGAAGACGAGAAATTATAAAGACTAGAGCAGAAATAAATGAGAAAGAAAGGAAAGAAACTATAGTACGGATAAAAAAAAAAAATCTGATTCTTTGAAAAGGTAAACAAAATTGACAAGCCACTGTCCAGACTCATCAAGAGAAAGAGAGAAGAAGAACCAGATCAACAAAATCCAAAACGAAAAAGGAGAGATTACAACAGAGAATGCAGAAATCCAAAGGATTCTAAGAGACTATTATGAGCAACTCTATGGCAACAAACTGGAATACCTGGAAGAAATGGACAGCTTCTTGGGGAAGGTCAATCTCCCAAGACTGAACCAGGAAGAAACAGAAACTTTGAACAACCCAATCACAAGCTCAGAAATTGAATCTGTGATTAAAAATCTACCCAAAAATAAAAGCCCAGGGTCAGATGGCTTCACAGGTGAATTCTACCAAACATTTAAAGAAGAGCTAATGCCTGTCCTTCTAAAACTCGTCCGAAAAATTGCACAGGAAGGAACACTTCCAAACACATTCTACGAGGCCACCATCACCCTGATACCCAAACCAGGCAAAGACAACACAAAAGAGGGAAACTATAGGCCAATTTCAAAGATAAACTTAGATGCCAAGATCCTCAACAAAATCCTTGCAAACAGAATTCAACGACACGTCAAAAAACTCATACATCACGATCAAGTCGGGTTCATCCCAGGCATGCAAGGATTCTTCAACATCTGCAAAACAACCAATGTGATACACCATATCAACAAACTGAGAGACAAAAATCACATGATCATCTCATTAGATGCAGAAAAAGCCTTCGACAAAGTACAACACCCATTTATGATAAAAACTCTTCAGAAAATGGGCATAGAAGGAACCTATCTCAACATAATAAAAGCCATCTATGAGAAGCCCACAGCGAACATTATCCTCAATGGTGAAAAACTGAAAGCATTCCCTCTAAGATCAGGAACAAGACACAGGTGTCCACTTTCACCACTACTATTCAACATAGTCCTGGAAGTGCTAGCAACAGCAATAAGAGAAGAGAAGGAAATCAAAGGAATCCAGATTGGAAAGGAAGAAGTCAAGCTCTCTCTTTTTGCAGATGACATGATATTATACATAGAAAATCCCAAAGACTCTATTACAAAGCTCCTAGAGCTAATCAGCGAATTCAGCAAAGTTGCAGGATACAAAGTCAACACACAGAAATCACTGGCATTCCTATACACAAACAATGAAAAATCAGAAAACGAAATCAAAGAGGCAATCCCCTTCACCATTGAAACCAAAAGAATCAAATATCTAGGAATAAACCTACCCAAAGAAACAAAAGAACTGTACACAGAAAATTACAAGACACTCATGAAAGAAATTAAAGAAGACTTAAACAGATGGAGAGATATTCCATGTTCCTGGGTCGGAAGAATCAATATTGTGATAATGATCATACCACCAAATATCATCTACAGATTCAATGCAATACCTATTCAGCTACCATTGACATTTTTCATAGAACTAGACCAAAGAATAACACAGTTCATATGGAAACACAAAAGACCTCGAATAGCTAAAGCAATTCTGAGAAAGAAAAATGGAGCTGGAGGAATCAGCCTCCCTAACTTCAGACTCTACTACAAAGCAACAGTCCTCAAGACAGTATGGTACTGGCACAAAAACAGAACTATAGACCAATGGAACAATATCGAGAACCCAGAGATAAACCCACACACCTATGGGTACCTTATTTTTGACAAAGGAGGAGAAACTACAAAATGGGATAAAGGCAGCCTCTTCAACAAGTGGTGCTGGGAAAATTGGACAGCTACACGCAAACAAATGAAGTTGGAACACTCCCTGACATCATGCACAAAGATCAACTCAAAATGGATTAAAGAACTCAATGTAAGACCAGAAACCATCAAACTCTTAGAGGAGAATATAGGCAAAACCCTCAAGGACATCAATCAAAGCAAGATCTTCTCTGACCCACCTACTAGAATAGAGGAACTGAAAAGAAAAATGAACATGTGGGACCTCATGAAACTTAAAATCTTTTGTACAGCTAAAGAAATTACAAAAAAGCTGAACAGACAGCCCACAGAGTGGGAAAATAGCAATGAAAAAACAAAAAAAGAACTAGAAATCCCAGATTGGAAAGGAAGAAGTCAAGCTCTCTCTTTTTGCAGATGACATGATATTATACATAGAAAATCCCAAAGACTCTATTACAAAGCTCCTAGAGCTAATCAGCGAATTCAGCAAAGTTGCAGGATACAAAGTCAACACACAGAAATCACTGGCATTCCTATACACAAACAATGAAAAATCAGAAAACGAAATCAAAGAGGCAATCCCCTTCACCATTGAAACCAAAAGAATCAAATATCTAGGAATAAACCTACCCAAAGAAACAAAAGAACTGTACACAGAAAATTACAAGACACTCATGAAAGAAATTAAAGAAGACTTAAACAGATGGAGAGATATTCCATGTTCCTGGGTCGGAAGAATCAATATTGTGATAATGATCATACCACCAAATATCATCTACAGATTCAATGCAATACCTATTCAGCTACCATTGACATTTTTCATAGAACTAGACCAAAGAATAACACAGTTCATATGGAAACACAAAAGACCTCGAATAGCTAAAGCAATTCTGAGAAAAAAAAATGGAGCTGGAGGAATCAGCCTCCCTAACTTCAGACTCTACTACAAAGCAACAGTCCTCAAGACAGTATGGTACTGGCACAAAAACAGAACTATAGACCAATGGAACAATATCGAGAACCCAGAGATAAACCCACACACCTATGGGTACCTTATTTTTGACAAAGGAGGAGAAACTACAAAATGGGATAAAGGCAGCCTCTTCAACAAGTGGTGCTGGGAAAATTGGACAGCTACACGCAAACAAATGAAGTTGGAACACTCCCTGACATCATGCACAAAGATCAACTCAAAATGGATTAAAGAACTCAATGTAAGACCAGAAACCATCAAACTCTTAGAGGAGAATATAGGCAAAACCCTCAAGGACATCAATCAAAGCAAGATCTTCTCTGACCCACCTACTAGAATAGAGGAACTGAAAAGAAAAATGAACATGTGGGACCTCATGAAACTTAAAATCTTTTGTACAGCTAAAGAAATTACAAAAAAGCTGAACAGACAGCCCACAGAGTGGGAGAAAATCATAGCAAATGAAACAACAGACAAAGAATTAATCTCAAAATCTACAAGCAACTCAGACAACTCAGCACAGGAAAAACGAACAACCCAATCAAAAATTGGGAAAAAGATCTAAAGAGACGCCTCTCCAAAGAGGACATACAGATGTCCCAAAAGCACATGAAACGATGCTCAACCTTGCTTATCATTAGAGAAATGCAAATTAAAACTACAATGAGATATCACCTCACACCCGTCAGAATGGCCATCTTCTAAAAATCTGCAGACAATAAATGCTGGAGAGGCTGCGGAGAAAAGGGAACCCTCTTGCATTGCTGGTGGGAATGTCAATTGATACAGCCTCTATGGAAGACAGTATGGAGATTCCTTAAAAAAACTAAAAATAGAAGCACCCTATGACCCAGCAATCCCACTCTTAGGCTTATATCTTGATGAAATCAAAACTGAAAGAAGCACCTGTGCCCCAGTGTTCATTGCAGCACTCTATACAATAGCCAGAACATGGAAGCAACCTAGATGTCCATCGACGAATGAATGAATACAGAAGCTCTGGTACATATATACAATGGAATACTATTCAGCTGTTAAAAGAAATGCAGAAGACTCAGTCCTAATGAAGTGGCTGGCTCTAGAACCTATCATAAAAAGTGAAGTAAGTCAAAAAGAGAAAGACAAATATAGTATACTAACACACATATATGGAATCTAGTAGGACGGTCTTGATAACACACGCAGGGAACTCATGGAAAAACAGACATAGCATAGACATAGGGACATTGTGGGGAAGAAATAGGGAGGGGGAGGCATGGAGGGAGTAACATGGAAACCTATACTGTCATGTGTGGAAAAGGTAGCTATTGTCATTCTGCTAAGGGAATAGGAGTGCTCACAATGGCATGGGGCGATGGTCTGGAGGGGTGGGATGGGGGCAACTGGGGGGGTGGGGACCATGGATATGCATATGACTGACCTGGGAACATACATGTCTGTGAACAACAAAACTCTGTAAAACCTTTAAAATAAAGAATTAAAAAAAGAAAAAAAAAGAATCCAAAACCTGGAGTAGCATAACATAATGGCACCATGAATTGTTATTTTTTCTCTCTCCTTCAATTTACAACTAATTGGACATCCATAAACAAATGAAAGCAAGTCCGCATAGTCCGCCAAGGCACCCAAGAGATCTACCCATCTGTACGTGTCAAAGTGGATGGATTAAGCCTTAGAGAAGACTACAGAGCCAGGGCCATGGTGCCAGAGGGGGCAACAGGAGAGGCAGCAGTGGCTGGAAAGGCACAGAATCAGCACAACTTTTCTGGAAGGAAAGGTGGAAGGTGAAGATAGTGACTGAAAGACTGACCCATCATGCACACTGCAGGTGAAAGGACCCTTTGCTCTCTGAGGAACCACAATGACTAGTGTGAGAGAAAGGAGAAGGAAGAAAAGTAGATGAATACAACTGGAAGCATATGTCTGTCCAGGAATTCTGGCAAGAGATCCACGAGGACCTTCTCAAATTCCCCCTTCATGGGTCCTCCTGTTGGACCACGGGGACACCCAAAGCACCAAGTATTAAGAACAGCCCTCCCACCACCTAACACCATCACTTTTCTGTTCTAAAAACAATTTTTAAAAGAAAGAAAAGAAAGAAACCCTTAGAATCCATCAATTTCTCAGACTGGTAAAAATTAGAAAACTATTTCTGATCAACTGTCCTTGTGACAAGGGACACATATCATTTATCATCCAAAAGAGGATATTTCTGAGATTCAAAAGTAATAGCAAAGACAAATATAGTCCCGGAATCTAGTAGGACGTTTGATAACACACGCAGGAACTCATGGAAGATCAGACATAGCATAGACATAGGGACATTGTGGTAAAGAAATAGGGAGGGGGAGGCATGGAGGGAGTAACATGGAAACCTATACTGTCATGTGTGGAAAAGGTAGCTATTGTCATTCTGCTAAGGGAATAGGAGTGCTCACAATGGCATGGGGCGATGGTCTGGAGGGGTGGGATGGGGGGAACTGGGGGTGGGGACCATGGATATGCATATGACTGACCTGGGAACATACATGTCTGTGAACAACAAAACTCTGTAAAACCTTTAAAATAAAGAATTAAAAAAAGAAAAAAAAAGAATCCAAAACCTGGAGTAGCATAACATAATGGCACCATGAATTGTTATTTTTTCTCTCTCCTTCAATTTACAACTAATTGGACATCCATAAACAAATGAAAGCAAGTCCGCATAGTCCGCCAAGGCACCCAAGAGATCTACCCATCTGTACGTGTCAAAGTGGATGGATTAAGCCTTAGAGAAGACTACAGAGCCAGGGCCATGGTGCCAGAGGGGGCAACAGGAGAGGCAGCAGTGGCTGGAAAGGCACAGAATCAGCACAACTTTTCTGGAAGGAAAGGTGGAAGGTGAAGATAGTGACTGAAAGACTGACCCATCATGCACACTGCAGGTGAAAGGACCCTTTGCTCTCTGAGGAACCACAATGACTAGTGTGAGAGAAAGGAGAAGGAAGAAAAGTAGATGAATACAACTGGAAGCATATGTCTGTCCAGGAATTCTGGCAAGAGATCCACGAGGACCTTCTCAAATTCCCCCTTCATGGGTCCTCCTGTTGGACCACGGGTACACCCAAAGCACCAAGTATTAAGAACAGCCCTCCCACCACCTAACACCATCACTTTTCTGTTCTAAAAACAATTTTTAAAAGAAAGAAAAGAAAGAAACCCTTAGAATCCATCAATTTCTCAGACTGGTAAAAATTAGAAAACTATTTCTGATCAACTGTCCTTGTGACAAGGGACACATATCATTTATCATCCAAAAGAGGATATTTCTGAGATTCAAACAGGGTATTTTTAACAACTGCATCGGGACAACCAGCATAAATTTGGATCACTGTGAATGATACTAAATGGTCATCCAGAGATTATGCCATCCACAGAGTTTAAAATAACATTCTCATCTTATGGTGTTAGCGGCATATTTCAATGACCGAAGAGTAGTAATAGTTCTTGCCCCTTGATATCATAGAGGTTTGTTTCAGAAGACTAAAGACCTTTATTTACCATGTGGGTGCCACCAAGAAATGTGAAACACAGGGCTAATATTCAGCTTTCTTTACAAACTCGTGTCTGTGGATAAATGATGCATTTTCATTCCACATGGATAGAATCTTCTTAGGCAAGACAGTATAGATCAAATCAGAAGAAATAGAACAATCTATAAATTTTTGTCTTCCTTTGAAACTACTACATTTTTCTCTAATAAGGACAGAAATATATATGTTTCTATACAAAACAATCCATTCTATTTGTGAAGACAATCAATATCTTGTTTACATAGCAAAAAAAAGCACTAATAATTCTCTGTTGGTTCATATTCATCATCCTGGCATAACTTTCTTAAAATCAGAAGGATCATGGCTGTTAAGTACAATTGGGCAGAAGAATCCTCCTTTGAACTTAACACCCTAATGAGGAACTTTTTCCCAAGGAACATTACCAAAAAACCATAGAAGTGTGTCTCTCTTCTAAGATAAGTGTCAAACAAGAGCCAAGAAGGACTTTAAGAGATTCAACTATATGAAAGTATAGGAAGTCTTAATTCTGAATTCACAAAATCCTTAGATTGCATGCATCTTATTGGCGCATCTAACTACTTTGAAAACAGTAAAAGTGTTAATCATTCAGTCATGTCCTACTCTTTGTAAGTTCATGGACTGTAGCCTGCCAGGCTCCTTGGTCCATGAAATTCTCCTTGCAAGAATACTGGAGTGGGTAGCCATTCTCTTCTCCAGGAGATCTTCTCAACCCAGGGATTAAAGCTGGGTGTCCTGCATTACAGGTGGGTTCCCTACCATCTGAGCCACCAAAATACCTCACCTTTACCCTAATTAAATTAAGTACCTAAGTCTTGTTCTGATTCCTATCATCCTTTCAATATGCCCCATGGATCAAGTCCCTATCTTCCTTTGAAATTGTTGTTCTATCTTCTTCACCTGGGATGTCTGTCTGCCAATTTCCACTTGGAAAAATATTACTTATCCTTCAAACCCAGGTAAAACATTCATGATTTACTCATGGAGGATATTTTTGTGATTTTACTGTTTTTAGTTTTATAATAGGTTTTATCACAATGTACAATTGCTTCAATACCTCCTTTTCTGCTATGGAATGGCACTACTTGAGAGTAAGATACAAAACTTAGTTGCCTTTACTTTTCCATTCCTTAGTACAGTGTATTGATTTTCCATATACTGAGACTTTGGATTGTTAGAGTGACAAAATACGTCTTGAACAAGGAATGTTTTTCTTCTTCTCAAACATATCATAAACTCTTCCAAGTAGCACACAAGATCAAGTTACATCTGGTAGCAAAAAATTCACTTCTTTCATTTAGTAGAAGTGAACGTCTCATTTCTCAACAGAAAGACTTTGGCTGTGACTGTTTTTTCAATTATTTTATATTTCCATTCACCTTAGCATAATAAACTATCTCTTCACTGGCATATTCTATACTCATTTCAATTAGCCAATTTCAATAAGTCAGTGAACTAAACAATAAGTATTTTATTTAGTGGGCTCCTTTAATAGACTTAAATGCATTTATAGAAAGTATGGTACATTATTATACCATACTTTAGTCTATAGTGGAGCAGGGAATACAAAGGATCGGGTCTCAGGGAGGATTAAAATGGAGTAGTAGGAGAATGTGAAGCTCACCTCCCCACAAAATACATCAAAATTACTTTAATGTGGAACAATTCATATGGAAAATACAACAGAGAAAGGGGCATGATCTTAGGCTGCTCCTAGACACCTGCACCAGCAATGCATAGGTTCACTGTGACCACACTAACCTCACCACATTCAGTGCTCACCTCCTTTGGGATGGAACACACACTTATGGGCAACAGAGCCTTACAGAACAAGATCTTCAGGAGTATTCCTCCAACAACTGGGGAGAAATGCAAAAGGGCTGTAACAGCCATGAAGCAAAGAGGAGACCTTGACTCCAACAGGGCTGTAACAGCTATAAGACAAAGAGAAGGACCCACCAACACCCAGTGCATGCTCTGGACACCACAATATCAATTATATTCCTTCTTTATTGTCAGGAAGCTATGAAAAACTAGGTATATGTTGAAAAGCAGAGAGACATTACACTGCAAACAAAGGTCTATATTGTCAAGGATACGGTCTTTCCAGTGGTCATGTATAGTTGTGACAGCTGAACAAAAAGGGTAGAGCACCAAAGAACAGGTGCCTTCAAACTGTGGTGCTGGAGAAGATCCCTGAAAGTCCCTTGGACAGCAAGGAGATCAAACCAGTCAATCTTAAGGGAAATCATTGAATGCTCACTGGAAGGACTGACACTAAAGCTGAAACTCCAGTATTTTGGTCATCTGATATGAACAGCTGACTCATTAGAAAGTCCCTGACAAACATATCATAAACTCTTCCAAGTAGCACACAAGATCAAGTTACATCTGGTAGCAAAAAATTCACTTCTTTCATTTAGTAGAAGTGAACGTCTCATTTCTCAACAGAAAGACTTTGGCTGTGACTGTTTTTCAATTATTTTATATTTCCATTCACCTTAGCATAATAAACTATCTCTTCACTGGCATATTCTATACTCATTTCAATTAGCCAATTTCAATAAGTCAGTGAACTAAACAATAAGTATTTTATTTAGTGGGCTCCTTTAATAGACTTAAATGCATTTATAGAAAGTATGGTACATTATTATACCATACTTTAGTCTATAGTGGAGCAGGGAATACAAAGGATCGGGTCTCAGGGAGGATTAAAATGGAGTAGTAGGAGAATGTGAAGCTCACCTCCCCACAAAATACATCAAAATTACTTTAATGTGGAACAATTCATATGGAAAATACAACAGAGAAAGGGGCATGATCTTAGGCTGCTCCTAGACACCTGCACCAGCAATGCATAGGTTCACTGTGACCACACTAACCTCACCACATTCAGTGCTCACCTCCTTTGGGATGGAACACACACTTATGGGCAACAGAGCCTTACAGAACAAGATCTTCAGGAGTATTCCTCCAACAACTGGGGAGAAATGCAAAAGGGCTGTAACAGCCATGAAGCAAAGAGGAGACCTTGACTCCAACAGGGCTGTAACAGCTATAAGACAAAGAGAAGGACCCACCAACACCCAGTGCATGCTCTGGACACCACAATATCAATTATATTCCTTCTTTATTGTCAGGAAGCTATGAAAAACTAGGTATATGTTGAAAAGCAGAGAGACATTACACTGCAAACAAAGGTCTATATTGTCAAGGATACGGTCTTTCCAGTGGTCATGTATAGTTGTGACAGCTGAACAAAAAGGGTAGAGCACCAAAGAACAGGTGCCTTCAAACTGTGGTGCTGGAGAAGATCCCTGAAAGTCCCTTGGACAGCAAGGAGATCAAACCAGTCAATCTTAAGGGAAATCATTGAATGCTCACTGGAAGGACTGACACTAAAGCTGAAACTCCAGTATTTTGGTCATCTGATATGAACAGCTGACTCATTAGAAAAGTCCCTGATGCTGGGAAAGACTGAGGGCAGAAGGAAAAGAGGGCATCAGATAATGAGATGGCTGGATGGCATCACTGATGCAATGGACATAAACTTGGGCAAACTCTGAGACATGGTGAGGGACAGAGAGGCCTGGAATGCTGTAATCCATGAAGTCAAAAAGAGTTGAACATGACTGGGCAACAGAATAATATCAAGGGGGTAACATCTGGTACACTCTGAGAAAAGACATGGCTGGTGTCCACACCGGAAATAACCTTTGTACCAAAATTACTGGACTCACAGAGTCTACAGAGGGATGCTCCTACAAAAATACACACCTTCAAGACCACAGTAGATTACTGTTACTCCTAACTTCATAGAGACAGAGATACTTAAGCAAAATAAAAGAGAAAAGGAACTAATATCAATTAAAAGAAGAAAAGAATCTCCTGAGAGAATATATAACAAAACAGGTCTCATTAACCTACAAACCCGGTGTTTACAAAGGAAGGAAAAGGGCTTCCCTGGTGGTCCAGTGGATAAAGAGTCTGCCTTGCAGTGCAAGGGGCACCAGTTTGATCCCTGGCAGCTGGACCAGTGTGTCCAATTACAAGCCAGCAGAGTGCATGCGTCCAGAGCCAGTGCTCTGCAAGGAGAGACCACAGCAATGGGAGGCCCATACATGCCAAAGAATAAAGATGGATGAAAATAAATATAAAAATAAAAGAGGCATGATGAAGGGAAAAAATGGAAAATAAAGGAAGGAAAAAATATGCTAAAGGAATTAAGAAACATTATCAACATAAATGCAAATCATTGCAACAAGGAACTAGAAACTATACCAAAAAATTAAGATTAGACAATTCAATTGTTGCAATAAAGAACAACCTAGAAGCAATGAATAGAAGGCTAAATAAATGCAAAATGAACAAGTAATCTGTAAGACAGAATAATGGAAACTATGCAATATGAACACCCAGGCAGAAAGACAAATCAAAGAAACTTAAGAAACAATTAAGATCTATGATATAATATAAACTGTGCCAACCTATGCATAATAGGTTCCAGAAGAAGAACAGAGAGAAGTGGATTAAAAATGTATATAAAGAAATTATGGCTGAATACTTCCCAAATCTAAAAGAGGAAGTACATACCCAGGTGGAGGAATCACAGAGGGCCCAAACAACATGAACTGAAATAGACTCACATCAAAACATATGATAATTAATTAAAATGGCAAAAGTTAAAGAGAAGATTCTAAAGCTAAAGAGTGATAAACAAAGAGTCCGTTATAAAGCTATCAGTTGATTTCTCTGCAGAAACGTTTTAGGCTGGAAGGGAGTAGCATAAGATATTAAAAATCCTGAAAGAATAAAACCTGAACTCTAGGATACTCTCCTCCACAAGATTATCATTTAGAATAAGAGGAAAGATAAAGAATTTCTCAGATGAGCAAAAATTAAAAGAGTACAGCAATAGATGACCAGGGCAAGTTCAATGCAGAAAGCAGGGCACCTAAAGCCAGTGCTCTGGGAAAATCCGGAGGTATAGGCTGGGGAAGAAGGTGGGAGGGGGGTTCAGGATGAGGGGACACATGTATACTCATGGCTGACTGCTGTTCCTATATGACAAAAAACATCACAATATTGTAAAGTAACTATCCTCCAATTAAGATTAATTAATTTAAAAAAGAAAAAAATTTTAAAAGATTACAGCAACGTTAAACATAACCTAAAAGAAATATTGAAAGGTCCTCTCTAAACAGAAAAGAAGCGAGAGCTAATAAGTCAGTACAGGCAAAAGAATAAGGTATGAGGTTTGCACTCAGGAGTCAAATCAGTTCTCTGCATCACATGAAATATTTAAACACTACCATCCTCAAACAATAGCAAAATAGACTTTAATACATGACTATAGGCATTTTTCCCTCAGGCTTATGTGCTGGCAAGATCTTCCACTAAGGAAAAGAACTACAAGCCCTGGAAAAGATGTAGAGGCAAATGGATATAGTCAGCATCCTTGTAACAGAGCTAATTCAGGTAAAGCCTTGAAGATTTTCTAAGTCTGTGGAATGTTCCCATTCACAATACCTTCTTTTCCTTCTCTGTTGCCTCTATTAACTAAAGTAAAACTTTAAAGGAAAGAACATGAAAGTTATTTGAGAGACCTTGTTCCATAACCGATCAGGATGGGAAACTGCAAGGAATTTGATCTCAGTACTCTGAAGCCTACAGGAAGGTAAACAAGGTAAGGGCAAGTGGCTGGTCCATAAATGTGAAAGAGACTTGGGAATTTATCAGCAAGAAGTATACCACTTTATCCTCTACAGTTCCAAAATGATCCCTCTAAAACACCAATGCAAAAGCATCAAATTATTTCTTATAACTCTTACTAGATTCTATACTATACCACAGTAGTTTCAAATTTTTTCCTGGCAACTTTTTTCAATAAAATATTCAGAAGCACAGAACATATAAAACAGAAAAAGGCAGAGCCAGCTAGAGGATTAGGGGGTTATCAGAAATCTTGGAATGTTCTATTCTACCTTCACTCTTTCAGCTCAATAAAGAACCAAAATACTATGAATGCAGATCCTTTGAATACAAACAAAATTTAGCTTTAAAAATAGTGGAGAAGGAAAAGCTTTAATATTAAATATTCTTTGTATTTGGTCCTAAATTTATGTCAGTCTATATTCCACAAGACTGTGTCCTGCTTGGTCATGTTTTGGTTTGAGTTTCCATGAGATATATATATAGCTAACAGGTAGCATAATGCCTGAAAGAAAGTAGATATTCAGTAAACATTGGTTAATTAACTAATTGAATTAAGGAAGAGATGACTCAGTAAATGAATGGAAAGATCATATTCTACAGGAAATTCACATAACTATAAAAATACCTAATCTCTGACACTATAAACCCATTCTTTCAAAGCTCTCAGAGAACTACAAAACCAAGTTCTTTAGAAACCAAGTAATTCTTATATCATTTAACAATAAATACCACTTTCACTTAGACACCACTGCTCATCTGTGGAAACAAAGAAACCAATCAGCTGGGGTATTTGCACAAAGCCTCACATTCCTTCATATGCCTCTACACAGAAGTATGCTTGCCAAGAGGCAAGAGGTTATCAGGCTTAGGAACAAGAGCATCATTTTTTTTCTACTCTTGCCTATGACATACACACAGGCAGATATCTAACATCCAAAAGTGGTCATCCCTCTCTAAGGTCAAACACTACTCCATTATGGATAATTTAGTGCTGAGTTTATATAGCACTCTGACCCTTAACAAGGCACTTTCTATTTTATTTTCTTAGGAAAGTTATGAGACTAGAAAACTGAAGCACATAGAACATAAGAGGTTAAACTAGTTAAATGTTACTTCTGTTTACATAAGATCATAGAACACATCATTCTAGAGTTAAACTAAATGTGGTTTGAATGAGCATCTTTTTTACCTAGAATTCTTTCCCTTTTCCTTTTAAGACGGTCATGAAGAATGTAGGGCCTAGATTTCTCTCACATTGAGATACTAGGAATAGAAAATGACAATTTCAAGAATTAATGGTGCTACCAACAGTTGCACTTATTTTCAAACTTCAGGTAAGAATTCAAAGTAAATTAAAATTTTTTTTTCACAGATTAGGTTATCAGTCTGGAGCTATTAAAAGCTAAATAAAGAACCAAAATACTATGAATGCAGATCCTTTGAATACAAACAAAATTTAGCTTTAAAAATAGTGGAGAAGGAAAAGCTTTAATATTAAATATTCTTTGTATTTGGTCCTAAATTTATGTCAGTCTATATTCCACAAGACTGTGTCCTGCTTGGTCATGTTTTGGTTTGAGTTTCCATGAGATATATATATAGCTAACAGGTAGCATAATGCCTGAAAGAAAGTAGATATTCAGTAAACATTGGTTAATTAACTAATTGAATTAAGGAAGAGATGACTCAGTAAATGAATGGAAAGATCATATTCTACAGGAAATTCACATAACTATAAAAATACCTAATCTCTGACACTATAAACCCATTCTTTCAAAGCTCTCAGAGAACTACAAAACCAAGTTCTTTAGAAACCAAGTAATTCTTATATCATTTAACAATAAATACCACTTTCACTTAGACACCACTGCTCATCTGTGGAAACAAAGAAACCAATCAGCTGGGGTATTTGCACAAAGCCTCACATTCCTTCATATGCCTCTACACAGAAGTATGCTTGCCAAGAGGCAAGAGGTTATCAGGCTTAGGAACAAGAGCATCATTTTTTTTCTACTCTTGCCTATGACATACACACAGGCAGATATCTAACATCCAAAAGTGGTCATCCCTCTCTAAGGTCAAACACTACTCCATTATGGATAATTTAGTGCTGAGTTTATATAGCACTCTGACCCTTAACAAGGCACTTTCTATTTTATTTTCTTAGGAAAGTTATGAGACTAGAAAACTGAAGCACATAGAACATAAGAGGTTAAACTAGTTAAATGTTACTTCTGTTTACATAAGATCATAGAACACATCATTCTAGAGTTAAACTAAATGTGGTTTGAATGAGCATCTTTTTTACCTAGAATTCTTTCCCTTTTCCTTTTAAGACAGTCATGAAGAATGTAGGGCCTAGATTTCTCTCACATTGAGATACTAGGAATAGAAAAATGACAATTTCAAGAATTAATGGTGCTACCAACAGTTGCACTTATTTTCAAACTTCCAGGTAAGAATTCAAAGTAAATTAATTTTTTAAAGCAACATTCACTTTCCCTCTGAGAAGCATTTCTGACAGAGTATATTCTTCACGGCTGCCTTCACATCTTTGTTCCTCAAACTATAGATGAGGGGGTTGAGCATAGGAGTCACGACTCCGTAGAAGAGAGAGATGATTTTATCTGTGATTTGAACTTTGTTGGCACCAGAAGAGTCTTTAGCCTTGGGCTTTGCATACATGAAGAAGATGGTTCCGTAGAATATGATCACCACTGTTAGGTGGGCAGAGCAGGTAGAGAAGGCTTTGCGCCTTCCCTCTGCAGAAGGAATCCTCAGGATGGTGGAGAGAATGAAAACATAGGAAACAAAAATGAAAAGTACTGGGACCACAACAAAAATTACATTAGCAACAGCAATGCTAATAACATTTATGGAGATATCAGCACAGGCCAATTTTAAGACAGCCAAGATTTCACAAGTAAAATGATTAATGACATTATCCCCACAGAAAGGAAGCCGCATTGCAAGAGAGGTTTGCAACACAGAATTCACGCCCCCTGCAATCCAGGACCCAGCAGCCATAGGCACATACGAATTCTTGCTCATAAGGATGGGGTATCGCAGAGGGTTGCAGATGGCCACATAGCGGTCAAATGCCATCATGCTTAGAAGGACACACTCTGTGGCTCCCATAGCAAAGGAGAGAAACATTTGCACTCCACATCCAGAGAAGGAAATGGTTTTCTTTGACATTAAGAAGCTGCTGAGAAATAGGGGAATAGAAGAACTGGTGTAGCAAATATCCAAGAAGGATAAGTTACTGAGGAAAAAGTACATGGGCGTGTGCAGGTGAGAGTCACAGACACTTACAATGATGATGACGCCATTTCCCAGCAGGATCACCAGAAAAGAGGTTAAACTAGTTAAATGTTACTTCTGTTTACATAAGATCATAGAACACATCATTCTAGAGTTAAACTAAATGTGGTTTGAATGAGCATCTTTTTTACCTAGAATTCTTTCCCTTTTCCTTTTAAGACAGTCATGAAGAATGTAGGGCCTAGATTTCTCTCACATTGAGATACTAGGAATAGAAAAATGACAATTTCAAGAATTAATGGTGCTACCAACAGTTGCACTTATTTTCAAACTTCCAGGTAAGAATTCAAAGTAAATTAATTTTTTAAAGCAACATTCACTTTCCCTCTGAGAAGCATTTCTGACAGAGTATATTCTTCACGGCTGCCTTCACATCTTTGTTCCTCAAACTATAGATGAGGGGGTTGAGCATAGGAGTCACGACTCCGTAGAAGAGAGAGATGATTTTATCTGTGATTTGAACTTTGTTGGCACCAGAAGAGTCTTTAGCCTTGGGCTTTGCATACATGAAGAAGATGGTTCCGTAGAATATGATCACCACTGTTAGGTGGGCAGAGCAGGTAGAGAAGGCTTTGCGCCTTCCCTCTGCAGAAGGAATCCTCAGGATGGTGGAGAGAATGAAAACATAGGAAACAAAAATGAAAAGTACTGGAACCACAAGAAAAATCATATTAGCAACAGCAATGCTAATAACATTTATGGAGATATCAGCACAGGCCAATTTTAAGACAGCCAAGATTTCACAAGTAAAATGATTAATGACATTATCCCCACAGAAAGGAAGCCGCATTGCAAGAGAGGTTTGCAACACAGAATTCACGCCCCCTGCAATCCAGGACCCAGCAGCCATAGGCACATACGAATTCTTGCTCATAAGGATGGGGTATCGCAGAGGGTTGCAGATGGCCACATAGCGGTCAAATGCCATCATGCTTAGAAGGACACACTCTGTGGCTCCCATAGCAAAGGAGAGAAACATTTGCACTCCACATCCAGAGAAGGAAATGGTTTTCTTTGACATTAAGAAGCTGCTGAGAAATAGGGGAATAGAAGAACTGGTGTAGCAAATATCCAAGAAGGATAAGTTACTGAGGAAAAAGTACATGGGCGTGTGCAGGTGAGAGTCACAGACACTTACAATGATGATGACGCCATTTCCCAGCAGGATCACCAGGTACATCAGTAACACCAGCACAAAATAAATGGCCTCGAGCTCCGGGTAGCCAGAAAGCCCCAGGAGGACAAATTCTCTAACAGAAGACTGGTTGGTCTTTCCCATGGTCATATTTTCTTTCCACAAAAGAAATTCTGCAGCAGCCAGAACAAATGTGGACCTGTTATCGCACTGTTGGTTAGAGTTGTCTGCATCCTTAAGTGGCTTCCCTTGTGGGCAATGTGGACCTATAACTGGATACACAGATAGCATAAGAATATGCTACAATCCTCTAAGCTAAAATCGGATAGACTCCTAGAACTTATGAAGGAAGTCTTACCTCCAAAAGGAAAAAATGTGCCCTTTTTAGAAGAGATTCAGAATACATACAACTGGGTTAGAATTATGTGAATCACACTGAGATTGAAATTATTTTGAATGCAATGTTACCCTAACGTTTTGACCAAACAATTCAGAACACAACTAACATTAGCCTTAACAAAATTATCTGTTTTACCATTACTAAAATATAATTGTATGTGTATATCCTACTTCAACAGTAATTTAACCTCAGCTGCAGAACCTAGTGCAACTAGAAGAACAAACCGAAAAGATCCATTTTTAGCAAAAGATGTCTAGTTATATCTAACTTGAGGAGAAATGCATACTTATAAATCCTCAGCCAAGATTTCACAAGTAAAATGATTAATGACATTATCCCCACAGAAAGGAAGCCGCATTGCAAGAGAGGTTTGCAACACAGAATTCACGCCCCCTGCAATCCAGGACCCAGCAGCCATAGGCACATACGAATTCTTGCTCATAAGGATGGGGTATCGCAGAGGGTTGCAGATGGCCACATAGCGGTCAAATGCCATCATGCTTAGAAGGACACACTCTGTGGCTCCCATAGCAAAGGAGAGAAACATTTGCACTCCACATCCAGAGAAGGAAATGGTTTTCTTTGACATTAAGAAGCTGCTGAGAAATAGGGGAATAGAAGAACTGGTGTAGCAAATATCCAAGAAGGATAAGTTACTGAGGAAAAAGTACATGGGCGTGTGCAGGTGAGAGTCACAGACACTTACAATGATGATGACGCCATTTCCCAGCAGGATCACCAGGTACATCAGTAACACCAGCACAAAATAAATGGCCTCGAGCTCCGGGTAGCCAGAAAGCCCCAGGAGGACAAATTCTCTAACAGAAGACTGGTTGGTCTTTCCCATGGTCATATTTTCTTTCCACAAAAGAAATTCTGCAGCAGCCAGAACAAATGTGGACCTGTTATCGCACTGTTGGTTAGAGTTGTCTGCATCCTTAAGTGGCTTCCCTTGTGGGCAATGTGGACCTATAACTGGATACACAGATAGCATAAGAATATGCTACAATCCTCTAAGCTAAAATCGGATAGACTCCTAGAACTTATGAAGGAAGTCTTACCTCCAAAAGGAAAAAATGTGCCCTTTTTAGAAGAGATTCAGAATACATACAACTGGGTTAGAATTATGTGAATCACACTGAGATTGAAATTATTTTGAATGCAATGTTACCCTAACGTTTTGACCAAACAATTCAGAATACAACTAACATTAGCCTTAACAAAATTATCTGTTTTACCATTACTAAAATATAATTGTATGTGTATATCCTACTTCAACAGTAATTTAACCTCAGCTGCAGAACCTAGTGCAACTAGAAGAACAAACCGAAAAGATCCATTTTTAGCAAAAGATGTCTAGTTATATCTAACTTGAGGAGAAATGCATACTTATAAATCCTCAACTATTAATCATAGGTATTAGCAATATTTATAAAAGAAAACATCTTTAGATAATATTGTTCTTCTTAGTCTTTTTCAGTACAAACTTGGACATCTGGGTAATGCTATTGTCCTGCCTGATAAAGGATGACAAGCTGATCTCATAAAAACTTTATATGTACAAATTAAAAAATTTTAGTAACAGGGAATTTACTCTTTTACTTCCACGCATGAGAAAATATATATTAGCTTCTCCCTACATAGAAATAAGTTGCTTCTGCTCTAACTGATGCTCTGTTGACCTCCTTTTCATAAAAAAAAGCTGAAGTGAGTCATTCCATAATATTCTCAAGCATTGGAAATATGTTATAATGACATATAACGCCACCTACTGGAATATACTGTTTCTATATTAAAATGACAGAAACAGAAGTAGTCCTACTTTTAATGATTTACTAGTCTCATAAATCCTATCCCAGCAAATTATAAAATAACTAAAAGAAGAACTATCTGTTTCTTATTTTTCATTAATATCAAGTAGCTTCCATTGCTATCTTGTGGGGAAAAACACAAGGCAATTAAGCATTAGCCAAACAGAACTGACTTCCAGTAAAATGAAAGTTGGAGCTTTTACAGCCATTTACTTCACTAGTAGATATCCCTTAAAAGATCAGTCAGTGTCAAAACAACTTAAAGTGTTTGCTGCCTTGAGGATGTTTCTAATCCCAAAAGCAATTTAAAATTCACTGTCTGGTTTGAGTAGAATTTAGAAAATTTCTAATACTTCTGGGATGAAGTCCCTTAGAAGCAATTAAAACAAAGTTGCTAATAAAATTTAGTTAAGGTGTAACTCAAAAAACAAACAAATCTTCTGACTTTGTATCCTCTGGAAGACCAAATTCAGAACTGCTGTCCAGGCAAAATGATCAAGACATGAAAATTAGAATTGACCATATCTGATACGAAGACATGATGGTAATCGCTGACACTTAGGCCAAAATAGAATTTGTTCTTTATTTTGACCTCTAAATCCTCAAGGCTCGGAGCCCACAAGCTTCATTCTGGTCTCACTGGCCTCTCTAAACAGCCAGTACCAAATGTACAGTCATTTTCATTTTGCTCAATTAGGACCTGTTCAAAAACATGTACAATGCCCCAAATTTATCCAACCTCTCCTTCAGTCATGCCCACATTGGCATGACACAACTCAAAGCAAACCACCCCAACAATTTCCTTGAGGTGAGCAACCTCACTTAACTTATGAACAGAAGTTCTGACTGAAGTGGATAATTATTATAACACTTGCATGATTATCTTTAAAAATTAATATTGACCCTGGAAGAATTCAAACATTTTACTTGGATGTTGTAAAATACCTTTCCACCATGGAGACAAGTGAAATCATCATGTTTAACATTTAAAAAATTTTGCTGAAGTGAGTCATTCCATAATATTCTCAAGCATTGGAAATATTTTAAAAGTCCCTACTGTTTTCTATATTAAAATGACAGAAACAGAAGTAGTCCTACTTTTAATGATTTACTAGTCTCATAAATCCTATCCCAGCAAATTATAAAATAACTAAAAGAAGAACTATCTGTTTCTTATTTTTCATTAATATCAAGTAGCTTCCATTGCTATCTTGTGGGGAAAAACACAAGGCAATTAAGCATTAGCCAAACAGAACTGACTTCCAGTAAAATGAAAGTTGGAGCTTTTACAGCCATTTACTTCACTAGTAGATATCCCTTAAAAGATCAGTCAGTGTCAAAACAACTTAAAGTGTTTGCTGCCTTGAGGATGTTTCTAATCCCAAAAGCAATTTAAAATTCACTGTCTGGTTTGAGTAGAATTTAGAAAATTTCTAATACTTCTGGGATGAAGTCCCTTAGAAGCAATTAAAACAAAGTTGCTAATAAAATTTAGTTAAGGTGTAACTCAAAAAACAAACAAATCTTCTGACTTTGTATCCTCTGGAAGACCAAATTCAGAACTGCTGTCCAGGCAAAATGATCAAGACATGAAAATTAGAATTGACCATATCTGATACGAAGACATGATGGTAATCGCTGACACTTAGGCCAAAATAGAATTTGTTCTTTATTTTGACCTCTAAATCCTCAAGGCTCGGAGCCCACAAGCTTCATTCTGGTCTCACTGGCCTCTCTAAACAGCCAGTACCAAATGTACAGTCATTTTCATTTTGCTCAATTAGGACCTGTTCAAAAACATGTACAATGCCCCAAATTTATCCAACCTCTCCTTCAGTCATGCCCACATTGGCATGACACAACTCAAAGCAAACCACCCCAACAATTTCCTTGAGGTGAGCAACCTCACTTAACTTATGAACAGAAGTTCTGACTGAAGTGGATAATTATTATAACACTTGCATGATTATCTTTAAAAATTAATATTGACCCTGGAAGAATTCAAACATTTTACTTGGATGTTGTAAAATACCTTTCCACCATGGAGACAAGTGAAATCATCATGTTTAACATTTAAAAGAAGGAGATAAAATTTGACAACAGTGCTCTTTTTTTGTCAATGGACAACATGTTTTAAAAGTTGTTGAACGACATAATCCCAAACAATGAGAAAACAATTTATACCACAAAAGATAGTATTATATGCTTCAACAAATCATATTTGAAGGGCACTTTTCAGAGCTGTTGGGCTTCCCTGGTGGCTCAGACAGCAAAGAATCTGCCTGCAATGCAAGAGACCTGGGTTCAATCCCTGGGATGGGAAGATCCTCTGGAGAAGAGAATGGCAACCACTCCAGTACTCTTGCCTGGCAAATACCATGAACAGAGGAGCCTGGTGGGCTACACTCCACAGGGTTGCAAAGAGTCAAACATGACTGAGAAACTAAGCACATGAATTTTGTTAAGCATATTAGTTAATTCTATGCAAGTACTTTTTCAGTATATTGGGTCATAATACAAATGTTGAACATGTTTTCTTATTAATGATGTCAAGTAGACTAGGGAATTATAAAGTTTTGATGTGATCACAGTAAAAATGCAAATGGATGATGGTCTGTAATTGTAAGGAGTTGTACAAGAAAATCAGACAAAACCAACAAATGTTAATTACAGCCATATATTTATAGAAATATATGAATATAGAAATATATTTTTAAAGGTATGTAGTATATATATTTATAATTTATTCCAGATAAACAAGTAACTTTTAATACAAGTATTTCCTATATAATACTTTTCTTCTCTCCCAATGTTCATATGTACAATTAGAAATAATTCAAACTTAACTGGGCATCATCTACTTAGGGATTCCCTTGTAGTTTAGCTGGTAAAGAATCCCCCTGCAATGCAGGAGACTCTGGTTCAATTCCTGGATTGAGAATCTCCCTTTGAGAAGGGATAGGCTACCCACTCCAGTATTTGTAAGCTTCCCTGTGGCTCAGATGGTAAAGGGGGGGACCTGGGTTCAATCCCTGGGTTGGGAAGATGCCCTGGAGAAAGGAATGGCTACCCACTCCAGTATTCTTGCCTGGAGAATTCCATGGCTCACCCATGGATCACAAAGAGTCAGACACAACTGAGCGACTTCACTTTCATCTATTTTTATTTGTTAGCCTCACACCTCTGATTTCCTGTGACTAGGATTCGAATTGTATCCACTCTAAACTTGAGGTGTCCCACCCAGCATCACCGCCAGTTCTGGTCATTCCCAGGCAATGCAGGGAGTACCGTCCTGTATTCTCTCCAGGTCTATGAGCAATACTACTCACAAAAATACTGTGAAGAGTATTATTTTCAAAACTTTCAAAGGAGAAACATAAAGAGAATACTTAGTGCATCTCCCTGAGCCACTCTGATAGATACAGGATTATATATTTTTTGTCTCCAGTGTACCCATCCACCACATAAATATAACTTACAGTTATATATTAATATACAGCTGTCCATTCCAGGACAGATGGCAGTTTACAAAAAAAAAAAAAAAAAAAAACACTTAAGATAAGCTCATGGGAAGCTCATGTTGAAATACTGCTCTTCAATATTTCCAAGTCCTACACGATCATCACATCTTCTCTTCTTCTGATTTCATTCAATTCGGGCCTCCTTGTTCTAGGAACTGGGTCAGTTTCTCCCCTTGACCCCATGAATTTACTTCAGTCTTTTACCAGATACTACATAGACCATTACAGGAATGGCAAGCTGATGCCCAGGGTTTTAATATCTGGGGTCAACTCTCCTAATGCCAACTGCCCATCTACACTTCAGAGCTTGCCTGGATTCTCCCTTCACACTGCTCTCTCTCTTGTTGGGCCCCATTAACCCTTTATTCCAGATAAACAAGTAACTTTTAATACAAGTATTTCCTATATAATACTTTTCTTCTCTCCCAATGTTCATATGTACAATTAGAAATAATTCAAATTTAACTGGGCATCATCTACTTAGGGATTCCCTTGTAGTTTAGCTGGTAAAGAATCCCCCTGCAATGCAGGAGACTCTGGTTCAATTCCTGGATTGAGAATCTCCCTTTGAGAAGGGATAGGCTACCCACTCCAGTATTTGTAAGCTTCCCTGTGGCTCAGATGGTAAAGGGGGGGACCTGGGTTCAATCCCTGGGTTGGGAAGATGCCCTGGAGAAAGGAATGGCTACCCACTCCAGTATTCTTGCCTGGAGAATTCCATGGCTCACCCATGGATCACAAAGAGTCAGACACAACTGAGCGACTTCACTTTCATCTATTTTTATTTGTTAGCCTCACACCTCTGATTTCCTGTGACTAGGATTCGAATTGTATCCACTCTAAACTTGAGGTGTCCCACCCAGCATCACCGCCAGTTCTGGTCATTCCCAGGCAATGCAGGGAGTACCGTCCTGTATTCTCTCCAGGTCTATGAGCAATACTACTCACAAAAATACTGTGAAGAGTATTATTTTCAAAACTTTCAAAGGAGAAACATAAAGAGAATACTTAGTGCATCTCCCTGAGCCACTCTGATAGATACAGGATTATATATTTTTTGTCTCCAGTGTACCCATCCACCACATAAATATAACTTACAGTTATATATTAATATACAGCTGTCCATTCCAGGACAGATGGCAGTTTACAAAAAAAAAAAAAAAAAAAAAACACTTAAGATAAGCTCATGGGAAGCTCATGTTGAAATACTGCTCTTCAATATTTCCAAGTCCTACACGATCATCACATCTTCTCTTCTTCTGATTTCATTCAATTCGGGCCTCCTTGTTCTAGGAACTGGGTCAGTTTCTCCCCTTGACCCCATGAATTTACTTCAGTCTTTTACCAGATACTACATAGACCATTACAGGAATGGCAAGCTGATGCCCAGGGTTTTAATATCTGGGGTCAACTCTCCTAATGCCAACTGCCCATCTACACTTCAGAGCTTGCCTGGATTCTCCCTTCACACTGCTCTCTCTCTTGTTGGGCCACACATTAACCCACACTTCTCCCTGAAAGTGTTGAGCGTCCTAACTCCCAGGTCCTTCTGCATCTTAGTTAAACTGCATTCAAATGCCATCTTCTTGTCCCTTAAACAGGAAGCTCATATACCTGTCCATTTTCAGTCCATCTAAAGACAAACTAACAAATTAATTAGGTACCAGTAACTTAATCTGGCTCATGTCTCTTCTCTTCCCTAAAAGAAAGAACTCTATTCAAATACAGCTGTACTTTATCTGAACTGTGAACAAAATTTTGATTTCATGATAAATTTAGAAAAATTAGTTTTATCACCTAGAAGGTAGACAAAGGCAATGTTTTTATCCATTTTTCTTGAATAGACACGGATCCTCAACCTAAAATTTATTAAAATTGTCAATATTAGCCATAGGACAGCTAGACTGTGATCAGTTTATTAACTCATTTGATCATGAGAATCTCTCACAGTCTCTTTATCATTTTCTCTCTTGCTTAGGTTTTGTACCTGGCAGGAAAGAATCTAGCAAGACATAAGAGTGACAGATTGGAGGAATAGTAGAAGGCAGCAAGTAAATATCAAGTAGTCCATATAAAGAATGGAACAGGAACATCATATGGGATCAGCTAAGTAGAATTTGAATGGAATTATCTCCAACACTAAGCCGAGTGAGGCTGTGAGGTATGATTGAAACTAACAAAAATACTACCAATCAATAAATTTGGTTGAGACAGCAAGAGACAGGAGGCATGGGAAAAATAAAAATAGCACAGGTCAATCTAACTTAACTTAGTTCCAATATATGTCTCTTTTTGAGGACTGTTTCTTAATAAGTTTTTATCTAATTAATTGTTCAATAACAACTTACTATAGAAGTAATATATTTCCAGATTTTGGAGAGTAATTTGGAGAGAGCATAATTTTTTAACTTCTTCCCCACTCAAACATAGAAATGACACAGAAATAAGATGAAAAATATATCAACTTGAAGATCAGAATGAAACCAGAAGAAAGTCAAAGAAATAGAATGTAACCAGTGATAAGAAATAGACTGTGGGAGTAGTTCTGAGGAGAGTTCTTCCTCCTCTGCTGCACTTCCACGAGGAAATTGTGCTTGACCTTTTCATACCCTTAAAGTGAAGCCACAGAAGGTAATTTGAGAGTAAGCCAGAGCCAAGAAGAGTTGAAGAGTGAACAATTCCCTACAAGTGCACACAGAGAGGGAGCTCCCTCCTTCTGTTTTATCTCCCTACAAAAGATGAAACAGTTTTACCAATGAAGAAAAGGATTTAGAAGAGAACAGTATCCAGGAAGGGGTGAAGGAAGTTCCCTGAGAGTTATTCTCCCAATGAGCAACCATATTTGCACATACCCTAAGTGTAGTACAAGGGGTGCACACCTGACGTAGCACAAGTGACAGTGTAGGCTTTTGCCTTTTTGTTACAAGGTAAGGTTCTGTAGAACAATTAATGTGACAAATAGTGGGCACAAGCATCATAAAAGAGAGATAATAAAATGTGCAAACCAATATCACGTGCAGCAAAATACACTGAATAACAGAGAGCAAAAAAATTTAAAAAGAGATGGGTTATGGAAGTATACTTATGGCATACAGCACAAATAAACAGTTACTAAGAAGAAAAACACACGGTAATACTAGGTATTAAATATTTAACAGTTGAAATAAGAAACTCAATAAATGGGCTATAAGGCAGAATGAATACTATATTAAATAGAGAGTATTAAAATAAGCCTCAAATACCTTCAAGTAATTTAAATCATAGACTGGTTCTTTGATCATATCCATTTAAACCAAAAAAATTTTCAAAGGAAAATATAACTTAAAATATCCCCAAATGTTAGGAACTTATGTAATGACTCCTAATTATGTATAATATGAGGGAGAAATTACAACAAAAAATAAAGCTGTTTTGATGAAACGGTAATGAAGATATAACTAAAAACATGGAATGCAGCTAAACCCAGTGATCAGAAGAAACCAAAGTCCCAAAAGGACATGCTATCTGTCGTGTGTGAAAAAGCTAAGAATCCTATGCAAAAAATTAAATAGGAATTTATTGCAGAAAAGTTGTAAGATATTGTTTCAGAAAAAGAAAGAGAAATCGAAATGATAAGCTCTAAATAATTTATTTTTTACATATTTTTTAAAACATTTTACTTTGAACTGATTTTAAACTTTCAGAAAATGTATAAAATTAGTTCAAAGATTTCCCTTACGTCTCTCAACTAACCACTAATGTTAATGTCTCACACAAGCATAGTACAAGTGTCAAGAATAAAAAATTAAGGTGGGTACATTATCTTAACTATGAACTTTAATCAGATTTCACTAATTTTCCACTAATGTCTTTTTCTCTTCTGGATCCCACACTGTGTATAATTGTTATTTTGCTTTGTCTCTTCCAGTTTCTGATAGTTTCTCAGTATATTTTCTTTTATTAACTTGAAAAGTTCTAAATAAAACAATTAAAAGGGAACTTTGACTGAAGAATTATTAAATAAAGGAAATACCTGTGGACATCATTGTAATTTATCATTTCTTCTTACAATAAAAAGGGAAGGGAAATGTGAACCTGAACGTCCAAATTAAATAAACACATTGCACTCTTACACTGTGCTAAGGACTATTAAATACCACATGCAATCTTCACAACATTCTATAAAATAGGTACTATTATGCCAATACTAGAGATGGCACATCATGCTTAGACAGCTTAAGTGTCTTGCTGAAGGTCTGTACCATTAATACGCCACTAAGCAGAGAAAAAACTCAAGTTCTCTGATTCCCTGCCAATTGCGATTTGCGTTAAGACACAATACTTTTTCATAAGTAAATCTTTTCAGCAGTCCAGACAAAGGGATAGAAGGATTAGGGCACAGGAGGCTTCCAGGGCACAGCCTAGGAGCTGATCAGAGCATTCAGGATAAGCTAAGAGAATCAATCCCAGGAGTGAACCTATTGCTCAGACAAAAGTCCTCACTAGATAAGAGTTAAAGGTTGTTGCTGTGTTTCCATATCAAAAAACTTTTTTTAAAAAACAACAAAAAATAAAGCTGTTTTGATGAAACGGTAATGAAGATATAACTAAAAACATGGAATGCAGCTAAACCCAGTGATCAGAAGAAACCAAAGTCCCAAAAGGACATGCTATCTGTCGTGTGAAAAAGCTAAGAATCCTATGCAAAAAATTAAATAGGAATTTATTGCAGAAAAGTTGTAAGATATTGTTTCAGAAAAAGAAAGAGAAATCGAAATGATAAGCTCTAAATAATTTATTTTTTACATATTTTTTAAAACATTTTACTTTGAACTGATTTTAAACTTTCAGAAAATGTATAAAATTAGTTCAAAGATTTCCCTTACGTCTCTCAACTAACCACTAATGTTAATGTCTCACACAAGCATAGTACAAGTGTCAAGAATAAAAAATTAAGGTGGGTACATTATCTTAACTATGAACTTTAATCAGATTTCACTAATTTTCCACTAATGTCTTTTTCTCTTCTGGATCCCACACTGTGTATAATTGTTATTTTGCTTTGTCTCTTCCAGTTTCTGATAGTTTCTCAGTATATTTTCTTTTATTAACTTGAAAAGTTCTAAATAAAACAATTAAAAGGGAACTTTGACTGAAGAATTATTAAATAAAGGAAATACCTGTGGACATCATTGTAATTTATCATTTCTTCTTACAATAAAAAGGGAAGGGAAATGTGAACCTGAACGTCCAAATTAAATAAACACATTGCACTCTTACACTGTGCTAAGGACTATTAAATACCACATGCAATCTTCACAACATTCTATAAAATAGGTACTATTATGCCAATACTAGAGATGGCACATCATGCTTAGACAGCTTAAGTGTCTTGCTGAAGGTTTGTACCATTAATACGCCACTAAGCAGAGAAAAAACTCAAGTTCTCTGATTCCCTGCCAATTGCGATTTGCGTTAAGACACAATACTTTTTCATAAGTAAATCTTTTCAGCAGTCCAGACAAAGGGATAGAAGGATTAGGGCACAGGAGGCTTCCAGGGCACAGCCTAGGAGCTGATCAGAGCATTCAGGATAAGCTAAGAGAATCAATCCCAGGAGTGAACCTATTGCTCAGACAAAAGTCCTCACTAGATAAGAGTTAAAGGTTGTTGCTGTGTTTCCAACAATATCAAAACAGACTTGGTTTCCCCACAGAAATGTTAGTGAAAAAAACTAGAGTAAATTGCAATACCATGTAGAACAAGGAGAAAGGTCTTTTTGTTTTTTACCTTCATCTGTGCTCACCCTTATTCATTATTACTTCCTTTGGGGGCTCATAGGAGCTTATTTATTCATACAAGCACTGGGAATCTCCTGTGAGGGATGTTTCATATTGTGAAGAACAAAGTTGTTTTATAAACAAGACGGGAAACTTGATAATTCTGGAATTATAATTCAGTATGTGGTGCTCGAAATTTACTCCCAAGGAAGTCTTCCAGGATGGCTGAGGTAACGCCCAATTTAAGAGGCTCCTGGGGTAAAATAGAAAATACTGGCTGAATTTATATGATTTACAAACTCCTGTTGGCAAATACGGGTAGAAGATAGATGTACATGATCCAAGAACATCAACATTTTCTCTCCTCACATAGGTGGTATGCAGAGGTGAAAAATTATTTAAGTCTTTGGGGAGATGCATAAAGGCCAGGAAGCCAATAAATTAAAAGCTTTATCCTTTTTTTTTTTTTTTTTTGAACAGAGAGAAAGAAGAGAAAGAAGTAACAGAAGTCCCCACTCTCTCCCCAAGGCATTGCCTTTCTATCAGGTATCTTCTCTATTTTTTGCTATATGATACTGTTCTTGATTTTTAAGTTATTCCTATCTGTATTGATAACTTTGGTCACATTCTAAATGGTGGACTCTAGAATCTTTTTGCAATAATTGGGCTGTATCAGTATGTTTTCTCAGAAAGGATATATCTGTGGAATTGATTGGTTGAAATCGGAACATTAAATAGTCTAGTCTATGCAATAAATCAATAGAAAATCTCAAGCCAATTCCAATCTGTTGACTTTTCTTTTTCCTTCTTGGATTTTAGAGACAGCTGTGACCAAAGTATGCCTAGACCTTTTGGACTCTTTGACAATCTCCAGTCATTAGAATGAAAACAAAGATGCTAATCCTTTGCCCCAAATCAGTTTCTTATACAAAAAATTATTTTTTCTTATTTTTACAATCAAAATGTATAGAGTTATCAAAGAAAATTTTGGAAAAAGGTTAAGAAATCTTAAATACTTCAAAACCAATCTGACAAAGAAAGTCACAGTTAATATTTTGATTTTTCTTTCAGCTATACATACACAAAATTTTGATTATTTATACTGGCCAAAAAATTTTTTTATACTTACAACTTGGGGGCTCATAGGAGCTTATTTATTCATACAAGCACTGGGAATCTCCTGTGAGGGATGTTTCATATTGTGAAGAACAAAGTTGTTTTATAAACAAGACGGGAAACTTGATAATTCTGGAATTATAATTCAGTATGTGGTGCTCGAAATTTACTCCCAAGGAAGTCTTCCAGGATGGCTGAGGTAACGCCCAATTTAAGAGGCTCCTGGGGTAAAATAGAAAATACTGGCTGAATTTATATGATTTACAAACTCCTGTTGGCAAATACGGGTAGAAGATAGATGTACATGATCCAAGAACATCAACATTTTCTCTCCTCACATAGGTGGTATGCAGAGGTGAAAAATTATTTAAGTCTTTGGGGAGATGCATAAAGGCCAGGAAGCCAATAAATTAAAAGCTTTATCCTTTTTTTTTTTTTTTTTTGAACAGAGAGAAAGAAGAGAAAGTAACAGAAGTCCCCACTCTCTCCCCAAGGCATTGCCTTTCTATCAGGTATCTTCTCTATTTTTTGCTATATGATACTGTTCTTGATTTTTAAGTTATTCCTATCTGTATTGATAACTTTGGTCACATTCTAAATGGTGGACTCTAGAATCTTTTTGCAATAATTGGGCTGTATCAGTATGTTTTCTCAGAAAGGATATATCTGTGGAATTGATTGGTTGAAATCGGAACATTAAATAGTCTAGTCTATGCAATAAATCAATAGAAAATCTCAAGCCAATTCCAATCTGTTGACTTTTCTTTTTCCTTCTTGGATTTTAGAGACAGCTGTGACCAAAGTATGCCTAGACCTTTTGGACTCTTTGACAATCTCCAGTCATTAGAATGAAAACAAAGATGCTAATCCTTTGCCCCAAATCAGTTTCTTATACAAAAAATTATTTTTTCTTATTTTTACAATCAAAATGTATAGAGTTATCAAAGAAAATTTTGGAAAAAGGTTAAGAAATCTTAAATACTTCAAAACCAATCTGACAAAGAAAGTCACAGTTAATATTTTGATTTTTCTTTCAGCTATACATACACAAAATTTTGATTATTTATACTGCCAACTAATATGCTTTTATCACATAATATATCATGTACATTTTCCCTTGTCCTGAACTCCTCTTTGTAATTGCAAGATTACAATTTTCAGTGGTATAACATATGAAGGTTTGTTTTCTTATATATCATGACATTATCATGTCAGATAATATCTAACATGCCAGATTTTCAGCATTTTAAAGAAAAATTACAGCTATTGATTAATTCAGAAAAATAATATTAAGTAACAGTACTGTTGATAATCAAAGTGATCCTTCACTGACTTTCAGGAAAATACCTTCAGATTTTCATTGTTTAAAATCAAGTAGGGGGCTCCCTGGTGGTCCAGTGGGTAAGGACACTGCCTTGCAGTGCAAGGGGCACTGGTTCCATACCTGGCCTGGGAAGAGCCCACGTGCCACTGAGCGGCTGGACTAATGTGTCCAACTATCTAGTTGGAGCTCTGGAGTACATGTGCCCAGAGCCAGTGCTCTGCAATGAGAGAGGCCTCTGCAATGGGAGGCCCACACAGGCCAAAGAACAAAAAATAAATAAATGAAAGATCAATAGAAGTGGCCAAAATAAATAAATAAACAAAATAAAATCAAGTAGGCCCAATCTAAATTATTAAGAACTTCACTCAAGAAATAATGTTAAATTCCAACAAATGATTTGTTGTATCTATCTAGGTGATCATATAGGGCTTTTCTTATTATTAGTTTGGTATATTATGTTGATAGATATCTAAGTAATAATTCAGAATGTCTTATAATTAATGAAATTGCTTTAATATACAATTGGATTAGGTGTATATATATTTACTTATAATTTTTACATATATATTCAAATGAGACTGAACCATAATAGTTCTTTTCTATCTTTGACAATTTGGGATGCCATGGTTATTTTAATCTGATAAAAATGACTTATGAAGTGTTCCATAATTTTTGGATATTGAACTATTTATGGAACATAGAGATTGTTTCTTGAAAGTATAAATTAACTCTTTACTAAGCAATCTGTGACCAATGCCCATTTTGAGGATCAGATTCGATCCTTCATCCAGTTGAATCTCTGGTAATAATACAGACTCTATGATGCTAAGTGCTTAGTAAATGAATAAATGAAAGATGGTAGGAGAGAGGCAAGCATGGTTCTATGGAAGCATTTAAAATGGGCATCTTACCTAAATCTGAAATTCAAAAAAGTTTCTTAAGAAAAGGTATTAACTAACTGGGGAGGCCTTTCCAGGGTAAGATAAGAGCTTTTACAAAAGCATAGAGAGGAAAGAGTGTAGTGTCTAGGGTAAACTGGGAAGATTTCAGCATGGCTATTGCAGAATATAATAAAGAAGGATCAGCAGTGGCTCTAGAGCATCTGTATTAGCAGTTAGGGGTAACAAACTGATCACAGGAAACTTTTCCTGAAGCTGTATTATTACATAACAACTACACTATTTTATCTCAGATCCTACTATGGTTATATTGGACTGGCTTTGGGGGCAAGATTGATGAAATCCTCCCCCAATATCTTCTCCCTTGACAATGAATGGTATGCATAAATATGGAAATGACATAAAAGAAGATGGAGAGATTAAATTGGGCCTTTTACGATGGGTTAATTCAGTATTAATGGGATAAGTTTTTCCACTTTGTTTAATTTGTCCCAAGTATTGGAAAAATGGTTGCCTTCATCTGGGCTTTTTTTTTTTTTTTTTTTTTTGAGCAAAGAAAACAAGCCACTCTCCTTTCATCTCTTCCTCTTTAATATTCACTGTCTCAAGATAGAAGTGCTTACTTTTGTGCTTATTTGTAACAGAAAAATAAGCTCATTCTACTCTCTTCCTCCTTCTACCTAGAATAGCTGTGCTCAAACAAACCAAAACTGCCTCAGCCCACACTTTTGAAATTAAGGCCATGTGTCGATGTGAACAGAGACAGGCAAAGAAGTGCAGTAAGAAGGGAATCTCTTTTGTTACTAAAAACTGTACCCATGATCTCTTTTTAAACCTCTCCCAAACCATTATCTTGGTGATAACTCACTATAAGGAAGAGAAAAAATATAGAAAGGTAATGAGAAAGTTAATAAATGTGGCCACCCAAGAAATATCCAAGGAATCATGCCCTTCAGACACAACTGAAGCAACTTAACATGTATATAAGAGGATCAGATTCGATCCTTCATCCAGTTGAATCTCTGGTAATAATACAGACTCTATGATGCTAAGTGCTTAGTAAATGAATAAATGAAAGATGGTAGGAGAGAGGCAAGCATGGTTCTATGGAAGCATTTAAAATGGGCATCTTACCTAAATCTGAAATTCAAAAAAGTTTCTTAAGAAAAGGTATTAACTAACTGGGGAGGCCTTTCCAGGGTAAGATAAGAGCTTTTACAAAAGCATAGAGAGGAAAGAGTGTAGTGTCTAGGGTAAACTGGGAAGATTTCAGCATGGCTATTGCAGAATATAATAAAGAAGGATCAGCAGTGGCTCTAGAGCATCTGTATTAGCAGTTAGGGGTAACAAACTGATCACAGGAAACTTTTCCTGAAGCTGTATTATTACATAACAACTACACTATTTTATCTCAGATCCTACTATGGTTATATTGGACTGGCTTTGGGGGCAAGATTGATGAAATCCTCCCCCAATATCTTCTCCCTTGACAATGAATGGTATGCATAAATATGGAAATGACATAAAAGAAGATGGAGAGATTAAATTGGGCCTTTTACGATGGGTTAATTCAGTATTAATGGGATAAGTTTTTCCACTTTGTTTAATTTGTCCCAAGTATTGGAAAAATGGTTGCCTTCATCTGGGCTTTTCTTTCTTTTTTTGAGCAAAGAAAACAAGCCACTCTCCTTTCATCTCTTCCTCTTTAATATTCACTGTCTCAAGATAGAAGTGCTTACTTTTGTGCTTATTTGTAACAGAAAAATAAGTCTACTCTCTTCCTCCTTCTACCTAGAATAGCTGTGCTCAAACAAACCAAAACTGCCTCAGCCCACACTTTTGAAATTAAGGCCATGTGTCGATGTGAACAGAGACAGGCAAAGAAGTGCAGTAAGAAGGGAATCTCTTTTGTTACTAAAAACTGTACCCATGATCTCTTTTTAAACCTCTCCCAAACCATTATCTTGGTGATAACTCACTATAAGGAAGAGAAAAAATATAGAAAGGTAATGAGAAAGTTAATAAATGTGGCCACCCAAGAAATATCCAAGGAATCATGCCCTTCAGACACAACTGAAGCAACTTAACATGTATATAAGAGGATCAGAAGAATATCTAGGGAGCTTCCCCGGTGGCCCAGTGCATAAGGACACCGCCTTGCAGCACAAGGGGCACCAGTTTGATCCCTGGCCTGGGAAGATCCCACGTGCCATGGAGCGGCTGGACCGATGTGTCCAATTACCGAGCCAGCGCTCTGGAGCGCATGCGCCCAGAGCCAGTGCTCTGCGACAACATAGGCCACCGCGATGGAAGGCCCACATGGGCCAAAGAACAAAGATGGATGAAAATAGATAAATGAAAAGACCAATAGAAGTGACCCGCCCAACCCCCTCCCTCTCCACCCCAACCCCTCCCCCCCCTCAAAAAAAAATATATAAAAGAATATCTAGGTACTATTGTGTTTCATTAAGAAAGCTGACTCTGGATCCAGATTGTTGTTGTTTTGTCACTAAGTCATGGCTGATCATTTTCAACCCCATGGACTGTAGCCTGCTGGGCTCCTTTGTTCATGGGATTTCTCAGGCAAGAATACTGGAGTAGGAAATGGTTAACATTTCCTTCTTCAGGGAATTCTCCCCATTCAGAGATCAAACCCATGACTCTTGCATTAGCAGGCAGATTCTTTACCACTGAGCCACCAGGGAAGCCCTGGATCCAGATTGCCAGATATTAAACCCTGCTTCTAGCTATATAATCTTGGGTAAACTACTTTAACTTCCCTTTATCTGTTGCTCTATAAAGTGGGGATAATGATAGTTTCTTATACTGTTATATACAATACTTAAAGGCTTACTGTGAAAGATTAAATGACAAGTTCTTATCACAGAACTTGGCACACCAATAGTTAGCTTGCTGTCATTGATCCACCAGTAATACTACTTAGCAAGTAGTCATAAAATCTTTGTGCCACCCACTGTGATAAGCACATTTTATATATTCATTATCAGAAAGTTTTGTCATAGAATAAAAATAATATAGGAGATCCAGAGACACACTCCTGGGTTCTCTTCATCTTATAGTAGACTTACATCCAGATAAACTCATCCTACCAAACATCATAGCTTAGCCTAGCCTACTTAAACAAGCTCAGAACACTTACATTATTCTACAGTTGCACAAAATCATCTAACACAAAACCTATATTATATTAAAGTGTTGAATATTCTCATGTAACTTGTTGAATACTTTATTGAAAGTTAAAATCAGAATAGTTGTCTGGGTTCAGAATGGTTGTAAGTGCATCAGCTGCTGAGTCTCCTGATTGCTTGGCTGACTGCATGCAGCCCAACATCACAGGAGAGTATCACATATCACTAGCCAAGGGAAAGACAAAAATTAAAAATTTGAGGTAGTTTCTACTGAATGGTATTGCTTTGTCACAATCACACAATCAAACAATCTGAGGTCAAATCATCAGAAGTTGGGTACCATCTACATAAACATTAACAGGAAAACATTATCATTCAGCACTAAGTAAAATTGTATAAACTTGCCTGAAAAAAAAAATATGCATCTAGGAGACTGGGGACCAAAAAGAGAGGAATTACAAAATTTAGAGGAAGGCAAATGTTAACGAAGATGATCTATACTAAGAGGGATGAAACTCCAGGCTCTAAAAAATTATACTTAATATTGAACCAGTTGTTTAGCCCATGGAAGGTCCTCACAACCAGTCATAAGTATTAGCTCTCAACTGGTCCTTGAAAGAATAGATATATGCCCATCTGAGAAGAAAAAATGTTTGCCCATTATGAACTCAAATTTCAGTACCATCACCTTAAACAGACTATATAAAATTTTCTTTCTGAGCCAATGAGATTTAATAATTATAATAAAAAACTAAATATCATATTAAAATACAATTTTAAGGTATAACTCCAGATACAATATTTTAGCCACATATTATAAGCAGGCACCTCAGATATTTAACTCTTACAGCAAATTGTCAGTTATTTCTTTCCCACTTTTACTATGACCCAACTGAGGCTCAGAAAATGAAGTAACTTATACAAATTCCAAAGTCCCACATTAGATAAGTGATATGGTGCTAACAACATGTGATGTATTATTTTACTGAATATTTTCCTTCTATACCCCATCTGTTTTTATCATGAACGTATGTTGTTGTATATTGTCAAATGCTTTTTCTGCATCTATTGAAATGGTCATCTGATTTTTATCTTTCCTTTCAGTGATGTGATGGATAGAAATTCATCATAGTACCTACCTATAAACAAGCTCAGAACACTTACATTATTCTACAGTTGCACAAAATCATCTAACACAAAACCTATATTATATTAAAGTGTTGAATATTCTCATGTAACTTGTTGAATACTTTATTGAAAGTTAAAATCAGAATAGTTGTCTGGGTTCAGAATGGTTGTAAGTGCATCAGCTGCTGAGTCTCCTGATTGCTTGGCTGACTGCATGCAGCCCAACATCACAGGAGAGTATCACATATCACTAGCCAAGGGAAAGACAAAAATTAAAAATTTGAGGTAGTTTCTACTGAATGGTATTGCTTTGTCACAATCACACAATCAAACAATCTGAGGTCAAATCATCAGAAGTTGGGTACCATCTACATAAACATTAACAGGAAAACATTATCATTCAGCACTAAGTAAAATTGTATAAACTTGCCTGAAAACAAAATATGCATCTAGGAGACTGGGAACCAAAAAGAGAGGAATTACAAAATTTAGAGGAAGGCAAATGTTAACGAAGATGATCTATACTAAGAGGGATGAAACTCCAGGCTCTAAAAAATTATACTTAATATTGAACCAGTTGTTTAGCCCATGGAAGGTCCTCACAACCAGTCATAAGTATTAGCTCTCAACTGGTCCTTGAAAGAATAGATATATGCCCATCTGAGAAGAAAAAATGTTTGCCCATTATGAACTCAAATTTCAGTACCATCACCTTAAACAGACTATATAAAATTTTCTTTCTGAGCCAATGAGATTTAATAATTATAATAAAAAACTAAATATCATATTAAAATACAATTTTAAGGTATAACTCCAGATACAATATTTTAGCCACATATTATAAGCAGGCACCTCAGATATTTAACTCTTACAGCAAATTGTCAGTTATTTCTTTCCCACTTTTACTATGACCCAACTGAGGCTCAGAAAATGAAGTAACTTATACAAATTCCAAAGTCCCACATTAGATAAGTGATATGGTGCTAACAACATGTGATGTATTATTTTACTGAATATTTTCCTTCTATACCCCATCTGTTTTTATCATGAACGTATGTTGTTGTATATTGTCAAATGCTTTTTCTGCATCTATTGAAATGGTCATCTGATTTTTATCTTTCCTTTCAGTGATGTGATGGATTACATAGATTGACCCATATGCTGAGCCCAGAGATAAATCCCACTTCGTCATGATATATAATACTTTTAACATGTTCAGTTTGCTAACATGTTGAAAAGAATTTTTGCCTCTATATTCATCTGGAATATTGGTCTATGGCTTCCTTTCCCAGTGATATTTTTATCTGACTTTGTACCAAAATAATGCTGGCATTTTAGTATAAGTTTGAAAATGTTCCCTCTTCCTCAATAGTTTGGAACAATTTGAGGAGAATTAGTATTTATTCTTTAAATTCTTGGTTGAATTCTCCAATGACTATATCAGTCCTGGAGCTTTCTGTGTTTGGTGTTTTGATTACAGATTCAATGTCTTTACTTATTATTGGCCTATTCAGATTTTCTATTTCTTCTTGATTCAGTCTTCTAGAAATGTATTCATTTTCTTTTGGTTAATTGTTGACATATAATTGTTTATAGTATTCTTTTACAATTATATTTCTGTGTCAGCTGTAAACCCTCCTTTTCATTTTAAGTCTCATTTGTTGGTGTCCTTGCTCCTTATTTCTTAGTCTAGCTAAAGGTTTGTTAATTTTGTTTTTCTTTTTGAAGAACCATTTTTAGTATGATAGATCCTTTCCATTGTTACTCTGGTCTCTATTTTATTTACTTCCTCTCTGAATCTTATTATTTCCTTCTTTCTACTACTTCTGGCTTTAATTTGTTCTTTTTCTACTTTTTTGAAATTAAAAGTTAGGGTTGTTTATTTGAAATCTAATTGCTTAATGTATGCATTTATTGCTATAAACTTTCCTCTCAGAATTGCTTTTGCTGCATTCCACAAGAATTGATGTTTTGTCTTCATTTTCATTTATTTTAAGATAAGCCTTTATTCCTCCTTCCCATGTGAAGGATAACTTTGCCAGATATAGTATATGGTGTTCTAACAACATGTGATGTATTATTTTACTGAATATTTTCCTTCTATACCCCATCTGTTTTTATCATGAACGTATGTTGTTGTATATTGTCAAATGCTTTTTCTGCATCTATTGAAATGGTCATCTGATTTTTATCTTTCCTTTCAGTGATGTGATGGATTACATAGATTGACCCATATGCTGAGCCCAGAGATAAATCCCACTTCGTCATGATATATAATACTTTTAACATGTTCAGTTTGCTAACATGTTGAAAAGAATTTTTGCCTCTATATTCATCTGGAATATTGGTCTATGGCTTCCTTTCCCAGTGATATTTTTATCTGACTTTGTACCAAAATAATGCTGGCATTTTAGTATAAGTTTGAAAATGTTCCCTCTTCCTCAATAGTTTGGAACAATTTGAGGAGAATTAGTATTTATTCTTTAAATTCTTGGTTGAATTCTCCAATGACTATATCAGTCCTGGAGCTTTCTGTGTTTGGTGTTTTGATTACAGATTCAATGTCTTTACTTATTATTGGCCTATTCAGATTTTCTATTTCTTCTTGATTCAGTCTTCTAGAAATGTATTCATTTTCTTTTGGTTAATTGTTGACATATAATTGTTTATAGTATTCTTTTACAATTATATTTCTGTGTCAGCTGTAAACCCTCCTTTTCATTTTAAGTCTCATTTGTTGGTGTCCTTGCTCCTTATTTCTTAGTCTAGCTAAAGGTTTGTTAATTTTGTTTTTCTTTTTGAAGAACCATTTTTAGTATGATAGATCCTTTCCATTGTTACTCTGGTCTCTATTTTATTTACTTCCTCTCTGAATCTTATTATTTCCTTCTTTCTACTACTTCTGGCTTTAATTTGTTCTTTTTCTACTTTTTTGAAATTAAAAGTTAGGGTTGTTTATTTGAAATCTAATTGCTTAATGTATGCATTTATTGCTATAAACTTTCCTCTCAGAATTGCTTTTGCTGCATTCCACAAGAATTGATGTTTTGTCTTCATTTTCATTTATTTTAAGATAAGCCTTTATTCCTCCTTCCCATGTGAAGGATAACTTTGCCAGATATAGTATTCTTGGGTAGCGATATTATCTTCCCATATTTTAAATATGCCATTCCACTCTCTCCTGGCCTGCTGAGAAATCTACTGATATTTTAATGGTGCCCTTTGTAAGTTACTGTCTTTTGTCCCCTGGCTGCATGTAAAATTGTGTTTTTACTGTTAAGTTTTGGCAATTTTAAAATAATGCATCTTGGACATCTTTTTGCACTGAGATCATAATGTGGTCTCATAGTTTTGTGCGACCTGTATATCCATTTCCTTTTCCAAGTTTGGGAAGTGCTCAGCTGTGTTTCTTTAAGCATACTCTCTGTTCCCTTTTTTTTTTGTTGTTCTTTTCTTGGACACCCATTTTTTTTTTTTAATCTTTTATTTTGTATTGGAGTATAGCTGATTAACAATGTTGTGACAGATTCAAGTGGACAGCTAAGGGACTCAGCCATACATTCACATGTATTCATCCTCCCTCAAGCTCCCATTTCATCCAGGTTGCCACATAACACTGAACAGAGTTCTCTGCACTATACAGCAGGTCTCTGTTGGTTATCAACTTTAAATGTAACAATGTGTACACATGTCCATCTCCAACTTCTTATCTATCCCTTTCCCCCATTCTTGCCCTGGTAATCATGTTTGTTTTCTAAGTTTGTGAGTCCATTTCTGTTTTATAAATAACTTCATTTGCATATATCATTTCTTTTTAGATACCACATATGAGGGATGGTATGTGATATTCCTCCTTCTCTGATTCACTTCACTCAGTCTGATTATCTCTGCGTCCATTCATGATGCTACAAGTGGTGTTATTTTATTCGTTTTAATGACTGAGCAATATTTTATGTGTATATACCCTATATCTTCCTTTTTCCATTCCTCTGTCAATGAACATTTAGGTTGCTTCCATGTCTTGGCTAATGTAAACAGTGTTACAATTAACACCAGGATGCATTTATCCTTTTGGACCATGTCTTTCTTCATTAGATATATGCCCAGAAGTGTGTCTGCAGTGGGATACCCATTATTTTTATCTTGGGTTTTCTAATACATTCAGGTAGTTCTCAAAGAATGTCTTCATTTGTTTAAAATCTTAATTCTATCTGTGCTTCCACACTAATAATTTTTATATATCTATCCTCAAGCTCATTAATGCTCTTTAATATAATCAGCTCTATTTCTAGTGTACCCTAATGCATTCTCATCCCATTTATGAAGTTCTTCAGGATCAGAATTTCTGTTTGGTTCTTTCTTAAAAAAATTAGAATCTCTTTGGAAAAGTATTCTTTCTGTTCATTAATTGTATTCCTGAGATCACTGTAATACCTTTCTGAGTCTTTTTCTAGCTCACCAAATTTCTTTGTAACAGCTATTTCAAAGTCTTTATCAGTTAGACCACAATACTCCATGCCTTGGAGTCTAGTTACTAGAAAATTATTTTCTTTTTATGATGCCACAGTACTATGATTTTTCACAGTATTTGATGAGAAGTGCCTCATTTGAAGCAGCAGATACCTTTCTTATTTAGGCAAAATTTTATTTACTTTGATTCTAATAGTTTAACAGATTGGAAGTTAGGGATCTTCCTTTTCTTTTCTGGAGGTGGCACTATAGTATATGTTTGGCTTTAACTACTAGCTCCCATTCATCCAGTTGCCATCTTCTGTATTTTTTTATCAACTTTAAATGTAACAATGTGTACACATGTCCATCTCCAACTTCTTATCTATCCCTTTCCCCCATTCTTGCCCTGGTAATCATGTTTGTTTTCTAAGTTTGTGAGTCCATTTCTGTTTTATAAATAACTTCATTTGCATATATCATTTCTTTTTAGATACCACATATGAGGGATGGTATGTGATATTCCTCCTTCTCTGATTCACTTCACTCAGTCTGATTATCTCTGCGTCCATTCATGATGCTACAAGTGGTGTTATTTTATTCGTTTTAATGACTGAGCAATATTTTATGTGTATATACCCTATATCTTCCTTTTTCCATTCCTCTGTCAATGAACATTTAGGTTGCTTCCATGTCTTGGCTAATGTAAACAGTGTTACAATTAACACCAGGATGCATTTATCCTTTTGGACCATGTCTTTCTTCATTAGATATATGCCCAGAAGTGTGTCTGCAGTGGGATACCCATTATTTTTATCTTGGGTTTTCTAATACATTCAGGTAGTTCTCAAAGAATGTCTTCATTTGTTTAAAATCTTAATTCTATCTGTGCTTCCACACTAATAATTTTTATATATCTATCCTCAAGCTCATTAATGCTCTTTAATATAATCAGCTCTATTTCTAGTGTACCCTAATGCATTCTCATCCCATTTATGAAGTTCTTCAGGATCAGAATTTCTGTTTGGTTCTTTCTTAAAAAAATTAGAATCTCTTTGGAAAAGTATTCTTTCTGTTCATTAATTGTATTCCTGAGATCACTGTAATACCTTTCTGAGTCTTTTTCTAGCTCACCAAATTTCTTTGTAACAGCTATTTCAAAGTCTTTATCAGTTAGACCACAATACTCCATGCCGTGGAGTCTAGTTACTAGAAAATTATTTTCTTTTTATGATGCCACAGTACTATGATTTTTCACAGTATTTGATGAGAAGTGCCTCATTTGAAGCAGCAGATACCTTTCTTATTTAGGCAAAATTTTATTTACTTTGATTCTAATAGTTTAACAGATTGGAAGTTAGGGATCTTCCTTTTCTTTTCTGGAGGTGGCACTATAGTATATGTTTGGCTTCTAATAACAGAGCTGATTCTCAGCTAAGGTTGGGAGCATGCACATTTTAAAAAAGGAAAAGGTGGCAGCAGAGCAGAAGGAGTTGCATACTTAGTACTTAGGGCTTTGGGTGTTTCATGGCCAAATAGGGGAATCCTCAAACCGGGTGGTCCCAGAGGTTCACGGGCAGTCCTCTTCACTCTGGTGGCAGAGCTCAGGAGATGCTGTCCTTCAGCACTCTGTCCACCTGCGTCCTTTCCCCCCCTCCCCCTAGTCATTGAGAGAGAACAGCTGATCCCTCTAGCCTCCGCACACGTGGCTGGGCAGATGGGCCACTCGTCACCCTCACCCACCACTTCCTCTGCCAGAAGGTGGTACTGGCTCCCTGCCAGACCGGCAGCAGCCTACTCTGCTGTCACTCACTGCCTCTGCTGCTACCAGCTCCACAGTCACAGTCCTTGCTCAGCTACTTCCTCTGTGGTCCACTTTTAATTGGACAGACAAAGGGATCTCTCAGGTGTTCTGGTGTAATATCCATATCAGTTATGGATGCCTGACTAGTTGCAAATCAAAGGAGAAGGAGAAATAATAATTCACACTGCCTTGATGTAGACATTGCTTTACCAACTATGTATTATTTCTAAAATGAAAGTTTCCTTCATTAAAAAAGTTTTCATTTCAAAATATTAATAATGAGATTGCTCTATATCTAGACTCAGAATTTTTTTCTGTCCTTATTATTGTAGAGGCCTAACAACACTTCACAGCACAATTCTTGAGATTATTGGCAAGCTTTGTCATGTTCAAAATAGATTTCCTTTTTTTGAATCTCTTTGGAAAAGTATTCTTTCTGTTCATTAATTGTATTCCTGAGATCACTGTAATACCTTTCTGAGTCTTTTTCTAGCTCACCAAATTTCTTTGTAACAGCTATTTCAAAGTCTTTATCAGTTAGACCACAATACTCCATGCCTTGGAGTCTAGTTACTAGAAAATTATTTTCTTTTTATGATGCCACAGTACTATGATTTTTCACAGTATTTGATGAGAAGTGCCTCATTTGAAGCAGCAGATACCTTTCTTATTTAGGCAAAATTTTATTTACTTTGATTCTAATAGTTTAACAGATTGGAAGTTAGGGATCTTCCTTTTCTTTTCTGGAGGTGGCACTATAGTATATGTTTGGCTTCTAATAACAGAGCTGATTCTCAGCTAAGGTTGGGAGCATGCACATTTTAAAAAAGGAAAAGGTGGCAGCAGAGCAGAAGGAGTTGCATACTTAGTACTTAGGGCTTTGGGTGTTTCATGGCCAAATAGGGGAATCCTCAAACCGGGTGGTCCCAGAGGTTCACGGGCAGTCCTCTTCACTCTGGTGGCAGAGCTCAGGAGATGCTGTCCTTCAGCACTCTGTCCACCTGCGTCCTTTCCCCCCCTCCCCCTAGTCATTGAGAGAGAACAGCTGATCCCTCTAGCCTCCGCACACGTGGCTGGGCAGATGGGCCACTCGTCACCCTCACCCACCACTTCCTCTGCCAGAAGGTGGTACTGGCTCCCTGCCAGACCGGCAGCAGCCTACTCTGCTGTCACTCACTGCCTCTGCTGCTACCAGCTCCACAGTCACAGTCCTTGCTCAGCTACTTCCTCTGTGGTCCACTTTTAATTGGACAGACAAAGGGATCTCTCAGGTGTTCTGGTGTAATATCCATATCAGTTATGGATGCCTGACTAGTTGCAAATCAAAGGAGAAGGAGAAATAATAATTCACACTGCCTTGATGTAGACATTGCTTTACCAACTATGTATTATTTCTAAAATGAAAGTTTCCTTCATTAAAAAAAGTTTTCATTTCAAAATATTAATAATGAGATTGCTCTATATCTAGACTCAGAATTTTTTTCTGTCCTTATTATTGTAGAGGCCTAACAACACTTCACAGCACAATTCTTGAGATTATTGGCAGCTTTGTCCCTGTTACTGCTTTGCCTTACAAAGTATCAGAACTCTCAGTGCTTTAGTTTCATCATCAGTAAAATTAAAATTATACGCAGGACTTTCCTGATTTCCAGAAATGTTATCAAAATCAAAATAGTATGTTAAAGTGATTTTTTAATTATAAATTTAAATTTCCCCGAGTCATACCTTTATTTGCATTCTGCAGGTAACAAGCACACATTGAAACGGACAACTCATCTACAGTGACAGAATTCTATCTCATGGGGCTTTCCCAATACCCATCACTTCAGTTCTGTCTGTTCGTGCTCTGCCTCATCATGTACCTGATAATCCTCCTGGGAAATAGCCTCCTCGTTATCATCAGCACACTGGATTCTCACCTCCACACTCCCATGTACTTCTTTCTCGGGAACCTCTCATTCTTGGACATCTGTTACACATCATCATCCATTCCCACAATGCTCACCATATTCAGGTCTGGGAGAAAATCCATCTCTTTCACTGGCTGTGCTCTACAGATGGCAGTCTCCCTTGGGCTGGGCTCCACTGAGTGTGTGGTCCTGGCTGTAATGGCCTATGATCAGTATTTGGCTATCTGCAACCCCCTGAGGTATCCTATCATCATGAACAGGGTGCTGTATGTACACATGGCGGCATGGTCTTGGATCATTGGCTGTCTGAGCTCCTTAGTACAAACAGTCCTGACAATGGTGTTGCCTTTCTGTGGTAATAATGTTATTGATCATACTACCTGTGAGATTCTGGCCCTTCTTAAATTCATCTGTTCAGATATCACTATCAATGTGACTATCATGACAGTGGCAAGTACTGTTTTGCTGGTGATTCCTCTGCTGTTAATTTGTATCTCCTATGTTTTCATCATCTCTTCCATCCTGAGAATTAAATCTGTGGAAGGGAGAAAAAAAAGACTTTTCCACTTGTTAATCGGAAGAAATAATAATTCACACTGCCTTGATGTAGACATTGCTTTACCAACTATGTATTATTTCTAAAATGAAAGTTTCCTTCATTAAAAAAGTTTTCATTTCAAAATATTAATAATGAGATTGCTCTATATCTAGACTCAGAATTTTTTTCTGTCCTTATTATTGTAGAGGCCTAACAACACTTCACAGCACAATTCTTGAGATTATTGGCAGCTTTGTCCCTGTTACTGCTTTGCCTTACAAAGTATCAGAACTCTCAGTGCTTTAGTTTCATCATCAGTAAAATTAAAATTATACGCAGGACTTTCCTGATTTCCAGAAATGTTATCAAAATCAAAATAGTATGTTAAAGTGATTTTTTAATTATAAATTTAAATTTCCCCGAGTCATACCTTTATTTGCATTCTGCAGGTAACAAGCACACATTGAAACGGACAACTCATCTACAGTGACAGAATTCTATCTCATGGGGCTTTCCCAATACCCATCACTTCAGTTCTGTCTGTTCGTGCTCTGCCTCATCATGTACCTGATAATCCTCCTGGGAAATAGCCTCCTCGTTATCATCAGCACACTGGATTCTCACCTCCACACTCCCATGTACTTCTTTCTCGGGAACCTCTCATTCTTGGACATCTGTTACACATCATCATCCATTCCCACAATGCTCACCATATTCAGGTCTGGGAGAAAATCCATCTCTTTCACTGGCTGTGCTCTACAGATGGCAGTCTCCCTTGGGCTGGGCTCCACTGAGTGTGTGGTCCTGGCTGTAATGGCCTATGATCAGTATTTGGCTATCTGCAACCCCCTGAGGTATCCTATCATCATGAACAGGGTGCTGTATGTACACATGGCGGCATGGTCTTGGATCATTGGCTGTCTGAGCTCCTTAGTACAAACAGTCCTGACAATGGTGTTGCCTTTCTGTGGTAATAATGTTATTGATCATACTACCTGTGAGATTCTGGCCCTTCTTAAATTCATCTGTTCAGATATCACTATCAATGTGACTATCATGACAGTGGCAAGTACTGTTTTGCTGGTGATTCCTCTGCTGTTAATTTGTATCTCCTATGTTTTCATCATCTCTTCCATCCTGAGAATTAAATCTGTGGAAGGGAGAAAAAAAAGTCTTTTCCACTTGTTCAGCCCACCTGACTGTGGTCATTTTCTTCTATGGTTCAGCCCTTTTTATGCACATGAAGACTAAGTCAAAAGGACACAAAGACATCTGATGAGATCATCGGGCTATCTTATGGAGTGGTGACCCCAATGTTGAACCCCATTATCTACAGCCTGAGGAATAAGGAAGTAAAAGAAATCATGAGAAGATACTTGTACTCACTGAAAATATGAAAGAGCTTAACAAATGTGATATCTACATTTGGGGAAAAGATATACTTTGGTATTCACAGATGAAACTGCAGAATTTAGCATAATAAAGCATTGTTATTATAAAGGCAAATGTGGAGTTCTCATTTTCGCAACAGTATACATTCTTGCACACAGTCTTTCCATACAATATCTTTTTCAGCAATCTTTCTAGTTATAGGCATCTACTCCTCTTGGCTCCACACAGGCCATGGCAGAATGATGGATATCATTCTCCCTCTTTGTCTGTGTGTGTGTGCTCAATTTTGTCCATTTGTTTATGACCCCATGGACTGTAGCCTGCCAGGTTCCTCTGTCCATGGAATTTTCCAGGCAAGAATACTGGGTTGTGTTGCCATTTTCTACTCCAGGGGATCTTCCCAACCCAGGGATTGAACCCACATCTCTTGCATCTCCTGCATTGGCAGCTGGATTCTTTATCACTTTGACACCTAGGACGATTCCCCTCTGTATATCTCACTCTGTATCCTACTCTGTGTAACACTCTCTGTCTCCTGTCTCTCCTCTGCCATTCTCCTTCTGCCTCTGTTTTTTTTTTTATCCTAGTCTCCTGTCCGGGGATCTTGGATCATTGGCTGTCTGAGCTCCTTAGTACAAACAGTCCTGACAATGGTGTTGCCTTTCTGTGGTAATAATGTTATTGATCATACTACCTGTGAGATTCTGGCCCTTCTTAAATTCATCTGTTCAGATATCACTATCAATGTGACTATCATGACAGTGGCAAGTACTGTTTTGCTGGTGATTCCTCTGCTGTTAATTTGTATCTCCTATGTTTTCATCATCTCTTCCATCCTGAGAATTAAATCTGTGGAAGGGAGAAAAAAAAGTCTTTTCCACTTGTTCAGCCCACCTGACTGTGGTCATTTTCTTCTATGGTTCAGCCCTTTTTATGCACATGAAGACTAAGTCAAAAGGACACAAAGACATCTGATGAGATCATCGGGCTATCTTATGGAGTGGTGACCCCAATGTTGAACCCCATTATCTACAGCCTGAGGAATAAGGAAGTAAAAGAAATCATGAGAAGATACTTGTACTCACTGAAAATATGAAAGAGCTTAACAAATGTGATATCTACATTTGGGGAAAAGATATACTTTGGTATTCACAGATGAAACTGCAGAATTTAGCATAATAAAGCATTGTTATTATAAAGGCAAATGTGGAGTTCTCATTTTCGCAACAGTATACATTCTTGCACACAGTCTTTCCATACAATATCTTTTTCAGCAATCTTTCTAGTTATAGGCATCTACTCCTCTTGGCTCCACACAGGCCATGGCAGAATGATGGATATCATTCTCCCTCTTTGTCTGTGTGTGTGTGCTCAATTTTGTCCATTTGTTTATGACCCCATGGACTGTAGCCTGCCAGGTTCCTCTGTCCATGGAATTTTCCAGGCAAGAATACTGGGTTGTGTTGCCATTTTCTACTCCAGGGGATCTTCCCAACCCAGGGATTGAACCCACATCTCTTGCATCTCCTGCATTGGCAGCTGGATTCTTTATCACTTTGACACCTAGGACGATTCCCCTCTGTATATCTCACTCTGTATCCTACTCTGTGTAACACTCTCTCTGTCTCCTGTCTCTCCTCTGCCATTCTCCTTCTGCCTTCTGACACCCTTTTCTTTCTTCTCTTTCTTCCTTATCCTTCTCAGTCTCCTTGAAATATTTACTATTTTGGTCTGTCCAGCATCCCCTCATCTTGTAAAAGAATGCTTCTTTTCACGTTGAGGAATCAACTCTCTCCCAATCTCAGTCTGTATTTTGCTGAGTAGGCCAGATCATACTCTATATGGATTGAATGATCATCATGAAACACAAATTAGGTCAATGAAAAACAAACATCCTCTCTAGCCACAGTGATTCATTCATAGTAGCACATGACCTAAGTCATCTTAGTCAGTTTTCATTTCTGGAATGTTATCTAAGGATCATAAAAGAGTCAGTCTTTTTTTCAAACAAAAGCTTGGATTTTCTCCTGCTCATCTTTGTCAGTATGTGAGGAGAGTCAGTCTGAGAATGAAATCACCCAAGAGGAAAGTAGGCTGAGGCAAGGAGAGTGTGCTTGATCATCATTAACTGCTAGAAAGCTGGGTCTAAGACTTCCATGTGTAGACTACTCAGTTATATGAGTTAATATACTTCCTTTAATAAATCGTTCAAATAGATTTTTAATTGCTTATTACCATGTATATTCTGATTAATATATTTTTTACCTTACCTCATTCATTCTCTCTCTCCCCAGTTCTAATATTTCTCTAATTTTTTCTAATATGATCTGTATGTGTTCCTCACATTCTGTCATTTTGTGATTCTGTTTCCATCTCTTTCTCACTCTTGCTCTCTTATTCTTTCTTTGTAACAGAAATTTTTTTCATTTTTAAGAATCACTGATGGTTCCAAATTCTCTAGCATTCAGGAATCATCTCTTTCTTTAGTAACCAAATTATAATAGTGAAATCTTTATATTGTAAGAATGCACACACTTTTCTAGTTCTTGATTATTTTTTCCAGAATGCTGTATTGTACTTCTCTAACATTTATTCTGGTAATCTTGTAAGTATTTCTCCATTGTATTTAAGCTCTCTACAGCCCATTTGGTTCCCAAAGAGTGTATAAAATACACACACATTTAAGAAGCTGCCATGTCTAATAGACAACTGAGCTTGAGAACAAAATATAATGATGCAGTAAAAAAAAAAGAAGACCTTAATATATAGAATATCACTGCTCTTTATATCTGCTAGATGGTTCTAGATACTTTTTCTATAACCATCTTTGTCATAGAAATTTTTGCCACATTTTTGCTGCATAATCAACTGGCCATAAAGCAATTTTGACATAAAAGGTGAAATAACACAAAAGGAAGAACATCACAAGGTATATAAACATACAACATAAAAATTAATGATAAAATTGAAAGGATCTGGGGGGAGCCAAGATGGCGGAGGAATGAGGGGAAGATTTCACCAGCTCCCCAACAGAATCACCAGAACTAATCAAGAAAAGAACCACCACCAACAAACCTGCTGCTAGACGACAGAAGAATTCCTTAGGTCCGCGAGAGTAGAAGAGTGAATAGCCAGAAATTTTCCAGAGCTAGGGTTCTAAGAATCCTCTATCCTAACCCCCACGCAGGACTGCACCAACTGAGAGCGCGTCAGCAAGTGCCCTAAAAGGGGGCCTAAGCGGAGCCTCGGGGGAGAGAAGGCAGCGCTCAGCGTGAAAACTCCAAGAATCCGCCAGGATCACCGGCAGAAATAAAGACACTGCGAAGATAGGATACCGGATCAGGGCCGAGCAGAACGCGCTTGCTGCCTAGAGACCTGAGACCGGACTGAACGCGCTTGCTCACTAGCGTCCCACCGGGAGACGGGAGGGAGCACCCAGTGTGAAAATCGCGCTGCTCGGCTGGGCGAAAATCGCGACTTTCCACCTGGCACCTGGTGAGTTCAAACACTCCTAGTGGCGGACTGGCTGAAGGGGAAGTCGCCCACAGATTGCTGACCAGGGACCGGGCTCGAGCCAGACGGGGAAGCTTGTGCCTGCCTTTGGGACTTGGAGGCGTAACCAGCACTCCTATAGCTACACCCGCTGCGGAGGAAGCCGGGAGAAGGGCAGGTATCAGAGGCTACCGGGGCTGCACAGCAGAGCCAGGACGCCCCCGCCCAACACGGGATTGCGCGCGCGCTGCAGCCCCCACTCAACGGACTGGGATCAGCCCGCCGTCACAGCCAGCACCTGAGCTTGCAGACCGGTGCCGTAAGGGAAAGGCTACATCATCAAGACAACACCATAGAGAGCAGACTGGCTTCCACCAGACAGATGAGAAGATAAAAACCAGGGACAGTATTTAGCTTTTTTGATTATCAGTTGCGGACGGTTCTGTTTATTCGTTTGATCGGTCAGGTTTGGGTTTCCTTTTTTTTTTTTCTTTTTTTCTCTTTTGTCTCTTCTTATTAAGTTTCTCTTCCCTATTTTAATTTTTAATTTCTTTTTTTTATTTTTAATTATTAATTTTTTTTTAAATTTTAATTCTTGAACTTCTAATTCTCTTTCCTCTTTCCCACTCCTTCCACCCTCTATGTTCTAAATCTAAAACTTTCTATCTACCACTACCCCCTAGATAAATATTTCCTACCTTCCTGTCTCCACTATTCTCTTCCAGCTGCACTAAACAATACAACACACTAATCTTGCCTACATACCCCTATAAAATCCTTCCAAGACGAATCTATTCCTTCTCATTACCCATACACTCTCCACCTCCTCAGCCCCAACACATGTCTTAGTTAAAAATTGCTTTCAGTGAAATAGTATAAGCCAGGACCTTACCCAAGATCTATTTTTCCAGGTACTATTTTAATTAATTCAGAGCTTAATGGGCAAATACCATCTTTGATTGTGTCGTTTGCCAGAAAAATTTCCTATGCTTTGTCACTGTAAGACTGGTTAGATGTGGTTATTGCTGTGTATGTACGTATATCTTATGACTATGTTAGAAAACATCTGCATGCTTTTATGACTGTCACCCATTAGGAACACACCTCTTGCTCCTCAGATGCTAGTATTTGAACTAATATCACCATAGCAAACCAGACATAGAGCCTACACCCCCTGACCAATCATCAAACCAAGGATCCTCGGAATAGAAGCCCTGATTCCAAGACCCCACACTATCAAAGAATATACAACACTAGAGATTGTTCACCTGTAAACAAGACCTAACACCACCCAAGACACAAACCACTGAACCCTTTTACAAGGACAGAAACCCAAAGGACGGGAGAATTCAACCAAGAAGCCTGGTGGGGAAAAGAACTCCGTACACACAGACATCCACAAAGAAACAAAAACTAACCTAATAATGAAACGACAGAGAAACACTGCACTAATGAAGGACCAAGCTAGAGAAACACAGCTTCAAATGACAGAGGAGGAGATAGACAAACTATCTGAAAGAGAATTCAGAAAAGCTATACTAATGAGGATGCAAAACACCGAAAACAGAATATTAGAGAAAATTAGTGCATTGAGAAGAGACATGCAAGAAATGAAAAATAAGCAAATGGAGACAACTAACTCAATTGCTGAACTCAAAAATACTATAGAAGGTCTCAACAATAGAGTATCAGAGGCTGAAGAATGGATAAGTGAGCTGGAAGACAGAATGGTGGAAATAAGTGCTGAAGAACAGAACAAAGCCCAAAGAATTAAAAGAACTGAGGATAGCTTTAGAGACCTATGGGACAATATCAAATGCACCAACATTAGAATTATAGGAGTTCCAGAAGAAGAAGAGAAGAAAGACTATGAAAAAATTCTTGAAGAGGTTATAGTTGAAAATTTCCCCAGCATGGGAAAGGAAATAGTCAACCAAGTCCAAGAAGCACAAAGAGTTCCATACAGGATGAACCCCAGAAGAAACACACCAAGGCACATTCTAATTAAACTAACGCAGACTAAATATAAAGACAGATTACTAAAAGCAGCTAGGAGCAAACAACAAATAACATATAAAGGAAACCCCATACGTTTAACTGCACATCTCTCAACAGAAACCCTGCAGGCCAGAAGAGAATGGCAAGACACATTTAAACGGCTAAAAGAGAATAACCTCCAACCAAGAATTCTCTACCCAGCAAGAATCTCATTCAGAATCGATGGTGAAGTCAAAAGCTTCACAGACAAGCAAAAACTAAAAGAATTCTGTACCACAAAACCAGCCCTACAACAAGTGTTAAACGGCCTGATATAGCCAATAAATACAAGAGTAGGAGAAGCCTTACAAATCAAACCTCAAATTTCTAAGAAGATGACAATAGGAACATTCGTATCAATAATTACTTTGAACATAAATGGACTAAATGCTCCAACCAAACGACACAGGCTGGCTGAATGGATCCAGAAGCAAGACCCATATATAGGCTGTTTACAAGAGACTCACTTCAGACGTAGAGACACTCATAGGCTGCAAGTGAGAGACTGGAAAAAGATATTTCATGCAAATGGAAATCAAAAGAAAGCTGGAGTAGCAATCCTCATATCAGACAAAATAGACTTTAAAGTAAAGAATATTCTAAGAGACAAGACAGGTCACTACATCATGATTACGGGATCTATCCAAGAGGAAGACATAACAGTCATGAATATCTACGCACCGAACACAGGGGCACCTTAATACATAAGACAGGTACTTTCAGACTTAAAAGAAGAAATCAACAATAACACAATAATAGTAGGAGACTTTAATACTCCTCTCACACCAATGGACAGATCAACAAAACAGAAAATTAATAAAGAATCACAAGCCTTAAATGCCACACTGGAAAAGATGGACCTCATTGATATCTTTAGGACGTTCCATCCAAAAGCAGAAGAATACACTTTCTTCTCAAGTGCTCACGGAACATTCTCCAAGATAGACCACATCTTAGGCCACAAATCTAACCTCAGTCAGTTCAAGAAAACCGAAATTATATCAACCATCTTCTCAGACCACAATGCAATGAGAGCAGACATCAACTACCAGAAAAAAAATCCTAAAAACACAAACACATGGAGATTAAACAACACATACCTAAAAAGCCAACTGATCAATGAGGAAATCAAAGGAGAAATTCAAAAATTCCTAGAAGAAAATGACAATGAACACACGACAGTGCAAAATCTATGGGATACTGCAAAAGCAGTTCTAAGAGGGAAATTTATAGCAATACAATCCTACCTCAAGAAACTAGGAAAATATGAAGCAGATGACCTAACCCTCCGCTTAAAACAATTGGAGAAAGAAGAACAAAAACACCCCAAAGCCAGCAGAAGACGAGAAATTATAAAGACTAGAGCAGAAATAAATGAGAAAGAAAGGAAAGAAACTATAGTACGGATAAAAAAAACAAAAATCTGATTCTTTGAAAAGGCAAACAAAATTGACAAGCCTCTGGCCAGACTCATCAAGAGAAAGAGAGAAGAAGAACCAGATCAACAAAATCCAAAATGAAAAAGGAGAGATTACAACAGAGAATGCAGAAATCCAAAGGATTCTAGGAGACTATTATGAGCAACTCTATGGCAACAAACTGGAATACCTGGAAGAAATGGACAGTTTCTTGGAGAAGATTAATCTCCCAAGATTGAACCAGGAAGAAACAGAAACTTTGAACAACCCAATCACAAGCTCAGAAATCGAATCTGTAATTAAAAATTTACCCAAAAATAAAAGCTCAGGGCCAGATGGCTTCACAGGTGAATTCTACCAAACATTTAAAGAAGAGCTAATGCCTGTCCTTCTAAAACTCTTTCAAAAAATTGCACAGGAAGGAACACTTCCAAACACATTCTACGAGGCCACCATCACCCTGATACCCAAACCAGGCAAAGACAACACAAAAGAGGGAAACTATAGGCCAATTTCTCTGATGAACTTAGATGCCAAGATCCTCAACAAAATCCTAGCAAATAGAATTCAACGACACGTCAAAAAACTCATACATCACGATCAAGTCAGGTTCATCCCAGGCATGCAAGGATTCTTCAATATCCGCAAATCAATCAACGTGATACACTATATCAACAAACTGAGAGACAAAAATCACCTGATCATCTCAATAGATGCAGGAAAAAGCCTTCGACAAAGTACAACGCCCATTCATGATAAAAACTCTTCAGAAAATGGGCATAGAAGGAACCTATCTCAACATAATAAAAGCCATCTATAAGAAGCCCACAGTGATCATTATTCTCAATGGTGAAAAACTGAAAGCATTCCCTCTAAGATCAGGAACAAGACAGGGGTGTCCACTTTCACCACTACTATTCAACATAGTCCTGGAAGTGCTGGCAACAGCAATAAGAGAAGAGAAAGAAATCAAAGGAATCCAGATTGGAAAGGAAGAAGTCAAGCTCTCTCTCTTTGCAGACGACATGATATTATACATAGAAAATCCCAAAGACTATTACAAAGCTCCTAGAGCTAATCAACGAATTCAGCAAAGTCGCAGGATACAAAGTCAACACACAGAAATCACTGGCAGTCCTATACACAAACAATGAAAAATCAGAAAACGAAATCAAAGAGGCAGTCCCCTTCACCATTGCAACCAAATATCTAGGAATAAACCTACCCAAAGAAACAAAAGAATTGTACACAGAAAATTACAAGACACTCATGAAAGAAATTAAAGAAGACTTAAACAGATGGAGAGATATTCCATGTTCCTGGGTCGGAAGAATCAATATTGTGAAAATGACCATACTACCAAATATCATCTACAGATTCAATGCAATACCTATTCAACTTCCATTGACATTTTTCACAGAACTAGACCAAAGAATCACACAGTTCATATGGAAACACAAAAGACCTCGAATAGCTAAAGCAATCCTGAGAAAGAAAAACGGAGCTGGAGGAATCAGCCTCCCCAACTTCAGACTCTACTACAAAGCAACAGTCATCAAGACAGCATGGTACTGGCACAAAAACAGAACTATAGACCAATGGAACAATATCGAGAACCCAGAGATAAAGCCACGCACCTATGGGTACCTTATTTTTGACAAAGGAGGTGAAACTACAAAATGGGATAAAGGCAGCCTCTTCAACAAATGGTGCTGGGAAAATTAGACAGCCACATGCAAAAAAAATGAAATTGGAACATTCCCTGACACCATACACAAAGATCAACTCAAAATGGATTAAAGACCTAAATGTAAGACCAGAAACCATCAAACTCTTAGAGGAGAATATAGGCAAAACCCTCAAGGACATCAATCAAAGCAAGATCTTCTCTGACCCACCAACTAAAATAGCAGAACTGAAAAGAACCCCACAGTGATCATTATTCTCAATGGTGAAAACTGAAAGCACCCCAGGGAACAAGACAGGGGTGTCCACTTTCACCACTACTATTCAACATAGTCCTGGAAGTGCTGGCAACAGCAATAAGAGAAGAGAAAGAAATCAAAGGAATCCAGATTGGAAAGGAAGAAGTCAAGCTCTCTCTCTTTGCAGACGACATGATATTATACATAGAAAATCCCAAAGACTATTACAAAGCTCCTAGAGCTAATCAACGAATTCAGCAAAGTCGCAGGATACAAAGTCAACACACAGAAATCACTGGCAGTCCTATACACAAACAATGAAAAATCAGAAAACGAAATCAAAGAGGCAGTCCCCTTCACCATTGCAACCAAATATCTAGGAATAAACCTACCCAAAGAAACAAAAGAATTGTACACAGAAAATTACAAGACACTCATGAAAGAAATTAAAGAAGACTTAAACAGATGGAGAGATATTCCATGTTCCTGGGTCGGAAGAATCAATATTGTGAAAATGACCATACTACCAAATATCATCTACAGATTCAATGCAATACCTATTCAACTTCCATTGACATTTTTCACAGAACTAGACCAAAGAATCACACAGTTCATATGGAAACACAAAAGACCTCGAATAGCTAAAGCAATCCTGAGAAAGAAAAACGGAGCTGGAGGAATCAGCCTCCCCAACTTCAGACTCTACTACAAAGCAACAGTCATCAAGACAGCATGGTACTGGCACAAAAACAGAACTATAGACCAATGGAACAATATCGAGAACCCAGAGATAAACCCACACACCTATGGGTACCTTATTTTTGACAAAGGAGGTGAAACTACAAAATGGGATAAAGGCAGCCTCTTCAACAAATGGTGCTGGGAAAATTAGACAGCCACATGCAAAAAAAATGAAATTGGAACATTCCCTGACACCATACACAAAGATCAACTCAAAATGGATTAAAGACCTAAATGTAAGACCAGAAACCATCAAACTCTTAGAGGAGAATATAGGCAAAACCCTCAAGGACATCAATCAAAGCAAGATCTTCTCTGACCCACCAACTAAAATAGCAGAACTGAAAAGAAAAATGAATACGTGGGACCTCATGAAACTTAAAATCTTTTGTACAGCTAAAGAAATTACAAAAAAGCTGAACAGACAGCCCACAGAGTGGGAGAAAATCATAGCAAATGAAACAACAGACAAAGAATTAATCTCCAAAATCTACAAGCAACTCAGACAACTCAGCACTGGAAAAACGAACAACCCAATCAAAAAATGGGGAAAAGATCTAAAGAGACGCCTCTCCAAAGAGGACATACAGATGGCCCAAAAGCACATGAAACGATGCTCAACCTCACTTATTATTAGAGAAATGCAAATTAAAACTACAATGAGATACCACCTCACACCTGTCAGAATGGCCATCATCAAGAAATCTGCAGACAATAAATGTTGGAGAGGGTGCGGAGAAAAGGGAACCCTCTTGCATTGCTGGTGGGAATGTAAATTGACACAGCCTCTATGGAAGACAGTATGGAGATTCCTTTAAAAACTAAAAATAGAAGCACCCTATGACCCAGCAATCCCACTCTTAGGCTTATATCCTGATGAAATCAAAACTGAAAGAAGCACCTGTACCCCAATGTTCATTGCAGCTCTCTATACAATAGCCAGAACATGGAAGCAACCTAGATGTCCATCGACGAATGAATGGATACAGAAACTCGGGTACATATATACAATGGAATACTACTCAGCTGTTAAAAGAAATGCAGAAGACTCAGTCCTAATGAAGTGACTGGCTCTAGAATCTATCATAAAAAGTGAAGTAAGTCAAAAAGAGAAAGACAAATACAGTGACTGGCTCTAGAATCTATCATAAAAAGGAGGTGAAACTACAAAATGGGATAAAGGCAGCCTCTTCAACAAATGGTGCTGGGAAAATTAGACAGCCACATGCAAAAAAAATGAAATTGGAACATTCCCTGACACCATACACAAAGATCAACTCAAAATGGATTAAAGACCTAAATGTAAGACCAGAAACCATCAAACTCTTAGAGGAGAATATAGGCAAAACCCTCAAGGACATCAATCAAAGCAAGATCTTCTCTGACCCACCAACTAAAATAGCAGAACTGAAAAGAAAAATGAATACGTGGGACCTCATGAAACTTAAAATCTTTTGTACAGCTAAAGAAATTACAAAAAAGCTGAACAGACAGCCCACAGAGTGGGAGAAAATCATAGCAAATGAAACAACAGACAAAGAATTAATCTCCAAAATCTACAAGCAACTCAGACAACTCAGCACTGGAAAAACGAACAACCCAATCAAAAAACGGGAAAAAGATCTAAAGAGACGCCTCTCCAAAGAGGACATACAGATGGCCCAAAAGCACATGAAACGATGCTCAACCTCACTTATTATTAGAGAAATGCAAATTAAAACTACAATGAGATACCACCTCACACCTGTCAGAATGGCCATCATCAAGAAATCTGCAGACAATAAATGTTGGAGAGGGTGCGGAGAAAAGGGAACCCTCTTGCATTGCTGGTGGGAATGTAAATTGACACAGCCTCTATGGAAGACAGTATGGAGATTCCTTTAAAAACTAAAAATAGAAGCACCCTATGACCCAGCAATCCCACTCTTAGGCTTATATCCTGATGAAATCAAAACTGAAAGAAGCACCTGTACCCCAATGTTCATTGCAGCTCTCTATACAATAGCCAGAACATGGAAGCAACCTAGATGTCCATCGACGAATGAATGGATACAGAAACTCGGGTACATATATACAATGGAATACTACTCAGCTGTTAAAAGAAATGCAGAAGACTCAGTCCTAATGAAGTGACTGGCTCTAGAATCTATCATAAAAAGTGAAGTAAGTCAAAAAGAGAAAGACAAATACAGTATACTAACACACATATATGGAATCTAGTAGGACGGTCTTGATAACACACGCAGGGAACTCATGGAAAAACAGACAGAGCATAGACATAGGGACATTGTGGGGAAGAAATAGGGAGGGGGAGGCATGGAGGGAGTAACATGGAAACCTATACTGTCATGTGTGGAAAAGGTAGCTATTGTCATTCTGCTAAGGGAATAGGAGTGCTCACAATGGCATGGGGCGATGGTCTGGAGGGGTGGGATGGGGGGAACTGGGGGGGTGGGGACCAGGGATACACATATGACTGACCTGGGAACATACATGTCTGTGAACAATAAAACTCTGTAAAACCTTTAAAATAAAGAATAAAAATAATAATAATAAAAAAATTGAAAGGCTCTTATTGCAAAATATAAAATACTTGAATACATTTAAAATGTGAGTATAGGGGACTTCCCTGGTGGTCCAATGGGTAAGAACACCACCTTGCAGTGCAAGGGCCACTGGTTCCATCCCTGACCTGGGAAGATCCCATGTGCAGCGGAGTGGCTGGACCAAAGTGCCCAACTACCGAGCTGGAGCTCTAGAGTGCATGTGCCCAGAGTTCTGCGACGAGAGAGGTCACTACAATGGGAGGCCCACACAGGCCAAAGAACAAAGATAAATTAATGAAAGATCAATAGAAGTGGCCAAAAAAAAATGTGAGTAGAGGCATGGCAATATTATGGAAATAACAGATTTTATTTGTGATTTGTACCTAAATATTGGTCCTCTGAGTCATTAATTCATAGTATTTTATACACTTTTTTGTTTGATTTAAAATAGAAGCACCCTATGACCCAGCAATCCCACTCTTAGGCTTATATCCTGATGAAATCAAAACTGAAAGAAGCACCTGTACCCCAATGTTCATTGCAGCTCTCTATACAATAGCCGGAACATGGAAGCAACCTAGATGTCCATCGACGAATGAATGGATACAGAAACTCGGGTACATATATACAATGGAATACTACTCAGCTGTTAAAAGAAATGCAGAAGACTCAGTCCTAATGAAGTGACTGGCTCTAGAATCTATCATAAAAAGTGAAGTAAGTCAAAAAGAGAAAGACAAATACAGTATACTAACACACATATATGGAATCTAGTAGGACGGTCTTGATAACACACGCAGGGAACTCATGGAAAAACAGACAGAGCATAGACATAGGGACATTGTGGGGAAGAAATAGGGAGGGGGAGGCATGGAGGGAGTAACATGGAAACCTATACTGTCATGTGTGGAAAAGGTAGCTATTGTCATTCTGCTAAGGGAATAGGAGTGCTCACAATGGCATGGGGCGATGGTCCGGAGGGGTGGGATGGGGAACTGGGGGGGTGGGGACCAGGGATACACATATGACTGACCTGGGAACATACATGTCTGTGAACAATAAAACTCTGTAAAACCTTTAAAATAAAGAATAAAAATAATAATAATAAAAAAATTGAAAGGCTCTTATTGCAAAATATAAAATACTTGAATACATTTAAAATGTGAGTATAGGGGACTACCCTGGTGGTCCAGTGGGTAAGAACACCACCTTGCAGTGCAAGGGCCACTGGTTCCATCCCTGACCTGGGAAGATCCCATGTGCAGCGGAGTGGCTGGACCAAAGTGCCCAACTACCGAGCTGGAGCTCTAGAGTGCATGTGCCCAGAGTTCTGCGACGAGAGAGGTCACTACAATGGGAGGCCCACACAGGCCAAAGAACAAAGATAAATTAATGAAAGATCAATAGAAGTGGCCAAAAAAAAATGTGAGTAGAGGCATGGCAATATTATGGAAATAACAGATTTTATTTGTGATTTGTACCTAAATATTGGTCCTCTGAGTCATTAATTCATAGTATTTTATACACTTTTTTTTGTTTGATTTATTTCCTTGTTCAGCACTACACTTTTTCTTTTTCACTAATATTTTCCCCTTCATTGACAGAGGTATCAGTTTCCAAATACTACAATGCATATTTGTAACTGTACTTTGTTGTGTTGTGAAAGACCCCCATTGCTAGTTTTTTTCTTAACATATTTCCACATCCATTTTCAGATGTTCCAAAGTTCTATGTGAAATATGGGTTCAAACCTGTGCCGCTGAGGCCCTCAGCCTCTTTATCCCAAGTGTAGCATGTTTCAAAACTAAGAAACCAACTCTTGAAGCAAAAGCAAGAGGGAAGGGACATACATACACCTATGGCTGATTCATGCCGAAGAAAACAACAGAACTCTGTTACACAATTATCCTTAAATTAAAAAAGCAAATTATCATCATTTGTCAGCTCAATAAAGCCCTCAATAATATTGTTAACCAGAAGAAATGCTAATGTACTTCAACTAATTGAAATCAAACTGTCATATCAAAAAGTGTGGACAAGTCATTTTATCTTTCACAGTAACATTGTCTTATGCACAATTAGTTATGCAGCAAAATATATTGGAGTAGAAATGCTTTCAGCAAAGATATCTATAGCAAAGATGCTTACAGTGGAAGTAACAGAAACACTACTAGGCACTGTTACTCAAAGGGGCATCCTTAAGCCATTTTTCTCTTTAGTTTTTAATACAAAGGCCTATTCAATTCCCTCTTCTACAAGCATTAGGTTTAACTCAAAAAAAATAAAATGGGGTATATGACCAAAGGCACTCACATCGTGGTCTTTCCCCCCAAAAGAATTAAACCACCCCCAAAACAGATGGCAGTTTCTACCCTTATCACTATAGAAAAGAAATTGAGGCAGTTTTTCAAAATTATGAGACCTCATTATCACAGCAGTGATGTGGAAATATTGGAGAGCAGAACGTTATCACATGTATACATCATTAACTTCAAGAAAAACAAGCATGCAATAAAAATATGCCTGTAGCATTTTCACACAGCCAATGAAACAAAGGACTTCAATGTAAAAGATAATCTCTTCACGCAAACCACAAAGACATATTATCAACCAAGTCATGTTATATTCCCATTGCCACCAAAAGATCTTGACCCAAAATATTTGTAGGATTTCACATGTAGTTCCTGAATACCAATATTAGATGCAACTTATCCTATCTTCCTTCAGGGGAAAGGTGTTTCTAACCTACCAAATCATGTTTAAAGGTCAGTCAACACAAAAATCACATCTCACAGAACTAAAAGCATCTAGAGCTACACCTTATACGCGAATTCTTTAAAAGGTGCATAATGAGCTATTATCCATCCTTTCTTGCATACTTCTAGTTATGGGGAGCTTACCATCTCCTCAGCATATCTAGTTGTTAAGTGTTAGAAACACTTTTTATATGAAGCCAAAATATGGTCGTTCATACTTTCTACTTTTCACTTTTACTGTATTCTTCAGGAAAGTATCACTTGAGTTTACTTTTAGAATTAGAATTGGAGTTTAGGGCTTCCCTGGTGGTCCAGTGTGTAAGGACACCGCCTTGCAGTGCAAGGGCCACTGGTTCCATCCCTGGCCTAGGAAGATCCCATTACCAAGCCAGAGCTCTGAAGCACGTGCACCCAGAGCCAGTGCTCTGCAGCAAGAGAAACCACTGTGATGCGAGGCCCACACAGGCCAAAGAACAAAGATAAATAGATGAAAGACCAATAGAAGTAGCCAAAGGAAAAAAAAAAAGAATTGGGGTTTATCTTTTAGACTAGGTTTTTAGTTCTTAGAACTTACAGAGAAAGGTCACTTCTCTTAACAGATATACAAGTGCCAGAATGTGTGTGTCCTCAGTCATTTCCATTGTATCTGACTTTGTGACGCTATGAACTGCAGCCTTCTAGGATCCTCTGTGCATGGGATTCTCCAGGAAAGAACACGAAAGTGGGTAGCATGCCCTCTTCCAAGGGATCTTCCCAAGCCACGGATTGAACCCAGGTCTGCTGCATTGCAGGCAGATTCTTTACAGTCTGAGCCACCAAGGAAGTCCAGTGATAAACAACATGAACGGTAGTGACGGGACTGAACACAGATCTGTTTTATCATTAAGGCCATATGACACCATTTGTTCACTGCTACTACCTTGATCCTAGCTCTTACAATCTTTTAGCTTGGATGTTATAGTAACATGTTAAGTATGTTAAGTGGTTTCACAGTCTCTGCATTATTCCTAATTCTATACAATGTGTCTACCTTCTAATTAATGGGTCTTCAAATATATCAGCAAATTTGGAAAACTCAGCAGTGGTCACAAGATTGGAAAAGGTTAGTATTCATTCCAATCCCAAAGAAGGGTAATGCCAAAGAATGTTCAAACAACCGTAATGCCATCTCATTCATTTCACTTGCTAGCAAGGTAATACTCAAAATATTACAAGCTAGGCTTCAACAGTATGTTGAAGTATGGACTGAAAACTTCCAAATGTACAAGATGGATTTAGAAAAGGCAGAGGAATCAGATATAAAATTGCCAAAAGTCACTGGATCATAGAAAAAGCAAGGGAATTCCAAAAAAATCTATTCCTGCTTCATTGGCTACATTAAAGCCATTGACTGTGTGGATCACAACAATCTGTGAAAAATTCTTAACAGATGAGAATGCCAGACCACCTTACCTGCCTCATGATAAACTTGTACGTGGGTCAAGAAGCCACAGTTAGAACCAGACATGGAACAAAGGATTGGTTCCAAATTGGGAAGAGTACGTCAAGGCTGTATGTTGTCACCTTAACTATTTAACTTACATGCAGACTACATCATGCAAAATGAAAAACTTTTCAAATAAGCAACCTAAATTTACACCATAAGGAACGAGAGAAAAAGCTAAACACAAATTAGCAAAAGGAAGAAAATGATAAAGATAGAGCAGAAATGAATCAGAAAAAAAAAAATAATTTTTTAAAGTGATGAAAATAAATGTTGCTTTTCTGAAAAGATAAAATTGAAAAACCCTTAGTTGGATTAAGAGAAAAAGAAGACTCAAACCAGAAATGAAAGAGAAAACATTGCAACTGATACCACAGATCATAATTTAAGAAAGTGGGTAGCATGCCCTCTTCCAAGGGATCTTCCCAAGCCACGGATTGAACCCAGGTCTGCTGCATTGCAGGCAGATTCTTTACAGTCTGAGCCACCAAGGAAGTCCAGTGATAAACAACATGAACGGTAGTGACGGGACTGAACACAGATCTGTTTTATCATTAAGGCCATATGACACCATTTGTTCACTGCTACTACCTTGATCCTAGCTCTTACAATCTTTTAGCTTGGATGTTATAGTAACATGTTAAGTATGTTAAGTGGTTTCACAGTCTCTGCATTATTCCTAATTCTATACAATGTGTCTACCTTCTAATTAATGGGTCTTCAAATATATCAGCAAATTTGGAAAACTCAGCAGTGGTCACAAGATTGGAAAAGGTTAGTATTCATTCCAATCCCAAAGAAGGGTAATGCCAAAGAATGTTCAAACAACCGTAATGCCATCTCATTCATTTCACTTGCTAGCAAGGTAATACTCAAAATATTACAAGCTAGGCTTCAACAGTATGTTGAAGTATGGACTGAAAACTTCCAAATGTACAAGATGGATTTAGAAAAGGCAGAGGAATCAGATATAAAATTGCCAAAAGTCACTGGATCATAGAAAAAGCAAGGGAATTCCAAAAAAATCTATTCCTGCTTCATTGGCTACATTAAAGCCATTGACTGTGTGGATCACAACAATCTGTGAAAAATTCTTAACAGATGAGAATGCCAGACCACCTTACCTGCCTCATGATAAACTTGTACGTGGGTCAAGAAGCCACAGTTAGAACCAGACATGGAACAAAGGATTGGTTCCAAATTGGGAAGAGTACGTCAAGGCTGTATGTTGTCACCTTAACTATTTAACTTACATGCAGACTACATCATGCAAAATGAAAAACTTTTCAAATAAGCAACCTAAATTTACACCATAAGGAACGAGAGAAAAAGCTAAACACAAATTAGCAAAAGGAAGAAAATGATAAAGATAGAGCAGAAATGAATCAGAAAAAAAAAAATAATTTTTTAAAGTGATGAAAATAAATGTTGCTTTTCTGAAAAGATAAAATTGAAAAACCCTTAGTTGGATTAAGAGAAAAAGAAGACTCAAACCAGAAATGAAAGAGAAAACATTGCAACTGATACCACAGATCATAATTGTTATGAGAAATTACATGTCAACAATCTGACAGCCTTGAAAAAAAAAATGGAGAAAACCCTAGAAACATACATCTTACCAAGACTGAATCAATGAGAAATATAAAGCCTGAATAGACTAATTACAAAAAATGACTGAAGGAGCAATGAGAAAAAGTCCCAAAAAGGAAAGCCCAGGGCTAGATGTCTTCATGAGTGAATTCTACCAAATTAATTATCATTCAGCAAGAATGTGTACTAATTCATCTTAAACTCTTCCATATGATAAAAGTATAACACCAGAAATACTCATCTCAGATATTTCCAGGGATTAGATTTTACAGACATTCATTGTACATGTGAGATCTGGAAACATTGGAAGCTGCATTTATAGCAAACTATAGTTCTGAGTAATTTTAGCTGAGTAAGGCTAGTAAAAAGAAGAATAAAACTCCTTAACCATGTTTTCCCTAAAGAAGGTCATACTGATTTACCCAGAAGTCCATCTTTGTGCCTACTACACAAAGATCTACATTTTCTGAAATACTTATTGGATAGGTTTTCGGTTCAGCAAATATTTGACAGCAGCTTTTACATCTTTATTCCTCAAGCTATAGATTATAGGATTTAGCATGGGAGTCACTACACCATAAAACAGGGAAATGAGCTTGTCAGAAGTTTGCAACTTGTTTTCTCCGTGCAGTTCTTGAGACTTAGGTTTAGCATACATAAAGAAGATGGTCCCATAAAATATGATCACCACAGTCAGATGTGCTGAACAGGTAGAAAAGGCCTTCCGTCTCCCTGTGGCTGAGTTCATTCTCAAGATGGTATAGAGGATGAATATATAGGAGAAAAAAATGACCAGCAGTGGAAGAACTAGAAATGCCATATTTGATATTGTCATGGTGATAATATTCAGAGATATATCAGCACAAGCTAGCTTGAGAACAGCTAATATTTCACATGTGAAATGACTGATTACATTGTTCTTGCAGAAAGGCAACCGCATGGCAAGAGCTGTTTGCACAACTGAGTTGATTCCACCTGAGAGCCATGACACAGAAGCCATGAGTACATATACCACCTTGCTCATGATGACAGGGTATCTCAGAGGGTTACAGATGGCCATATAGCGGTCAAAAGCCATCATGCCAAGGAGGAAACACTCTGTTGATCCCATTGCAAAGCCAAAAAACATCTGCACTGCACATTCAGAGAAGGAAATGTTCCTTTTCTTGGAGATTAAGCTAACCAAGGTTGAGGGAACAGAGGATGACGTATAGCAGATATCCAGAAAAGAGAGGTTTCCCAAGAAGAAGTACATGGGGGTGTGAAGACAGCAGTCAAGGATGCTTGCTATGATCAGAACACCGTTGCCAATTAGAATCACTAGATACATAATTAGAATTAGAACAAAGTAAAAGATCTCAGTCTTTGGGTATCCAGAAAGACCTAGAAGAAGAAATTCTAGCACAAATGTCTGGTTAATTTTCTCCATGTCATCTGCTTTCAGGGTATCAAAGGAAGATCACATATAAAACATATTCACTCTCAGGAAACAAATTTTAAGACAATCTACAAAATTTTTTGAAGGTCATACTGATTTACCCAGAAGTCCATCTTTGTGCCTACTACACAAAGATCTACATTTTCTGAAATACTTATTGGATAGGTTTTCGGTTCAGCAAATATTTGACAGCAGCTTTTACATCTTTATTCCTCAAGCTATAGATTATAGGATTTAGCATGGGAGTCACTACACCATAAAACAGGGAAATGAGCTTGTCAGAAGTTTGCAACTTGTTTTCTCCGTGCAGTTCTTGAGACTTAGGTTTAGCATACATAAAGAAGATGGTCCCATAAAATATGATCACCACAGTCAGATGTGCTGAACAGGTAGAAAAGGCCTTCCGTCTCCCTGTGGCTGAGTTCATTCTCAAGATGGTATAGAGGATGAATATATAGGAGAAAAAAATGACCAGCAGTGGAAGAACTAGAAATGCCATATTTGATATTGTCATGGTGATAATATTCAGAGATATATCAGCACAAGCTAGCTTGAGAACAGCTAATATTTCACATGTGAAATGACTGATTACATTGTTCTTGCAGAAAGGCAACCGCATGGCAAGAGCTGTTTGCACAACTGAGTTGATTCCACCTGAGAGCCATGACACAGAAGCCATGAGTACATATACCACCTTGCTCATGATGACAGGGTATCTCAGAGGGTTACAGATGGCCATATAGCGGTCAAAAGCCATCATGCCAAGGAGGAAACACTCTGTTGATCCCATTGCAAAGCCAAAAAACATCTGCACTGCACATTCAGAGAAGGAAATGTTCCTTTTCTTGGAGATTAAGCTAACCAAGGTTGAGGGAACAGAGGATGACGTATAGCAGATATCCAGAAAAGAGAGGTTTCCCAAGAAGAAGTACATGGGGGTGTGAAGACAGCAGTCAAGGATGCTTGCTATGATCAGAACACCGTTGCCAATTAGAATCACTAGATACATAATTAGAATTAGAACAAAGTAAAAGATCTCAGTCTTTGGGTATCCAGAAAGACCTAGAAGAAGAAATTCTAGCACAAATGTCTGGTTAATTTTCTCCATGTCATCTGCTTTCAGGGTATCAAAGGAAGATCACATATAAAACATATTCACTCTCAGGAAACAAATTTTACATGTTACAGATTACCTGAACAATTGATTTTTTAAAGGATGTATTATCAGGAGTGTTTGCTTGAAACACTTGACATCCAGGAATCTTCAACAATGTTTATGAATAAGATACAATACAATTGAAATGATGGAAGTATTTATGCATATTACAATATGCATAGATCTACCTATGGTCAAGCAAACACAAAGAAGTAACCTTTCCTACTGTTGAGAACATGTTCATAGGTTGAGGTTTCTAAAATTCCTGACTAATTAGCAATTATAAGTCTGACTTTATCTGCCCTAGAAAGTAAGGAATGGAGATTGCAAAAAACCACTCAGCAAGGACTGGAAATTTGATTTTGCAGTGCACAATGGTCAAAATTTCACAGCAACTCTGATTTTTTTGACGTGTAGTTCTTTCTATACCTGACAACTCGTACTTTTTTATTAGTCACTTTGTTTTATAGATAATTAGTAATAATAAACTGAATAGCATAAACTGGAATTTTAACATAGAAAAATGTTATGTTTAAACACAGAAATCTGTTGATCTCATATTCCAGCTCCTCTTATTATCTTGTGTGATTGTTCCTATGATGAGGCCATTGCATACACCAGCTCCACATGAATGTTATAGACAATATTTGGAGAACATTACATAATCTCTTCACTTAATTTTATTCTGTGGCTTTAGACTGTATCTTCATAATTTACTCACTTAAGTCAACCTACAAAAATAGCAAAAAGGTTTAAATATTTTTATACATAGGTATACATGTGTATATGTACTATTTTATACTTAACAGAATATAATCATTGTTCATATTATCCCCATTTTTAAAATATTAAAAATGGAATTTTTCCAAGGTTAACCACTCATAATAAATAGTAAAGTGGGGCTCAAAGCTCACATCAAGTGTAGTCAGCAGCATCACTAAATTTTATATACATATGAATCATTACACAGTAGAATTTTATGAGATTTTAGCAGAAACATAATAAAAGGACTTAACATGTCTGGTTAATTTTCTCCATGTCATCTGCTTTCAGGGTATCAAAGGAAGATCACATATAAAACATATTCACTCTCAGGAAACAAATTTTACATGTTACAGATTACCTGAACAATTGATTTTTTAAAGGATGTATTATCAGGAGTGTTTGCTTGAAACACTTGACATCCAGGAATCTTCAACAATGTTTATGAATAAGATACAATACAATTGAAATGATGGAAGTATTTATGCATATTACAATATGCATAGATCTACCTATGGTCAAGCAAACACAAAGAAGTAACCTTTCCTACTGTTGAGAACATGTTCATAGGTTGAGGTTTCTAAAATTCCTGACTAATTAGCAATTATAAGTCTGACTTTATCTGCCCTAGAAAGTAAGGAATGGAGATTGCAAAAAACCACTCAGCAAGGACTGGAAATTTGATTTTGCAGTGCACAATGGTCAAAATTTCACAGCAACTCTGATTTTTTTGACGTGTAGTTCTTTCTATACCTGACAACTCGTACTTTTTTATTAGTCACTTTGTTTTATAGATAATTAGTAATAATAAACTGAATAGCATAAACTGGAATTTTAACATAGAAAAATGTTATGTTTAAACACAGAAATCTGTTGATCTCATATTCCAGCTCCTCTTATTATCTTGTGTGATTGTTCCTATGATGAGGCCATTGCATACACCAGCTCCACATGAATGTTATAGACAATATTTGGAGAACATTACATAATCTCTTCACTTAATTTTATTCTGTGGCTTTAGACTGTATCTTCATAATTTACTCACTTAAGTCAACCTACAAAAATAGCAAAAAGGTTTAAATATTTTTATACATAGGTATACATGTGTATATGTACTATTTTATACTTAACAGAATATAATCATTGTTCATATTATACCCATTTTTAAAATATTAAAAAATGGAATTTTTCCAAGGTTAACCACTCATAATAAATAGTAAAGTGGGGCTCAAAGCTCACATCAAGTGTAGTCAGCAGCATCACTAAATTTTATATACATATGAATCATTACACAGTAGAATTTTATGAGATTTTTAGCAGAAACATAATAAAAGGACTTAACATATTTGTATTAATGGGTTTGTCACATAACTGACTGGATGTGAAAACTGATTTTTTCATAATCACCCACAGATCTGACAGTGGTCAAAATCACAAGTTTAGCTCTCGTGTGGGCTAATAACTTTGAGAATTTCAGCACAGCTACTTTTCCCCACACTGTCACATAGTTTGCTATGTGATAACAGGGAAATTACAGTACAGCAGATATTACATAGAGTCTGAAGTCCAATTTGACAGAGGGGTTCATATTAAGGAACAATTTAATTAAGAATATACAACAAAAATATCATAATTCTGAAGAGAAAGACAATAAGAGAATATAAAATCTCAAATTTGGAGATGAAAACTTTAGCCCAAATGACATCGCAAATTTCTGTTTATTCAGCTTAAGGACAGAACATTCCTTAAAGAAGATAAGCGGGAGTGGAAACCCTCATTTATGCAATAATTTCTTACTTCAGGATCTTGTGTGTTATATTTTAGGCTTGAAATTAGCTCTCTTGACTGATGTCACATAAACCAGGAAGAGGCAATATCTATAGTACATTATGTTTATATTACAACCCTGCCTAACTGGCAACATTAAAATCTAAATGGAAATCACGGGTCAACAGCAGGAATTGTTAGTAAGAATCTAAAAGAGTCAGGAGTCATAAAGTCAAACTGACTTTATTCATTGAACAGTGCCCAGAATAAGGAGGCCGACTTAATACTTACCCTATACCACTTCTTATGACAAGTCAAAATTGTCCCAATGAGGCTCAGAAATGGGTGAGAGGATACACTGGATAAGGGACACAAGCACCCTGATCAGACCAATCACTGATGGAAGTGGAAGAAGACAGCAAGATTTACCAAGACATAGGAAGAGGTTTTAACCGGGCCTTTTGGATCCAGGGCCAGAGAGCCTCTCGTCTTCCTCCTCCAGACAACTGCAATGACAATGCACCCGAGGCTACCTAAACTGCTTCTCTCTGCCCTCAAGCAGAAATCCCCTCACTAAATCAAACTCACCTTAAACCAGGCTTTTTTTTTCCTACTTTTGGTTTAGTTCTGCTCCCAGTGCTTTAAATTATATATGCTGTTACACTGTGAAGTAAAGAGAGACCTGGGGGAAGGAGCTTACTGTCTTGCCCACCCTTCTACACCTAAGCCTAATACAGTGGCAGCACATAATAGAGGGGTTCTGACTGAATTGGTGAAGGCTTATTTTCTAAACTCTTAAGCAATTTTCCTGTGCAGCATTTATGAATAAATGATCAGGAAAACATTAACATGTCACATTTGTTCATCAACAGCAAGTTTTAATTGTTTTAAATATCTTTCAGCCAGCACTAACAAGTGCCATCTTATATAAATTACTGCCATTTCATGCATCGTAAGTATAGAAGATCATCTAATATTTATTAAAAAATAATCACTTGGGTTTAGTATAGTGGAAAAGTATCTCAAAGTAGAATCAAAGTCTTTGATTTGAGGCTCTCTGCTTCTAATTTATAGCTCAGTCTTCTTATTTGTAAAATAGTAGTAAAAATATTTGCCTTACTTTCTTTGTAAGACTAGTTTAAGAAAATAATGGGATAGTATATGGAGATCAGTCTTCCCTGGTGGCTCAGACAGTAAAGAATCCACTTGCAATGCAGGAGAAAGGTTCAATCCCTGGGTCAGGAAGATACCCTGGAAAAGGGAATGGCAACACACTCCAGTACTCTTGCATGGAGAATTCCATGGACAGAAGAGCCTGGAAGACTACAGTCCATGGGATCACAGAGTTGGATATGACTGAGTGACTAACACACACATATGGAAATTAAGGATTAACAAAACAAAAATTGTCCCAATGAGGCTCAGAAATGGGTGAGAGGATACACTGGATAAGGGACACAAGCACCCTGATCAGACCAATCACTGATGGAAGTGGAAGAAGACAGCAAGATTTACCAAGACATAGGAAGAGGTTTTAACCGGGCCTTTTGGATCCAGGGCCAGAGAGCCTCTCGTCTTCCTCCTCCAGACAACTGCAATGACAATGCACCCGAGGCTACCTAAACTGCTTCTCTCTGCCCTCAAGCAGAAATCCCCTCACTAAATCAAACTCACCTTAAACCAGGCTTTTTTTCCTACTTTTGGTTTAGTTCTGCTCCCAGTGCTTTAAATTATATATGCTGTTACACTGTGAAGTAAAGAGAGACCTGGGGGAAGGAGCTTACTGTCTTGCCCACCCTTCTACACCTAAGCCTAATACAGTGGCAGCACATAATAGAGGGGTTCTGACTGAATTGGTGAAGGCTTATTTTCTAAACTCTTAAGCAATTTTCCTGTGCAGCATTTATGAATAAATGATCAGGAAAACATTAACATGTCACATTTGTTCATCAACAGCAAGTTTTAATTGTTTTAAATATCTTTCAGCCAGCACTAACAAGTGCCATCTTATATAAATTACTGCCATTTCATGCATCGTAAGTATAGAAGATCATCTAATATTTATTAAAAAATAATCACTTGGGTTTAGTATAGTGGAAAAGTATCTCAAAGTAGAATCAAAGTCTTTGATTTGAGGCTCTCTGCTTCTAATTTATAGCTCAGTCTTCTTATTTGTAAAATAGTAGTAAAAATATTTGCCTTACTTTCTTTGTAAGACTAGTTTAAGAAAATAATGGGATAGTATATGGAGATCAGTCTTCCCTGGTGGCTCAGACAGTAAAGAATCCACTTGCAATGCAGGAGAAAGGTTCAATCCCTGGGTCAGGAAGATACCCTGGAAAAGGGAATGGCAACACACTCCAGTACTCTTGCATGGAGAATTCCATGGACAGAAGAGCCTGGAAGACTACAGTCCATGGGATCACAGAGTTGGATATGACTGAGTGACTAACACACACATATGGAAATTAAGGATTAACAAACAGGGTACAAATAATTATGAAATAGTAATAATTATAATGATTTACAGCAGTATTTTGGTGATAACCTGTATTGCATCAGGTTAGTCACATTACAAACTAATACTAAATAATAGCTTTAACTATAGCTTGAAAAGACACAATGCCATGATATTCAAAACTTAACAGGCTTCCCTGGTGGTCCAGTGGGTAAGGACACCGCCTTGCAGTGCAAGGGGCGCAGGTTCCATCCCTGGCCTGGGAAGATCCCACGTGCCGCAGAGTGGCTGGACTGATGTGTCCAATTACTGAGCCAGAGTTCTGGAGCACATGCACCCAGAGCCGATGTTCTGCAACAATAGATGCTACCGCGATGGGAGGTCCACACGGGCCAAAGAACAAAGATGGATGAAACTAGACGAATGAATGACCAGTGGAAGTGGCCCGCCCACCCCCCTCCTGCCTCACCCCCGCCAAAATAAATAAATAAATAAATAAATGTTTAAAAAAAAAAACTTACCATTTCTAGCGATAAATTATTTCCACCTCCTAATGCATTACTTTTCTTCTTAGTATTTATGTCAGCATTCTGAATTAAGGTCAAGTTCAACAAACAATGCCAGATTCCACAGATGTGGAATAATAAATATTTGTTATGCAACAGTTGTAATTGTTCCCCTATTCCCAAAGCAATTTAAAGTTGGAATGAGATATCAGTGGAATAGAGAAACTTCTGGTGCATTAGGGACAGTGTCTCTCAGACACAATTAAGAATGGTACTGGGAACAAATCGTGACTGAACTAAAACTCCACTTTGATTTGAGGCTCTCTGCTTCTAATTTATAGCTCAGTCTTCTTATTTGTAAAATAGTAGTAAAAATATTTGCCTTACTTTCTTTGTAAGACTAGTTTAAGAAAATAATGGGATAGTATATGGAGATCAGTCTTCCCTGGTGGCTCAGACAGTAAAGAATCCACTTGCAATGCAGGAGAAAGGTTCAATCCCTGGGTCAGGAAGATACCCTGGAAAAGGGAATGGCAACACACTCCAGTACTCTTGCATGGAGAATTCCATGGACAGAAGAGCCTGGAAGACTACAGTCCATGGGATCACAGAGTTGGATATGACTGAGTGACTAACACACACATATGGAAATTAAGGATTAACAAACAGGGTACAAATAATTATGAAATAGTAATAATTATAATGATTTACAGCAGTATTTTGGTGATAACCTGTATTGCATCAGGTTAGTCACATTACAAACTAATACTAAATAATAGCTTTAACTATAGCTTGAAAAGACACAATGCCATGATATTCAAAACTTAACAGGCTTCCCTGGTGGTCCAGTGGGTAAGGACACCGCCTTGCAGTGCAAGGGGCGCAGGTTCCATCCCTGGCCTGGGAAGATCCCACGTGCCGCAGAGTGGCTGGACTGATGTGTCCAATTACTGAGCCAGAGTTCTGGAGCACATGCACCCAGAGCCGATGTTCTGCAACAATAGATGCTACCGCGATGGGAGGTCCACACGGGCCAAAGAACAAAGATGGATGAAACTAGACGAATGAACGACCAGTGGAAGTGGCCCGCCCACCCCCCTCCTGCCTCACCCCCGCCAAAATAAATAAATAAATAAATAAATGTTTAAAAAAAAAAACTTACCATTTCTAGCGATAAATTATTTCCACCTCCTAATGCATTACTTTTCTTCTTAGTATTTATGTCAGCATTCTGAATTAAGGTCAAGTTCAACAAACAATGCCAGATTCCACAGATGTGGAATAATAAATATTTGTTATGCAACAGTTGTAATTGTTCCCCTATTCCCAAAGCAATTTAAAGTTGGAATGAGATATCAGTGGAATAGAGAAACTTCTGGTGCATTAGGGACAGTGTCTCTCAGACACAATTAAGAATGGTACTGGGAACAAATCGTGACTGAACTAAAACTCCAAAATGAAATGATATTCTCCTACCCATGTAACTTTGAAAACAGGGGCAAATGTTCATCTAAGTAATTTGATGAAATGTGAGAGCTTTTTAGTTCAAATTATGATTAACAAAATAAAGTTCATTCAAAGTAAGAATTTACCGATTCAAATGATAATTATCAAAATAAAATGCTTGAATTGAAAAATAATCTAGATATTATAAATAAAAATATGAAAGATATTTGTTGTGAATTCAATGACTAATGCTTTTGCTTTTACATATTCATTATTTTAGATAAGCTGACTTTGTACAGAATGCCACCACCACCATTTTTATAATGAAAAGAGATACTGAAAAGCAGCAAAATAAATGAATTCATAGGGTAAAAGGGAATTATATGTTTAAGACCACAAAAATAAAGAAGAAAAAGGAGGAAGGGGAGGGTAAGAGGAAGGGGGAGAAGGAAGAGGAGAAAGAGTTAAGAATGAATTAAAACATGAATTCATGAATTCAGGTAGGTAGATAATTCATTACTGAATTAAAGTGTTCTAGGAAAGTTTATTGAGTTATACTATAGACATTAACACCAAACTTAGTCAAAGTTACTCTTCAGAAATAAAGAATAACGACTTTACCACAAAAACAGTAATCCAAGTCTATGCCCCAGCTACTGATGCCAAAGAAGCTGAAGTTGACAGGTTCTATAAAGACTTACAAGAACTTCTAGTACCAACACCAAAAATAACTTCCTTTTCATCATACAGGACTGGAATGCAAAAGCAGGAAGTCAAGAGATACATGAAATAAAAGACAAGTTTGGCTTTGGACTACAAAATGAATCAGGGCAAAGGTTAACAGTGTTTGTCAAGAAAATAAGCAGGTCATAGTAAACACTCTTTTCCAACAACACAAAAGATGACTCTACACATGGAAATCACCAGATAGTCAATACCAAAATCAGATTACATTCTTTGCAGCCAAAAGAGGAGAAGTTCTGGGTTTCCCTGGTGGTCCAGTGGGTAAGAGCTCTGCTTTGCAGTGCAGGGGGCACTGGTTCAATCTTCTGGCACAGGAAGAAATAAGGAGCCAGCACTCTGGAGCACATGCGCCCAGAGCCAGAGGTCTACAGTGAGAGAGGCCACTGCAATGGGAGGCCCACACAGGCCAAAGAATAAAGATGGATGAAAATACATGGATAAAGAATCAATAAAAGAGGCCAAGATTTAAAAAAAAAAAAAAACACACTTAAAGAAGAAAAGAAGTTCTATAAAGTCAGCAAAAACTAGACCTGGGGCTGAATATGGCTCAGATTGTGAGCTCCTTTTGAAAAGTTCAAATTGAAGAAAGTAGGAAAAACCACTAGGCCATTCAGGTATGACTTATATCAACTCTCTTATGATTATACAGTGGAGGTGACAAATACATTTAAAGGATTAGATCTGGCAGAGTGCCTGAAGAACTATGGACAGAAGTTCACAATAGTGTACAGGAGGCAGTAACCAAAACCATTCCAAAAGGGTGAAAAATGCAAGAAAGTAAAGTAGTTTTCTGAGTGGGCTTTAAGAATAGCAGAAGAAAGAAAAGAAGCAAAATGTCAGGGAGAAAAGGAAAGGTACCCAATTGATGCAGAGTTCCAGATAAGAACAAGAAAGATAAGAAGGCCTTCTTATATAGCCAATGCAAAAAAATAGAGAAAAACCATACAATGGGTAAGAACAGAGATCTTACCAAAAGAACTGGAGACAGCAAGGGAATATTTCACACAAGGATATAAGGACCTAAAAGAAGCAGAAGAGATTAGGGTGGCATGGATACACAGAAGAGCTGTACAAAAAGGATCTTAATGACTCAGATAACCACAAGGGTGTGGTCACTCACCTAGAGCAAGACATCCTGGAGTATGAAGTCAATTGGGCTTTGGCAAGCATTACTATGAAAAACGCTAGTGGAGGTGATGAAATTCCAACTGAGTTATTTCAAATTCTAAAAGATAATGCTGCTAAAGTGCTGCACTCAATATGAAAGCAAATTTGGAAAACTCAGTGGTGGCCACAGGCCTGGAAAAGGTCAGTTTCCATTCCAATGCCAAAGAAAGGCAAAGTAAAAGAATGTTCAAACTAAGTACAACTGCATGCAAGTTAACACTCAAAATCCTCTAAGCTAGATTCAGTAGTATATAAGCAAAGAACTTCCAGATGTACAAACCGGTTTTTAAAGAGGCAGAGGAACCAGAGATTATATTTCCAAGAATTTTTGCAGCATGGAGAACGGAAGAGTTCCAGAAAAGCATATATTTCTGCTTCATTGACCATGCTAAAGCCTTTGACTGTGTGAATCACAACAAACTGTGGAAAATTCTTAAAAAGATGGGAGTACCAGGCCACTTATCCTGTCTCCTAAGAGACCTGTATGTAAGTCAAGAAGTAACAGTCAGGGCTTCCCCTGGTGGTATAGTGGGTAAGGACACCGCCTTGCAGTGCAAGGGGCGCCGGTTCGAGCCCTGGCCTGGGAAGATCCCACGTGCCACGGAGTGGCTGGACTAATGTGTCCAATCACCGAGCCAGAGCTCTGGAGCACATGCGCCCAGAGCCAGCGTTCTGTAACGACCCAAGGAAGAGTCAAATATGTCTTAAGTTCCTACTGTATACCATAAATTTAGCATATGTGATAAGTGATAAATTCAGACCAGGCTGCTCCATTGTACAAGTGAGCACATAGTTGCTAAGAGAAACTTTAAAATGTGAGCATAATGTCACAGAGCTCATATGAAATGCAGTCAGTTCTTTTTAAGCTCATGTACATTTGACTACCCATTGCTTATAATGTTCAACACATCCTAGGGCATCTGGAGGAAAACTGAAGATAAAACCAATGTGTTCTTTTTCACCCAGTGAGTAATACCTCGCTACTTCTAGAAGAGTAACTTTCTAGGGATAGGGCATAGAAGCTATCACACACACACGAAAAGACAAACCACCAATAGTAGAGTAAAAGGGTTAGGTTCCTATGACCTTAGGGTATTAATCTTTCAATTTATTAATGGAGAGGTTTTTCTTTTCCTCTGGGTATCTGTTTAATTTACCTACATTCTTAGAAGTGAAAAAAAACAAAACCTGAAGAACTCAGGCAGAATGAAGCAGTTATTATTACATTGATTGGTATAATATCTAAAGCAATCCCAACAGAGCTTTACTGTCACTTCAGATTGAAGCTAGATTCACATCAGTTTTCATAGACTTTTATGGGAGTAAGCTGAGAATCCAAAGGAAATGGGAGACTGAGTTTTTGACAAGGGAATTAAAACTTTTTCATAAAAATTTGACTTAAAATGAACTATGATCTCTCTAGTTCCAAAAGATGATGAATTTTGAGTCAAGTTCTCTAGAGGAAGAGTCAATGACTGCCCTGAAAAACAATATTTACAAGCCCACAAAACACAGATAATAGTTCAGTACTGGTGAGGAAAGCACATGACCTGGAAGAATGTCTCTATATTAAACTTTTTCTGTGTTTTCATCCTTAATACCACCTTGGTCAAAATCCCAAAACTTCACAATCAAAGTCAAACTCAATGAGAACTTTGATTTAGCCATTGAAAGCCTCAATAAATTTAAAATACTCAGTAGACAAGAAAATATTTAAATGAGACATTCATATCAAAGATACTTTTAAAAAAAAAACACGTATTTGAAAATTAAATGTCCATTTTTAAGTGATGGGTGTATCTAACAAGCTGTAATAAAGAAAATTAGAAAATTCTTCTAATGGTAAAAATGAAAAGAAAATTTATCAAAACTTGTTCCATGCACCTGAAGTTGCTCAATGTAACTAAATACGATGTGAAATCTTGAATAGGGCAAGAAAACAAATAATTCACACTAGCATAAAATTTTGTGAAACTTGAACAAGCTCTGTACTTTAATAATAATGCATCACATATTAGTTCTTTTTTTGGGGGGTGGTGCGTTCCGGAGGGAGGAGGGTGGGTGGGCCACTTCTATTGGTCTTTCATTTATCTATTTTCATCCATCTTTTGTTCTTTGGCCCGTGTGGGGCTCCCATCGCAGTGGCCTCTGTCGCTGCAGAGCACCGGCTCTGGGCGCATGCGCTCCAGAGCTCTGGCTCGGTAATTGGACACATTGGTCCAGCCGCTCCGCAGCACGTGGGATCTTCCCAGGCCAGGGATTGAAACGGCACCCCTTGCACTGCAAGGCGGTGTCCTTACCCACTGGACCACCAGGGAAGCCCCCATATTAGTTCTTATTTTTCTTTTTAGAATATAGTGTTTATTTATATTCTCAGAATTGGATTAGAAGTTTCAAATCTCATTCAAATTTTTTTAAATCACTAAAATGATAAGTTTTCTAGACTTTTAGCAGTCATACTAAATGCCAGAATAAATGAAATGATATCAAATTTTTGACTGAATATAAATTAGAAATCTACCATTCTAGCCATATTTACTCAAACAACTGGGGCCGAATGTCATAAATTTTTTAGCTAGGTAAAATTTTGTAAGTTTTCTTACATATATATATATATATTACATACCATATATATATATACAAACACACAAAACCTTTTCTACTACACAATAAAGGCTTGAGAAAGAACAACAACAAAAACAGATGGAGAAACTGGAAAACATAAACTAAAATGAAACAGGAGCACTGAATAAGAAATAGAAAAAGTGAAACAAACTAGATAAAAGTAAAAGGTCATTATGTAGTCCAGTAGTTTTTAAGCACAGCTGCTCATTAGAATCACATCTGGAGCTCTGGAGAAAAAGCAGTACCACGTCCTTTGTATTTTTCAACAAATTCCAAGAAAATTTTAATGTGCATCTGGATTTTTAAAAAAGGGTTATGGGATTTTCTATTTAATGATAGTTTTAGTGATACAGAATTCTATTATTTCCTGTTGACCAATGATGATATAATGCTATTAAAACAAATAATAGTTACATAATCACATTATTAAAAGACAACTACAATTGCAAGTCATAGTAGGAACATGATTAACCTAACAATATAAAATAATTACACACAATTTGGGGGTTAAGCAGAGTTATGTGGTAAGTGTGAGTGTATACATGCACATATTTTCATCTGTCTAGCCAGTCGACGTCTTCTGGTTGGTGCATTCAACCCATTTACATTTAAGGTAATTATCAATATCCTATAACTATTTTCTTAATTGTTCTGGGTTTACTTTTTGTAGGTCTTTTCCTTCTCGTGAGTCTCCTCTCTAGACAAGTTCCTTTAGTATTTGTTGTAAAGTTCGTTTGGTGGTACTCAATTCTGTTAATTAACTTTTGCTTGTCTGTGAAACTTTTGCTTCCTCCATCAAATCTGAATGAGTCTTGCTGGGTAGTGTATTCTTGGCTGTAGATTCTTCTCTTCCATCACTTTAAATATGTCTTTCTGTTGTTAGGTGTGGTGGGGTTTTTTTTAACTGTTTTTTTTTAAACTGACTTATATACAATAAAAAGAATTTCTTTACCATTCTAGCCATATTTACTCAAACAACTGGGGCCGAATGTCATAAATTTTTTAGCTAGGTAAAATTTTGTAAGTTTTCTTACATATATATATATATATATATTACATACCATATATATATATACAAACACACAAAACCTTTTCTACTACACAATAAAGGCTTGAGAAAGAACAACAACAAAAACAGATGGAGAAACTGGAAAACATAAACTAAAATGAAACAGGAGCACTGAATAAGAAATAGAAAAAGTGAAACAAACTAGATAAAAGTAAAAGGTCATTATGTAGTCCAGTAGTTTTTAAGCACAGCTGCTCATTAGAATCACATCTGGAGCTCTGGAGAAAAAGCAGTACCACGTCCTTTGTATTTTTCAACAAATTCCAAGAAAATTTTAATGTGCATCTGGATTTTTAAAAAGGATTATGGGATTTTCTATTTAATGATAGTTTTAGTGATACAGAATTCTATTATTTCCTGTTGACCAATGATGATATAATGCTATTAAAACAAATAATAGTTACATAATCACATTATTAAAAGACAACTACAATTGCAAGTCATAGTAGGAACATGATTAACCTAACAATATAAAATAATTACACACAATTTGGGGGTTAAGCAGAGTTATGTGGTAAGTGTGAGTGTATACATGCACATATTTTCATCTGTCTAGCCAGTCGACGTCTTCTGGTTGGTGCATTCAACCCATTTACATTTAAGGTAATTATCAATATCCTATAACTATTTTCTTAATTGTTCTGGGTTTACTTTTTGTAGGTCTTTTCCTTCTCGTGAGTCTCCTCTCTAGACAAGTTCCTTTAGTATTTGTTGTAAAGTTCGTTTGGTGGTACTCAATTCTGTTAATTAACTTTTGCTTGTCTGTGAAACTTTTGCTTCCTCCATCAAATCTGAATGAGTCTTGCTGGGTAGTGTATTCTTGGCTGTAGATTCTTCTCTTCCATCACTTTAAATATGTCTTTCTGTTGTTAGGTGTGGTGGGTTTTTTTTTAACTGTTTTTTTTTTCCCCCTCTCTCTCTTTTTATAAGTTAATGTCAATACAGATATAAAAAGGGGAAGGTACTCTACGCTCGATGACATCCACAAATTGTACATTATTTACATATAAAGCATAGGTTTCACGTGCGAGAACAGTTCTCAGTCAAGGCTAATGCTGGGCGTGACGTAGTGTGGGCCGCCCTCCGCGCCAAGGGCAAAGGCCGAGTCTGAATAGCTGGCATCGTCCATTCTGACGGTGGCAGCGCTCCTGGCTCACATTTCATTGCCGTTTCTGGGATGTTGGAGAAAGGACCGACAGCCAGCCCATCTGTCGCAGTGGTACAGAGAGGGAGCCGACAGCCAGCCCATCTGTCGCAGTGGTACAGAGAGGGCGCTGGGGTGCACAGGCCCTCATCCTGTGATGCCCCTGAGCTGTTTCCACGCGTAGGTCTGCCACAGCACTTTGGGATCAGGCGTTCCCAGCACGGATTCTGTGCTGTTGTGGACACATTACATCCACCCATTAGCCGCTTTCAAATACGACGTTATCATGTTCTAAAAGGCAAGCTCTCTGGACCAAAAGGGAGTGTGGAAGAGCCCATTACATTGATGTCATTTCCACAGTGACTCTACTCCTATAAAAGGGAAAAAAGAAAAAAACCCACCAAAACCCCATGTCCTTATTTACAGAAGATCAGTTAGAAAGCAAGCTCCGCTCAGCTCCGTTTGCCTAAGAGAAGACCGTAGAAAGCATTCGAGTCCGAAGCTCTTAAACAGAGCGCTGCTTTGCCTTGTGGTTCCTTGAAGACACTCACACCCACGTGGTCAGAGGCGGCCGTGCTGCACGGAAGCGAGAAGTCAGAGGCAAGACGCCGGCGGAGGACATTAGCGTCAGAGATGAAGCATGTCTGTAATATTTATACGATGGCACTGTACGTTGTTCTGTCCACATGAAACAGAGGCCGTGCGAGGGGAGGCAGGACGCCGCCATGCTGCCTGTTACACTGCGTGTGCTGTAGTCCCGTTTGTATGTTGTGTAAAACAAGAAGCATTGAACAAAGCAAAACGGTGATGTATCTATATGAGAACAATTAATTGTAAAATGTCATTCCAGTACATTCTGTTGTACATTTTCGTCTCGTTTCCTTTCTCTTCATTGGTGATAAGAGGATGCAACCTGTACAGTTCCCAGCTAGTCACCCACATTAGAGGAGACAGAAAAAAGAGAGCATTAGAAGAAGACAGGAAAGACAAAGAACATTTGTGAATTGCGGTTGTCAAAAAAAAAAAAAAAATCCAACAACAACAAAAAACTAGCCTAGCTGGCCTTATTTGTGAATCATAATTGCTTTTAGCATATGGAAGTATTTTTTCACATTTTCTTTGTATAAAATTTGTATTAAACTTAAATATCTTTTTTGAAAAAAAAATAAGTCTTTCATTCCCTTTTGGTTTTCATCTTATCTTCGTCTTCAATTACTGTCTGTTTGATTACTGTGCATCTTGGTGTGTTCCTCCTTGGTTTTTTTCTTTTCTTTCTTATTTTTTTTTTTTTTTCTTAGGGGGTGGGCAGGCCACTTCTATTGGTCTTTCATTTATCTTTGTTCTTTGGCTCCCGTTGGCCTCCCATCGCGGTGGCCTATGTTGTCGCAGAGCTCCGGCTCTGGGCGCATGCACTCGGTAATTGGACACATCAGTCCAGCCGCTCCGCGGCACATGGGATCCTCCCAGGCCAGGGATCGAACCGGCGCCCCTTGCACTTGCAGGTGGTGTCCTTACCCACTGGACCACCAGGGAAGCCCCTCCTTGGGTTTATCTACTGGCTGGACACTCTGTGCTTCCTGGACTTGGTTGACTGTTTCCTTTCCCATGTTAAGGAAGTTTTTAGCTATCATCTCTTCAAATATTTTCTCAGGTCCTTTCTGTCTCCTCCTTCTAAGATGCATATAATGTAAATATGACAACATATTTAATGTTGTCCCAGAGGTAGCATAGACTGTCATCATTTTCTTTTTTCATTCTTTTTTGCATCAGTGAATTCCACACTGTTTTCCAGGTCACTTATCAATTCTTCTGCCTCAGTTATTCTCCTGTTGATTCCTTCTAGTGTATTGAAAGGTCTTTCTTCATCACAGAGAAACTCACAATTCTAAAATACTCTCTTCAATAACACATATGTTTAAATATTTTAACAAAATACATGAGGAATGGCCAAGGAACTAAAAAAAAAAGGTTGGTACAAGAAATATTCATAAATAGCAATCTGTGAATACTCAAAAAGCTGTCATGAAAAAAGGAGCATACATTTATTTCTGATGTTCCAAAGGAAAGACAAGGGTTGCATATAAAAAGTTATAAGCAGTTAAATGTAAAGAACTTCCTAATAATGAGAATTGCCCAAATATACCCTCAAACAGCCTCATAAAATGCTCTAATCATCACCGGACTGGGGCCATAAGTAAAATGAACATCAACCAGATTATAAGCATATTTCTATAATCTCGTAAGGGTTAGAACTAGATTAATTGTAAGATCATTTCCAGCTCTGATATGCAATTATTAGAATTTGACTATTCCTCTGATATGATTATATATGTATTTAAGTATCTTTACCTTGATTGAAATTATTCCAAAATAAAATATAAGCATTCCCCTTAAAAAATAGATTAGAATTGTCATGGCAATATTGTTTACAATAGTTTTAAAAAAGTCAAAGCATGATAAGCACCTATTATTTGAAAACAGATTAAATAAATCTTCAAGGATGAATACAATAAAGTAATATATAGGCATTGTAACTTTTTCCTGAGTATTTGATGATATATGAAAAATGCTTTTACGATTTACTGTTAAACATAACAGGATATAAATTATACACATAGAAATTTTATAACTTATAATATGATGCTTCCCATTGTTTTTGTTCAGTCACTAAGTTTTACCTGACTCTTTGCAACCCATGGATCATATAGCATGCTATGCTTCCCTGTCCTTCACTATCCCCTGGAGTTTGAACAAATTTATGTCCATTGTATTGGTGATGCCATTCAACTATCTCATTCTCTGTCATCGCCTTCTCCTCTTCCGCTCATTCTGTCTCAGTATCAGGGTCTTTTCCGATGCTTTCCACATTTACCGTTAAAATTTGAGAAACTGTCTTCCTCTATCAACCATGTCCCATTTCAGCCCAGCTTTGACCCTACTGCCTGACCCATAAAAGGTACTCAAAAAATACATGGTAAATAAATGATGGGGAAAGAGCATGATATGGTTTATTAAAGCATTTTAGAAAAAACAGTATTTTAAAAATATCAATCTATTCCATGCATTAGTCATAAAATGAAATAGTTATTGTATGGACTAAACAAAACCAAATAAAACACAGAAGAAAATTTCACTCATATTTTTCAAGGATAATATGAAAATCTCAATGAAAATTTAAACAGCATGTCAAAAATATGAATGGAAATCACAAACTGCAAAGTATTTGTAGAAAGTCTGAAGAGTGGTAATATACTAAGTGTTCATACAAATTAAGAGGAAAACTGTCAAAATACTAAGAAAGAGTTAAGCAGAGCATATTAATGCATAATAAAAGAGTAAATATAAGTAATAAGTATACAGGAAATGGTCAATCTGATTAGCAACAATAAAAATAAAAAGTAATATTTTATATAAATGGAAAAAAGTAGATATATTCTCTGGTTCTGGAAAATACATAAAAAATGGTTTCTGCATATACATCAGTAGGAGGGCAAGAAAATGTTAAGTTTTAGAAAAATAATTTTGCATATGTACTAAGAATACTCTAAGTTCTTTTCTTTACACTCTATACTACCATACTTAGATTTTTTTTTTTCCTTTTTTTTTGTGTGTGTGTGGGGGGGGCAGGTTGGGGAGGGAGAAGGACGGGCGGCCACTTCTATTGGTCTTTCATTTATCCATTTTTCATCCATTTTTGTTCTCTGGCCCGTGTGGGCCTCCCATCACAGTGGCCTCTGTTGTCGCAGAGCACAGGCTCTGGGCACATGAGCCCCAGAGCTCCTGCTCAGTAATTGGACACATCAGTCCAGTCGCTCCGTGGCACGTGGGATCCTCCCAGGCCAGGGATCGAACTGGCGCCCCTTGCACTGCAAGGCGGTGTCCTTACCCACTGAACCATCAGGGAAGTCCCATACTTAGATTTTAACTTTAAGTTACTTCCAATATAAGGAAAAGCAGATTAGATTTCCTGATGCATAGATACCAAGGTCATTATATCAAATTCTCTAAAATATAAAAAACAAATTAGAATATTCAACTATATTAAAATTAAAGGGTAGATTATTCCTCAAATGATAAAAAGGAAGTTTATAAAGACTGAAAAAGTCATGGAAAATTACTGATTTAAAATGGAAAATGCTAATTAAAATGTAATGCATACAGGCTGATATATAAAGAAAAATTATTTCTGTGTTGTTGAGAATTCACAACAACCAAAAATGGATGATAAAAACAGTTTAATGAAGTAGAATGAGACTTACTTTGGACTTTATCAAGATTGATCTAGTAGTATTTCTGGAACAAAAGATAAATTCTTAGGTGAAAATTTAAAATTTCTGAGAACTTTTGAAGATATTCTGATTTAAGTCCCAATATATGTTGAGGTCATCAAATAGATGTATTCAAGAAATATTCCAAGAAATGTATGGCTGGGGAAGATTTTTGTTAAGTCAGAATAACTGGAGTTCTGAGTGGAAGTGGAAAACTTAATCTCCAGAGAATCCTAAGTTTTTGACTCACAACCTAAGGGACTAAAGAAGCTTGTAAAAATAAACGTTAAATTAGCTTCCAAAAGAAGCCAAGTCTCTTGAGGAAGTGTCGACTTTAAGACAAATCACAGGAAACTAAAGTTGCATCACTGATGGTTTTCTTAAATATATTTTATTTCCCTCGTGCCTCTTAAGAATATTCATGTACAGACAAATTGATTGTGGCTATTCTTTCTCACATTTCTTTTTGAGATGAAACAATTCTCTTTCAAATTTAGAACCTTCTGGTCTTATTTTGAAAATGAACAGAAAATTCCAATTTTTGAGAATATTTTCTATTACTTAATAGAATGGAATGGTGCAAATGACATTAAAATTTACTCACAAGGTAAGAAAAAGAGAGAAGTTCTTGTTTAGATTATTTCAAAATAACAAACATTCTATCAATATATATAAAAACTTTTGAGTTGATTTTGAAAAATCTGTATATGTATTCATACATGTGTAAAGATAAAAAATATAGGCTTCATCTCCAAGACTAGGATAACACTTAATTTTCCATTAAATACCAAATATTCCAAGGAAGAGAAAAGTAAGGAAAAGGAAGTTGCCTGCAGTGTACAAGACCCTTGCAAATAATAGGTTAATGGTTACTGTATTTGAGTATTGAAAAGTACGGAGTTCACTAAAATCTTACACAAAAAGTAATTGGAGGAAGACCTCCTGGGATTTATACATTATTCACACATAAACTCTACTTTATAAGAGTTTGAAGATACATTAATTAAAGATGTTTATGATAAAAATAGGACCTAAAACAAAAATTATGTAACAGGTCAGTAGTAAATATGAGTGTTACTGTGAGATCCAGAAGGCCAAAGAAAAGAAAATAGTAAAGTTTTTGAATTCTTATTTATATAATTAATTAATTCCACTACCTATACCTTAATTCTCTATACTAAACCAGCAAAAAAATTAGGGGGCATGTATTTTTATTTGAATTCATTATTATGATAATGTCTTCATAAGTGGAATACAATGAATGTCTTCAATGTTTTTAAAAGAGGCAAACACGTATTTTATGTCTATATTTACCATATGGGTACTTGATGAAAGTTAAATGCATCATATTCAATTGTGATTTTATATAATAATTAATAAATATGTAATATTTTTTACACAGTGGTAAAAATGGGGGGTTGATGATAATAAAGATAAGGGTTTAAATCATAGTTATGATATGTACCAAATTGTACTTGACCTTTGAAATCTCAAAATAATTCTTCATTGCTAAAAAATTCATAATAATTGGAGATTATTCTGAAAGTTGAATGCTAAAGTTGTATGAAGAGACCATCACAAACTGTCAATTACTCATCTCTTCGTAAGCTAAAATAATACCTTTTCCCTTGTACATTCACTGAAGATTAGAGTTCATAAAAAGTATGTTTTTATAATTTTATAGTAATTTATAATGTATAAATTGCAAAATCCATTAATCCTTGCAAAATATTGATATCTTGGCTTATCCTTTTATAGGAACTAGAGAGAATAACAGAATTATTTACTTTATGAAAACTGAGTAAAGATGTTATCTCTTTTTCACTGAAAAATCTTATCACTTCAAATACTAGATTTTTTTTTTTTTTTGCAGGGCGGGGAGTGGGTTGGGGAGGGAGGGGAGCTGGCGGGCCACTTCTCTTGGTTTTTCATTTATCTATTTTTCATCCATCTTTGTTCTTTGGTCCATGTGGGCCTCCCATCGCAGTGGCCTCTGTTGTCACAGAGCACCGGCTCTGGGCGCATGTGCTCCAGAGCTGCAGCTTGGTAATTGGACACATTGGTCCAGCCACTCCGCGGCACGTGGGACCTTCCCAGGCCAGGGATCAAACCAGCGCCCCTTGCACTGCAAGGCGGTGTCATTACCCACTGGACCACCAGGGAAGTCCCCAAATATTAGATTTTTAAGTACCAATTTCATAGAAAAACAAACAAAAATTCTAGAAAGTTAGAGGTCCTTAAAGAAAACTAGAGAGCTTGACTTACATCTTGGATAGAAAATCACAGGTTTTATTTAGATGTATCACAACATTAACATGGCACTTGGATGCTGTCCCACAGCACTGAGCCACAGAGTGGTTAATTCTAAAAGATCAGGAGTTGGGTGGAAGGGATTGGAGGACAGCTAGGACATAGGCCACTTCACATCCTTAACAAATAAGAATTTCATCTTCCATGCATCATATTCAATTGTGATTTTATATAATAATTAATAAATATGTAATAATTGTTACACAGTGGTAAAAATGGGGGGTTGATGATAATAAAGATAAGGGTTTAAATCATAGTTATGATATGTACCAAATTGTACTTGACCTTTGAAATCTCAAAATAATTCTTCATTGCTAAAAAATTCATAATAATTGGAGATTATTCTGAAAGTTGAATGCTAAAGTTGTATGAAGAGACCATCACAAACTGTCAATTACTCATCTCTTCGTAAGCTAAAATAATACCTTTTCCCTTGTACATTCACTGAAGATTAGAGTTCATAAAAAGTATGTTTTTTTATAATTTTTATAGTAATTTATAATGTATAAATTGCAAAATCCATTAATCCTTGCAAAATATTGATATCTTGGCTTATCCTTTTATAGGAACTAGAGAGAATAACAGAATTATTTACTTTATGAAAACTGAGTAAAGATGTTATCTCTTTTTCACTGAAAAATCTTATCACTTCAAATACTAGATTTTTTTTTTTTTTTTGCAGGGCGGGGAGTGGGTTGGGGAGGGAGGGGAGCTGGCGGGCCACTTCTCTTGGTTTTTCATTTATCTATTTTTCATCCATCTTTGTTCTTTGGTCCATGTGGGCCTCCCATCGCAGTGGCCTCTGTTGTCACAGAGCACCGGCTCTGGGCGCATGTGCTCCAGAGCTGCAGCTTGGTAATTGGACACATTGGTCCAGCCACTCCGCGGCACGTGGGACCTTCCCAGGCCAGGGATCAAACCAGCGCCCCTTGCACTGCAAGGCGGTGTCATTACCCACTGGACCACCAGGGAAGTCCCCAAATATTAGATTTTTAAGTACCAATTTCATAGAAAAACAAACAAAAATTCTAGAAAGTTAGAGGTCCTTAAAGAAAACTAGAGAGCTTGACTTACATCTTGGATAGAAAATCACAGGTTTTATTTAGATGTATCACAACATTAACATGGCACTTGGATGCTGTCCCACAGCACTGAGCCACAGAGTGGTTAATTCTAAAAGATCAGGAGTTGGGTGGAAGGGATTGGAGGACAGCTAGGACATAGGCCACTTCACATCCTTAACAAATAAGAATTTCATCTTCCAGTGACAGTTCTGTTTTAGGCTCCAATGACCTGCAATCTCTTCTGAGAAAACACGATTTTTTTTTTTTTGAAGTCAGGAACTCAAGTTGTTTATCTTAGTTTACTCCCTAAAAACAATAATCACTATTAACCTGGAAGATTTAAAGAGTAGGGACAATAACTGCTATAGGTTGCCAGACATAGGGGATTTGCATGGATAACTGAACAAGGCACAGCACTAAAACTCAGCCTCAACATGTAGTCTAGACAGCTAAGACAGTCACTGTACTCTTTACGTTCTTTTAATATGTTTGGCTCTGAGTTATTCTTCCTTATATAATTGGACACCTGCTTCAGTGTTTTTCCCTCTTTTCATTATATGTTTCCTTTATGCCTATTTTTGGATAATTCAGAAAAGTAGGAATAGGCCTCTAAGACAACCATGAATATTTTGGAATACTTTTTTCCAGTCTTTCTATTCTGTCTAGGTTATTTAAGTTTAAATTGTGGTTTTGCAAACAATGATGTAACTGTTTTGTTTCTGTTTTCACCTATAATTTTTAAATAATTTAAATATCATTTTATATTAATATAAATTTCTCACAAATACCACAGTAAGAGATGCATAATGACCCAGTTAATGAGTATAGTATCATTATATAACAGTTCTCCTAGGATTAGACAAGAATGAAAAACTTTTAAAAAATAATTTTCAGGGCTTCCCCTGGTGGTCCAGTGGTTAAGGACACCGCCTTGCAGTGCAAGGGGCGCCGGTTCGAGCCCTGGCCTGGGAAGATCCCACGTGCCGCGGAGCGGCTGGACTGATGTGTCCAATCGCCGAGCCGGAGCTCTGGAGCGCATGTGCCCAGAGCCGGTGCTCTGCGACAACAGACGCCACCGCGATGGGAGGCCCACAGGAGCCAAGGAACGAAGACAAATGAAAAATAGAGAAATGAAAGACCAATAGAGGTGGCCCGCCCACTCCCCTCCCTCCCCAACCCGACCCCTGCCCTAAGTAAATAAATAAATCTTTAAAAAAAATAAATAAATAATTTTCAATTATGGCAAAGGTCTAGTATAAATGGAATTAGCCAATATACAGACAACAGGAAAACCAATTTTATTAGAAAATCCAGACTTAGTACCAAGTAAAACTATATCCTGCCATACCCAAAGCTTCCTACCCTCTTTGAAATGTACACCTACAAAGTAGGTTGCAGATTCAATACAATGACACTTTGCTTTTCCAAAGCCAGAAGATATGTAAAAATTCCATTATGCTGATGGAATCGTCTCTGACTCATTGCAACCCCATGGACTGCAGCACACCAGATTTCCCTATCCAGCACTATCTTCAGGTGTTTTCTCAGGTTCATGTTCATTGACTCAGTGATGCTATCTAACCATCTCATCCCCTGAATTTTATCCACATTTTTTTTCCTTTAATGATATATTTTAACCTATGTAGATTATCTTGAGGATGAAGAGGTGTTTTGAAAATAATACTCTTTCACATAGTTATTATAAAGAAGATCACCTATTAATATCTACCAGTTAAATGCTTTCAAATTAAAGTTATTATATCCATACTCTATGATGCACAACTCAGATCTTGAGCCAATCTCAAATTCCTGTTTTGGAAAATACTGAGCCTAACTGAAAATTCAACAAACAGAAGAGGAATAATTTTCAAACGGGCTGAACTCCTCTGAGTGTAATATTGTTGTTTGTGTCTCTAAAATATAAAAAACCCCAAACTAATTGCAATACACTTACACAAAAGTCTCACCTCAAAGTCCCACCAAAATGTTTAGCTTGCATTGTATGTCATTCAATTACAGTCCCACATGGAATAAAAAGACATGCTCCAATGATCCCCTAAACTAAGCAATGCAGTGCAAGGGGCGCCGGTTCGAGCCCTGGCCTGGGAAGATCCCACGTGCCGCGGAGCGGCTGGACTGATGTGTCCAATCGCCGAGCCGGAGCTCTGGAGCGCATGTGCCCAGAGCCGGTGCTCTGCGACAACAGACGCCACCGCGATGGGAGGCCCACAGGAGCCAAGGAACGAAGACAAATGAAAAATAGAGAAATGAAAGACCAATAGAGGTGGCCCGCCCACTCCCCTCCCTCCCCAACCCGACCCCTGCCCTAAGTAAATAAATAAATCTTTAAAAAAAATAAATAAATAATTTTCAATTATGGCAAAGGTCTAGTATAAATGGAATTAGCCAATATACAGACAACAGGAAAACCAATTTTATTAGAAAATCCAGACTTAGTACCAAGTAAAACTATATCCTGCCATACCCAAAGCTTCCTACCCTCTTTGAAATGTACACCTACAAAGTAGGTTGCAGATTCAATACAATGACACTTTGCTTTTCCAAAGCCAGAAGATATGTAAAAATTCCATTATGCTGATGGAATCGTCTCTGACTCATTGCAACCCCATGGACTGCAGCACACCAGTTTTCCCCTATCCAGCACTATCTTCAGGTGTTTTCTCAGGTTCATGTTCATTGACTCAGTGATGCTATCTAACCATCTCATCCCCTGAATTTTATCCACATTTTTTTTCCTTTAATGATATATTTTAACCTATGTAGATTATCTTGAGGATGAAGAGGTGTTTTGAAAATAATACTCTTTCACATAGTTATTATAAAGAAGATCACCTATTAATATCTACCAGTTAAATGCTTTCAAATTAAAGTTATTATATCCATACTCTATGATGCACAACTCAGATCTTGAGCCAATCTCAAATTCCTGTTTTGGAAAATACTGAGCCTAACTGAAAATTCAACAAACAGAAGAGGAATAATTTTCAAACGGGCTGAACTCCTCTGAGTGTAATATTGTTGTTTGTGTCTCTAAAATATAAAAAACCCCAAACTAATTGCAATACACTTACACAAAAGTCTCACCTCAAAGTCCCACCAAAATGTTTAGCTTGCATTGTATGTCATTCAATTACAGTCCCACATGGAATAGAAACACCAATGACATGCTCCAATGATCTCAGGGAGAGATGTCTAAAAGGCCTTGATATTCACGTGCCCCTAGACAACCAGCATCAACAGCACCTGGAACCATGTTAATAAATTCATATCTCGGATCTCACTTCAGATCCACTAATTGAGAATTTTTTTTTTAATTGAGAATTTTTTAGAAAGATTTCCCATGTGACACATTTGGATATGACATTTGTAAACACTCCATTATATGGGTGGTTTTCTTCCTCAGTAGCACAATAGAATCATCTGGACAGCACTACTTTAAAAGATGCCTTATTCCCTACTCCTTAGACAACATGCATAATCTGGGGAGGGCAACAACCATGCAGCTAAAAATAGAGGAATGTAAAGTCAGAAAATGCAGATTTGAACAGCAATTTGTTCACATACTCTGTTTTAAAATATTTTTAAAAAGAGATAATTTATTTTCCTCAGAGAATTACAGTGATGACAAAATAAGTAATATATGTAAGCATATTAATAAACTAGAAAGCCATAAACTAAGCTACTCTTAATGACTGATGGATATAAAATCATATAAACTGATATTTTTAAGAGATTAAACATGGTATCATCAAAATAACAATATTTAGATTATGTGTGTGAGTCAATTGAATTGGAAATAACATGCTTATTAAAGTAAAAATAGTTCTTCCCTGACTCGGAACAATCTCAGGAAATAGAATCACACTCTCACGAAATGGAATTCAGGAGTTTGTATTTTTAATAAGCTACTAATGTAATTATTGTGTCTCTTCTATCCCCTGATTTATGAACTAGAAGAGGAATTTGAAAAGTTAAGTTCACAACTATAAAAATCTAAAAGCTAAACTCAACTATAGACACACTCCAGCTAGTACTGACACACTTACTGGCCTTCCTGCCATGATCTCTTCATATGATATTACTGTATAGACTTAGACTCACATCTTTTCTGGAATACTTCAGGTATGAAATAAAATGGAAAGAATCAACTGGACAGACACTGAGTTCATTCTACAGGGACTTTCTGAGTACCCAAGAACTGAAAAACTCCTTTTTGTGATGTTCTTGGTGATGTATCTGGTGATCCTCCTGGGGAACAGCACTTTGATCATCCTCACTCTCCTGGATTCCCGCCTTCACACCCCTATGTACTTCTTCCTTAGTAATCTTTCCTTCCTTGACATTTGTTATACATCCTCCTTTATGCCCTCAACAATGATACACTTTCTATCAGAGAAGAAAACCATCTCCTTCGCTAGATGTGTTATTCAGATGTCTGTCTCTTTCACCATGGCATGCACAGAGTGTGTGCTCCTGGCAGTGATGGCATATGACCGTTACGTAGCCATCTGCGTCCCTCTGAGATACCCGACCATCATGAGCAAGGCACTCTGTGTTCAGACGGCTGCTCTCTCCTGGGGATTGGGCTTTCTCAACTCATTGACACAAACAGTTCTTGCAGTACGGTTGCCCTTTTGTGGGAAAAATGTCATCGATCATTTTGTTTGTGAAATACTGGCATTTGTCAAGCTGGCTTGCACAGATATTTCCTTGAATGAGATTACACTAATGGTGGGCAATGTAATATTTTTGTTTGTTCCATTACTGTTGATTTCAATTTCCTACATTTTTATCCTTTCTACTGTGTTAAGAATCAGTTCAGCTGGAGGAAGAAAAAAGACTTTTTCCACCTGCTCAGCCCACATTACAGTGGTGACTGTGTTTTATGGGACAATCCTCTTCATGTATATAAAGCCAAAGTCCAAAGACACTGCTCCTGACAAACTGATTGCCCTGTTCTATGGAGTAGTCACACCCATGCTCAATCCCATCATCTACAGCCTGAGGAATACAGAGGTGCATGGAGCTCTGAGAAAACTGACAGCTAGACTGGTGCTGAAAGAAAGGATGAGGAAATGACATCTTCGAGTTGAGGCACAAAATAAGCTCATATACTAGATACAAGTTTTTCAATATTAACAGAACAATAGAAATTGAAAATATATGTAAAATCACAGAACTTAAAATCTGGAAAGAAATTTGGAACTAATGATCTAATTTTATCATCTATAAAAACAACTTATAAGAATGTTAAGGAAAACTAGTGTTGCAAGTGGAAGCAAACTTTCATAAATAAAAATTCAAATTGAGTTTTGAAAGAAAAATCAAGAGCATATTCTACTTTTGAGAGAACTACTTCAGTCCATGGTTTTTGTTTATTTTTGGTTTCTGTTTTATCCGGGGACTTTATCTGGTCCCAGACAAATTCTTCTGGTGCCTATTTTTCCTTTTTTTCCCTGGCTGTGTTCATCCCATCTGCAAGCAGTATGCTGCATTCATTATGTAGTTCTCCAAATAGCTCATGTTCTTTAATCCCTAAGGACAACAGTATATGTCACTTTATCCCCATTTTTATATTTCTCTTACGGTGAAATCATAGCACTTAGTTAAAAACTCTTCAACTGTTGTATCTTCTGAAAATCCTACCAAATTTACCCAAAGTAAAAAACTATGTACACTAGCTAAGATATGGAGGCAACTTATATGTCCAACAGATGAAGAGATAAAGAAAACATATATTTGGACTTCCTTGGTTACCTCAGATGGTAAAGAATCTGCCTGCAATACAGGAAACTGGGTTCATTTAATTCCCTCAACAAGGGAAGCCTGGGGCTGCAGTACAAGTTCCTTGAATGAGATTACACTAATGGTGGGCAATGTAATATTTTTGTTTGTTCCATTACTGTTGATTTCAATTTCCTACATTTTTATCCTTTCTACTGTGTTAAGAATCAGTTCAGCTGGAGGAAGAAAAAAGACTTTTTCCACCTGCTCAGCCCACATTACAGTGGTGACTGTGTTTTATGGGACAATCCTCTTCATGTATATAAAGCCAAAGTCCAAAGACACTGCTCCTGACAAACTGATTGCCCTGTTCTATGGAGTAGTCACACCCATGCTCAATCCCATCATCTACAGCCTGAGGAATACAGAGGTGCATGGAGCTCTGAGAAAACTGACAGCTAGACTGGTGCTGAAAGAAAGGATGAGGAAATGACATCTTCGAGTTGAGGCACAAAATAAGCTCATATACTAGATACAAGTTTTTCAATATTAACAGAACAATAGAAATTGAAAATATATGTAAAATCACAGAACTTAAAATCTGGAAAGAAATTTGGAACTAATGATCTAATTTTATCATCTATAAAAACAACTTATAAGAATGTTAAGGAAAACTAGTGTTGCAAGTGGAAGCAAACTTTCATAAATAAAAATTCAAATTGAGTTTTGAAAGAAAAATCAAGAGCATATTCTACTTTTGAGAGAACTACTTCAGTCCATGGTTTTTGTTTATTTTTGGTTTCTGTTTTATCCGGGGACTTTATCTGGTCCCAGACAAATTCTTCTGGTGCCTATTTTTCCTTTTTTTCCCTGGCTGTGTTCATCCCATCTGCAAGCAGTATGCTGCATTCATTATGTAGTTCTCCAAATAGCTCATGCTCTTTAATCCCTAAGGACAACAATATATGTCACTTTATCCCCATTTTTATATTTCTCTTACGGTGAAATCATAGCACTTAGTTAAAAACTCTTCAACTGTTGTATCTTCTGAAAATCCTACCAAATTTACCCAAAGTAAAAAAACTATGTACACTAGCTAAGATATGGAGGCAACTTATATGTCCAACAGATGAAGAGATAAAGAAAACATATATTTGGACTTCCTTGGTTACCTCAGATGGTAAAGAATCTGCCTGCAATACAGGAAACTGGGTTCAGTCCCTGGGTTGGGAAGATTCCCCTCAACAAGGGAAGCCTGGGGGCTGCAGTACAAGGGTGTGCACAAAGTCAGACATGACTGAGCAACTAACACTTTCACTTTCATATATATTTACAAATATATGTAACATAATTTATTCAAACACACAAAAAATGAAATTCTGCCACTTGCAGCAACATGGATGGACCTAGAGCTTATTATGCTTAGTGAAATGAGTCATAAAAAGAAAAATACTCTGTTATAACTTTCATGTGGAATATAAAAAATTAAGCAAATAAATGTATGTAACAAAACAGAAAGGGGTATAGAGCACATACCAGTGCTCCCCACTGGTGAGTGGGGAGACAGAAAGGAAGAGGAGCAAGGTCGGGGTATCAGATCAAGAGACACAAAACACTATGTATAAAATAAATAAGCAGCAGGATATATTGTGCAGAAGAGAGAAGCATATCCATTATTTTGTATAACTCTAAATTGGGATAGATACCACAGTCCATAGGACTGCAAAGAGTCGGACACGACTAAAGAAAAAATTGAGTATATTTTATTAAAATACCAAATCACTATGTCGTATATCTGAAACAAATATAATACTGTAAATCAATTATATTTCAATAAAAAATAAAAATAAGGAATAAATTCCTAAACTTAAACCTAAATTCCACCAATTGATCCCCCACAAAAGAAACACATGTTCATCCTTCAGTAATATATTAGAAAGACTTGCAAGTATATGTATTACTCTGAGAGGTAGAAGGAATGAAGGACAATGGTTCCACAACTAATCTCTTATAAGCTATACCTTCATTCCAAAAATTTTTTTTAGAAACATTATCACATATATTTTGGTTTATTGTAGCTTTATATATTCAAATTTATTGACTATAAGGACATATTGAAATTAAAATTCCATTTGTGATCAAATAAAGTATTATCACGTTGTAAGAACAAATGGAATGATGTTAGTGTAGGGATAGTGGGGAGACACACGGCAATGTGAATCAAAAAAATGGGAGCAGGAGAGATGGATCCAGTGCACTGCACCACGGAGAGGAGAGGCACAGCACCGACCCAGAGAGGCACAGCGCTGGCTCAGACAGGCACAGCGCCAGGTGGAATCTCCACACACTGGCCAAAGGTCAATCCTAGGAATCCCAAGAGAAAACACCGACTACAAGACTCAAACATAAAACATCCAAAAACACATAATAATGAAAAGACAGAGAAACACCACACACATGAAGGAACAAACTATGAACATACAGACCCAAATGACTGAAGAAGAAATAGACCAACTGTTAGGAAAAGAATTCAGAAGAACAATAGTAAGAATGATTCAAAACTCCAAAAATAGAATAATAGAGAGAATTGACACACTGGAGAAAGACATGCAAGAAATTAAGAAAAAAACTAAAAGAGACAAACAACTCAATTGCTGAACTTAAAAATACTATGGAAGGACTCAATAGCAGAGTTAACGGATAAGTGAGCTGGAAGACAGAATGGTGGAAATAATGGCTGAAGAACAGAAAAAACAGCAAAGAATGAAAAGAACTGAGGACAGTCTCAGAGACCTCTGGGACAATATAAAATGCACCAACATTCAAATAATAGGGATCCCAGAAAAGGAAGAGAAAAAGAAAGGCTATGAAAAAAATTTTTAAGAGACTATAGCAGAAAACTTCCCCAACATGGGAATGGAAATAGTTACTCAGGTCCAAGAAGCACAAAGAGTCCCAGACATGATTTATCCTAGGAGAAACACGCCAAGACACATATTAATCAAGCTAACACAGACCAAACATAAAGACAGAATACTTAGAGCAGCAAGGGAAAAACAACAGGTAACATACAAGGGAAGTCCTATACGTTTAACTGCTGGCCTCTCAATAGAAATCCTGCAGGCTAGAAGAGAATGGCAAGATACATCTAAAGCACTGAAAGAGAAAAATCCACGACCAAGAATACTCTACCCTTTGAGGATCTCATTCAGAATTGATGAAGAAGTCAAAAGCTTCACAGACAAGAAAAAGCTAAAAAAATTTGGACCACAAAACCAGCCTTACAACAAGTGTTAAAGGGCCTGATATAGCCAATAAATACAAGAATAGGAGAAGTCCTACAAATCAAATCGCAAACATCTAAAAAGATGACAATAGGAACATTCATATCAATAATTACTTTGAATGTAAATGGACTAAATGCTCCAACCAAAAGATACACACTGGCTGAATGGATTCAAAAGCAAGACCCATATACATGCTGTTTACAAGAAACCCACTTCAGACCTAACAACACACACAGACTGAAAGTGAGAGGATGGAAAAAAATATTCCATGCAAATGGAAATCAAAAGAAGCTGGAGTAGCAATCCTCATATCAGACAAAATAGACTTTAAAATAAACAAGATTATAAGAGACAAGGCAGGTCACTATATAATGATCAAGGGATCCATCCAAGAGGAAGACATAACAATCATAAATATCTATGCACCCAACACAGGAGCACCTCAATACATAAGACAAACACTTTCAGACATAAAAAAGGAATCAACAATAATAGTAGGAGACGTTAATAAACCTCTCACATCAATGGACAGATCATCAAAACAGAAAATTAATAAGGAAACACAAGCCTTAAATGCCACACTAGAAGAGATGGACCTCACAGATATCTTTAGGACCTTACATCCAAAAGCAGAATACACTTTCTTCTCAAGTGTTCATGAAACATTCTCCAGGATAGACCATCTCTTGGGCCACAAATCAAACCTTAGTAAATGCAAGAAAACTGAAATGATATCAACCATCTTCTTGGACCACAATGCAATGAGACTAGAGATCAAATGCAGGGGAAAAAAAAAAAACAAACAAGCACATGGAGATTAAACAACACATACCTAAAAACAAACTGATTACTGAGAAAATTAAAGTAAAAATAAAAAAAATTCTAGAAGAAAACGACAATGAACATACAACAGTGCAAAACCTCTGGGATACTGCAAAAGCAGTTCTAAGAGGGAAATTTAGAGTAATACAATCCTACGACCTAACCCTATGCTTAAAACAACTGGAGAAAGAAGAACAAAAACACCCCAAAGTTAGCAGAAGAAGAGAAATCATACAGATCAGAGTAGAAATAAATGGAAAAGAAATGAAAGAAACAATAGTCAAGATAAATAAAACGAGAAGCTGGTTCTTCAAAAAGGTAAACAAAATCAACAACGTACTGGCCACACACATCAAGAAAAAAAGAAAGAACCAGATCAACAAAATCAAAAATGAAAAAGGAGAGATTACAACAGATAATGCAGAAATCCAAAGGATTATAAGAGTCTATTATGAACAACTATATGGCAACAAACTGGACAATCTGGAGGAAATGGACCGTTTCTTAGAGAAGATTAATCTTCCAAGACTGAACCAGGAAGAAATGGAAACTATGAACAAACCAAACACAAACTCAGAAATCAAATTTGTGATTAAAAATCTACCAAAACTAAAAGTCCAGGGTCAGATGACTTCACAGGTGAATTCCACGAAACATTTAAAGAAGAGCTAATGCCTTCTTTAGCTCTTTCAAAACTCCTTCTAAAACTCTTTCAAAAATTTGCACAGGAAGGAAATTTCCAAACACATTCTACGAGGACACCATCACCCTGATACCAAAACCAGGCAAAGACAACACAAAAGAGAAAACTATAGACCAATTTCACTGATGAATTTGGATGCCAAAATCCTCAACAATATCCTAGCAAACAGAATTCAACAACACATCAAAAAACTCATGCATCATGACCAAGTCAGGTCCATCCCAGGCATGCAAGGATTCTTCAATATCTGCACATCAATTGATGTGATACACCAAATCAACAAATTGAGAGACAAAAATCACATGATAATATCAAAAGATGCAGAAAAAGCTTTTGACAAAATCCAACACACATTTATGATAAAAACTCTTATCTCAACACAGTGAAAGCCATATATGAGAAACCCACAGTGAACATTATCCTCAGTGGTGAAAAACTGAAAGCATTCCCTCTAAGATCAGGAACAAGACAGGGCTGTCCACTTTCACTATGATTCAACATAGTCCTGGAAGTTCTGGCAACAGCTATAAGAGAAGGAAAGAAATAAAAGGAATCCAGATTGGAAAATAAGAAGTCAAACTCTTGCTATTCACAGATGATATAATAGTATACATAGAAAACCCCAAAAACACTATTAGAAAACTACTAGAGCTAATCAACAAATTCAGCAAAGTTGCAGGATACAAAACCAATACATGGAAATCACTTGCATTCTGATATACAAACAATGAAAATCAGAAAACGAAATCAAAGATGCAATCGTCTTTACCATTGCAACCAAAAAAATTAAACATCTAGGAATAAACCTACCCAAAGAAACAAAAGAATTGTACACTGAAAATTACAAGACACTAATGAAAGAAATTGAAGAAGATCTTTACCAGGAACAAACTGGACAATCTGGAGGAAATGGACCGTTTCTTAGAGAAGATTAATCTTCCAAGACTGAACCAGGAAGAAATGGAAACTATGAACAAACCAAACACAAACTCAGAAATCAAATTTGTGATTAAAAATCTACCAAAACTAAAAGTCCAGGGTCAGATGACTTCACAGGTGAATTCCACGAAACATTTAAAGAAGAGCTAATGCCTTCTTTAGCTCTTTCAAAACTCCTTCTAAAACTCTTTCAAAAATTTGCACAGGAAGGAAATTTCCAAACACATTCTACGAGGACACCATCACCCTGATACCAAAACCAGGCAAAGACAACACAAAAGAGAAAACTATAGACCAATTTCACTGATGAATTTGGATGCCAAAATCCTCAACAATATCCTAGCAAACAGAATTCAACAACACATCAAAAAACTCATGCATCATGACCAAGTCAGGTCCATCCCAGGCATGCAAGGATTCTTCAATATCTGCACATCAATTGATGTGATACACCAAATCAACAAATTGAGAGACAAAAATCACATGATAATATCAAAAGATGCAGAAAAAGCTTTTGACAAAATCCAACACACATTTATGATAAAAACTCTTATCTCAACACAGTGAAAGCCATATATGAGAAACCCACAGTGAACATTATCCTCAGTGGTGAAAAACTGAAAGCATTCCCTCTAAGATCAGGAACAAGACAGGGCTGTCCACTTTCACTATGATTCAACATAGTCCTGGAAGTTCTGGCAACAGCTATAAGAGAAGAAAAAGAAATAAAAGGAATCCAGATTGGAAAATAAGAAGTCAAACTCTTGCTATTCACAGATGATATAATAGTATACATAGAAAACCCCAAAAACACTATTAGAAAACTACTAGAGCTAATCAACAAATTCAGCAAAGTTGCAGGATACAAAACCAATACATGGAAATCACTTGCATTCTGATATACAAACAATGAAAATCAGAAAACGAAATCAAAGATGCAATCGTCTTTACCATTGCAACCAAAAAAATTAAACATCTAGGAATAAACCTACCCAAAGAAACAAAAGAATTGTACACTGAAAATTACAAGACACTAATGAAAGAAATTGAAGAAGACTTAAACAGATAGAGAGATATTCCATGTTCCTGGGTCAGAAGAATCAATATTGTGAAAATGACCATACTACCAAATGCCATCTATAGATTCAATGTGATCCCTATCAAAGTACCATTGACATTTTTCACAGAACTAGACCAAAGAATCACACAGTTCATACAGAAACACAAAAAACCCCAAATAGCCAAAGCAATCCTGAGGAAGAAGAATGGAGCTGGAGGGATCAGCCTCCTCAACTTCAGACTATACTACAAAGCAACAGTCATCAAGACAGGATGGTACTAGCACAAAAACAGAACTATAGACCAATGGAATAAAATAGAGAACCCAGAGATAAACCCAAACACCTATGGGTACCTTATTTTTGACAAAGGAGGCGAAACTATAAAATGGGACAAAGACAGCCTCTTCAACAATAGTACTGGGAAAATAGGACAGCTACATGCAAAAAAATGAAATTGGAACATTCTCTGACAACATACACAAAGATGAACTCAAAATGGATTAAAGATCTCAATGTAAGACCAGAAACCATCAAACTCTTTGAGAAGAATATAGACAAAACACTCAAGGACATAAATCAAAGCAAGATCTTCTATGACCTACCTATTAGAATAGCAGAACTAAAGACAAAAATGAACATGTGGGACCTAATGAAACTTAAAAGCTTTTGGACAGCAAAAAAAACTACAAACAAGGTGAACAGACAACCCACATAACGGGAGAAAATAATAGCAAATGAAATAACAGACAAAGAATTAATCTCCAAAATCTACAAGCAACTCAGACAACTCAGCACTAAAAGTGAACAACCCAATCAAAAAATAGGAAAAGGACCTTAACAGACATCTCTCCAAAGAGGACATACAGATGGCCCAAAAGCACATGAAACGATGCTCAACCTCGCTTATTATTAGAGAATACAAATCAAAACTACAATGAGATATCACCTCACACCCATCAGAATAGCCATCATCAACAAATCGACAGACAATAAATGCTGGAGAGGATGCAGAGAAAAGGGAACACTCTTGCATTGCTGGTGGGAATGTAAATTGATCCAGCTGCTATGGAGGACAGAATGGAGATTCCTAAAAAAAACTAAAAATAGAAGTACCCTATGACCCAGTAATCCCACTATTAGGCTTATACCTTGATGAAATCAAAACTGAAAGAAGCACCTGTATCCCAATGTTCATTGCAGCTCTCTATACAATAGCTAGAACATGGAAGCAACCTAGATGTCCATCGACGAATGAATGGATACAGAAGTCATGGTACATATATACAATGGAGTACTACTCAGTTGTAAAACGAAATGCAGAAGAATCAATTGTATTGAGGTGGCTGGATCTAGAACCTATTATAAAAAGTGAAGTTAAAAAGAGAAATACAAATACAGTATACTAACACACATATATGGAATCTAGTAAGAGGGTAATGGTAACACACACAGTGAAGTATTGGAAAAACAAACATAGAGAACAGACTTATGGACATTGTGGGGGATGAACGGGTAGGCGAAACTATAAAATGGGACAAAAGCCTCTTCAACAATAGTACTGGGAAAATAGGACAGCTACATGCAAAAAAATGAAATTGGAACATTCTCTGACAACATACACAAAGATGAACTCAAAATGGATTAAAGATCTCAATGTAAGACCAGAAACCATCAAACTCTTTGAGAAGAATATAGACAAAACACTCAAGGACATAAATCAAAGCAAGATCTTCTATGACCTACCTATTAGAATAGCAGAACTAAAGACAAAAATGAACATGTGGGACCTAATGAAACTTAAAAGCTTTTGGACAGCAAAAAAAACTACAAACAAGGTGAACAGACAACCCACATAACGGGAGAAAATAATAGCAAATGAAATAACAGACAAAGAATTAATCTCCAAAATCTACAAGCAACTCAGACAACTCAGCACTAAAAGTGAACAACCCAATCAAAAAATAGGAAAAGGACCTTAACAGACATCTCTCCAAAGAGGACATACAGATGGCCCAAAAGCACATGAAACGATGCTCAACCTCGCTTATTATTAGAGAATACAAATCAAAACTACAATGAGATATCACCTCACACCCATCAGAATAGCCATCATCAACAAATCGACAGACAATAAATGCTGGAGAGGATGCAGAGAAAAGGGAACACTCTTGCATTGCTGGTGGGAATGTAAATTGATCCAGCTGCTATGGAGGACAGAATGGAGATTCCTAAAAAAAACTAAAAATAGAAGTACCCTATGACCCAGTAATCCCACTATTAGGCTTATACCTTGATGAAATCAAAACTGAAAGAAGCACCTGTATCCCAATGTTCATTGCAGCTCTCTATACAATAGCTAGAACATGGAAGCAACCTAGATGTCCATCGACGAATGAATGGATACAGAAGTCATGGTACATATATACAATGGAGTACTACTCAGTTGTAAAACGAAATGCAGAAGAATCAATTGTATTGAGGTGGCTGGATCTAGAACCTATTATAAAAAGTGAAGTTAAAAAGAGAAATACAAATACAGTATACTAACACACATATATGGAATCTAGTAAGAGGGTAATGGTAACACACACAGTGAAGTATTGGAAAAACAAACATAGAGAACAGACTTATGGACATTGTGGGGAATGAACGGGGTGGGAGGCATAGAGGGAGTAACATGGAAACCTATACTATCATATGTGAAAAAGATAGCTATTGTCATTGTGCTGTGGGAACAGGGGATCCTGTAGGGGTGCTGTGTGACAGCCTGGAGGGGTGGGATGGGGGGGACCAGGATGGGGGTGGAGGAGGGATGGGAGCCCGGCATATACATGTGACTAATCTGGGATTATATATATCTATAAACCATAAAACACTGTAAAAGTAAAATAAAAATTAAAAAAAAAGAAACACTGGTATCACACTTAAGTCTTTCCCTCACCCATTCCTACAACCATCTGCAAGGCTGCCATGCCATCTCCTGCAGACCTCTTACCTCCATCTAGTACATAAGCAATGTCCTTGAACAGAGTTTTCAAGTTTTCTCAAAAAAGAAAGAAAGAAATGGGAGCTCAATTACACACTGGGTATGAAGCAAGTAACAAGTAAACATACAAGATATTGTGAGAGTCAGGTTTCCACTGATAGAGGCTTAACACACACAGAAAACTAGAATAAAACCTGCAAGCTGATTATCATCTGAGCCACCAGGGAAGCCAATCAAAATGATAAATCCAACATATTACATGATTAACAGGTGGTCTTTTGGATGTGAAAATAAGAATTTTAAAATACTAATTATTATATGTACATTAAATAAATTATGCTTATTTCATAGAAGAGAAAATTAGACTAGGATTTAACAAAAATAATATAAGACCACTCAGGATTTATATGAAAACCAGTTTTAAATTCTTTACTCCAGATCCCAAGTGTACTGTTCTTTCCCTACACCACAACTCTGACCAATTATAGAAACATAACCAACCATTTTATACATATTTGTCCTAAAATTCTCTATAGACAGTATCATCTACAGTTAGGGCTCGATTTCCATTTCTGTGTAAAGAAATGGAAAATTTCTTTACACAGAAATGGAAATCGATATATGTCTTTAGTTCTGATTTCTCTCCTGAATTTTACTAATCTGTCTTCAACACAGTGAACCAATCAGCCAAATTACATCCTGATTTTTGTGAGGCTGTCATCCTTAAGCTTCTCCTTTCATCCAATGAATGGGTGCATCAGAGTTCTTTACTTGGACCAATGGAATCATTTTTGATGACTATCCATATCTGAGAGATCCTAAAATCCAATACTATCTTCTTTATCTCATTGCTTTCTTAGTCCTCATTGCTTCTATGTACAGTGTTTCCATGGTCTTCTAATTCATTTCCCCGTTCTCAATCAATCCCCTACATTGTCACAAGACTAGCTTCTGTAACCAAAAGGCTTAATCTGATCATATTACAAGAGTATGAGAAAATATTCACTGATCTCCTTTCTCTAGAGAATAAAGCCCAATATAATATTCATGGAAATCAGGTTTCATCAAACTACTTTATCTTTTCAATGAATACTAATCAATATACCTGAGAGGCTCTCTCTCTTCTATTTCGTTGTTGTTGTTGTTCAGTCACTAAATCATGTCCAACAGCTTGCAACTCCAGAGACTGCAGTATGCCAGGGCTTCTCTGTCCTTAACCATCTCTGGAGATTCCTTAGATTCATGTCCATTGAGTTGGTGATGCTATCTAACCATCTCATCTTCTGCCAACCTCTTCTCCTTTGCCTTTAATCTTCCCTAGTATTAGGGTTTTTTCCAATGAAATGGCTCTTCACATGAGGTGGCCAAAGTATAGGAGCTTCAACATCAGCATCAGTCCTTCCAAAGAATATTCAGGGATGATTTCCTTTAGGATTGATGGGTTTGATCTCCTTGCAGTCCAGGGGAATCTCAGGACTCTTCTCCAGCACCATAACTGGCTATTGGTTGCTGGTTTTCAATTTATTTTCTCATTTGATTGTCACAATACTTCATAATAAAGACACACCTTCCAAAGCAAGAGGTCAAGTTCAGTTTTCCAAGATTACAAAGGAAGAAGTGGAAGATTAAGAATTCAATCCTGAGTGCCCTGGTTATAATGCCCATGATTTTCCATAATACTACAGTACCATTCTTGTTACAGCAATAAATAAACTGACAAGAAATGACACTGCAAAAAATACACAAAAATATTTTTCCACAAATTTGTATTTCTTCAACAGGAGTATATAGAATACTATATAGAATAACATGCTTTACAATTTCAATTGAAAATCAGGTTTTGATACATTTTAAGTAGCTCAGATGGAAAAGAATCTGCTCACAGTGTGGAAGGCTGGGTTCAATCCCTGGGTCAGGAAAATCCCCTAGAGAATGGAATGGCAACCCACTCCAGGATTCCTCCCTGGAGAATTCCATGGACAGAGGAGTCTGGTGGGCTACAGTCCATGGGGTTGCAAAGAGTCAGACATGATTGAGCAACTAGACAAAGGTGCTAGTGAGGGTTAGATGGAAAGGATAATCAACAGGATTTTTTAATTAATACCAATTCCCATCTAAACATTGCTTCCCACTGTTCACAAACCTATTTATTTATCACAATATGTTCCAAACATCTGTTTAATACAGAGGCAATCTATGTGCTGAATTTAAAAGGAATTGATTATTTCTTATATGTAATAAGCCATTAACCTTGACTTCTAATCTCTCATTTTATCATATTTAAAAAGAAAACAATAATTCTATCCCATTTAATATTAAATGTATTATAATAACCAAATAGTCAATAAGGAGAAGTAGATATTTTTCTGGAATTCCCTTGCTTTCTCTATGATCCAATGGGTGCTGGGGAAAATCCAACTGGTTCTTCTCCTTTGCCAACCTCTTCTCCTTTGCCTTTAATCTTCCCTAGTATTAGGGTTTTTTCCAATGAAATGGCTCTTCACATGAGGTGGCCAAAGTATAGGAGCTTCAACATCAGCATCAGTCCTTCCAAAGAATATTCAGGGATGATTTCCTTTAGGATTGATGGGTTTGATCTCCTTGCAGTCCAGGGGAATCTCAGGACTCTTCTCCAGCACCATAACTGGCTATTGGTTGCTGGTTTTCAATTTATTTTCTCATTTGATTGTCACAATACTTCATAATAAAGACACACCTTCCAAAGCAAGAGGTCAAGTTCAGTTTTCCAAGATTACAAAGGAAGAAGTGGAAGATTAAGAATTCAATCCTGAGTGCCCTGGTTATAATGCCCATGATTTTCCATAATACTACAGTACCATTCTTGTTACAGCAATAAATAAACTGACAAGAAATGACACTGCAAAAAATACACAAAAATATTTTTCCACAAATTTGTATTTCTTCAACAGGAGTATGTAGAATACTATATAGAATAACATGCTTTACAATTTCAATTGAAAATCAGGTTTTGATACATTTTAAGTAGCTCAGATGGAAAAGAATCTGCTCACAGTGTGGAAGGCTGGGTTCAATCCCTGGGTCAGGAAAATCCCCTAGAGAATGGAATGGCAACCCACTCCAGGATTCCTCCCTGGAGAATTCCATGGACAGAGGAGTCTGGTGGGCTACAGTCCATGGGGTTGCAAAGAGTCAGACATGATTGAGCAACTAGACAAAGGTGCTAGTGAGGGTTAGATGGAAAGGATAATCAACAGGATTTTTTAATTAATACCAATTCCCATCTAAACATTGCTTCCCACTGTTCACAAACCTATTTATTTATCACAATATGTTCCAAACATCTGTTTAATACAGAGGCAATCTATGTGCTGAATTTAAAAGGAATTGATTATTTCTTATATGTAATAAGCCATTAACCTTGACTTCTAATCTCTCATTTTATCATATTTAAAAAGAAAACAATAATTCTATCCCATTTAATATTAAATGTATTATAATAACCAAATAGTCAATAAGGAGAAGTAGATATTTTTCTGGAATTCCCTTGCTTTCTCTATGATCCAATGGGTGCTGGCAACTGGATCTCTGCTTCCTCTGCTTTTTCTAAATCTAACTTGTACATCCGGAAGTACTTGTTTCATGTACTATTGAGCCTAGCTGAAGGATTTTGAGCACTACCTTGCTAGCATGTGGAATGAGTGCAATTGTGCTGTAGTTTGAACATTCTCTGCTATTGTCCTTCTTTGAGATTGTAATGAAAACTGACTTTTCCAGTACTGTGGCCGCTGTTGAGTTTTCCAAATTTGCTGGCATATGGAGTGTAGAACTTTAATAGCATCATCTTTTAGGATGTGAAATAGCTCAGTTGGAATTCCATTCTATCCACTAGCTTTGTTCATAGTAATACTTCCTAAGGCTCACTTGATTTCACACTCTGGGATTTCTGGTTCCAGGTGAATGACCCCATCATTGTGGTTATCCAGTATTAAGACCTTTATCGTATAGTTCTCCTGCGTATTCTTGCCACATTTTTAACTCTCTTCTTGTGTTCGGCGCTTACCATTTCTGTCCTTTATTGTGCCCATCTTTGCATGAAATTTCCCTTTGAATCTCCAATTATTCTTGAAGAGATCTCTGTTTTTTCCCATTCTATTGTTTTCTTCTATTATTTATGCTAAAAAAAAAAAAAAGGTTATACTAACTTGACAAGGCTACCATAACAAAACACCACAGACTGGGTGGCTTAAAAAACAGAAATTTATTTGCTCACATTTATGGAAGCAAAAACTCTAAAATTTGTTTGCTGGAAGGTTTGATTCCTTCTAAAGCCTCTTCTTAGCTTATAGACATTCACCTTCTCATTATGTCTTTTTCTCTGTAAATGAGCATCATTTGTGTAGCTATGTGCACCCAAATGTTCACTTCTTATAATGACATAACTCAGGTTGTATAGGTTCTTATATATTAGGCATTGTGGTATTAGGCATTGTGGGGAGGAGGAAAATGGGGGTTAGACTTTCAACAGAAATGTTTTAAAGAGGCAGAATTCAGTGCATTTCTTTACACTAACAATAAGATATCTGAAAAACCATAAATAAAACAATCTCATTTACAGTAACATCAAAAACAATAAAATACTTAGAATTAATTTAGCCATGGAAGTGAAACTATGGACTTTGAGAAAATCAAATATACTTAGGAAGACATAAATTCCAATATATTCCAATTTTTGTATGAGAATTAATACTGTTAAAATATCCATACTACTCAGGTCATCTATGCATCCAATGGATTTTCTATCAAAATTCTAATGGCATTTATTACAGGATTAGAAAATATCTTTAAGTTTGTATGAGATCATAAAAAATCCCAAATAGGGGAATCCTGAGACATAAGAACAAAGCTGAATGCATTCCTGACTCCAAACTAGTAAAGCCCTAGTAATCAAAACAGTATGGTACAGTCATCAAAATAGACCAGCAGAATAGAAGAAAGAGCCCAGAAATACCCCCTCCACATATATAGTCAAAACATGTTTGACAAGGGAGCCAAAAATATTTTGTGAGAAAAGTTTAGCCTCTTCAATAAACTCTGTCAGGAAAACTTGATAGCTATGCACAATAAAATGAAATTGTACCCCTATATTACACCATTCACAAAATTAACTCAAAGTGAATTAAAGACTTAAACATAATACCTGAAAATATAAAACTCCTAGAAGAAAACATAGGGAAAAATATCTTCGACACTGCTCTTGGCAGTCAGGTTTGCATATGACACTAAAAGCACAAGCAACAAAAGCAAAAATGAACAAGTGTGATTACATCAAGCTAAAAAGCTTCTGCACAGAAAAGGAAATAACTGCAGAATAAGATACAGCCTATGGAACGGGAGAAAACATATGCAACAATATATGAGGCAAGGGGTTAATATCCAAAATAAAGATGTCACAGAACTCACTACCAAAGAGTAAAGAGTCCAATTAAAAAGTGGACAGAGGAACTGAACAGACATTATCCAAAGAAGACATACAATTGACCAACAAGGACATGAAAAGATGCTCAACATTGTTAATTATCAGGGAAATGCAAATCAAAACCATGATCAGCTGGCACCTCACATTAGTAAGAATGGTTGTCATCAAAAAGACAAGAGAGAGCAAGTGTTGGTAAAGATTTGGAGAAAAAGAAAGGCCTACGCACTCTTGGTGGAAATATAAATTGCTTCAGCCATTGCTTCAGGAAAATAGCATGAAAATCTCTCAAAAAATTAAAAATAAAACTACCATATGATCCAGCAATCCCACTCCTGGGTATATAGCCAAAGAAAATAAAAGCAGGATATCAAAAAGATATCTTTACTTGTTTGTTTATTATAACATTATTCACAATAGCCAAGATGTGGTAACAACCCGATTGTCTGTCAAAGTGGCGAATGGATAAAGAAGATACGGTATATACAGACAATGAAACAATAATCAGATTTCAGACAGAAGGAAATACTACTCTTTGGAACCACATGGACTCAAGACTTTGAAAGCATCATGGTAAATGACATGCCAGACACAGAAACATAAATAAGTGTCTGATATCATTTACACATGAAATTTTAAAGTGCTGAACTCTCAGAAACAGAAAGTAGAAAGGTGATTACCAGAAGCTATGGATTAAGGAATTTAAACTTAACGGTTACAAGATGAATACATTCTGGGAATCTAATGCACAGTATCCTAAAGAAAATCAACTCTGAATATTCATTGGAAGAAATGATGCTGAAGCTGAAGCTCCAATACTTTGATCACCTGTTACAAAGAGATGAATAACTGGAAAAGACCCTGACACTGGGAAAAATAGAAGGCAGAAGGAGAAGGGGATGACAGAGGATGAGATGGTTAGATGGCATCACTGAGTCAATGGACATGAGTTCAAGCAGGCTCTGGGAGATGGTGAAGGACAAGGAATCCTGGTGTGCTGCAGTTCATGGGGTTGCAAAGAGTCGGACGTGACTGAGTGACTGAACTGAACTGAACTGAATGCACAGTATTGTTACTATAGCTAACAACACTGACTTTTACACTTAACAGTTTCTAAAAGACTAGATCTTAAAAGCTCTTACCATCAAAAAAATAATTATATGATGTGATAAAAGTGTTAGTTAATATTATGATGGTATTCTATTGCATTGTTGATGTATACGTATATCAAATCAATGCATTGCATTGTCACACACAATGTCTTATGTCAATTTTGTGTCAATGAAAAATGCAGAAAAGCACATAAAATATATAGATTTTGAGGTTGAATACGCAGCAAAAGATGCTGGGGAAAAGGGATTCAAGTCCTTCCTTTCAACATCCTTTACGTCTTTGGTGGTCTTTAAGTAGAAATTACTAATGTAAACAATTACTGTAAATATTAAAGCAATACATAGCTTAAAAAAAAATGATGCCCACTCCTGGGTATATAGCCAAAGAAAATAAAAGCAGGATATCAAAAAGATATCTTTACTTGTTTGTTTATTATAACATTATTCACAATAGCCAAGATGTGGTAACAACCCGATTGTCTGTCAAAGTGGCGAATGGATAAAGAAGATACGGTATATACAGACAATGAAACAATAATCAGATTTCAGACAGAAGGAAATACTACTCTTTGGAACCACATGGACTCAAGACTTTGAAAGCATCATGGTAAATGACATGCCAGACACAGAAACATAAATAAGTGTCTGATATCATTTACACATGAAATTTTAAAGTGCTGAACTCTCAGAAACAGAAAGTAGAAAGGTGATTACCAGAAGCTATGGATTAAGGGAATTTAAACTTAACGGTTACAAGATGAATACATTCTGGGAATCTAATGCACAGTATCCTAAAGAAAATCAACTCTGAATATTCATTGGAAGAAATGATGCTGAAGCTGAAGCTCCAATACTTTGATCACCTGTTACAAAGAGATGAATAACTGGAAAAGACCCTGACACTGGGAAAAATAGAAGGCAGAAGGAGAAGGGGATGACAGAGGATGAGATGGTTAGATGGCATCACTGAGTCAATGGACATGAGTTCAAGCAGGCTCTGGGAGATGGTGAAGGACAAGGAATTCTGGTGTGCTGCAGTTCATGGGGTTGCAAAGAGTCGGACGTGACTGAGTGACTGAACTGAACTGAACTGAATGCACAGTATTGTTACTATAGCTAACAACACTGACTTTTACACTTAACAGTTTCTAAAAGACTAGATCTTAAAAGCTCTTACCATCAAAAAAATAATTATATGATGTGATAAAAGTGTTAGTTAATATTATGATGGTATTCTATTGCATTGTTGATGTATACGTATATCAAATCAATGCATTGCATTGTCACACACAATGTCTTATGTCAATTTTGTGTCAATGAAAAATGCAGAAAAGCACATAAAATATATAGATTTTGAGGTTGAATACGCAGCAAAAGATGCTGGGGAAAAGGGATTCAAGTCCTTCCTTTCAACATCCTTTACGTCTTTGGTGGTCTTTAAGTAGAAATTACTAATGTAAACAATTACTGTAAATATTAAAGCAATACATAGCTTCATAATGTACAAATCTTTCATAGTATTTAAAGAACTGAAAGTATATGGCATATTGTCCATCTGTTTACAAGTATATACCCTGAGTGTGTACTATGTTGTGATACAGAAAAGTAAAATAGAAAGTTTTCTGCCATTAAATATTTTTCAGTACCTTTAGGGAAATCTGTTTCATGTATGTGTGTGTGTGTGTGTGTCTCTCTCTCTATATATATATGTATATATATGTGTGTGTGTGTGTATCTCAAGCAATGAATAATATCTTTTCTTTCCTCTATTCTTTGTCTTTAAAATGAAAATAATAAAAGCTTATATTTACTAAGACTGTAATAAGGATCAGAAATTTAAATACATGAGAAGTATAAAGAAAAATGCTCCTCTATAGCCACTCGATTTGTGTTATTTATTATTCTCTGATATTAAATGTCACTTTTCTGAAAAGTAAATCATAGCATTTAGAGTAAACTAAATTTAGAAAAAATATCTAGAAGGTTAAAAAGAAATTGTCAACTTGAAAAAGTAGACTTAAACAGCTTTACCAGGAAGTGACTGAGAAAGGCAAAATCATTTCTGGGACACAGGTTGAGTCTGAGCGCAATCTTTGTTGTTAAAGTCAAAGAGAAATTGTTCTTAATAAAACGTTATACTTTGTTTTCCATATGCTTTAACTTTGGCTTAGATCTAGAAGGAAAAAAGTTCAGTTTCAACTTTTTCTTGACGTTTAATTGTCAATTTCAGTTGTTTACATTCTTCTAGACTAACTTTCCTGCATCCATTGCAGTGGGGATGCAAAATTCTAAAAGCTCATTTCAGGCATAGCAGTTTCTAAAAGACTAGATCTTAAAAGCTCTTACCATCAAAAAATAATTATATGATGTGATAAAAGTGTTAGTTAATATTATGATGGTATTCTATTGCATTGTTGATGTATCGTATATCAAATCAATGCATTGCATTGTCACACACAATGTCTTATGTCAATTTTGTGTCAATGAAAAATGCAGAAAAGCACATAAAATATATAGATTTTGAGGTTGAATACGCAGCAAAAGATGCTGGGGAAAAGGGATTCAAGTCCTTCCTTTCAACATCCTTTACGTCTTTGGTGGTCTTTAAGTAGAAATTACTAATGTAAACAATTACTGTAAATATTAAAGCAATACATAGCTTCATAATGTACAAATCTTTCATAGTATTTAAAGAACTGAAAGTATATGGCATATTGTCCATCTGTTTACAAGTATATACCCTGAGTGTGTACTATGTTGTGATACAGAAAAGTAAAATAGAAAGTTTTCTGCCATTAAATATTTTTCAGTACCTTTAGGGAAATCTGTTTCATGTATGTGTGTGTGTGTGTGTGTCTCTCTCTATATATATATATGTATATATATGTGTGTGTGTGTGTATCTCAAGCAATGAATAATATCTTTTCTTTCCTCTATTCTTTGTCTTTAAAATGAAAATAATAAAAGCTTATATTTACTAAGACTGTAATAAGGATCAGAAATTTAAATACATGAGAAGTATAAAGAAAAATGCTCCTCTATAGCCACTCGATTTGTGTTATTTATTATTCTCTGATATTAAATGTCACTTTCCTGAAAAGTAAATCATAGCATTTAGAGTAAACTAAATTTAGAAAAAATATCTAGAAGGTTAAAAAGAAATTGTCAACTTGAAAAAGTAGACTTAAACAGCTTTACCAGGAAGTGACTGAGAAAGGCAAAATCATTTCTGGGACACAGGTTGAGTCTGAGCGCAATCTTTGTTGTTAAAGTCAAAGAGAAATTGTTCTTAATAAAACGTTATACTTTGTTTTCCATATGCTTTAACTTTGGCTTAGATCTAGAAGGAAAAAAGTTCAGTTTCAACTTTTTCTTGACGTTTAATTGTCAATTTCAGTTGGTTACATTCTTCTAGACTAACTTTCCTGCATCCATTGCAGTGGGGATGCAAAATTCTAAAAGCTCATTTCAGGCTCATAGCAGTGCTAGATGGGGCAGAGCTACAAATAGACTGCATAGGCAGGAGTCACAAAAGTTGAATTTGAGATCTTTTTCACCTTCTCATATGTTGGCTAGACAATTCTGAGCAAAATATTTAAAATTTCAGAGTCTGAGGTTCTACATTTGTGTAATAGTACATGGTAGTATTCTAAGAAAAACATTTGATATTTGAAAGCACTATGCCAATGAAAATAATTTACACAATTATTTGTGGCAAGTTTTCAAATAATCCCCTCACACCAAAACACTAATACTTACTCTTTTTTTTGTTTGTTTGGGTCTCAGAATCTTCAATGTGATAATGTAGAGACAGATACATGTTTCATTTTTGAGGTGGATTACCAAAAGAACATGCCAATTATATAGTATAATTGGATCCAACTTCATTCCCCCTGGAGTCTTGGAAAGTTTTTAATCCTCCATGGTTACATTCTTAATTTTGTTTTCTTTCAAATATTGAAATCCTCCCTGGCTTGTCACAGAAAGCATATAAATTGCCTTGGAAAGCTAACAGCTAGCCTTTTGGAGGACATTTCTGGAGCTCAAAATGTAGAAAAGCAGTTAGATAACCTCAAAGGCCCCAAGAATCTCTTCGTTATCTTATGTATTTTTTCCACAATTAAACTAGAAACTCTGGACCTTACAGAAAAATATTTTGAATAAATTCATCTATCACTTTTACTTGAGGAATAAGCTATTGATAAGTCAAAACTTGAAGAAAAACCATTATAGCACCCTACTTATTATCTAGTGCTCACCAATATCCCTCCTCTTTATCCAGAATATTACACATAAAATGGAAAGCATTTCTTGAGGCTGTAATGAAAGCAGCTTTTAAGGAAGAAGACTGATCTCAAGCCAAGGAAAGAAAACCATTCCTCAGACTCAAAGGTACATAAATGATACAATGTTCCATATTAATCTGCTGTAAATATTGTTTCTCAGATTTGGGTAAGATATCAGTTTTGTATGCTTTAACTGAGTATATCTAGTTTCTTATCTTTCAAGTTTTCCTCATTTACTATCATAATGCTCCATGGTACACTTTAGACCATTGCTGGATAATTTTCACAACAAAGATCTAAGGTAAGAATTGGCCTCATTTAAAGAAGGAAAAAAATATTCCAAATCACTGAGTTTCAAATCTAGGTATCCTAAAATAAAATACAGTGCTCTTTGTTATATCTGCCTCTGCAAAAACTTTATTACCTCCACATTTGTGTAATAGTACATGGTAGTATTCTAAGAAAAACATTTGATATTTGAAAGCACTATGCCAATGAAAATAATTTACACAATTATTTGTGGCAAGTTTTCAAATAATCCCCTCACACCAAAACACTAATACTTACTCTTTTTTTTGTTTGTTTGGGTCTCAGAATCTTCAATGTGATAATGTAGAGACAGATACATGTTTCATTTTTGAGGTGGATTACCAAAAGAACATGCCAATTATATAGTATAATTGGATCCAACTTCATTCCCCCTGGAGTCTTGGAAAGTTTTTAATCCTCCATGGTTACATTCTTAATTTTGTTTTCTTTCAAATATTGAAATCCTCCCTGGCTTGTCACAGAAAGCATATAAATTGCCTTGGAAAGCTAACAGCTAGCCTTTTGGAGGACATTTCTGGAGCTCAAAATGTAGAAAAGCAGTTAGATAACCTCAAAGGCCCCAAGAATCTCTTCGTTATCTTATGTATTTTTTCCACAATTAAACTAGAAACTCTGGACCTTACAGAAAAATATTTTGAATAAATTCATCTATCACTTTTACTTGAGGAATAAGCTATTGATAAGTCAAAACTTGAAGAAAAACCATTATAGCACCCTACTTATTATCTAGTGCTCACCAATATCCCTCCTCTTTATCCAGAATATTACACATAAAATGGAAAGCATTTCTTGAGGCTGTAATGAAAGCAGCTTTTAAGGAAGAAGACTGATCTCAAGCCAAGGAAAGAAAACCATTCCTCAGACTCAAAGGTACATAAATGATACAATGTTCCATATTAATCTGCTGTAAATATTGTTTCTCAGATTTGGGTAAGATATCAGTTTTGTATGCTTTAACTGAGTATATCTAGTTTCTTATCTTTCAAGTTTTCCTCATTTACTATCATAATGCTCCATGGTACACTTTAGACCATTGCTGGATAATTTTCACAACAAAGATCTAAGGTAAGAATTGGCCTCATTTAAAGAAGGAAAAAAATATTCCAAATCACTGAGTTTCAAATCTAGGTATCCTAAAATAAAATACAGTGCTCTTTGTTATATCTGCCTCTGCAAAAACATTTATTCTATCTTCCCCTCCCCACAGCAAATAGAATGAGAACATTAGATACCTTTAATTGGTGATTTAGAGACATTATTGAAAAACAGGAGTTATCTGTTATTTTTCTTTTGCATCTGAGCAATCTGAATGCTAGTATTAAGCCTATAATCTGTAGAAAAAATGAATTCTCTGTCCCAAACAAATGTAATTGCAATGCAATCATTTGACTATCTTTAGCAGTTGCTATGACCACCACATTAAAAGATGTTTTTAAAGAGCTTTTAAAAACACCTAAGATACCATGTCACCTAAATGATTGTATTAAAAATAAGTCTGAATTAAAATTAAGACAATATGATTCTTATCTAAACCAATACATATGAATAAACACAAACCACCTCTTCCATGAACCCTTTCTAGAACCTCCTTAGCTCAGGATCATCTAATCAGTACCTCTTAATCAAATGCCCCTGAGTTCCAGAGTGAGCTTTGACTTCAGTGAGCAAATCATGGAGAAGCAAAAGTCTACAATAGGCACTTTATCTCACACATTAATTATATTGGCCTGGATTACTCTAACTTTGTATAACACAAATGTTCCAGGGGTGGGAGGAAACATCTATTTCATCTATTCCTACATTGTGCTAAGTTCTAAAATTGGTTGCAGAAATTCAGCTCATTGCTGAAAATAAGTCGGTGGTTGTTGTAGTCTTCATATTCTGTTTGAATTCCAAGTTCACTTACGTAGCCTCTCTCTAATTGCCATTAAAACCAATAAAATTAACACAGTACACTAGAAAAGGTATAATGTCAATGTTCCATATTAATCTGCTGTAAATATTGTTTCTCAGATTTGGGTAAGATATCAGTTTTGTATGCTTTAACTGAGTATATCTAGTTTCTTATCTTTCAAGTTTTCCTCATTTACTATCATAATGCTCCATGGTACACTTTAGACCATTGCTGGATAATTTTCACAACAAAGATCTAAGGTAAGAATTGGCCTCATTTAAAGAAGGAAAAAAAGATTCCAAATCACTGAGTTTCAAATCTAGGTATCCTAAAATAAAATACAGTGCTCTTTGTTATATCTGCCTCTGCAAAAACATTTATTCTATCTTCCCCTCCCCACAGCAAATAGAATGAGAACATTAGATACCTTTAATTGGTGATTTAGAGACATTATTGAAAAACAGGAGTTATCTGTTATTTTTCTTTTGCATCTGAGCAATCTGAATGCTAGTATTAAGCCTATAATCTGTAGAAAAAATGAATTCTCTGTCCCAAACAAATGTAATTGCAATGCAATCATTTGACTATCTTTAGCAGTTGCTATGACCACCACATTAAAAGATGTTTTTAAAGAGCTTTTAAAAACACCTAAGATACCATGTCACCTAAATGATTGTATTAAAAATAAGTCTGAATTAAAATTAAGACAATATGATTCTTATCTAAACCAATACATATGAATAAACACAAACCACCTCTTCCATGAACCCTTTCTAGAACCTCCTTAGCTCAGGATCATCTAATCAGTACCTCTTAATCAAATGCCCCTGAGTTCCAGAGTGAGCTTTGACTTCAGTGAGCAAATCATGGAGAAGCAAAAGTCTACAATAGGCACTTTATCTCACACATTAATTATATTGGCCTGGATTACTCTAACTTTGTATAACACAAATGTTCCAGGGGTGGGAGGAAACATCTATTTCATCTATTCCTACATTGTGCTAAGTTCTAAAATTGGTTGCAGAAATTCAGCTCATTGCTGAAAATAAGTCGGTGGTTGTTGTAGTCTTCATATTCTGTTTGAATTCCAAGTTCACTTACGTAGCCTCTCTCTAATTGCCATTAAAACCAATAAAATTAACACAGTACACCTTATAGTATTTGGAAAGAGAGTGAGCTTTAGAGCCAGTCAACACTTGCTTCCTACACACTATTAGGCATAGAACACCGAGTAAGCAATTCACCTTTTCTCAGAACTGCTTTCTTTATTTCTAAAATGAAAAGCCAATACTTAGGAAAATGCCTTGTAAGCCTCAAAATTACAATGTCATATGAAAGAAAATGTTGTTGCTTAACAAATACTAAAATATTTCTATGATTAATTCTCCTTTAGTCTTGAGAAAAAAATAGATATTTATAATAACTTCATTTGCTCTGCACTAATCCTAATTATATTTTGTGGCACACACTAAGCCATTGCTATATACACGTTCAATAAACTAACGAACGAGTATTTTGAAATTACATTTAGCTTCTAAAGTGCTTCCATCATATTATGTGTCTGGATTCACCCATGAAATCTATGAAGAAGCTACTGGTAACACATAAGTAAACCTAGACTCTGAAAAGTAGTGCAGCCCTCTCCTCCATAGCATCTGAAAGATACAGAATTTGGAGTTTGGTTTGCTAAGAATGTAATTTAGAGTATCATTCTCTTTTAATTACAACTAATTATGACCCTTAAGCCTTCTTAAGTGAGCAATGCAGAGAAATAGAGAAAAACAATAGAATGGGAAAGACTAGAGATCTCTTAAAATTTGATTCAAGAGAACATTTCATGCAAAGATAGGCACAATAAAGGACAGAAATGGCAAGGACCTAACACAAGCAGAAGAGATTCAGAAGAGGTGACAAGAATACACAGAAGACCTGTACCAAAAAATCTTAATGAGCCAGATAACTAAGATGGTGTGGTCAAAAAAATCTTAATTATATTGGCCTGGATTACTCTAACTTTGTATAACACAAATGTTCCAGGGGTGGGAGGAAACATCTATTTCATCTATTCCTACATTGTGCTAAGTTCTAAAATTGGTTGCAGAAATTCAGCTCATTGCTGAAAATAAGTCGGTGGTTGTTGTAGTCTTCATATTCTGTTTGAATTCCAAGTTCACTTACGTAGCCTCTCTCTAATTGCCATTAAAACCAATAAAATTAACACAGTACACCTTATAGTATTTGGAAAGAGAGTGAGCTTTAGAGCCAGTCAACACTTGCTTCCTACACACTATTAGGCATAGAACACCGAGTAAGCAATTCACCTTTTCTCAGAACTGCTTTCTTTATTTCTAAAATGAAAAGCCAATACTTAGGAAAATGCCTTGTAAGCCTCAAAATTATAATGTCATATGAAAGAAAATGTTGTTGCTTAACAAATACTAAAATATTTCTATGATTAATTCTCCTTTAGTCTTGAGAAAAAAATAGATATTTATAATAACTTCATTTGCTCTGCACTAATCCTAATTATATTTTGTGGCACACACTAAGCCATTGCTATATACACGTTCAATAAACTAACGAACGAGTATTTTGAAATTACATTTAGCTTCTAAAGTGCTTCCATCATATTATGTGTCTGGATTCACCCATGAAATCTATGAAGAAGCTACTGGTAACACATAAGTAAACCTAGACTCTGAAAAGTAGTGCAGCCCTCTCCTCCATAGCATCTGAAAGATACAGAATTTGGAGTTTGGTTTGCTAAGAATGTAATTTAGAGTATCATTCTCTTTTAATTACAACTAATTATGACCCTTAAGCCTTCTTAAGTGAGCAATGCAGAGAAATAGAGAAAAACAATAGAATGGGAAAGACTAGAGATCTCTTAAAATTTGATTCAAGAGAACATTTCATGCAAAGATAGGCACAATAAAGGACAGAAATGGCAAGGACCTAACACAAGCAGAAGAGATTAAAAGAGTGACAAGAATACACAGAAGACCTGTACCAAAAAAAAATCTTAATGAGCCAGATAACTAAGATGGTGTGGTCACTCACCTAGAGCCAGATATCCTTGAATGTGAAGACAAGTGAGCCTTAGGAAGTATACTACTATGAACAAAGCTAGTGGAGGTGATGGAATTCCAGGTAAGCTATTTCAAATCCTAAAAGATGATGCTGTTAAACTGCTACACTCCATATGCCACCAAATTTGGTAAACTCAGCAATAGCCACAGGACTGGAAAGAGTGAGTTTTCATTCCAACACCAAAGAAAGACAATGCCAAAGAAGGGTCAAACTATAGCACAATTGCACATATTTCACGTGCTAGCAAGGTAATGCCCACAATCCTTCAACTAGGCTTCAGCAATACATGAACCAAGAACAACCAGATGCACAAGTTGGACTTAGAAAAAGCAGAGAAACCAGGGATCATATTGCCAACATCCACTGGATCACAGAAAAAGTAATGGAATTTCAAAAAAAATCTACTTCTGCTTCATTGACCATGTTAAGCCTTTGAATGTATGGATCACAATAAATTGTAGAAAATTCTGAAAGAGAAGGGAATACCAGATCACCTTCCCTGCCTCTTGAGAAACCTGTATGCAGGTCAAGAAGCAACAATTAGAACCAGAAATGGAACAATGGACTGGTTCAAAATTGAGAAAGGAGTACATCAAGGCTGTATATTGTCACCCTGTTTATTTAACTTCTATGCAAAATGCATCATGTGAAATGCAGGGCTGAATGAAACCCAAGCTGGAATCAAGATTTCTGGGAGAAATATCAACAACCTCAGATATGCAGATGGTGCTGAAGAATTGATGCCTTGAACCTCGAAGGCTGTTGAATCAACGATTTCATGGGAAGAAATCACTCTGAAAGATACAGAATTTGGAGTTTGGTTTGCTAAGAATGTAATTTAGAGTATCATTCTCTTTTAATTACAACTAATTATGACCCTTAAGCCTTCTTAAGTGAACAATGCAAAGACATAGAGGAAAACAATAAAATGGGAAAGAGTAGAGATTTCTTCAAGAAAATTGGTGCAATCAAGGGAATATTTCATGCAAAGATGGGCACAATAAAGGACAGAAATGGCAAGGACCTAACATATGCAGAAGAGATTCAGAAGAGGTGACAAGAATACACAGAAGACCTGTACCAAAAAAAATCTTAATGAGCCAGATAACTAAGATGGTGTGGTCACTCACCTAGAGCCAGATATCCTTGAATGTGAAGACAAGTGAGCCTTAGGAAGTATACTACTATGAACAAAGCTAGTGGAGGTGATGGAATTCCAGGTAAGCTATTTCAAATCCTAAAAGATGATGCTGTTAAACTGCTACACTCCATATGCCACCAAATTTGGTAAACTCAGCAATAGCCACAGGACTGGAAAGAGTGAGTTTTCATTCCAACACCAAAGAAAGACAATGCCAAAGAAGGGTCAAACTATAGCACAATTGCACATATTTCACGTGCTAGCAAGGTAATGCCCACAATCCTTCAACTAGGCTTCAGCAATACATGAACCAAGAACAACCAGATGCACAAGTTGGACTTAGAAAAAGCAGAGAAACCAGGGATCATATTGCCAACATCCACTGGATCACAGAAAAAGTAATGGAATTTCAAAAAAAATCTACTTCTGCTTCATTGACCATGTTAAGCCTTTGAATGTATGGATCACAATAAATTGTAGAAAATTCTGAAAGAGATGGGAATACCAAACCACCTTACCTGTCTCCTGAGAAACCTGTATGCAGGTCAAGAAGCAACAATTAGAGCCAGACATGGAACAATGGACTGGTTCAAAATTGGGAAAGAAGTACAACAAAGCTGTATATTGTTGCCCTGTTTATTTAACTTCTATGTAGAGTACATCATGTGAAATGCCAGGCTGGATAAATCACAAGTTGCACTCAAGATTGCTGGGAGAAATATCAACAACCTCAGATATGCAGATGGTGCTGAAGAATTGATGCCTTGAACTGAGGTGTTGGAGAAGACTCTTGAGAGTCCCTTGGACGGCAAGAAGATCAAACCAGTTAATCCTAAAGAAAATCAACCCTGAATATTCATTGGAAGGAATGATGTTAAAGCTGAAGCTCCAATACTTTGGCCACCTGATGCGAAGAGATGACTCACTGGAAAAAACCCTGATGTTGGGGAAAATACAAGACAAAAGGAGAAGGAGATGACGGAGGATGAGATGGTTGGGTGGCATCAAGAGTCAATGGACATGAGTTTGAGCAAGTTCTGGGAGATGGTGAAGGACAGAGAAGCTTGGAATGCTGCAGTCCATGGAATCACAAAGAGTAGGACATGACTGGTCAACTGAATGAAACTAAACTGAACCACTCTAATAGCCAAAAGTTAAGAGGTGCTAAAGAGCTTCTTGATGAAAATGAAAGAGCAGAGTGGAAAAGCTGGCTTAAAACTCAACATTTAGGAAGCTAGAATCATGGCAACTGGTCCTATCACTTCATGGGAAACAGATGGGGAGAAACTGGAAACTGACAAGATTTCATTTTCTTGGGCTCCACAGTTACTGAGGATGGTGACTGCAGCCATGAAACTTAAAGACACTTGTTCCTTGGAACTATGACAAATCTATACAGCATATTAAAGAGTAGAGACATCAATACGATGACAAAGGTCCATCTCGTCAAAGGTATTGTTTTTCTAGTAGTCGTACTGATGTGAGAGTTGGAGCGTAAAGAAGGCAAAGTGCCAAAGAACTGATGCTTTCAAATGTGGTGTCGGAAAAGACTCTTGAGAGTCTCTTGGACAGTAAGGAAATCAAGCCAGTCAATCCTAGAGGATATCAATCCTAAATATTCATTGGAAGGACTGATACTGAAGCTGAAGTGCCAATACTCTGGCCACCTGATGTGAAGATTCACCTCTCTGGAAAACACCCTGCTGCTGGGAAAGATTGAGGGTAGGAGTGGCCAGGAGAGATAGAGGACAAGATGGTTAGCTGGCCTCACTGACCCAATGGATATGAGTTTGACAAACTCAGGATGATAGTGAAGGACAGGAAAATCCCAGCGTGCTGCAGTTCAAAGGGGTTGCAAAAAGTTGGGCACAACTTAGTGACTGAATAACAATTATGACACAAGAAAGAGTCAAATATGTCCTAAGTTCCTACTCTATACCATAAACTTAGCACATGTGATAATAGGTAAATTCATATCAAGCTCTTCCACTATACAAGTGAGCACACAGTTATTGAGAAAAGCTTAAAAATGTGAGCATAATGTCACAGAGCTCATAAGAGATGCAATCAGATTTTTTTAAACCCATGTATATTTGGCTACTATTGCTTGTACTGTTCAACATATCCTAGGGCATCTGGAGAAAAACTGAAACTAAAATGAATGTGTTCTTCATTTGGTGGGCAATATCTCCATAAAGTCACTACTTCTAGAACAGAAATTTTCTATGGATAAGGTGACTTCTCTTGTTGCTGAGCAAGGGCTCTGGGCACGAGAGTTTCTCTAGTTGTATTTTGCAGGCTCTAAAGCATAGGCTCAGTAGTGGTGGTGTATGGGCTGAATTGCCCAGAAACATGTGAAATCTTTTCTGGCAGGGACTGAACTCACATCCTCTCCATTGGCAGACATATTCTTTAGTACTGGACCACCAAGAAAATCACTCCAAGGTTATACTTGATTTAAAATTTGCCACATGAGCACTGCCTCTCATTGACCCTGGAAGTTTCCTTTCATTCTTCAGTGCTGACCAACCAATCTATGCCTGATTTTTTAAACTATATTAAAAACTGTTTTTAATGTCTTGTCTAAGCTTTAAACCATTTTTAAATGCCTTTTTTTTTCTTCCAATCCACTATGTGTTGTTTTTCTAATGTCAGAACTCGTTTCCTTTTCTTTAACATTTAACTCAATTTTCCTTTTCTTTTACATATATAATAGTTCCTTCCATTAAACTATATTACAGGTCAGAGCTCCTTCATCTGTATATGCCTTATGTGGCTTTCTCTGATTTTACATGTATTTTTATCTGTTTGCTTTAAACTCGGGTTTTAATTAAGCAAGCTCCTCTGTATTTTTTCTCTTTATGTGTACATTATTTTTTTCAGTCCTTAAAAAGTTACGTATATTCTCCCATAACCACTGATTCCACTATCATTTCCTTCCAAACCAAAAAATATGTTTTTTATTTGTCCCTAAGAATGAATGTGCTCTTATAAAATATGTATTTAAATTTAATGCATAAATTTTACTGCGCTATGAATCACAACATTGCTTACTTTTCAAACCCTTTTTCAAGGATCTGTTTATGTTGCTACATGAACATCTAGTTCATTTACTCCTCACTTACGCAAATGGTTCCATAATTCATGCTCACGTGTGATAGAATCACTCCTCAGATGGATACCTAAGAGGCTGCCAAACTGATTTTGTCACAAACAACCCAAGGATGGATATCCTCATGCTTATCCCATTACAGTTCTGGGCAAGAACTTACCTGAGACAGAGTCCCATATGCAATGACTGGGTCCCACCCAACTTTAATACATCCAGAGAGTTTTCCAGTATACCACTGTATACACCCATCAAAGTTCTACCTGCCAGGTGCTTGACAATATTTGATACCACCTACTTTTCTAAAGACAATGACTATTTAACAGATAGTTCAATGATAATTTTTCTGATATGGAATGTTTAATAATCATTTTTCAGATTTTCTTAGTGTTAGAACCTTTCCATGTACTTGTCAGTCATTTAGGAAAACCCTTCTGTGAAGTACTGATTGATATCCTTTGACCAGTTTTCTATTGGGTGAAGGCTTTATGTTTTAAAAGTTTTTTCCTCCACCTAAAGTTCCCAAGATTTTCTATATTGTCTTCCATTAATTTAATTTTTTCACATGCAAGTTGTTAATATATTTGATTTGCAACTCTATGTATGATAACTCAAAGATCAATTTTTTCATATATTAAGACATTTTCTTTTATAAAGAAATTTTCTTTATTATTATATAATTTCTTATATATATTATATATTATTAAATATAATTTTTTTAATATTATTCTTAACATGACTAAGCCATTACTTCCCCATTGCTTTAGGGTCACAATTTTACAATATTTCACATTCCAATAAAAACATGTATCTATATATAAGATCTGTCATACCTGAGAAAATCAACTTAGGATTCCTGCTCTAGAGGTGAAGGTTTACTGTAAAAAATTGGTCCCAGAGTTATGTTGTTTCATTCAAATGCATATAATAACAAAGAATATAAATCTTAAAACAGGAGCTTTTGGAGACACTATTATCAACAATACAAATATCTATTCTATCACCCATAGAGTGCTGTTAGAGAAAGGATATACACAATATGGGAAGAGCCAATGATTCCACGTTAAGAGAATTTGTCTTGGTTGGGCTTTCTGCTCACCCAGAGCTCCAGGCATCTTTCTTTGTGCTAGTTCTGTGTATGTACTTGATGATCCTGCTGGGAAATGGAGTTCTTATCTCTGTAATCACCTATGATTCTCATTTGCACACCCCCATGTATTTCTTCCTCTGTAATCTCTCCTTCCTGGACATTTGCTACACAAGCTCTTCTGTTCCACTAATTCTTGACAGTTTTCTGACAGTAAGGAAAAGTGTTTCCTTCTCTGGGTGCATGGTGCAAATGTTTCTCTCTTTTGCCATGGGAGCCACAGAGTGTGTGCTTCTAGGTATGATGGCACTGGACCGCTATGTGGCCATATGCAACCCACTGAGATACTCTGTCATCATGAGAAAAGGTGTTTATGTGCCCATGGCGGTTGGATCCTGGGTTGCTGGGACTGTTGACTCAGTGGTGCAGACATCTCTTGCAGTCATTTAGGAAAACCCTTCTGTGAAGTACTGATTGATATCCTTTGACCAGTTTTCTATTGGGTGAAGGCTTTATGTTTTAAAAGTTTTTTCCTCCACCTAAAGTTCCCAAGATTTTCTATATTGTCTTCCATTAATTTAATTTTTTCACATGCAAGTTGTTAATATATTTGATTTGCAACTCTATGTATGATAACTCAAAGATCAATTTTTTCATATATTAAGACATTTTCTTTTATAAAGAAATTTTCTTTATTATTATATAATTTCTTATATATATTATATATTATTAAATATAATTTTTTTAATATTATTCTTAAAATGACTAAGCCATTACTTCCCCATTGCTTTAGGGTCACAATTTTACAATATTTCACATTCCAATAAAAACATGTATCTATATATAAGATCTGTCATACCTGAGAAAATCAACTTAGGATTCCTGCTCTAGAGGTGAAGGTTTACTGTAAAAAATTGGTCCCAGAGTTATGTTGTTTCATTCAAATGCATATAATAACAAAGAATATAAATCTTAAAACAGGAGCTTTTGGAGACACTATTATCAACAATACAAATATCTATTCTATCACCCATAGAGTGCTGTTAGAGAAAGGATATACACAATATGGGAAGAGCCAATGATTCCACGTTAAGAGAATTTGTCTTGGTTGGGCTTTCTGCTCACCCAGAGCTCCAGGCATCTTTCTTTGTGCTAGTTCTGTGTATGTACTTGATGATCCTGCTGGGAAATGGAGTTCTTATCTCTGTAATCACCTATGATTCTCATTTGCACACCCCCATGTATTTCTTCCTCTGTAATCTCTCCTTCCTGGACATTTGCTACACAAGCTCTTCTGTTCCACTAATTCTTGACAGTTTTCTGACAGTAAGGAAAAGTGTTTCCTTCTCTGGGTGCATGGTGCAAATGTTTCTCTCTTTTGCCATGGGAGCCACAGAGTGTGTGCTTCTAGGTATGATGGCACTGGACCGCTATGTGGCCATATGCAACCCACTGAGATACTCTGTCATCATGAGAAAAGGTGTTTATGTGTCCATGGCGGTTGGATCCTGGGTTGCTGGGACTGTTGACTCAGTGGTGCAGACATCTCTTGCAATGAAATTACCATTCTGTGCTGACAATGTCATTAACCATTTTGTCTGTGAAATTCTGGCTATCCTAAAATTAGCCTGTGCTGATATTTCAGTTAATGTGATCAGCATGGCAGGGTCAAATCTGACTGTTCTAGTCATTCCACTGTTAGTAATTTCCATCTCTTACATTTTCATCATTGCCACTATTCTAAGAATCCCTTCCACTGAAGGAAAATGTAAAGCCTTCTCCACCTGCTCAGCCCACATAACAGTGGTGATTGTATTCTTTGGAACCATCTTCTTCATGTATGCAAAGCCCAAGGCTAAAAGCTCTGTTGGTACAGATAATCAAGACATCATTGAAGCCCTCATCTCACTCTTCTACGGAGTGATGATCCCTATGCTCAATCCTCTCATCTACAGTCTGAGGAATAAGGATGTAAAGATTGCTGTAGGGAACATGCTGAGTAGGAAAAACTTCTCTGATGGAATATGAGTACTGATTTATACTATGTAGTTCAGTATTCAAAACTACTGAAGAGACAAAATTCAAATAGTGAAAATTATCACATGAAAACAAATTCACCATGTGTCATTCAAAAGTATAACATATTGCAAACAGTGCAACAACAAACACTGGGATACATGCATTGCTTAACACCATGTTTTTCTCCAAATATACGATGGGAAATGTGATTGTAGGATTATACAGTAGGCTCCAAAATCACTGTAAATGGTGACTATAGCCATGAAATTAAAAGACTCTTGCTCTTTGAAAGAAAAGCTGTGACAAACCTAGACAGCACATTAAAAAAAACAGAAATATTGACTACAAATATCATTATGGTCAAAGCTATGACTTTTCTAGTAGTCATGCATGAATGTGAGAGACGAGAATAAAAAAGGTTGAGCGCTGAAGAACTGATGCCTTTGAACTATGGTGCGGAAGAAGACTCTTGAGAGTTCCATGAACAGCGAGGAGATCAAACCAGTCAATTCTAAAGGATGTTACTCAGTGGTGCATAAACCATCGGGTTTTCCATGGCGGTTGGATCCTGGGTTGCTGGGACTGTTGACTCAGTGGTGCAGACATCTCTTGCAATGAAATTACCATTCTGTGCTGACAATGTCATTAACCATTTTGTCTGTGAAATTCTGGCTATCCTAAAATTAGCCTGTGCTGATATTTCAGTTAATGTGATCAGCATGGCAGGGTCAAATCTGACTGTTCTAGTCATTCCACTGTTAGCAATTTCCATCTCTTACATTTTCATCATTGCCACTATTCTAAGAATCCCTTCCACTGAAGGAAAATGTAAAGCCTTCTCCACCTGCTCAGCCCACATAACAGTGGTGATTGTATTCTTTGGAACCATCTTCTTCATGTATGCAAAGCCCAAGGCTAAAAGCTCTGTTGGTACAGATAATCAAGACATCATTGAAGCCCTCATCTCACTCTTCTACGGAGTGATGATCCCTATGCTCAATCCTCTCATCTACAGTCTGAGGAATAAGGATGTAAAGATTGCTGTAGGGAACATGCTGAGTAGGAAAAACTTCTCTGATGGAATATGAGTACTGATTTATACTATGTAGTTCAGTATTCAAAACTACTGAAGAGACAAAATTCAAATAGTGAAAATTATCACATGAAAACAAATTCACCATGTGTCATTCAAAAGTATAACATATTGCAAACAGTGCAACAACAAACACTGGGATACATGCATTGCTTAACACCATGTTTTTCTCCAAATATACGATGGGAAATGTGATTGTAGGATTATACAGTAGGCTCCAAAATCACTGTAAATGGTGACTATAGCCATGAAATTAAAAGACTCTTGCTCTTTGAAAGAAAAGCTGTGACAAACCTAGACAGCACATTAAAAAAACAGAAATATTGACTACAAATATCATTATGGTCAAAGCTATGACTTTTCTAGTAGTCATGCATGAATGTGAGAGACGGAGAATAAAAAAGGTTGAGCGCTGAAGAACTGATGCCTTTGAACTATGGTGCGGAAGAAGACTCTTGAGAGTTCCATGAACAGCGAGGAGATCAAACCAGTCAATTCTAAAGGAAATCAACCGTGAATACGCATTGGAAGGACTAATGCTAAAGCTGAAGTTTCAATACTTAGGCCACCTGATGCAAAGAGCCCACTCACTGGAAAAGACAAAGCTGGGAAAGACTGAGGTAGGAGGAGAAAGGAAAGACAGAGAATGAGATGGTTTGATGGCAACATCGACTCAATGGACATGAGTTTGAGCAAACTCTGGAAGACAGTGAAGGACAGGAAAGCCTGGTGTGCTACAGTTCATGGGTAACAAAGACTTAGACACAAGTAAGCAACTGAAAAACAACAAAGGCTGTTTTCCATAGTAGCTTCATCAAATTACATTTATGGCAAAGGTATAGGAGGGTTCCCTCCCCTCCACACCCTCTCCAGCATTTGTCAATTTCTTAATTATAACCATACTGACTGGTGTGAAATGATATTTCAATGTAGTCCTGATTTGCATTTTTCTAATACTTGGCAATGTTGAACATCTTCATGTGCCTCTTGGCCATCTGTATGTCTTATTTGGAGAAATGTCTATTTAGGTCTTCTGCTCATTTTTTTTTTTTTAAGATTTATTTTTATTTATTTATTTTTGGACGGGGGTCAGGTTGGGGAGGGAGGAGAGCAGGCGGGCCACTTCTATTGCTCTTTCATTTCTCTATTTTCATCCGTCTTTGTTCTTTTGGCTCCTGTGGGCCTCCCATCGCGGTGGCGTCTGTCATCACAGAGCACCGGCTCTGGGCGCATGCACTCCAGAGCTCTGGCTCGATAATTGGACACATCGGTCCAGCTGCTCCGCGGCACGTGGGATCTTCCCAGGCCAGGGATCGAACCGGCGCCCCTTGCACTGCAAGGCGGTGTCCTTACCCACTGGACCACCAGGGGAGGCCCTTCTGCTCATTTTTAATTAGGTTTTTCATTTTGATGATATTAAGCCACATGACGTGTTTTTAAATTTTGGAGATAAATCCCTCATTGGTGACATCATTTACAAATATTTTCTCACATTCTGTGCATTGTCTTTTTGTTTTGGTTTATACTTTCGAGATGATCAAAATTTGAACCAGCGAGGAGATCAAACCAGTCAATTCTAAAGGAAATCAACCGTGAATACGCATTGGAAGGACTAATGCTAAAGCTGAAGTTTCAATACTTAGGCCACCTGATGCAAAGAGCCCACTCACTGGAAAAGACAAAGCTGGGAAAGACTGAGGTAGGAGGAGAAAGGAAAGACAGAGAATGAGATGGTTTGATGGCAACATCGACTCAATGGACATGAGTTTGAGCAAACTCTGGAAGACAGTGAAGGACAGGAAAGCCTGGTGTGCTACAGTTCATGGGTAACAAAGACTTAGACACAAGTAAGCAACTGAAAAACAACAAAGGAACCTCCATACTGTTTTCCATAGTAGCTTCATCAAATTACATTTATGGCAAAGGTATAGGAGGGTTCCCTCCCCTCCACACCCTCTCCAGCATTTGTCAATTTCTTAATTATAACCATACTGACTGGTGTGAAATGATATTTCAATGTAGTCCTGATTTGCATTTTTCTAATACTTGGCAATGTTGAACATCTTCATGTGCCTCTTGGCCATCTGTATGTCTTATTTGGAGAAATGTCTATTTAGGTCTTCTGCTCATTTTTTTTTTTTTTAAGATTTATTTTTATTTATTTATTTTTGGACGGGGGTCAGGTTGGGGAGGGAGGAGAGCAGGCGGGCCACTTCTATTGCTCTTTCATTTCTCTATTTTCATCCGTCTTTGTTCTTTTGGCTCCTGTGGGCCTCCCATCGCGGTGGCGTCTGTCATCACAGAGCACCGGCTCTGGGCGCATGCACTCCAGAGCTCTGGCTCGATAATTGGACACATCGGTCCAGCTGCTCCGCGGCACGTGGGATCTTCCCAGGCCAGGGATCGAACCGGCGCCCCTTGCACTGCAAGGCGGTGTCCTTACCCACTGGACCACCAGGGGAGGCCCTTCTGCTCATTTTTAATTAGGTTTTTCATTTTGATGATATTAAGCCACATGACGTGTTTTTAAATTTTGGAGATAAATCCCTCATTGGTGACATCATTTACAAATATTTTCTCACATTCTGTGCATTGTCTTTTTGTTTTGGTTTATACTTTCCTCTGCTGTCCAAAACCCTTTAAGTTTAATTAGTTCCCATTCATTTATTTTTGTTTTTATTTAAATTACTCAGAGATAGAAAAGATATCACTGTTATTTATATTAGAGAATGTGCCTATATTTTTCTCTAAGAGTTTGCCAATTTACAGATGAATGGGAAAAGAAAATGTGTTTTATACAATGGAATATACAATGGCATATTCCTTGGCCACTTATAGGAATGAAATAATACCATTTGCTACAATCTGGATGGACCTAAAAACTGTTATACCGAGTGAACTAAGTCAGACAGCAAAAGTGAAATATTGTATGATATCACTTACATGTGGAATATAAAAATAATCCAAATTAACTCATTTACAAAGTGGAGACTCAAACAGAACAAATTTATGGTTACTGGAGAGATAGGGTGGTGTGTAGGGATAGTTAAGGAGTTTGCAATTGACAATTACACTACTGTATTTAAAGTGATTAACCAACAAATACCTACTATACAGCACAGGGAACTCTGCTCAATGTAATGCAAAAACTAAATGGGAGAAAAATTTAAGAATAAATAGATAGATGTAAATGTATGATTGAATTACTTTACTGTACACCTGACACTAACATAACATTGCTAATCAACAATACTCCAACATAAAATTAAAAGTTTAAAAAACAAGATAAAATATTTTAGTCACTATTGTTACTTTAAGTTACTTTCTAATTTCTAACTGCAAAAATTAAACATGCTTATGATATTTTAAAAAACTATTATGGGAATGCAAAATGTTGAAAATATCTTAGGAACACCCAGGAAAACAGAATTAGTCTTAAACATTAGAAAATAATAAATACAAAAGATGCTTTAAAAGGTATTTTGTGACCTAAAATAAATGGAAAATTGTTCAAAATCATTAGGAATCAGCATATATATCATATATTTACTTTTAGTATTTCATTTATTTATAATTTCTCTCCACCAACACATAAAGTTCTTATATGATGAGTATGAATTTGTTTATCATCCTATAATTTAAAAAAATGGTCTAGAAAAGGACATGACATATAATGGATGCTCAATAAATATTTTAAAAAATAAATGGGGGCTTCCCTGGTGATCCAGTGGGTAAAGTGTCTGCGTTGCAATGCAAGTGACACCAGTTTGATCCATGGCCTGGGAATATCCCACGTGCCAAGGAATGGCTGGGCCAGTGTGTCCAATTATGAGCCAGTTCTCTGCAACAAGAGAGGCCACTGCAATGGAAGGCCTACACATGCAAAAGAATAAAGATGAATGAAAATAAATGATGACTTGGAGGCAATAAATAAATAAATGACCACTTCATGTATAAATACAGAAATGTATGTCTGTCATATCTGAGACAACAATGGTTCTTCAAAATGGTATCTGATTCAATTTAACATTTTATAAATTAACTATATTAACATTTTCTCCTTCATGGATCGCAGGCTTGTCATGGTGAAGGGGCTTGAATAACTATGAAGCAATGAGCCATGCAGTGCAGGGCCATCCAAGGTGGACATTAAGGAGTTTGCAATTGACAATTACACTACTGTATTTAAAGTGATTAACCAACAAATACCTACTATACAGCACAGGGAACTCTGCTCAATGTAATGCAAAAACTAAATGGGAGAAAAATTTAAGAATAAATAGATAGATGTAAATGTATGATTGAATTACTTTACTGTACACCTGACACTAACATAACATTGCTAATCAACAATACTCCAACATAAAATTAAAAGTTTAAAAAACAAGATAAAATATTTTAGTCACTATTGTTACTTTAAGTTACTTTCTAATTTCTAACTGCAAAAATTAAACATGCTTATGATATTTTAAAAAACTATTATGGGAATGCAAAATGTTGAAAATATCTTAGGAACACCCAGGAAAACAGAATTACTCTTAAACATTAGAAAATAATAAATACAAAAGATGCTTTAAAAGGTATTTTGTGACCTAAAATAAATGGAAAATTGTTCAAAATCATTAGGAATCAGCATATATATCATATATTTACTTTTAGTATTTCATTTATTTATAATTTCTCTCCACCAACACATAAAGTTCTTATATGATGAGTATGAATTTGTTTATCATCCTATAATTTAAAAAATGGTCTAGAGAAGGACATGACATATAATGGATGCTCAATAAATATTTTAAAAAATAAATGGGGGCTTCCCTGGTGATCCAGTGGGTAAAGTGTCTGCGTTGCAATGCAAGTGACACCAGTTTGATCCATGGCCTGGGAATATCCCACGTGCCAAGGAATGGCTGGGCCAGTGTGTCCAATTATGAGCCAGTTCTCTGCAACAAGAGAGGCCACTGCAATGGAAGGCCTACACATGCAAAAGAATAAAGATGAATGAAAATAAATGATGACTTGGAGGCAATAAACAAATAAATGACCACTTCATGTATAAATACAGAAATGTATGTCTGTCATATCTGAGACAACAATGGTTCTTCAAAATGGTATCTGATTCAATTTAACATTTTATAAATTAACTATATTAACATTTTCTCCTTCATGGATCGCAGGCTTGTCATGGTGAAGGGGCTTGAATAACTATGAAGCAATGAGCCATGCAGTGCAGGGCCATCCAAGGTGGACAGGTAACAATGGAGAATTCTGACAAAATGTGGTCCACTGGAGGAGGAAATGGCAAGCTACTCCAGTATTCTTGAAGCAAGAGCCCCTTGAACGTGAACAGTATGAAAGGACAAAAAGATACGACACAGGAAGATGTGCCACCCAGATCAGAAGGTGTTGAATAAGCTACTGGGGAAGAGCAGAGGGCAATTACTAACAGCTCCAGAAAGAATGAAACTGCTAGGCCAAATCAGAAACAATGCTAGCTGCCGAAGTAGCTGGTGGTTAAAGTAAATTCTGATGCTCTAAGAACAATACTGCATAGGAACCTGGATTGTTAGGTCCATGTATCAAGCTACATTGGAGGTTGTCAAGCAGGGGACGATAAGAGTGAATATCGACACCTTAGGAATCAGTGACCTAAAATGGGTGGTAATGGGCTAATTTGACTCAGATTATCATTACATGCACTACCTTGGGCAAGACCACCTTAGAAGAAATTGAGTAGCCCTCATATTCAATTAGAGAGGTTGAAATTCAGTACTTGAGTGCAATTTCAAAAATGACAGAATGATCTTGTTTTCAAGACAAATATTTCAACCTCACAGAAATCTAAGATTACAACCAAACCACTAATGCTGAAGAAACTGAAGTTGACTAGAGACACCTGTACCCCAATGTTCATTGCAGTTCTCTATACAACAGCTAGAACATGGAAGCAGCCTACATGTCCGTCAATGAATGAATGGATAAAAAAGCTATGGTACATTTATACAATGGAGTACTTCTCAGCCTTAAAAAGAAATACAGAAGAATCAGTCCTAATGAGATGGACAAATCCAGAAACTATTAAACAAAGTGAAGTAAGTCACTGAGAGAAAGACAAGTACAGTATACTGACACATGTATTTGGAATCTAGCAAGATGGTAATGGTAACTCACACAGCGAAACGATGGAAAAACAGAGAGAACAGACTTATGGACATTGTGAGAGGAACATAAAATAAGATAAAAAACTTGGAGGCAATAAATAAATAAATGACCACTTCATGTATAAATACAGAAATGTATGTCTGTCATATCTGAGACAACAATGGTTCTTCAAAATGGTATCTGATTCAATTTAACATTTTATAAATTAACTATATTAACATTTTCTCCTTCATGGATCGCAGGCTTGTCATGGTGAAGGGGCTTGAATAACTATGAAGCAATGAGCCATGCAGTGCAGGGCCATCCAAGGTGGACAGGTAACAATGGAGAATTCTGACAAAATGTGGTCCACTGGAGGAGGAAATGGCAAGCTACTCCAGTATTCTTGAAGCAAGAGCCCCTTGAACGTTAGCAGTATGAAAGGACAAAAAGATACGACACAGGAAGATGTGCCACCCAGATCAGAAGGTGTTGAATAAGCTACTGGGGAAGAGCAGAGGGCAATTACTAACAGCTCCAGAAAGAATGAAACTGCTAGACCAAATCAGAAACAATGCTAGCTGCCAAAGTAGCTGGTGGTTAAAGTAAATTCTGATGCTCTAAGAACAATACTGCATAGGAACCTGGATTGTTAGGTCCATGTATCAAGCTACATTGGAGGTTGTCAAGCAGGGGACGATAAGAGTGAATATCGACACCTTAGGAATCAGTGACCTAAAATGGGTGGCAATGGGCTAATTTGACTCAGATTATCATTACATGTACTACCTTGGGCAAGACCACCTTAGAAGAAATTGAGTAGCCCTCATATTCAATTAGAGAGGTTGAAATTCAGTACTTGAGTGCAATTTCAAAAATGACAGAATGATCTTGTTTTCAAGACAAATATTTCAACCTCACAGAAATCTAAGATTACAACCAAACCACTAATGCTGAAGAAACTGAAGTTGACTAGAGACACCTGTACCCCAATGTTCATTGCAGTTCTCTATACAACAGCTAGAACATGGAAGCAGCCTACATGTCCGTCAATGAATGAATGGATAAAAAAGCTATGGTACATTTATACAATGGAGTACTTCTCAGCCTTAAAAAGAAATACAGAAGAATCAGTCCTAATGAGATGGACAAATCCAGAAACTATTAAACAAAGTGAAGTAAGTCACTGAGAGAAAGACAAGTACAGTATACTGACACATGTATTTGGAATCTAGCAAGATGGTAATGGTAACTCACACAGCGAAACGATGGAAAAACAGAGAGAGAACAGACTTATGGACATTGTGGGGAGTGAACAGTGGGTGAAAGGCATGGAAAGAGTAACATGGAAACCTAAACAAATATATGTAAAAGAGATAACTATTGTCAATGTGCTATGGGAATAAGGGAGCCTACATGGGGGCGATACGACGGCCTGGAGGGGTGGGATGGGGGGGACTGGAAGGGGCACAGAGGAGGGAGGGGCCAGGGATATACATATGACTAATCTGGGATTTTACATATCTGTAAACAACAAAACTATGTAAAAGTAAAAATAAAAATAATTATTAAATGAGAGAAAAAGATAAATTCTTGGGGAAAGTCCAACTTTTTCAAAAACTTTTGGATATACTCTGATTTAACTCCCAAAATACACTGAGGCCATCAAACAGATGTGTTCAAAAAAACAGTCCAAGCTGTGTGTGGCTGGGTAAGGTTTTTGCTAAGTTGGGATAATTGGGTTTTTAGAAAATTATCCCTAGAGAATCTTAACTTTCTGACTTACAACCTTAGGGACTGAGGAAGTTTGTAAAAATAACTGCTAAATTAGCTTCCAAAAGAAGCTGAGTCTCTAGAGTGTCAACCTTAAGACAGATCATAGAAAACTAAAGTTGCATCATTGATTTTCTGAATATTTTTTTGTTTCCCTCATGCCTCTTAAGAATATTCATGTACAGACAAACTGTCTGATGGTGGCTGTTCTTTCTCACATTTCTTTTTGGGAAGGAACCATTATATTTCAAATTCAGCATCTTCTGGCCTTATTTTTTAAATGCACAGGAATTCAAATCTTGAAGATTTTATTCCTTTACTTAACTGAATGGAATGGTGTGAATGAATAAAACTCAGTCAGAGGTAAGATAAAGCAGCCTACATGTCCATCAATGAATGAATGGATAAAAAAGCTATGGTACATTTATACAATGGAGTACTTCTCAGCCTTAAAAAGAAATACAGAAGAATCAGTCCTAATGAGATGGACAAATCCAGAAACTATTAAACAAAGTGAAGTAAGTCACTGAGAGAAAGACAAGTACAGTATATTGACACATGTATTTGGAATCTAGCAAGATGGTAATGGTAACTCACACAGCGAAACGATGGAAAAACAGAGAGAGAGCAGACTTATGGACATTGCGGGGAGTGAACAGTGGGTGAAAGGCATGGAAAGAGTAACATGGAAACCTAAACAAATATATGTAAAAGAGATAACTATTGTCAATGTGCTGTGGGAATAAGGGAGCCTACATGGGGGCGATACGACGGCCTGGAGGGGTGGGATGGGGGGACTGGAAGGGGCACAGAGGAGGGAGGGGCCAGGGATATACATATGACTAATCTGGGATTTTACATATCTGTAAACAACAAAACTATGTAAAAGTAAAAATAAAAATAATTATTAAATGAGAGAAAAAGATAAATTCTTGGGGAAAGTCCAACTTTTTTGAAAACTTTTGGACATACTCTGATTTAACTCCCAAAATACACTGAGGCCATCAAACAGATGTGTTCAAAAAAACAGTCCAAGCTGTGTGTGGCTGGGTAAGGTTTTTGCTAACTTGGGATAATTGGGTTTTTAGAAAATTATCCCTAGAGAATCTTAACTTTCTGACTCACAACCTTAGGGACTGAGGAAGTTTGTAAAAATAACTGCTAAATTAGCTTCCAAAAGAAGCTGAGTCTCTAGAGTGTCAACCTTAAGACAGATCATAGAAAACTAAAGTTGCATCATTGATTTTCTGAATATTTTTTTATTTCCCTCATGCCTCTTAAGAATATTCACGTACAGACAAACTGTCTGATGGTGGCTGTTCTTTCTCACATTTCTTTTTGGGAAGGAACCATTATATTTCAAATTCAGCATCTTCTGGCCTTATTTTTTAAATGCACAGGAATTCAAATCTTGAAGATTTTATTCCTTTACTTAACTGAATGGAATGGTGTGAATGAATAAAACTCAGTCAGAGGTAAGATAAAGACAGATGTACTTATTTACATTATTTCATAAAATCCTATTGATAAATATAAAAATCTTGGGTTGAGTCGATCATTACCCATGGGAATAATATATATATATGTAGATATAGATATAGATATGTATATATATATATATATATATATGAATATACAAGAAGAACTATAAAAACACAGTTATAATCTCCAATACCTGTATACAACTTAATTTTTTTTTAAATCACAAAACATTCCATGGAAGAGAAAATGCGGGAAAGAAAGTTGCTTGCAATACAAAACCCTGAAAATAATAGGTTAATGGCTACTATATTCAAGGACTGAGAAGTATGGAGTTCACTAAAATCTTAAGAAAAAAGTACCTAGAGAAAAAGGCCCCTGCCAGTTATACATTATTCATTCATAAACTATGCTCAGTAAGAGCCTGAGGATACATTAATAAAAGATTTTTAGGGTTAAAATAGGATTAGAAAAGAAAAACATATAACACAGGTCATACGTAATTATGAGTGTTAAGAAGGCCAAAGTAAAAGAAAAAACAATAAAAAACTTTGAGATCTTATATAATTAATCAAATTCCACCACAGGAGCCATAATTCTCTGCACAAACCCTGAAAAACTTAAGAGCATGTTTTAGTACAGTAATGCCTTCATAAGTGGAAGAAAATTCATGCCTTCAATGTTTTCTAAAGAAGTAAACATATATTTTATGTATATATTTACCATATGGGTCCTTGATGAAAGTTAAATTGTCATATTAAATTGTGATTTCTATATACATATATTTTATGTATATATTTACCATATGGGTCCTTGATGAAAGTTAATTGCCATATTACATTGTCATTTCTATTTAATAATTTATAAATAAGTAAACTTTGTGACATAGTGGTAAGTCTCGGGAATCATAAAGATACAGGTTTTCATCATCGTCCTGGTATTTACCAACTATAAGATATTGACAATTATACTTGATCTTTGAAATCTCAAACTAATCTTCATTATTAGAAAAAATGATAAAAATATTTGGATCATTCCACGTGTTCAGTGATAAAAATTTTATGAAGTGCCTAAACAGACTAGGACTTCACACTGACAATTAGTCGTTTCTTTGTGAGAGTAAATCATAAATCTTCCCTGATGGTATACTAGTTGAAGATTGAGTGTTCATTGCTCATTCATGTCTGACTCCTGGAGACCCCATGCACTATAGTTCAAGGGGCTCCTTTGTCCAGGGAATTCTCTAGGCAAGAATACTGGAGTAGGTTGCCATGTCCTTCTCCAGGGGATCTTCCCAACCCAGGAACTGAACCCTGGTCTCCTGCACCGCAGGCACATTCTTTACCATCTGAAACATCAGGGAAGCTTCAGTTGAAGATTAGAGTCCATAAAATCTATAAATTGAGAGCTGGCAAATGCATTTATGTTTACAAAACATCAACTGTCTTTATTGATTTTTAAGATGAACCGGAGAGAATAACAGAATTGTTTCCTCAGGCAAGATTTTACACTATAGATAGTATCTGTTTCTTTCAAAGAAAAGTCTTAGGACTTTAAATATTACAGGTCCAAGTAGTCACATCAATGAACAAATGAAAAAAACATTCTTGAAAGTTAGAGGTTTTGCAAGAAAATTAGAGAGGTTAACTTCTGACTGAGATCAAATCGTCACAGACTTTCATTGACATCTGTTACAACACTAAAATGGTGCCTGGATGAAGTCCCACAGCACTGAACCATAGAGTGCTTATTTTTTTCTAAAATACCAGGAGTTTGGTGAAAGGCATTAGAGGACACCTAGGACCCAGGACACTTCGGAACAGTAACAAAAGTGAATTTCATTTTCTACTGACTAGGTACCAATGACCTACCATCTCTTCTGAGAATACACAACTAAGGCAAGAACTTAAGTTGTTTTCATTGGTTTACCTCCAAAAAGCAACACACATTATTCACCTGGAAAATCAGCAGAGTAGGGATTATAACTGCTTTAGGTCTACCAGAAATAGGGGGTTCCCATGGATAACTGGACAAGGCACACTAGCCTCAACATGTAGTCTCTAGACACCTAAGACAATCACTGTACTATTTAACATTTCATAACAGTTTTTCTCTGAGTTATTCTTCCTAACATAATTGGTCACCTGCCTTACCTGCCTTAGTGTTTTCCCTTTTTGCTGTACTTTTCTTTCAGGCATATTTATTTCAGAAGTTTGGATATTTCAGAAAAGAATAAAAGCTTCTCTAAAACAACCATGAATGTTTAGAATTTTTTTACAGTCTTTCTATTCTATCTAGGTTATCTAAGTTTAGAGATTAGTTTTGCAAACAACACTGTCAGGGTTTTGTTTCAGTTTTCACTTAATCATTTTAAAACAATTTAAATACCATTTGGGGTCAGAACAAATTTTCTCACCAATATCATATTAATAGGTGCATAATGGCCTAGCAAATGAGTATAGTGTAATTATATAACAATTTTCCTAGGATTAGAGAAGAATGAAAAGCTATTTTAAAAGATAACTTCCAATAATGCCAAATATCTAGAAAAAAACGGAATGAGACAATATACAGACACCCAGGAAACTGATTTTATTAGGACTATCAAACTCTTTTCTAAAAATCTTCATTCCCTCATGCAAAGATTATGGGAAATAAAAAGGGGAAAACATTTTAAGCGCAATGGAATTCAACACAGAATCCGTTGATTGCTTTTTAAAGGTACACTAGCATTACAAGAGTAATGAAAATGAATTCCTGTACACTACCCATTCTCCCCTCCATTTGAAAGCCTTAGAGCAGGTTTGAGGTATCTCTTCAAAAAGTCTGTAGGTGAAATATTTAGCAGCAATTATCTCTGGGCTGTTGGGATATGAAAGGCACACCATAATTATTTTCTATACATAATTTCCAAATAGGATTCAGCTTTAAGCAGATGTTCATAGCAAAAATAAGAGAGGACATTTGACCTGATCCACATCTTCACTCCAGAAACGACCATACACTCAGACCCCAGATGACTGAAGTTCCTTCAAGGCTTCCATCCTATGTTTATTCCCAAGAAAGAGTAGGTTGATGAGTGCCCTACAGTCATCAAATGCCACTATCTATGCCAAATAAAAGTGTATCCTGTGCTGCCAACCCTGCATACTCTCTTCGAAACGTACACTTACGAAGTGCGTCACAGCTTCAATTGGACAAGTCCTCCTTTCCATAGCCAATACGTATGTAAACATTCTATTCTGCTGACTTACAGCGGTAAGTTGCACTTTTCACAGAAAGCAGCATAACCTGATGGAAAGTGACTATTACAGAGGGAAATGGTCAATCCTGTATCAGAAAAATACCTACTGTTTGAAAACCTAAGTAAACCCACACATTGGATCAAGAGTTTACCTCTAGAAATACCTATTAAGCTAAGTAGACTGTCTTCAGGGATAAAGAAGTGTTTTCAAAATTATGCTCTTCTATTTATTATAAAGAAGAAGGTCATCTACCAATATCTACTTTTTAAATGTTTTCAAATTAAAATCATTTTCTCCTTACTCGATGGTACACAACTCAGATCTTGAGCCAATCTCAAATTCCTGTCTTAGAATATCCTGAGCCTAAATGAAACTTCAACAAATGGAAGATGAATAACTTTTATATGGACAGAACTAAAAGGGAGACTCTTTTATGTGTGATTTGGTTAGCTGTATTTTTAAAATCAAAAAAAACTGAAAACTCATTGCAATATGCTTACTCGGAAGTCTCACCTTGAGGTCTCACCAAAAGATTTAGTCTTGCATTGTCTGCCATTCACTTACAGTTCTATGTAGAACTGAAACACCAGTGGCATCCTTCAAAGGTATTTGAGAGGGATGGTCTTAAAATCCTTGCCATTCATGTGCTTCTAGACAACCAGTATCAATATTAACACCATCCAGAAACATGTTAATAAATTCAGATCTCAGATCTCACTTCAGATCCACTGACTGAGAATCTTTACAAAGATCTCCCATGTGACTCACCGGTATACTAAACTTGTAAACACTTCACTAGATGGGTGGTTTTCTTACTTAGCTGACCAACAGAATCATCTGGAGCACTATTTTAAAGGAGGATTCAGCTTTAAGCAGATGTTCATAGCAAAAATAAGAGAGGACATTTGACCTGATCCACATCTTCACTCCAGAAACGACCATACACTCAGACCCCAGATGACTGAAGTTCCTTCAAGGCTTCCATCCTATGTTTATTCCCAAGAAAGAGTAGGTTGATGAGTGTCCTACAGTCATCAAATGCCACTATCTATGCCAAATAAAAGTGTATCCTGTGCTGCCAACCCTGCATACTCTCTTCGAAACGTACACTTACGAAGTGCGTCACAGCTTCAATTGGACAAGTCCTCCTTTCCATAGCCAATACGTATGTAAACATTCTATTCTGCTGACTGAAGTGTCTCATCGCTGTAAGTTGCACTTTTCACAGAAAGCAGCATAACCTGATGGAAAGTGACTATTACAGAGGGAAATGGTCAATCCTGTATCAGAAAAATACCTACTGTTTGAAAACCTAAGTAAATCCACACATTGGATCAAGAGTTTACCTCTAGAAATACCTATTAAGCTAAGTAGACTGTCTTCAGGGATAAAGAAGTGTTTTCAAAATTATGCTCTTCTATTTATTATAAAGAAGAAGGTCATCTACCAATATCTACTTTTTAAATGTTTTCAAATTAAAATCATTTTCTCCTTACTCGATGGTACACAACTCAGATCTTGAGCCAATCTCAAATTCCTGTCTTAGAATATCCTGAGCCTAAATGAAACTTCAACAAATGGAAGATGAATAACTTTTATATGGACAGAACTAAAAGGGAGACTCTTTTATGTGTGATTTGGTTAGCTGTATTTTTAAAATCCAAAAAAACTGAAAACTCATTGCAATATGCTTACTCGGAAGTCTCACCTTGAGGTCTCACCAAAAGATTTAGTCTTGCATTGTCTGCCATTCACTTACAGTTCTATGTAGAACTGAAACACCAGTGGCATCCTTCAAAGGTATTTGAGAGGGATGGTCTTAAAATCCTTGCCATTCATGTGCTTCTAGACAACCAGTATCAATATTAACACCATCCAGAAACATGTTAATAAATTCAGATCTCAGATCTCACTTCAGATCCACTGACTGAGAATCTTTACAAAGATCTCCCATGTGACTCACCGGTATACTAAACTTGTAAACACTTCACTAGATGGGTGGTTTTCTTACTTAGCTGACCAACAGAATCATCTGGAGAGCACTATTTTAAAGGAGGCCTTAATCCCACACCTTAAACAACTCACATAATTTAGGGAGGACAATAACCAGGCAGGTGAAAAAGGAGGAATGTTAAGTCAGAAATGGTAGATATGAACAGCAATTTATTTACCTACTGTGTAAAAATATATTAAAATTATTTTCAATATTCTCTATGAACTTAATTTTCTCCAATGGATTATAGTGATGATTAAATAAGAAATACATATGAGCATATTAATAAATTATAAGACCCTAAACCAATGTTAGCATTAGTGACTGACATGGTACAAAATCAAATAAATCAAAATTCTTAAGAGATTAAGCATGGTATTTCCAAAAGAACGATACTCATAATAAGTCTGTGGTTCAACTCAATTGGATGTAACATATTTTTTTTAAATACAAATAACTCTTCCCTGTTCAGAATTTGTGCATCAGCATCTCAGGAAACAGAAGTCATAAGTTTGTATTTTTCATAAACTATCAATGTGATTATTGCAGATCTTCTATACCATAACTTACAAGCATGACCAGAAGTATGAAAAGCTAATCTCACAACTGTAAAACCAACCAGATAGTTGCCCTTCCTCCACTGGTTTCTTACTTTGTACAATAACACTGTAGAGACTCCTTAAAACCGACATTTCTTCTGGAATACTCCAGGTATACAAAAGTAAAATGGAAAGAACCAACTGGACAGACACTGAGTTTATTCTACAGGGACTTTCTGAGTACCCAAGAGCTGAAAAACTCCTTTTTGTCATACTCTTGGTGATGTACCTGGTGATCCTCCTGGGGAACAGCACTTTGATCATCCTCACTCTCCTGGATTCCCGCCTTCACACCCCTATGTACTTCTTCCTTGGTAATCTTTCCTTCCTTGACATTTTGTACACATCTTCCTTTATCCCCTCAACAATGATACACACTCTATCAGAGAAGAAAACCATCTCCTTTGCTAGATGTGCTGTTCAGATGTCTGTCTCTTTCACCATGGCATGCACAGAGTGTGTGCTCCTGGCAGTGATGGCATATGACCGTTACGTAGCCATCTGCGTCCCTTTGAGATACTCGACCATCATGAGCAAGGCACTCTGTGTTCAGATGGCTGCTCTCTCCTGGGGATTGGGCTTTCTCAACTCATTGAAAGAAACAATTCTTGCAGTACGGTTGCCCTTTTGTGGAAAAAATGTCATCAATCATTTTGTTTGTGAAATACTGGCATTTGTCAAGCTGGCTTGCACAGATATTTCCTTAAATTTAATTAGCATCATGTTGGGCACTGTAATATTTTTGTTTGTTCCATTACTGTTGATTTCAATTTCCTACATTTTTATCCTTTCTACTGTGTTAAGAATCAGTTCAGCTGGAGGAAGAAAAAAGACTTTTTCCACCTGCTCAGCCCACATTACAGTGGTGACTGTGTTTTATGGGACAATCCTCTTCATGTACATAAAGCCAAAGTCCAAAGACACTGCTCTTGACAAACTGATTGCCCTGTTCTATGGAGTAGTCACACCCATGCTCAATCCCATCATCTACAGCCTGAGGAATACGGAAGTGCATGGAGCTCTGAGAAACCTGACAGCTAGACTGGTGCTGAAAGAGAGGATGAGGAAATTTTGAGTTGAGGCACAAAATAAGCTCATATATTTGAGGCAAGGTTTTCAATATAAACAGAACAAAGGAATGAGAGGGTATATGTAAAATGAATTTAAAAAACTGGAAAGAAATTTCAAGGCAATAATCTGATTTTAACTTTTATGAAAATGACATAGAAAAATGTAAGGACAGCTAGTGTTAGAAGTGGAAGTAGACTTTTAGGAACAAAATAAGTGAAATCATATTTTTCCAAAAGTATACTACTTAAGAAGTAAAATATATATTTTAGCTCCCTTTTTTGAGAGAACCATTGAGTTCATGCTTTTTCTGTTTATTACTCATTTTTGTTTTACCCAGGGACCGGATTTTGGCCCCAACCTAATTTTTCTGGTACAATTTCTTCCTTATTCTTTCCCTTGCTGTGTTTCTCCCAACTCCCCTGCATACAATATTATGTACTATGTAGTTATCCAAATATATTATGATCTTTCACATTTAAGCACATTAATATATCTCACTTTATTCCTATTATGATACTTTTCCCTTGGTGGCATCATAGCCACCTAATTAAATAAAAAATTATGTATCATATATTCTTAAAATCCTTCCAAAATTTACCCAGTGGAAAAGCACTATTTACAATAGCCAAGATATGGGAAGAAACCAGATGTCCATCCACAGAAGAATGAATACAGAAGTGTTGTAGATATACATATACATACATACATACACACACACGCACATACACACACATGTGCACAAGTAGACTACTACTCCGTCACAAAAACAGTGAAATTCTGCCATTTGCAGCAACATGGATGTAACTCTGCTTAGTGAAATGAGTCAGACAGAAAAGGAAAAATACCCTATGCTATCATTATTATGTAGAATCTAAAAAATAAAACAAATACTGTTACAAAACATTAACAGACTCACAAATATATACAACAAAGTAATGGTCACCAGTGGCGGTACATCCATGGTGGGGAGGACAAGACAGGTATAAGAGGATCAAGAGACACAAACTACTATCTATAAAAGATATATTATGCAGAAGAGGGAAATATAACCATTGTTTTGTATAACTCCAAGTTGAGAGTAATCGATTAAAATATTAAACCACTACCTGAAGCTAATATAATATTATAAATCAACTATACTTCAATAAAACAGATGGAAAAATAAAAATAAGGACACACTTGTATCCTTCAAACATATATGAGAAGAATCTACACATACATGATATTTGAGGCAAGGTTTTCAATATAAACAGAACAAAGGAATGAGAGGGTATATGTAAAATGAATTTAAAAAACTGGAAAGAAATTTCAAGGCAATAATCTGATTTTAACTTTTATGAAAATGACATAGAAAAATGTAAGGACAGCTAGTGTTAGAAGTGGAAGTAGACTTTTAGGAACAAAATAAGTGAAATCATATTTTTCCAAAAGTATACTACTTAAGAAGTAAAATATATATTTTAGCTCCCTTTTTTGAGAGAACCATTGAGTTCATGCTTTTTCTGTTTATTACTCATTTTTGTTTTACCCAGGGACCGGATTTTGGCCCCAACCTAATTTTTCTGGTACAATTTCTTCCTTATTCTTTCCCTTGCTGTGTTTCTCCCAACTCCCCTGCATACAATATTATGTACTATGTAGTTATCCAAATATATTATGATCTTTCACATTTAAGCACATTAATATATCTCACTTCATTCCTATTATGATACTTTTCCCTTGGTGGCATCATAGCCACCTAATTAAATAAAAAATTATGTATCAGATATTCTTAAAATCCTTCCAAAATTTACCCAGTGGAAAAGCACTATTTACAATAGCCAAGATATGGGAAGAAACCAGATGTCCATCCACAGAAGAATGAATAGAGAAGTGTTGTAGATATACATATACATACATACATACACACACACGCGCACAAGTAGAATACTACTCCGTCACAAAAACAGTGATATTCTGCCATTTGCAGCAACATGGATGTAACTCTGCTTAGTGAAATGAGTCAGACAGAAAAGGAAAAATACTCTATGCTATCATTATTATGTAGAATCTAAAAAATAAAACAAATACTGTTACAAAACATTAACAGACTCACAGTTATATACAACAAAGTAATGGTCACCAGTGGCAGTACATCCATGGTGGGGAGGACAAGACAGGTATAAGAGGATCAAGAGACACAAACTACTATCTATAAAAGATATATTATGCAGAAGAGGGAAATATAACCATTGTTTTGTATAACTCCAAGTTGAGAGTAATCGATTAAAATATTAAACCACTATCTGAAGCTAATATAATATTGTAAATCAACTATACTTCAATAAAACAGATGGAAAAATCAAAATAAGGACACACTTGTATCCTTCAAACATATATGAGAAGAATCTACACATACATGAATTGTTAAAAGGTGGAAGTAGTTAAAGGACAGTGGTTCTATAATTAATCTCTTCTTAGGACTTATGACTTCTTTCTAAAATGTATTTTTAGAAATGTTATCACATACATTGTGTTTGTAGCTTTGTATATTGAAACAGTGAGCATAAGGACAAATGCTGAAATTAAAATCAAGCTTGTGATCATTATAACCTTGTAAGAAGTAAAAGATGTTAGTGTTCTATTTAGAAACCTATATATCAATATTGGCTTGGGGAAAAATGAAACTGAATAATCACAAGATATCACCACCCAAAAATACCTCTCTAATGTCCCAAACTGGATATAAATACATTTATCCTCATTAAGCAATAGCATCTGTTTTCTCCTTCAAACAGTACATGTGAAAGAGTACCCTTTGATAACGAAACCATTATCAATTTACTGCTGGTTTCAAATGTATTCAATATTTTCTAGTTTTATTGTCAGGTCAATCTCATAATGTTGCTGTTTAGAAAAAGAGGCTAAATAAATTAGCTCAAAAATCTACTAGTTACTATGCTTGTATAGTACATATTTATAGTATTGAATGCTCCATAATTGGCTATACTGACATTAAAGTTAATTTTATATTCAAACTCCCCAAAATAAAATGTCATCATTAGACTCTATATAACAGTTTCACATATATATATATATATATATATATATATATATATATATATATATATTTACATTATCTAACAATTATTGTCAAGGAACAGACTTAGATGACCACATATTACACTTGAAATGAGTATATTCCCCCATTCCAATGCTTTGATGCACCTTGATCACTAAATATTTCTTAGGTTGCTCTCACATATGTTAATCAATATCATTTGCCACTGGGAACTAAGAAAGCAAAAAGGTGGGTTTTAAACACATTTTGGGGGGGGGGGCACTTCTATTGGTCTTTCATTTATTCATTTTCATCCATCTTGGTTCTTTGGCCTGTGTGGGCCTCCCATCGCAGTGGCCTCTCTTGCTGCAGAGCACCAGCTCTGGGCGCATGCACTCCAGAGCTCCAGCTCAGTAACTGGACACATTGGTCCAGCCGCTCCGCGGCACGTGGGAGCTTCCCAGGCCAGGGATCAAACCAGCACCCCTTACACTGCAAGGCAGTGTCCTTACTCACTGGACCATCAGGGAAGCCCCCAAAGGGAGGTTTTAATCAGTAACTTTCACAGTTTCTTTCACACCTTTATAGATGATAGGATTTAATGTGATGGTCAAAACCACACAAAGTCATAAATTTATCTATTTCCTGTGAATCTACAGCTGAGGGCTTCAGGTACATGGAGAGAGCGGTCCTATAGAACAAAACCGCTATACTCAGGTGGGCTGCATATGTTGAAAAGGGTTTGCTTTGGCCATCCAAGGTGCTGATTCTTATGATTCCAGAGAGGATGAACACATAAGAAATACCAATGAGAAGCATCAGCACAAGATGAAAGAAGTACACTGATGACAAGCAGGATTAACTGCACCTTGGCAGTGCCCACACAAGCCAGTTTGAGGACAGCCAGAATCTCACACATGAAGTGATTGATGACACTGCTTCCACACAGATTCAGCTGCAGCACAGACACCGTTTCCACCAGGGCAGTGAAGCAGCCTGCCACCCAGGAGCCAGCTGCAATCTGCACACAAACTCCCTTGTTTATGATGATGGGGTATCTCAGGGAGTTTTAGATGGCCACACGGACAGAAGCACACACTCGGTGGAGCCCATGGTCAGAGAGAAGTACATCTGAGAGGCACACCCTGAGAATGAGATGGTGTTTTTTCCTGAAACAAAGTTTGCCAGCACTGGAGTCAGGGCACAAGAAGTATACCAGATGTACACATCAGACATGGTGCTGAGGAAGTACATGGTGTGTGTAGGCCAGAATATAGGACACTAACAGAGATCAGAATAATAGTACCCTTAAGGGGATCAAGTACATCAGCAACCACAGCACAAACATCAAGATTTCAACTTTAGGATAGTGAATAATTTCCAGAAAAATAAAATTAGAATGACTGTTGAGTTTGTCGTGCCCATTTTATTCCTCCTTGTTCATCTATAGTTGTGAATAAAAGTACACATAGTCTATGCTTAAAATTTACACTCTATCAACTTTCAAGGTTGTTTTTTTTTAAGGGAACTTTAACACATTGTCGTCCAATGTTACTCGCAATATCACAGTAATTATTCACTCATTCATCCAACATTTACTGAATACACTGAGAATCTAGAGCTGAGTTACAAGTTACACAAGGTCTTCTCTCGGGAAACTCATAATCAAATATAGAGCACAGTCAACACCATAATATGTGTTCCCCTGGGCATTAGGCAAACAGAACAAGAACCCTATCTCTATGTTGGGGGCACGTAATCTATCAAAAGTAGCATTATACATAATCAGGTTAAGAACCAGGGAAGATGTGTCAAGTGAGGAGCAATTTTTCACAAAGTTATACTGAGAGTTTTCTTGCCCTTCATAAAGCTGAAAATTATGGGCGGATAGAGTCAATGACACAAAGTAGTATAAGGAGATAAGATTGAGAAGATTGGCTAAAATCCAATGACTATAATGCTACCCAATTTCTGTCCTCAAGAAAGCAATCTGAATATGGAAATTATATGGGACCCCATTCTTTCTCAGAAACAAAATCACTTTCCAAGGCTTCACTTCACTTGAGTTCAGTCGCTTAGTCGGGTCCAACTCTTGGCAAGTCCATGGATTGCAGTACACCACGCTTTCCTATCTATCACTATCTCCCAGAGCTTGCTCAAACTCATGTCCATTGACTCAGTGATGTCCTCCATCCATCTCCTCCCCTGTCATCCCCTTTCCTTCCTGCCTTCTATTTTTCCTGGCATCAGGGTCTTTTCCAAATGAGTCATCATTTCACATTAGGTAGCCAAAGTATTGGAGCTTCAGCTTCAGCACCAGTTCTTCCAATGAATATTCAGGGATGATTTCCTTTAGGACTAACTGGTTTGATCTATTTGCTGTCTAAGGAACTCTCAAGAGTCTTCTCCAACAGCACAGTTCAAAGGAAATCAATTCTTCGACACTCAGCCTTCCTTACGGTTCAACCTTAACATCCATACGTGACTACTGGGAAAACCACAGCTTTGACTACAAGGACTTTTGTCATATAATCAAGGGATAGTATTTTATTATTCAAATAAAATTGCTTACAACATATCTCATAACTAAATACATATCAAGACACATGTTTAAAAATCACTATTCTACAAGACAGGATTCAGATGAACCTTCACATACACAGGCCTCATGTTCTTGTTTATAGTCTATGCTTAAAATTTACACTCTATCAACTTTCAAGGTTGTTTTTTTTTTTAGGGGAACTTTAACACATTGTCGTCCAATGTTACTCGCAATATCACAGTAATTATTCACACATTCATCCAACATTTACTGAATACACTGAGAATCTAGAGCTGAGTTACAAGTTACACAAGGTCTTCTCTCGGGAAACTCATAATCAAATATAGAGCACAGTCAACACCATAATATGTGTTCCCCTGGGCATTAGGCAAACAGAACAAGAACCCTATCTCTATGTTGGGGGCACGTAATCTATCAAAAGTAGCATTATACATAATCAGGTTAAGAACCAGGGAAGATGTGTCAAGTGAGGAGCAATTTTTCACAAAGTTATACTGAGAGTTTTCTTGCCCTTCATAAAGCTGAAAATTATGGGCGGATAGAGTCAATGACACAAAGTAGTATAAGGAGATAAGATTGAGAAGATTGGCTAAAATCCAATGACTATAATGCTACCCAATTTCTGTCCTCAAGAAAGCAATCTGAATATGGAAATTATATGGGACCCCATTCTTTCTCAGAAACAAAATCACTTTCCAAGGCTTCACTTCACTTGAGTTCAGTCGCTTAGTCGGGTTCAACTCTTGGCAAGCCCATGGATTGCAGTACACCACGCTTTCCTATCTATCACTATCTCCCAGAGCTTGCTCAAACTCATGTCCATTGACTCAGTGATGTCCTCCATCCATCTCCTCCCCTGTCATCCCCTTTCCTTCCTGCCTTCTATTTTTCCTGGCATCAGGGTCTTTTCCAAATGAGTCATCATTTCACATTAGGTAGCCAAAGTATTGGAGCTTCAGCTTCAGCACCAGTTCTTCCAATGAATATTCAGGGATGATTTCCTTTAGGACTGACTGGTTTGATCTATTTGCTGTCCAAGGAACTCTCAAGAGTCTTCTCCAACAGCACAGTTCAAAGGAAATCAATTCTTCGACACTCAGCCTTCCTTACGGTTCGACCTTAACATCCATACATGACTACTGGGAAAACCACAGCTTTGACTACAAAGACTTTTGTCATATAATCAAGGGATAGTATTTTATTATTCAAATAAAATTGCTTACAACATATCTCATAACTAAATATATATCAAGACACATGTTTAAAAATCACTATTCTACAAGACAGGATTCAGATGAACCTTCACATACACAGGCCTCATGTTCTTGTTTATCTACATCTTGATTCTCATCTCCCAATAATCTATTTCCATGCACACTTTCAGTTCTGAATAGCAATGAATCTGTCATTCCTATATTCATCATGATTTTAACACCTCTATGTCTTTAATATACATTTTACTTACTTGGAGTGTCTTTGTTTCCTATCTGCAATCTCCTCTTTCATAATATTTATTCTTAATAATATTGCTCAATCATCAAAATCATGTGCAAAAATCTGAACTCTTTGTACATACTTATGTTACTGAAGTACATCACACTGAATTATACACAGATGTGCACGCCCCTATTCCTCCTGCCTTGCACTGTGAGCTTCAAGAGCTTGTTCCCCACAACCCAGCAAGATGATAACTTGCATTAAACATTTTTAATTGCACACTGTTGTCTTGAATATGTTAACTTCTGATACATGTAAAATGAATACAGTTTTACTGTATATCTTGAAGCCAAAATAAAAAGCTGAAGACTTCTCTCAACTTCTCATTTACATCTACAGTCTAACCTGTGACATTAAAGAATGTAGTGGAATTAGCTTTTAAATCTTGTTTGATGTAGAGTCTGAGGGGAGAGAACGAAGACCATGTTTATGCAAAGAAGAGGTAGAGATGATTTCCAAATACTCATCCTCTGCAGGAAATTAGAGCATTGTCCTCAGACTGTGAGATTTGGGCTCTACATCCAACTATGCTTCCTACTGGTACTTAAAACTTGGCAAATCATCACTTGAACTCTTTGATACTTGTTTTTCTAACCTACACAAGGATAATTCCTACCTAGAACATATCTGAGAGATCAGTAATAACTTATTTTAAATTCTTCATCCATAACCCAAATTTCATGATCTCTCTACTGTTTAAGAGAATCACACTAATGGGTTTATGACTTCAGGATCACCCCGCTTTCCAGAATAATAACTGCCTGTATGCTGCTCCTGTGCTGGCCCACAGTGACTCACATTTTTAAAATTTATTGCATTTTTCACAACCTATTAAACTTCCAACTCCAAATCCATGTGTGAACATGAAACACTTTACTGATTATTCCCAAAAAGGCAAAGCTTAGACACTTCTGGTCTTTAGCAGCCACTTTAGTCAGGAGACACCTCCACTGAAGGTTTCTCTACTGGGCTTTCCCCACCCAGCACTCAGTTTCCTTGTGCTGGCGCTGGCCCCTCTTGTCCCCTCTCTCCTTACTGTTCTCCCTTCACTACTCTTTTGTCCACTTACAGAAGCAAAACAATAAAGATTTTTCCTTTTGTCATCCAGATGGAGTCCCACTCATTCCCTCATCCTTACCCTAGATCTTTCTCAGAGTCTCACCTACTCCAAGTCATTTCATATCTTCTCTTCCCCTAAAATGGTTTCTGATTCCAATGTAAGGTAATTAAATATTGTCCAACTATATCCTCTTTCTTTCTAAATGTCAAAGCCAAAATAAACTTAGAGAACTTCTAATCCATCTCTTTTTAAAATTGAGAGATGTTTGGTTATGATTTGTCTGAGGTGCATTGTCTGGAATATATAGCCAAAAGTTTTATCCCATATTCAGGACTCATGTTTTCAACTCAAGTTTTCCCTACCAACTAGTTAATTGCTTTTAAAGTAAATATATTTATGTTGGTTTCCTGGCCTAGCTGAGACTCATTAATAAAATTTGTAAATCTGAGATTACAGAAAGAGATGGCTAATGTCTGTTCCCATTTACTTCAGCACATGGAACAAGCATCTTCCCTTTTTCTAAATATCTAAGATAGATATTTAGAGTTAAAGCTGATCTTCAGCACAGTATTTCTTACAAATTTGGCACAGTTCTCAAAAGAAAAAGATTCTGAGGCTAATCATTTTGATAATACTCTAAGAAAACTGTATTAAAGTAGGTTGTATACAGATATTTTTATTCAGAAGATTAAAATGAAAAAAGAGTATGGATGCTCCTGGTTTGCAAAAAATCAAGCTATATTTTTCCTGACTCACAGACTCAACATAGATGTGTGCATGCATGCTAAGTCACTTCAGCTGTGTCCAGCTCTTTGCGAAGGTATGGACTGTAGCCTGCTGGAGTGGGTTGCCAATGCTTCTCCAGGGGATCGTCCCAAACCAGGGATCAAACCTGGGTCTCCTGCTTGGCAGGCAAATTCTTTAGCAGTAGCCCCACCTCTCAACACACATAGCTCCTTTTAATTAAAAACTGTTTGATCCAAAAAAAAAAAAGAAAAGAAAAACAAAAAACAAAGAAACAAACAAACAAAAAAAAACAACTGTTTAATCATTTCTTAAAACAAATCATGATAATAAGATTTGTCCTGCCAAAATCACCCCTATGATCATCTCCAAAATTCTCCCAAAAGGTAGTCTCTGGAATTGAGACTACTAAAGTCTCCTGTTGCTTTTAGGGACCCTCCAACTCCTTTAATAACTGAATGCTTTAATTATAAAATTTAAAGAAGTTAAGAACATCTCCATTTCTCCATGGTGTGATCCTTCAAGTTCAATTAAATAATTCAGGACAGAAAATAAATTAGGCTAAAAAGATTTTTTTAATTATTTCAACTCATGTGGCCAAGTAAAAGGCCTGACTCTTGAAAAGCATTTGTGCAAGCAGGACTGGAGGTCTATAGAGAGATGTTTGGTTATGATTTGTCTGAGGTGCATTGTCTGGAATATATAGCCAAAAGTTTTATCCCATATTCAGGACTCATGTTTTCAACTCAAGTTTTCCCTACCAACTAGTTAATTGCTTTTAAAGTAAATATATTTATGTTGGTTTCCTGGCCTAGCTGAGACTCATTAATAAAATTTGTAAATCTGAGATTACAGAAAGAGATGGCTAATGTCTGTTCCCATTTACTTCAGCACATGGAACAAGCATCTTCCCTTTTTCTAAATATCTAAGATAGATATTTAGAGTTAAAGCTGATCTTCAGCACAGTATTTCTTACAATTTGGCACAGTTCTCAAAAGAAAAAGATTCTGAGGCTAATCATTTTGATAATACTCTAAGAAAACTGTATTAAAGTAGGTTGTATACAGATATTTTTATTCAGAAGATTAAAATGAAAAAAGAGTATGGATGCTCCTGGTTTGCAAAAAATCAAGCTATATTTTTCCTGACTCACAGACTCAACATAGATGTGTGCATGCATGCTAAGTCACTTCAGCTGTGTCCAGCTCTTTGCGAAGGTATGGACTGTAGCCTGCTGGAGTGGGTTGCCAATGCTTCTCCAGGGTATCGTCCCAAACCAGGGATCAAACCTGGGTCTCCTGCTTGGCAGGCAAATTCTTTAGCAGTAGCCCCACCTCTCAACACACATAGCTCCTTTTAATTAAAAACTGATCCAAAAAAAAAAAGAAAAGAAAAACAAAAAACAAAGAAACAAACAAAAAAAAAAACAACTGTTTAATCATTTCTTAAAACAAATCATGATAATAAGATTTGTCCTGCCAAAATCACCCCTATGATCATCTCCAAAATTCTCCCAAAAGGTAGTCTCTGGAATTGAGACTACTAAAGTCTCCTGTTGCTTTTAGGGACCCTCCAACTCCTTTAATAACTGAATGCTTTAATTATAAAATTTAAAGAAGTTAAGAACATTTCCATTTCTCCATGGTGTGATCCTTCAAGTTCAATTAAGTAATTCAGGACAGAAAATAAATTAGGCTAAAAAGATTTTTTAAATTATTTCAACTCATGTGGCCAAGTAAAAGGCCTGACTCTTGAAAAGCATTTGTGCAAGCAGGACTGGAGGAGACTACTTGCCTATTCCACTCCTCTGTAGAAGGCCCATAAATTATACAGCAAACATTCCAATAATGGTACTGCAGAGATACCATCTCCAACAGACTCTGAGCTTGTAATGTGACCCATTTATTTTCAGCAATCTCTCTAAATACCTCACTTATCTGAGTAGTAGAAGATAAAACATTCTTATTCAGCTTTTTAAAAAAATTTTTCCCATCATGCATCTTTTATTTTCATATCTATTTTCATCCATCTTTTACTCTTTGGCATGTGTGGGCTTCCCATTGCAGTGGGCTCTTTCATTGCAGAGCACCAGCTCTGGGTTCATGCACTCCAGAGCACTGGCTCGTAATTGGACATACCGGTCCAGCCGCTCTGCGCCACATGGGATCTTCCCAGGCCAGAGATCGAACCAGTGCCCCTTGCGCTGCAAGGCAGACTCTACCCACTGGACCACCAGGGAAGCCCTACTCTGTTATATTTTAATATTTAAGGTTAAGGTAAACAAAAGGCCAAGGTTCACAAGTTCATAACCGATCTCCCATTATATTCTATTCATCTAAGGAGGCAGAATCAGTAACAGTGATCTTCTTTATGACAACTTCTAAGCAAATAGAAACATATGATCACCATTCCAAGGTTGTTTCCATTAGGGCCATCATGCTCCAAAGCTATAGCTGTTTCACACACATACACACACACACATGCTGGCATCATATTTTGTTATCAGCACCCTAAACAATACTGTGTGCCATGGTCTAATAGAAACTACTTAAGCTTTTGTCTTCATCACTTTCAAGGACACGAGCTAAGTCCAGGGAATCAGGCTGGGAAAACAATCTCTGACAATATCACACAGCCCTGGCACTCAGGGTGATAAATTTAAGATATATTTCTAATCTGAGGCACAGTAAACCCCTCTTAACATAATGGGAGGCCAAGAATAAGAAGAGATCTGAATGATAAGAAATCTTCCTTCTGGTGGAGGTTAGGAATGGAGAGAAGTGATGTCTAATTAGGATTTTCTTTTTTCCTTTTCTGTACTGTCATTCCCTGACTGCTTCCTCAAATCTTTAGTTGGTAAAACAAAGCCCAGAGACAACTATAGCCCAGGGCATGAAGGGAAAGCAAACCCACACAATGGGATGAAATAAACTGGACAAAGAATTGCATCAACATTGACGACACTAAAGAACAGGCAGAAATGACTAGCAATGAAGCCTAAACAGTGATCCAGAAACAGAAATGGCTAGCCACCACCAGGAGTTTCTAAAAACTACCATCCACTTACCCTTCCATATTCTATCTTCCTCTGCATGGCACATTGTTCTAAGAAAGTCAACTAAAGTTCAAAAATAGCTAGTCTCTCTGTTCTCAAAGGACTTTCCAAAGATAGACCAACCTTGTTATGGTGGTCCCACTTTCCAAACAGGTACAGAATAACCAGAACTGAATCCCAGACATCAGAAAACCATGAACTAGTGAAACAGCTCTGATCAATTTTTCAAAAATTATACTTTAGATAATCTAGGTCTCAGCTAGCTTCTCACTGACCATCATGATGAAAGAATTTAATAGAAAGGAATAAACAAAATAAGTGAATATTATTAGAATTTAATAAAAGAAAATTCAGAGACAAATTACCTAAACCATTCAGAATCAGTAACAGTGATCTTCTTTATGACAACTTCTAAGCAAATAGAAACATATGATCACCATTCCAAGGTTGTTTCCATTAGGGCCATCATGCTCCAAAGCTATAGCTGTTTCACACACATACACACACACACATGCTGGCATCATATTTTGTTATCAGCACCCTAAACAATACTGTGTGCCATGGTCTAATAGAAACTACTTAAGCTTTTGTCTTCATCACTTTCAAGGACACGAGCTAAGTCCAGGGAATCAGGCTGGGAAAACAATCTCTGACAATATCACACAGCCCTGGCACTCAGGGTGATAAATTTAAGATATATTTCTAATCTGAGGCACAGTAAACCCCTCTTAACATAATGGGAGGCCAAGAATAAGAAGAGATCTGAATGATAAGAAATCTTCCTTCTGGTGGAGGTTAGGAATGGAGAGAAGTGATGTCTAATTAGGATTTTCTTTTTTCCTTTTCTGTACTGTCATTCCCTGACTGCTTCCTCAAATCTTTAGTTGGTAAAACAAAGCCCAGAGACAACTATAGCCCAGGGCATGAAGGGAAAGCAAACCCACACAATGGGATGAAATAAACTGGACAAAGAATTGCATCAACATTGACGACACTGAAGAACAGGCAGAAATGACTAGCAATGAAGCCTAAACAGCGATCCAGAAACAGAAATGGCTAGCCACCACCAGGAGTTTCTAAAAACTACCATCCACTTACCCTTCCATATTCTATCTTCCTCTGCATGGCACATTGTTCTAAGAAAGTCAACTAAAGTTCAAAAATAGCTAGTCTCTCTGTTCTCAAAGGACTTTCCAAAGATAGACCAACCTTGTTATGGTGGTCCCACTTTCCAAACAGGTACAGAATAACCAGAACTGAATCCCAGACATCAGAAAACCATGAACTAGTGAAACAGCTCTGATCAATTTTTCAAAAATCATACTTTAGATAATCTAGGTCTCAGCCAGCTTCTCACTGACCATCATGATGAAAGAATTTAATAGAAAGGAATAAACAAAAAAATAAGTGAATATTATTAGTTACTGCTCTGTATCAAATTAGACAACTTATATAAAATGGAAAAAATTTCTAGAGACAAATTACCTAAACCATTCAAGGAAAAAAATACATATATAAGCTTTTCAGAAAAGAAACTCCCAAGAGCTCATTTTATTCCCCATACAGTTTCAGAAAGCACATCATGCCAAGAGGAAGTCATGTCTTCGGTATTTATTTCTTTACTTTTAATTATATACAGGATCTGAGAAGAATTAACTGGTGGTTACCTCAAACTTTCTAGGTATTTTCTCAGAAAATAATAATATAGCTAAAAGAATGTTTCAAAGAGACAGAGAGAGACGTAGAAAGCAGCCACTCAGTTTCTCTCTTTTTAGTGAGGTGTTCTATATAATGCTCCCCACTGCCTCAGCTGTAAACTATAAGAGGAAAATTTATGCCTTCCTTATGATTGAAATAAATATAAGATACTTTAAAAGTTTAAAGGATAAAACAGAAAATATAAAATCTAAATGAAAATTAACAATGTGGGGCTTTAATTAGCACTAAAAAGCTAAAATAATCAAACAGAAATCAAAAAAAAAAAAAATACATGTAACTTAATACATTGCTTCCCAGGTGGTTCAAAAGTAAAGAACCCACCTGCCAATGCAAGAGATGCAGGACACAGTTTGATTCCTGCCTCAGGAAGATCCCCTGGAGAAGGAAATGGCAACCCACTCCAGTATTCTCGCCTGAAAAATCCCATGGACAGAGTAGCCTGGCAAACTACAGTTCATAGTGCTACAAAGAGTCAGACACAACTGAGCACATAAGCACAGAACTTAATATCTTATTTCTTTTTAACTATAGAAGAAACAAAATCCAAACTACAAAAAATTTAAAATTCAGATGTTAAGATGACAGCAGTTAAAAGTAAAAGAGATGCAATATAAAAAACATGAAAATCCAATCTATATAATTCAGCTCAAGGATAAATAAAATGATTAAGTTACTTTTAAAAATTTGAATGTTACAAGACTTCCCTGGTGGTTTAACAGCTAAAAATCCACCTTCCCTGCTATATAACATAGACAGCCCAGCCTGGTGCTCTGTGATGACCTTCAGGGGAAGGATGGCTGGGCCATGGGAGGCTCAAGAAGGAAGAGACATATGTCTAGTTATGGCTTATTCCCGTTGATTTCCTATTACCCAGCAGTAGCAAACTTAATATTGCAAAGCAATTATGCTCCAATTAAAAACTAAAAGTTGTCGGGATTCCCTGGTGGTCCAGTGGGTAGAGTCCACCTTGCAGCGCATGGAGCGCCAGTTCGATCCCTGGCATGGGAGGATACCATATGCCACCAAGCAGCTGGAGTGGTGTGTCCAGTTGTGAGCCAGCGCTCTGGAGCGTGTTTGCCCAGAGCCGGTGCTCTGCAATGAAGAGGCCGCCACCATGGGAGGCCCACACAGGCCAAGGAGTTAAGATGGATGAAAATAAATAAATGAAGGACCAATAAAAGAGGCCAAAATTTAAAAAAAAAAATTATATATATATATATATGTATATATGTATATATATATATATATAAAGAAAGAAAAAGACTGAATATACCTTTAAAAAAATAAATAAAAGTCATAAAAACAAAAGCAAAAAGAAAAGAGTCTGCCTTCCAACTTAGGGGACATGGGCTTGATCCCTGGTCTGGGAACTAAAATCACACATGCCACAGGATGACTAAGCCCATGCAGCAACAACTAAGCTTGTGCACCACAACTACAGAGCTCACAAGCTACAACTAGTGATCCCTTGCACTCTGGAGCCTGAGTGCCACAACCAGAGAAAAGTCTGTACAACAGCAAGGAAGAGCCCACGTACTGCCACAGATGACCCTTTGCACAACAAAGATCCCACATGCCACAGCTAAGATAAGGGGCAACCAAAAAATAAAATTACATAAATACTATTTTTTAAGTTGAAGGGTACCATAACAGAGGAAAGAAATATAAATGCCAGATAAAAATCAAATTAAAAAATATTTAACAGGCAGATCGACATCTCCTAATCAGAGAGTCTTCTTGGATTGACAATATATTTCATGGATAACGTCAATGGGACAGAGAAGAAGATATTGCTCTACTTTTATCCGCAGATGTTTGACTCAGAAGTTATTTATATTCAATTTTTAAAACAGCTTTAAAAATAAGATATTTGGTTCCAAGCTCAAAGCAGTTGGTTCCCATGTATCAGAAGCTATTTAGAAAGAAAACTGCCAAAGTAGTTACAGTTAAAATAGAAAAGATTTATAATTTTTGCCTCCTAATAACAGATGGACTAAAATTTACATAAATAATACTATTCTACAACCAAAACATTTGACAGCTGAACCTACCTACAGACAGGACAATGAGAATTAATTGGACAGATTTCAACTAAATTAAATTATTTTAGTAATTACAGTATTGAAAATCCATAATTTTAACTGAGTTTTTTATATGTTAAATTGGGTTTAACTCTGTCTTTAATGAAAGTAAGGAACTATGAAATTGGCTTTGGAAATATATTAAAAAATGTTTTAATACTAGAGTAACTTTTTCCTATCTGTAAAGTTCTTTACATACCACACTTTTCTACTTCTGGTCTCACAATGAAGCTTTTTAAAAAGAACAAACTATAATCATTGACTCTTAAAACAGTGAAATTTCTTTATTTATTTTCACTATGCTTTGCACCAAAAAATGTTTTTGAGCTTGAGAGCTTTGAGAGATAAATTTGATGTGACAGCAAAAACCTGTTTGATTCCTTGTTTTCCCTAATTGATTTTTACATTATGCACAAAAATTATCTGTCCCTTACTCATTTACTTTATTAAAGACTTTACTTCTCAGTAGGTGATTTACTGCATCCTTCACATCCTTATTCCTAAGACTATAGATTAAAGGATTCACCATAGGAGTAACAACTCCATAGAACATGGATATAAGTTTGTCAGTAGCATCCATGTCTTCTGATCTAAGTGTCTCTTTAGACTTGGGCTTCATGTACATGAAGAGAACAGTTCCATAGAAGATTATCACCACAGTCAGGTGGGCTGAGCAGGTGGAGAAGGCTTTACTTCTTCCCTTGGAAGAGTGAATTTTGAGGATGTTAATAATAATTAATGTGTAAGAAATAATGATTAACAACAGTGGTGTCAGTGTGAACAAGGTGGTGGCCACAAGCATGATGAACTCATTGTCTGAGATGTCAGCACAGGCCAGTTTCATGACAGCCAGAATTTCACAGGTGAAATGATTGATGACGTTACTCCTGCAGAAGGGCAATCGTACCACAAATGCAGTTTGCACTACAGAGTTGAAGACTCCTATGATCCAGGAGCCAGTTGCCATGAGCACATAGGAAGCCTTGCTCATGATGACAGAATATCTCAGAGGGCTGCAAATAGCCACATACCGGTCAAAGGCCATCATGCCCAGGAGCACACACTCTGTTGTCCCCATGGCCAAGCCAAGGAACATCTGCACTGCACAGCCAGAGAATGAGATCGTCTTTCTTTCCGAGAGGAAGATCACCAATGTGGAGGGAATGGAGGTGGTGGTGTAGCAGATGTCCAGGAAGGAGAGGTTCCCCAGGAAGAAGTACATAGGAGTGTGAAGGTGGGAATCTATGATGCTGATCAGAATAAGGGTGCCATTGCCCAGAAGGATGCCCACATACATTATTAAGATTAGGACAAAAAAGAGTAGCTCAAGCCTTGTTCCCTAATTGATTTTTACAGTGAAATTTCTTTATTTATTTTCACTATGCTTTGCACCAAAAATGTTTTTGAGCTTGAGAGCTTTGAGAGATAAATTTGATGTGACAGCAAAACCTGTTTGATTCCTTGTTTTCCCTAATTGATTTTTACATTGTGCAAAAATTATATGTCCCTTACTCATTTACTTTATTAAAGACTTTACTTCTCAGTAGGTGATTTACTGCATCCTTCACATCCTTATTCCTAAGACTATAGATTAAAGGATTCACCATAGGAGTAACAACTCCATAGAACATGGATATAAGTTTGTCAGTAGCATCCATGTCTTCTGATCTAAGTGTCTCTTTAGACTTGGGCTTCATGTACATGAAGAGAACAGTTCCATAGAAGATTATCACCACAGTCAGGTGGGCTGAGCAGGTGGAGAAGGCTTTACTTCTTCCCTTGGAAGAGTGAATTTTGAGGATGTTAATAATAATTAATGTGTAAGAAATAATGATTAACAACAGTGGTGTCAGTGTGAACAAGGTGGTGGCCACAAGCATGATGAACTCATTGTCTGAGATGTCAGCACAGGCCAGTTTCATGACAGCCAGAATTTCACAGGTGAAATGATTGATGACGTTACTCCTGCAGAAGGGCAATCGTACCACAAATGCAGTTTGCACTACAGAGTTGAAGACTCCTATGATCCAGGAGCCAGTTGCCATGAGCACATAGGAAGCCTTGCTCATGATGACAGAATATCTCAGAGGGCTGCAAATAGCCACATACCGGTCAAAGGCCATCATGCCCAGGAGCACACACTCTGTTGTCCCCATGGCCAAGCCAAGGAACATCTGCACTGCACAGCCAGAGAATGAGATCGTCTTTCTTTCCGAGAGGAAGATCACCAATGTGGAGGGAATGGAGGTGGTGGTGTAGCAGATGTCCAGGAAGGAGAGGTTCCCCAGGAAGAAGTACATAGGAGTGTGAAGGTGGGAATCTATGATGCTGATCAGAATAAGGGTGCCATTGCCCAGAAGGATGCCCACATACATTATTAAGATTAGGACAAAAAAGAGTAGCTCAAGCCTTGGGTAACCAGAAAGCCCCTTCAGAAAAAATTCCATCAGAACGGTTTGGTTTTCCCATTCCATTTTACTGTTTCACTTTCACCTGTAATACACTAAAATATATTCATATAAAATATTCTACTATGATTATTTTCAACTTTTACCAATGTACTAGTATCATATAATCCCATTTTTTAAAAAAGAACATGTGAAAGGAAAAAAACGAAGAAACACAAGAAAAGTGAACCAAAGACAATGAAGTATGAATAGAGAAAGGAATAATAATAAACATGGTTCAAGCTATAAGCAATATGCTATGTAATTTATTCTATTTCAACACAGTTCTGAGAGAGAGGTATTACTATTCACATGTTAAAAATAAACAAAGCAGAATTCTTAAGTAAACTTGACCAAAGATATGTATAGAGTACAGTTTATTCAAATCCAAATTTTCTTTATTATAACTAGAGCTTATTATAAGTAGAAATCATAATAAATATGAGTATCATATAAGGTATAACTAAATAAAAAACTAATTTTATTGGCTACGAACTCCCACACAATGTATAAATGATCCTGTCACTTTAGAAATGATTATGTATTTTTCACAGTAGCATGTAAACTTTATTAAGGCAGGTACTTTTTCTTATTTACATCCATAGTACCTGTGGCTGCAATATAATAAATAATTGTTTTCTTTGCACATTACCTAATTTAGTCTGAACAGCAACTCTACAGGCAATTACTTTTATTAGTAGTATCATCATTCTCATTATAAAGAGAAGGAAATTAAGACACATAAAATTTAAGTCATTTGTATTAATAGAGGGCTTAAAGAGCTCACAATAAATTGCATTGTATTAAGTAATTAATAACTCAATCTCATATAGCTATGGTGACACTAGCGGTAAAGAACCTGCCTGCCATTTAGGAGACAAGAGATGCAGATTCAACCTCTGGGTTAGGAAGATCCCCTGGAAAAGGAAATAGCAACACTCTCCAGTATTCTTACCTGAAGAATTCCATGGATGGAGAAGCCTGGCAGGCTACAGTCCACTGGGTCAAAAAAGTGACTAAGATGATATTGTATCATGAAAATAAGGGTGTCCTACTATTTGATTAGGTATATTCCAGAAAGCCCCTTCAGAAAAAATTCCATCAGAACGGTTTGGTTTTCCCATTCCATTTTACTGTTTCACTTTCACCTGTAATACACTAAAATATATTTATATAAAATATTCTACTATGATTATTTTCAACTTTTACCAATGTACTAGTATCATATAATCCCATTTTTTAAAAAAGAAAATGTGAAAGGAAAAAAACGAAGAAACACAAGAAAAGTGAACCAAAGACAATGAAGTATGAATAGAGAAAGGAATAATAATTAACATGGTTCAAGCTATAAGCAATATGCTATGTAATTTATTCTATTTCAACACAGTTCTGAGAGAGAGGTATTACTATTCACATGTTAAAAATAAACAAAGCAGAATTCTTAAGTAAACTTGACCAAAGATATGTATAGAGTACAGTTTATTCAAATCCAAATTTTCTTTATTATAACTAGAGCTTATTATAAGTAGAAATCATAATAAATATGAGTATCATATAAGGTATAACTAAATAAAAAACTAATTTTATTGGCTACGAACTCCCACACAATGTATAAATGATCCTGTCACTTTAGAAATGATTATGTATTTTTCACAGTAGCATGTAAACTTTATTAAGGCAGGTACTTTTTCTTGTTTACATCCATAGTACCTGTGGCTGCAATATAATAAATAATTGTTTTCTTTGCACATTACCTAATTTAGTCTGAACAGCAACTCTACAGGCAATTACTTTTATTAGTAGTATCATCATTCTCATTATAAAGAGAAGGAAATTAAGACACATAAAATTTAAGTCATTTGTATTAATAGAGGGCTTAAAGAGCTCACAATAAATTGCATTGTATTAAGTAATTAATAACTCAATCTCATATAGCTATGGTGACACTAGCGGTAAAGAACCTGCCTGCCATTTAGGAGACAAGAGATGCAGATTCAACCTCTGGGTTAGGAAGATCCCCTGGAAAAGGAAATAGCAACACTCTCCAGTATTCTTACCTGAAGAATTCCATGGATGGAGAAGCCTGGCAGGCTACAGTCCACTGGGTCACAAAGAGTCGAAACATGACTGAAGTGACTAAGCATAAGCACACATACAGCTAAATAAATGGTAGAGCCAAGACTTAAACCCAAGACATATGGCTACAGAGTACAAGCTCTTAATTGTTCATTTTGCAGAGAAATTGGCTCACAGATCAAAATATTTTGTAATATAACAGACAATATTAACAAGAAACATCAGATCAAAAGAAATGATTATTCAGAAATAAGAAAGATTCCAACATGGTGGTTTGAGAACAGTTTATTTTCATACTTTATATTTGCTGGGAAATTATTCATTTTTATTACAACAAAGTATGTTGGCATGGAGTTTTATTTAATCTTTATAATTCTGTGATCTTCCTTTATAAAAAGCCCTATCTCCTTTTTGATAACTATTCTTAAATGATTTCTTTCTTTATTAGTTTCATAAGAGGTTTTCTCCTATTATTCTTCTATTGTCCTCTCTCTCCAAATTTTATTAAAAAAAAAAAAAAAAGCCTTTGGATAGATTTACTCTTTCCATTTTTTTTCTGTTTCATTAACTCCAGTTTTTTATTATAATTTTTCAGATTTTCAGGGTTAGTGGAAAATCACTTGAGACCTGAAAGGGCAGTAGGCACATGTGTAGTTCATAGAATAATACAGGTTATACCTACACCAGTAAAAATCATCTCTGCAAAAACCCTTGTTCCTAAGCTGCCTCCATGCTACCTGATATTATATCAGGCACATTCCATAATACTGCCAAGAGCACAGGACTTCGAGGCAGGCTTAGTTGAAATGCCATCTCTGTCCCTTACTAACCTGGGTGGCCTGGGCATAATTCTGATCATCACCTTCCCTGGTTATAGCTTACCTAATTTAGTCTGAACAGCAACTCTACAGGCAATTACTTTTATTAGTAGTATCATCATTCTCATTATAAAGAGAAGGAAATTAAGACACATAAAATTTAAGTCATTTGTATTAATAGAGGGCTTAAAGAGCTCACAATAAATTGCATTGTATTAAGTAATTAATAACTCAATCTCATATAGCTATGGTGACACTAGCGGTAAAGAACCTGCCTGCCATTTAGGAGACAAGAGATGCAGATTCAACCTCTGGGTTAGGAAGATCCCCTGGAAAAGGAAATAGCAACACTCTCCAGTATTCTTACCTGAAGAATTCCATGGATGGAGAAGCCTGGCAGGCTACAGTCCACTGGGTCACAAAGAGTCGAAACATGACTGAAGTGACTAAGCATAAGCACACATACAGCTAAATAAATGGTAGAGCCAAGACTTAAACCCAAGACATATGGCTACAGAGTACAAGCTCTTAATTGTTCATTTTGCAGAGAAATTGGCTCACAGATCAAAATATTTTGTAATATAACAGACAATATTAACAAGAAACATCAGATCAAAAGAAATGATTATTCAGAAATAAGAAAGATTCCAACATGGTGGTTTGAGAACAGTTTATTTTCATACTTTATATTTGCTGGGAAATTATTCATTTTTATTACAACAAAGTATGTTGGCATGGAGTTTTATTTAATCTTTATAATTCTGTGATCTTCCTTTATAAAAAGCCCTATCTCCTTTTTGATAACTATTCTTAAATGATTTCTTTCTTTATTAGTTTCATAAGAGGTTTTCTCCTATTATTCTTCTATTGTCCTCTCTCTCCAAATTTTATTAAAAAAAAAAAAAAGCCTTTGGATAGATTTACTCTTTCCATTTTTTTCTATTTCATTAACTCCAGTTTTTTATTATAATTTTTCAGATTTTCAGGGTTAGTGGAAAATCACTTGAGACCTGAAAGGGCAGTAGGCACATGTGTAGTTCATAGAATAATACAGGTTATACCTACACCAGTAAAAATCATCTCTGCAAAAACCCTTGTTCCTAAGCTGCCTCCATGCTACCTGATATTATATCAGGCACATTCCATAATACTGCCAAGAGCACAGGACTTCGAGGCAGGCTTAGTTGAAATGCCATCTCTGTCCCTTACTAACCTGGGTGGCCTGGGCATAATTCTGATCATCACCTTCCCTGGTTATAGCATAAAGAAAATAGCACCTATACCATATATTTTTTGATAAGATTAAAATGAGACAGTATATATTATTCTGTTAGCACAATAATGGTTTCCACTGTTAGTGATTTCCTTTAGCTTCTCTATCATGGCCCTTCCTTTGTTAGAGTCTTTTTACCTCTTTGAAGCAGTCATCACCATCTTGTGATTAGGCCTCATATATGTAGCTTAAAAGCTTAATCATATCACACAGTGTTTTGAAAAATGGTATTACGCTCATCTTACAATCAAAATCTTAATATACACGAGAGTACATAACAGACTAATCTTTAATCACACTTTGATCCTTTAGATGCCAGAAAAAAGAAAAAAATAACCTAAAAGATTCAACGAACTCCACTAAAAAGTGGAGTTTTAAGAAAGTGTCAGCATGTTCCTTACCTTAAAATCAGATAACTTTTTTGACTATTTTAGCACAAACGATTTTAATGGGAAAAGACACTCACTTTCACAATTATATTCAAAATAGTCACCAGTCATGTAGGCAAACACACTAGAATAATGCTCAAGTAGGTCTTGTTCTGGTTATTCATTGCTTTGGTAATTACCTTTTCAGATCTCAGGAAATGATTATGTTCAGGTTTTTTAATGCAAATTGGTCACAGTCTCCTCCTCGCATATTATCTCTGAATGAAGAGTCTCTACCACAGTACCTGGCACATAGTTCACAGTAATCTCAGTTGACTGAGCCAAATGGATCAGAGTTGCTGCTAGGAGACCAGGAAAGCTTAACTGTTATGAATTTTATACAACAGCACACAGAGTCTGTTGTCTATTGTGCAATAAGGCTTAATTAGCTAAAAATGATAACAGAGTTTACAAATGCTCTGTGATGCAGTGAAACCTAAATCAAAAAGCTCATGGGAAAATGAGACCTGAAAGGGCAGTAGGCACATGTGTAGTTCATAGAATAATACAGGTTATACCTACACCAGTAAAAATCATCTCTGCAAAAACCCTTGTTCCTAAGCTGCCTCCATGCTACCTGATATTATATCAGGCACATTCCATAATACTGCCAAGAGCACAGGACTTCGAGGCAGGCTTAGTTGAAATGCCATCTCTGTCCCTTACTAACCTGGGTGGCCTGGGCATAATTCTGATCATCACCTTCCCTGGTTATAGCTTAAAGAAAATAGCACCTATACCATATATTTTTTGATAAGATTAAAATGAGACAGTATATATTATTCTGTTAGCACAATAATGGTTTCCACTGTTAGTGATTTCCTTTAGCTTCTCTATCATGGCCCTTCCTTTGTTAGAGTCTTTTTACCTCTTTGAAGCAGTCATCACCATCTTGTGATTAGGCCTCATATATGTAGCTTAAAAGCTTAATCATATCACACAGTGTTTTGAAAAATGGTATTACGCTCATCTTACAATCAAAATCTTAATATACACGAGAGTACATAACAGACTAATCTTTAATCACACTTTGATCCTTTAGATGCCAGCAAAAAGAAAAAAATAACCTAAAAGATTCAACGAACTCCACTAAAAAGTGGAGTTTTAAGAAAGTGTCAGCATGTTCCTTACCTTAAAATCAGATAACTTTTTTGACTATTTTAGCACAAACGATTTTAATGGGAAAAGACACTCACTTTCACAATTATATTCAAAATAGTCACCAGTCATGTAGGCAAACACACTAGAATAATGCTCAAGTAGGTCTTGTTCTGGTTATTCATTGCTTTGGTAATTACCTTTTTCAGATCTCAGGAAATGATTATGTTCAGGTTTTTTAATGCAAATTGGTCACAGTCTCCTCCTCGCATATTATCTCTGAATGAAGAGTCTCTACCACAGTACCTGGCACATAGTTCACAGTAATCTCAGTTGACTGAGCCAAATGGATCAGAGTTGCTGCTAGGAGACCAGGAAAGCTTAACTGTTATGAATTTTATACAACAGCACACAGAGTCTGTTGTCTATTGTGCAATAAGGCTTAATTAGCTAAAAATGATAACAGAGTTTACAAATGCTCTGTGATGCAGTGAAACCTACATATTGACAAAAAGTAATTCAAATTCCACGGGGCAAAAGTAACTAAAATGCAAATGGTCAAATTCCCTTCAGTTGGTTGCTCAATGGCCTTTGCATACCCAACTGCTCTTGTGGTCTCAGATGTTTTTATTTTCTCTCCTACATGTCGATGGATAGACCCTTAAATTCCATTTTTAATACTCAGTCTCTCTTTAGTGAGAAGAACATCTCAGTTTCATACTTCAACCCATAAATCCAGTTCTTGACTATAGCTGATAAAATTTGCTCCTTGTCTTTGCAATAACTTACCTCTAAACCAGAAATAGCCTTTTTTTCTAGACTGTAGCAACACATAGTTTTATCTAGCTTTTCTACTCACAGCCAATCTTCATAACTCCTTGTTCATAGCTGAACCTCTAAAGATGCAGTTACTGATGAGTAATCATTTTGCCAGAGAAATTCACTGATTTGGTGACATTTATAGAAAAATGATCATTGCAGGTATGATAACTAAAATAAAATTTTGTATCTCAGGGACTTTCCTGGTGGTCCAGTGGTTGAAAATACATCTTACAATGCAAGGGACTCAGGTTTCATCCCTGGTGAGGGAACTAAAATCCCACATGCCAAAGGGCAACTAAACCCACACACAGTAACTACAAACTCACATGCCTCAACAAGAGAGCTGGCCTGCAGAAAACTATCAAGCCCCCCACTCTGGAGCCCTAGAGCCATAATAAGAGAAAAACCCCTGTGAGTCAAGGAAGAGCCCACAGGCCACAACAAAAGATCCTGAACACCACAACAGAGACCCTATGTGCCAAAACTAAGACCTGAAGCAGCCAAGAATAATGTTAAAAAAAAATCCTCTATCTCAAAAAAAGCATCATTAGATTACTCTAGTTCAAAACTGGAAGAAAATTCGTGTTTAGCAATAAATTTTAGAAATAGGGCAATTTGCCCCCAAGTCCTGGTTGAAGCATGCCCCACTGTGGAGACCAAAGATACCTAAAGAACTTGCTCCAGGCTTTAGGACTAAATTTAACTGTTCTCAAAGACCTTTCTAAACCTCTTTATACAACTTTAAACTGCTTCAGAAATGAAATACATGTAAAACTTATGAGACTTTAGAAATAAAGCCCTAAAGGCCTAATTATGGGAAGCCTATTATTCCATTTCACACAGAAAATCAAATGGCCTTTGCATACCCAACTGCTCTTGTGGTCTCAGATGTTTTTATTTTCTCTCCTACATGTCGATGGATAGACCCTTAAATTCCATTTTTAATACTCAGTCTCTCTTTAGTGAGAAGAACATCTCAGTTTCATACTTCAACCCATAAATCCAGTTCTTGACTATAGCTGATAAAATTTGCTCCTTGTCTTTGCAATAACTTACCTCTAAACCAGAAATAGCCTTTTTTTCTAGACTGTAGCAACACATAGTTTTATCTAGCTTTTCTACTCACAGCCAATCTTCATAACTCCTTGTTCATAGCTGAACCTCTAAAGATGCAGTTACTGATGAGTAATCATTTTGCCAGAGAAATTCACTGATTTGGTGACATTTATAGAAAAATGATCATTGCAGGTATGATAACTAAAATAAAATTTTGTATCTCAGGGACTTTCCTGGTGGTCCAGTGGTTGAAAATACATCTTACAATGCAAGGGACTCAGGTTTCATCCCTGGTGAGGGAACTAAAATCCCACATGCCAAAGGGCAACTAAACCCACACACAGTAACTACAAACTCACATGCCTCAACAAGAGAGCTGGCCTGCAGAAAACTATCAAGCCCCCCACTCTGGAGCCCTAGAGCCATAATAAGAGAAAAACCCCTGTGAGTCAAGGAAGAGCCCACAGGCCACAACAAAAGATCCTGAACACCACAACAGAGACCCTATGTGCCAAAACTAAGACCTGAAGCAGCCAAGAATAATGTTAAAAAAAAATCCTCTATCTCAAAAAAAGCATCATTAGATTACTCTAGTTCAAAACTGGAAGAAAATTCGTGTTTAGCAATAAATTTTAGAAATAGGGCAATTTGCCCCCAAGTCCTGGTTGAAGCATGCCCCACTGTGGAGACCAAAGATACCTAAAGAACTTGCTCCAGGCTTTAGGACTAAATTTAACTGTTCTCAAAGACCTTTCTAAACCTCTTTATACAACTTTAAACTGCTTCAGAAATGAAATACATGTAAAACTTATGAGACTTTAGAAATAAAGCCCTAAAGGCCTAATTATGGGAAGCCTATTATTCCATTTCACACAGAAAATCAGGAAGTGGCTTGTGTATTGTAATCAATTTCCCCAATTGAGTTCTCTCTGTAATCAATTTCCCCAGTTGAGTTCTCTCTGTAATCAATTTCCCCAGTTGAGTTCTCTCTCAGTCTCTCTCTCTCTTCCCTACTCTCTCCCTTGGCCCTCCCTCTTTCTTTTTCTCTCAATCTCTCCCTCCCACCGCTCTATTATACACATACATGCACACAAACACACACACACACAATTTTGAAAGAATAAATGATTACTTACTGTACTAATGTTCTGGTCAGTTCATACATTTAGCTTTTAGTAAATGTTGAGGTTTATTTTTAAGTTTTTTTTTCTTTTTTCTCCATCATGCCTCTTTTTTATTTATATTTATTTTTCATCCATCTCTTCTTCTCCAGAATGTTTGGGCCTCCCATTGCAGTGGCCTCCCTCGGTGCAGAGCAAGGGCTCCAGGTGCATGAGTTCCAGAGTGCTGGATCGCAATTGGACACACTTGTCCAGCCACTCCATGGCATGCGGGATCCTCCCAGGCCAGGGATCGAACCAGTGCCCCTTGTACTGCAAGGCAGACTCTTTACCCACTGGACCACCAGAGAAGCCCAATGTTGAGTTTTTGAATAAACCTATATTTACATTGCAAATATTGTAAAAGTGCCACAGAATGCAAAAAAAGAAATTTTTAAATGAAGGAAAAGGAGGGAAAAGAAGGTAGGGCAAGAAAAGAAAAGATATCCTCAGGAAAGGCATAGAAGTATAAAGGAAAAGCTAAAAATAAATTATAATTTTAAAAACCTGCAGGTAAACCACAGTTCTAAAACAAGACTGGTTGTATTGATGAAATAATAAAATAATTCAGGTTAAATGATTTCTACCTTCTCCTGAGCAGCCACTAAAGTACCTTAGATTGGATACTTTTTTTTTTTTAAGTCTTTATTTTAAAGGTTTTACAGAGTCTTGTTGTTCACAGACATGTATGTTCCCAGATCAGTCACATGCATATCCCTGGTCCCCACCCGCCCCCCCAGGTCCCCTCATCCCACCCTCCAGACCATCGCCCCATGCCATTGTGAGCACTCCTATTCCCTTAGCACAATGACAATAGCTATCTTTACCACACATGACAGTATAGGTTTCCATGTTACTCCCTCCATGCCTCCCCCTCCCTATTTCTTCCCCACAATGTCCCTATGTCTATGCTCTGTCTGTTTTTCCATGAGTTCACTGCGTGTGTTATCAAGACCGTCCTACTAGATTCCATATATGTGTGTTAGCATACTGTATTTGTCTTTCTCTTTTTGACTTACTTCACTTTTTTTTTTTTACCAAGAATTCTTTTTTTATTTTTAAATTTTTTTATTATTAAAACCTATATTTTGCTTTTAACTTTTACAGAGTTTTGTTGTTTACAGATATGTATGTTCCCAGATTAGTCATATGTATATCCCCTTCCCAGCCCTCCCAACAATCACACAGCACCCCTGAAGGATCCCCTTTTCTCACAGAGCAATGACTAGAGTTATTTTCTTCACTTATGATAGTACAGGCCTTCATGCTACTTCCTTTACGCCTCCCACCTTCTGTTCCTTCCCCACAATGTCCATACGTCTACTGTCCATGTCTGTCTTTCCGTCGCTTCACTTCGTGTGCTATCATCACCATCCTACTAGATTGCATATATATGTGTTAATATACTGTATTTGTCCTTCTCTTTCTGACTGACTTCACTTTTGATGATATGTTCTAGATCCAGCCACCTCATTAGGGCTGATTCTTCTGCATTTCTCTTTACAGCTGTGTAGTATTCCATTGTATATATGTACCAGGGCTTTTGGTTCCATTCGTTCGTCGATGGGCATCTAGGTTCCTTCCATGTTCTAGCTATTGTATAGACAGCTGCAATGAACATTGGGGTACAGGTGCTTCTTTCAGATTTGATTTCATCAGGGTATAAGCCTAAGAGTGGGATTGCTGGGTCATACGGCACTTCTATTTTTAGTTTTTTAAGAAATCTCCATACTGTCTTCCATACAGGCTGTATCAATTTACACTCCCACCAGCAATGCAGGAGTGTTCCCTTTTCTCCGCAGCCTCTCCAACATTTATTGTCTGTCGATTTGTGGATGATGGCCATTCTGACAGGTGTGAGGTGATATCTCATTGTAGTTTTGATTTGCATTTCTCTAATTATTAGTGAAGTTGAGCATTGTTTCATGTGCTTTTGGGCCATCTGTATGTCATCATTGGAGAGGTGTCTGTTTATGTCCTTTTCCCATTTTTTGATTGGATTGTTCGTTTTTCCAGTGCTGAGTTGTCTGAGTTGCTTGTAGATTTTGGAGATTAATTCTTTGTCTGTTGTTTCATTTGCTATTATTTTCTCCCACTCTGTGGGCTGTCTGTTCAGCTTTTTTGTAATTTCTTTAGCTGTACAAAAGCTTTTAAGTTTCATTAGGTCCCACATGTTCATTTGTCTTTTTAGTTCCGCTATTCTAGTAGGTGGGTCGGAGAAGATCTTGCTTTGATTGATGTCCTTGAGGGTTTTGCCTATATTTACCTCTAAGATTTTGATGGTTTCTGGCCTTACATTTAAATCTTTAATCCATTTTGAGTTGATTTTTTGTGCATGGTGTTAGGGTATGTTCCAACTTCATTTGTTTGCATTTAGCTGTCCAATTCTCCCAGCACCACTTGTTGAAGAGGTTGTCTTTGTCCCATTTTATATGTTCACCTCCTTTGTCAAAAATAAGGTACCCATAGGTGCGTGGGTTTATCTCTGGGTTCTCGATCTTGTTCCATTGGTCTATAGTTCTGTTTTTGTGCCAGTACCATACTGTCTTGAGGACAGTATTGCTTTGTAGTAGAATCTGAAGTTGGGGAGGCTGATCCCTCCAGCTCCATTCTTCTTCCTCAGGATTGCTTTGGCTATTCGAGGTCTTTTGTGTTTCCATATGAACTGTGTGATTCTTTGGTCTAGTTCTGTGAAAAATGTCAATGGTAGCTGAATACGTATTGCATTGAATCTGTAGATGATATTTGGTAGTATGGTCATTTTCACAATATTGATTCTTCTGACCCAGGAACATGGAATATCTCTCCATCTGTTTAAGTCTTCTTTAATGTCTTTCATGAGTGTCTTGTAATTTTCTGTGTACAATTCTTTTGTTTCTTTGGGTAGGTTTATTCCTAGATATTTGATTCTTTTGGTGGCAATGGTGAAGGGGATTGCCTCTTTGATTTCGTTTTCTGATTTTTCATTGTTTCTGTATAGGAATGCCAGTGATTTCTGTGTGTTGACTTTGTATCCTGCGACTTTGCTGAATTCGTTGATTAGCTCTAGTAGCATCGTTTCATGTGCTTTTGGGCCATCTGTATGTCATCGTTGGAGAGGTGTCTGTTTAGGTCCTTTTCCCATTTTTTGATTGGATTGTTCGTTTTTCCAGTGCTGAGTTGTCTGAGTTGCTTGTAGATTTTGGAGATTAATTCTTTGTCTGTTGTTTCATTTGCTATTATTTTCTCCCACTCTGTGGGCTGTCTGTTCAGCTTTTTTGTAATTTCTTTAGCTGTACAAAAGCTTTTAAGTTTCATTAGGTCCCACATGTTCATTTGTCTTTTTAGTTCCGCTATTCTAGTAGGTGGGTCGGAGAAGATCTTGCTTTGATTGATGTCCTTGAGGGTTTTGCCTATATTTACCTCTAAGATTTTGATGGTTTCTGGCCTTACATTTAAATCTTTAATCCATTTTGAGTTGATTTTTTGTGCATGGTGTTAGGGTATGTTCCAACTTCATTTGTTTGCATTTAGCTGTCCAATTCTCCCAGCACCACTTGTTGAAGAGGTTGTCTTTGTCCCATTTTATATGTTCACCTCCTTTGTCAAAAATAAGGTACCCATAGGTGCGTGGGTTTATCTCTGGGTTCTCGATCTTGTTCCATTGGTCTATAGTTCTGTTTTTGTGCCAGTACCATACTGTCTTGAGGACTATTGCTTTGTAGTAGAATCTGAAGTTGGGGAGGCTGATCCCTCCAGCTCCATTCTTCTTCCTCAGGATTGCTTTGGCTATTCGAGGTCTTTTGTGTTTCCATATGAACTGTGTGATTCTTTGGTCTAGTTCTGTGAAAAATGTCAATGGTAGCTGAATACGTATTGCATTGAATCTGTAGATGATATTTGGTAGTATGGTCATTTTCACAATATTGATTCTTCTGACCCAGGAACATGGAATATCTCTCCATCTGTTTAAGTCTTCTTTAATGTCTTTCATGAGTGTCTTGTAATTTTCTGTGTACAATTCTTTTGTTTCTTTGGGTAGGTTTATTCCTAGATATTTGATTCTTTTGGTGGCAATGGTGAAGGGGATTGCCTCTTTGATTTCGTTTTCTGATTTTTCATTGTTTCTGTATAGGAATGCCAGTGATTTCTGTGTGTTGACTTTGTATCCTGCGACTTTGCTGAATTCCCTGATTAGCTCTAGTAGCTTTGTAATAGAGTCTTTGGGATTTTCTATGTATAATATCATGTCGTCTGCAAAAAGAGAGAGCTTGACTTCTTCCTTTCCAATCTGGATTCCTTTGATCTCTTTCTCTTCTCTTACTGCTGTTGCTAGCACTTCCAGGACTATGTCGAATAGTAGTGGTGAAAGTGGACACCCGTGTCTTGTTCCTGATCTTAGAGGGAATGCTTTCAGTTTTTCACCATTGAAGATAATGTTCGCTGTGGGCTTCTCATAGATGGCTTTTATTATGTTGAGATAGGTTCCTTCTATGCCCATTTTCTGAAGAGTTTTTATCATGAATGGGCGTTGTACTTTGTCGAAGGCTTTTTCCTGCATCTATTGAAATGATCATGTGATTTTTGTCTCTCAATTTGTTGATATGGTGTATCACATTGGTTGATTTGCAGATATTGAAGAATGCTTGCATGCCTGGGATGAACCCGACTTTATCGCGATGTATGAGTTTTTTGATGTGTCGTTGAATTCTGTTTGCTAGGATTTTGTTGAGGATCTTGGCATCTAAGTTTATCTTTGAAATTGGCCTATAGTTTTCCTCTTTTGTGTTGTCTTTGCCTGGTTTGAGTATTAGGGTGATGGTGGCCTTGTAGAATGTGTTTGGAAGTGCTCCTTCCTTTGCAATTTTTCGGAAGAGTTTTTGAAAGACAGACATTAGCTCTTCTTTAAATGTTTGGTAGAATTCACCTGTGAAGCCGTCTGGCCCTGGACTTTTATTTTTGGGTAGATTTTTAATCACAAATTCGATTTCTGAGCTTGTGATTGGGTTGTTCAAAATTTCCATTTCTTCTTGGTTCAGTCTTGGGAGATTAATCTTCCCCAAGATTGGATACTTATGAATACTTGTTTTTTTACTTTTCTTCTTCCTTACTGTACTTTTAAAATATATTTTTACAAGGTTTCTGTATAGGAATGCCAGTGATTTCTGTGTGTTGACTTTGTATCCTGCGACTTTGCTGAATTCCCTGATTAGCTCTAGTAGCTTTGTAATAGAGTCTTTGGGATTTTCTATGTATAATATCATGTCGTCTGCAAAAAGAGAGAGCTTGACTTCTTCCTTTCCAATCTGGATTCCTTTGATCTCTTTCTCTTCTCTTACTGCTGTTGCTAGCACTTCCAGGACTATGTCGAATAGTAGTGGTGAAAGTGGACACCCGTGTCTTGTTCCTGATCTTAGAGGGAATGCTTTCAGTTTTTCACCATTGAAGATAATGTTCGCTGTGGGCTTCTCATAGATGGCTTTTATTATGTTGAGATAGGTTCCTTCTATGCCCATTTTCTGAAGAGTTTTTATCATGAATGGGCGTTGTACTTTGTCGAAGGCTTTTTCCTGCATCTATTGAAATGATCATGTGATTTTTGTCTCTCAATTTGTTGATATGGTGTATCACACTGGTTGATTTGCAGATATTGAAGAATGCTTGCATGCCTGGGATGAACCCGACTTTATCGCGATGTATGAGTTTTTTGATGTGTCGTTGAATTCTGTTTGCTAGGATTTTGTTGAGGATCTTGGCATCTAAGTTTATCTTTGAAATTGGCCTATAGTTTTCCTCTTTTGTGTTGTCTTTGCCTGGTTTGAGTATTAGGGTGATGGTGGCCTTGTAGAATGTGTTTGGAAGTGCTCCTTCCTTTGCAATTTTTCGGAAGAGTTTTTGAAAGACAGACATTAGCTCTTCTTTAAATGTTTGGTAGAATTCACCTGTGAAGCCGTCTGGCCCTGGACTTTTATTTTTGGGTAGATTTTTAGTCACAAATTCGATTTCTGAGCTTGTGATTGGGTTGTTCAAAATTTCCATTTCTTCTTGGTTCAGTCTTGGGAGATTAATCTTCCCCAAGATTGGATACTTATGAATACTTGTTTTTTTACTTTTCTTCTTCCTTACTGTACTTTTAAAATATATTTTTACAAGGTTTAACTTACTAGGATAGACTTCTAGTAGTGAAATGTTGTTGTACTGTTGTTGTTCAGTCACTAAGTCATGTCAGACTCTTTTGCAACCAGACTCCTCTGTATATGGGACTTTCCAGGCAAGAATACCAGAGTGGGTTGCCATATCTCTCTCCAGGGTATCTTCCTGACTCTGGAATAAAACTCACATCTCCTGCTTTTGCAAGCAAATTCTTAATGACTAAGCCATCAGAAAAGTACAGTACTGAAATAACTGGGTCAAGACAAATGAAGGTTTTTATGAATTCAAAGGGATAACACTGCTATATGTTTCACCAGAATTATGCTACAACTGCTTTCCTTCTGCTGTTTTTATCACTGGATGCTGTCAATAGTTTAGATTTTTTCTAATTTAAAGGGTTTAAAGTGGTATATCAACATTGTTTCAAATGGCATTTTTAACTACTAGAGATATTTAACATGTTGTGTGTCTTTAATGGCTATTTCTTCTTTTATGTGTGTTGTGTACTCAAGTCCTCAACCAACATTTGCATTAGATGATGTGTATTTTCTAATGATCTCTGTTTGCATGTAACCTATTGCACACATGCAGAGAGAAGCTCATGGTAAGAAACTGTGAAGGGCTTCCCTGGTAGCTCAGTGGTAAAGAGTTCGCCTGCATGCAGGAGACACGGGTATGTTCCCTGAGCTGGGAAGATCCCACATGCTGCGGAGCAACTAAGCTCGTGAACCACAACTGTTGAGCCCGTGCTCTAGAACCTTGGAGCCGCAACTATTAAGCCCACGTGCCACAACTACTGAAGCCCGTGAGCCCTAGAGCCCAAGTTCCACAACAAGAGAAGTTACCACAATAAGAAGCCTGCTCACCTCAACTAGAGTGTAGCCGCCACTCCCTGCTACTAAAGAAGAGTCTGTGGCAGCAGAGAAAACCCAGAATATCCAAAAATAAATAAATAAATAAAATACATTTAAAAAAAAGAAACTCTGTGAATATAAAAATGCCCAAGACACAGTTTCTACCTTCAAGAATCTACATATAGGGAGAAAAATTTCCATGTAATCAGATAACGTCAACAAAAGATGGTAAATGCTGCAATAAAAATGATGACTTGCTGTGCTATGCTGGTATAAATGACAAGAAATTTAGAATCAAGAAATAATTTCCAGGAGAGATAAACCTGAACTGATTCTTAATTTGTGAGTAAAAATTTGAGAAAGAAGTAATATAAGGAAAGACACTCCAGGAAAAGGAACCAATGACAACAAGGGTGAAAGACAAGCCATGGCATGATGAATGCAGGGAGGAAAATAACTCAGCATCAAAGAAACCTAAAGAAAGAGGCCGATGGTGGTTAGTGGACAATGAAATTAAACAAACCAAAGCAAAGAGGGCCTCATTTGCCATAGATGTTAACTGGGGGCTAGTTAAAAATAACAGAATAGAGTCTGGATGATTCAAATTTTGATGATGATTTTGAATGTTTGATGATTCAAACATTCAGATGTTTCATTTACTGTTATTATTAAATGATAGAGTGAGAGTGTTAGCATTATTTCTCAAGAACTTATGTTCTCCAAATGACAAAGAAAAATTGAGAAGCTAGAAATATAAAGATTTCAAAACAATTTTCTAAATGAAGTACCCTCTAGATGCTCAAAAATATTAAATAAGTATATCAGTATTATAGTAATAGTATATTTGCCCAGCAAATTTGAATACAGAGGCACACCAAAACAGGTGACTTGCCTTTTTTAAGACCTTGATTCTACAACTCTATGACAGGAGAAAACCTTTCTGTTATTACTCTCTGAGGAGAAATATGCACATTAAATTTCTATTTGCTTTAAGTAATATTCTAGCTGAAATTTATAAACTTGATAGAAGATTAGGACCTACATCAGTCATCCAAGAGAGTTAACAGAATCAGTTGAACTCAAGTTGTAAGAAAAACATAAGATAGGATATTATGTGACACCGACAGGATATCCTGCATATTCAGACTCAAATTTCATAAAGAAGGCTGAGCACTAAAGAACTGATGCTTTCAAAGTGTGGTGATGGAGAAGACTCTTGAGAGTCCCTTGGAAATCAAGCTCAAACCAGTAAATGCTAAAGCAAATCAACCCTGAATTTTCATTGGAAGGACTGATGCTGAAACTGAAGCTCTAACACTTTGGCCACCTGATGGGAAGAGCCAACTCACTGGAAAAGACCCTGATGCTGGGAAAGACTGAGGGCAGGAGGAGAAGGGGGCAACAGATGATGAGATAGTTTGATGTCATCATCAATTCAATGGACGTGAGTTTGAGAAAATTCCAGGAAATTCTGAAGGACAGGGAAGCCTGGTGTGCTGCAGTGCATGGGAGCACAAAGAGTTGGACATGATTAAAAGACTGAACAATAACAAAGAAGGCTGGATTTCAAACTCAGTTTGAATTCACAAAATTTTCTTTATGCTAAAGCTAATGTGTAAGTTGAAATAAAAGGATATCCTGTATGAGTGAATAGCATTCACCCAAAAGCTTCATTTACCTACTACCTCTAAATTCCAAAATGTTCAGTATCCTTAGTGTTCCACAAGGAAAAAGAATAGTCTAAATACTGAGCAAGAAAATGCTACTCTCTGGCTTAGGACCATTTAGAGGTTAATAAAAAAATGGAATGAAGGTGCAGTGTTTTGGGCGATTTTTTTTAACAAGAGATATTTATTTATTTTCAAATATTTAATAAAGCATCACCAATGAAATAATGTTGTATAAACACTGAACATAAAAAGGCATATAACACCCAATTTCAATACTGCAATGAATATAGAATATCTTTCATAGTGTTGAAGTAATACATGCTCTCTTTCTTCTCCTCATTCTACTGTCGTGTATCTTGCAAATTCTCTGTAATTAGCATGAAATAATCTTGAAATGTGATATGTCAATTTAAATTTTTCTCAAATAAATATGAAAGGGCAAGAAGAAATTAAAGACATGAAAATTCCAACATAATTCTCCTTTCAACAATGTCCAACAGGTTCACAATCCAATAATTTTTCCATTCACTTGCTGAAGAATCTTCTCTTAAATATCCGTGTTACTGCTTCCTTCACATCTTTGTTTCTGAGACTATAGATTAAAGGATTAATCATAGGAGTAACAACCCCATAAAATACAGATATGAGTTTGTCAGTAATATCCATGTCATCTGAATTGAGAGTCTCTTTAGACTTGGGCTTCATGTACATGAAGAGAATAGTTCCATAGAAGATTATCACCACAGTCAGGTGGGCTGAGCAGGTGGAGAAGGCTTTGTTTCTTCCCTCAGAAGTGTGGATTTTCAGGATACTGGAAATGATTAATGCATAGGTGATGACAATCAGGAGCAGGGGCATCAGATTGAACAGGGTGGTGGCCACAAGCATGATGAACTCATTGTCTGAGATGTCAGCACAGGCCAGCTTCATGACAGCCAGAATTTCACAGGTGAAATGATTGATGACGTTACTCCTGCAGAAGGGCAATCGTACCACATATGCAGTTTGCACTACAGAGTTGATAATCCCGGCAAACCAGGAGCCAGCTGCCATGAGCACATAGGAAGCCTTGCTCATGATGACAGAATATCTCAGAGGGCTGCAAATAGCCACATACCGGTCAAAGGCCATCATGCCCAGGAGCACACACTCTGTTGTCCCCATGGCCAAGCCAAGGAACATCTGCACTGCACAGCCAGAGAATGAGATCGTCTGTTTTTCTGAGAAGAAGATCACCAGTATGGGAGGAATGGAGGTAGAGGTATAGCAGATGTCCAGGAAGGAGAGGTTCCCCAGGAAGAAGTACATAGGAGTGTGAAGGTGGGAGTCTAAGATGCTGATCAGAATAAGGGTGCCATTGCCCAGAAGGATGCCCACATACATTATTGAGACTAGTATATACAAGAGCAGCTCAAGCCTTGGGTAACCAGAAAGTCCCTTCAGAAAAAATTCCATCAGAACAGTTTGGTTTTCCCATTCCATTTTACTGTTTCTTTTTCTCCTGTAATATATCAGAATATGTTCAAATAAAATATGTATTTTATTATGACTACTTTCAATTATGTATCAATGCACAAGTACCATTTTACTTTTCTCTTTTACCTGTAAGAATTTAAATAATACTTTAAAAAATAGTGTCTTTTACTATGGTAAGTTCAATTTCACAAGTGCACAAATATAGAAATTTACCATGAACCCCAGAAGAAGACAAAATTAAGAAACTAGGGAAGGGGAAGAAGAGACAAAAGTTAAGGCAATGAAGGAGTAAACAATACACAAAAAGGAATATCAGGGAGAAGCTATTGTACTAATCACTTTTTTGAAAAAGCAGTTGAGCGTGTAGTTTTCTCATGCACTACTTCAGTGAAATCCCATGATTCTTATTATTTTGAAGCTAAGGCTCTTATCTAAGTTAAACTAGAGGGTTTCAGCCTAAATTCATATAATTGATGTGTAGCAAAGCCTGGGCTCAAATTCAAGCTTGCTTGTGGTCCATAATTACCTGAAAGTTAGGCAGCCTAGCTCCTGGCTACAAAAGGTTCAACAGTAACTCAATGAATACTGAAAAGCTGAAAGAAGTGTGTCAATCTGACAGAAGCAACAACCCAACCAATGGTTATTGACTGTCTGATTTCCCAAAACACAAGTGTAATGCAGTGAAGTCCAGTAATTTAAAGTTTTCTTATAATGCAAATATCCTTTTTGGTGAGATAGTGACTATTTAAATTTTATTTGTTTAAGTATCATAAGTAAAACATACAATAAAATTGATTTTGTCTCTCTCAGCTTAGGTTCTGTATATTCTAACACAAATACAGATTTATGTAACTATCTCAGTAAGCAGGACATAGAACTCTCCTATCACCCTAAAATCCCTTTGTGCTATATACACATATCCCTTTATAATCACTCCTTTCATATACTCATAAATTCAGAAAAAGGTGTATATGCTTTGAACCTCTATATTTTAATATTTTGAAAAATGTCACATAAAAGGAATCATATGAACCATTGCTTTCTGGCTTCCTTCAGTAGTATAAATCCTCTTTGACACCTCTCACTTAAAATGATTCATAAGGAAGACATCCATTGCTATCACTCAGGGAGCAGAAACAATAGGCTCTGTATCCAAAACCTTGCTTCTTTAAAGGCTCAGGCCATTCCTTATCATTTTCCCCTCAGAAATACCACCTTCCTCCCCTAACACACACATACACACATAGCACACACACACACACACACACACACACACACACACACTAATTTCCACTAATATTCTTGTTCATGGACATAGAATCCATTGAAACTGCTCTAATTAATTTACAAAACAAACAGGCAAATTTACAAAACAGGCAGGCACTTAACATATAAACCATTTTTCCTTATTCAAGAAATTTGGCACAAAAATTTAGGTCTCAATTGAATCCTTTGGAACTATTCTACCACCTTCTAATCACCAAAATCTGCCCTTTGGCCACTACTAAGGTATTTCTCCTTTCGTATTATTTTTCTATTATTTTAATCAATGCAACTTTTTATGCTTTTGGATTCTTCTATACCCTAAAGATGCATGCGTCTTTATTTCTGAGTTCCAGATTCACCTGCCTGATGCTAGCAAAGCAAGGAAACAAAGGCACTCAAGTCCCAATTACCTTGTAAATGATGATTGAGAAGCAATTTTATTCTAGCTCAATTTGTTGGAAACAACGAACATATGCTTTAATATTCTTATGAAAATGTTCTTCAATAACTTCTAGCATGAAGACACAAGATATTGAAAATGTTACATCACAATAAATACAATTACATGCCTCAAAGTCTCAACCACAGGTAGGAGTAGCCAGCTATCAACTTTGGAAGGAAATATGCTTTGAGATGACCTTCACAGTGAACAGGCAGAAACTCAAAGCATTACCCAAGAAGAGGGTCTATGGCAAGTCTTGACTGCAGAGACAGCTACATGGGCATCCACCACTTGCTTTGCAAGGTTTGTTGCTGTTATTTAGTCACTAAGTCATGTCCAACTCTTCTGCAACCCCATGGACTATAGCCCACCAGGCTCCTCTGTCCACAGGATTTCCAAACTGAGAATACTGGTGTGGGTTGTCACTTCCTTCTTCAGGGGATCTTCCCGACTCAGATATCAAACTTGCATCTCCTGCACCACAGGCAGAGTCTGTACCACTGAGCCCAATGGAAATCCCTTTCCCAGCCTTACATCTTTCCAAACTTACCCCACCTGGTAACCTAGTCACTAAAAGCTGTAATGTCAATCTACGCTGCTCCACTCAGGCCTCAATGAAACCCTCTTGTAAGTGGACTGCACTGATAACAGGCCTATGTCTTTATGAAGAACATATGAACACACACTATACCTGATTTTGCTATGGATTAAGCCTATCTCTGGCCAGCAGTGACCACAGGGCTAAGGTCCTTCATCCATATCCTCTCTGCTAACAGAACCAGGTACTAACTATGTGAGTTTGAACAAATAACATTTATGTCTCAACAGTCTCACCTATACAATGGGAATTTTAACAGCATCTTTGTGGGGTCCTTAGGAGAGATAATGTTTAATTGCATAAAGCATCTGGCATATGATAAACATTATTTTGGTTTCCTTCATCTTCAATTGATTTGTTCAAGTTTTCAAGTACTTTCATGTCTCTGTCCCTAGTTTCACATACCTACAAATGCACCGCTAAATTTGTATCAGTCAGACCTGTTCAGGTATCTGGTCTCTTCTTAACCAACCATCCATGTATAGTTTTCATCACAGATGATATGATATGTATGCATATTATCTCAATCTCTCCCCACTTGGTAGTAAAGAGTGTATATCACTATAGCAAAGGCCAACACCCTTTAAAACCAGGAACTCACAGGTTGATTTTTTTTTAAAGCTATTTTGACTGATTCTGTTAGAAGTTGAATCAGTGTGTGTGTGTCACAAATATTATGATCCTGTGGGTTGGATCCCTGGGTTTAAAGGGATTGTAACATCAGCAACAACAAAAAATTAAAATGTCTCGAAACAATTTCCAAAATATTCATGCAAACATTACTATGAAACTCTAGATTCTCTCCTGTGAAATGCACTATTCCTCTTCATTTCCTTTTCACACAAATCAGAAGATGTATTCAAGCACAAGTATTAAAAACATTTTATGAAGAGAGATGCTACAGGGAAGGGAATGTCTATCTGTTCGTGTTTAGTTCTGGAAAAACAAAGCTGAACCAAAGAAAACTGAACCAGTCCCATGAGATTTTAAACTGTTAGAGAATCAGAACTTTGGTGACACCAGCCTACTTTATGTTCTGGATAAGAGTCCAAATGTGCTGCCTATTTCACAGCAACCTCACTGGATCAGTAAGAAATGACACCAGTAGACATGCATGCACTTACCCTGAAGCAAAGACCAGGAAATGATATTCTGATTAAATGAATTCTTATTGTCATTAATATATCCATCTTGACCTAAATATCCAGCTTTTTTGGATATTCCATTTACTTCATATTTCAAATTACTCTTTGGTCATATTTTTCATTTTTATTCTCAATATATTGAAGAAAATATCATTAGATTTTTAAAAATTCCTATTCTTTATAGACACCTCCTAATAAAAAAAATTATATCTCCAAAACACATGGCTTATTTTGACTCAGCTTAATATTCCCATATATATGTGTTTTTAGTACATTCTCAGTTATTACCTTTAATAAAAAGTTGATTTGCCTTCTAGGTCACACAGCAGGCTTCTTTGCACTGGTCTTCTATTTGTAGCCTATTGTACAAAATTTTCCACAGGATTGATAAACTTCTTAAGTTGTTACCACTGAAGAGCCATAATGTTACAGGATTTCTCTGGAAATATTGATAACAAAGACATTATTTCAAAATTGTTTTTAAAAGTTTCTACACATTACAGCTAAATAATAGTGTTTACAAATGGAGTTATTTTGATTCTGCTAGTGCAAAAGTAAGAGGGAAATGAATATTTAAGAATATAGATTTCATTTGCCCTTCAAATCCAAGCAGAAACACTGCCTCACTGTGAAGACCCAGAAAATTCTCTAAAGAATCTTCTCTAGGCTCAGGAAGGCAATTTACGTATTTCTTGCTCCAAGGGACTCATGCAATTTTCTAAGCCATAACTTTAAATTACTCAGGGGGAAAATGCTAAAAACTTTTGAAAACTACAAGAATAATGCCCTAAAGATTTAATTATATGAAATTCTCTTACTGTATTTCAAATAACCAATAAGAAGTCTTGAGACTATGTCTTATTCCATTCAGAATCTACTACTCATGCAAAAATCTTTTTGCTGGAAAAACAAAGCTGAACCAAAGAAAACTGAACCAGTCCCATGAGATTTTAAACTGTTAGAGAATCAGAACTTTGGTGACACCAGCCTACTTTATGTTCTGGATAAGAGTCCAAATGTGCTGCCTATTTCACAGCAACCTCACTGGATCAGTAAGAAATGACACCAGTAGACATGCATGCACTTACCCTGAAGCAAAGACCAGGAAATGATATTCTGATTAAATGAATTCTTATTGTCATTAATATATCCATCTTGACCTAAATATCCAGCTTTTTTGGATATTCCATTTACTTCATATTTCAAATTACTCTTTGGTCATATTTTTCATTTTTATTCTCAATATATTGAAGAAAATATCATTAGATTTTTAAAAATTCCTATTCTTTATAGACACCTCCTAATAAAAAAAATTATATCTCCAAAACACATGGCTTATTTTGACTCAGCTTAATATTCCCATATATATGTGTTTTTAGTACATTCTCAGTTATTACCTTTAATAAAAAGTTGATTTGCCTTCTAGGTCACACAGCAGGCTTCTTTGCACTGGTCTTCTATTTGTAGCCTATTGTACAAAATTTTCCACAGGATTGATAAACTTCTTAAGTTGTTACCACTGAAGAGCCATAATGTTACAGGATTTCTCTGGAAAATATTGATAACAAAGACATTATTTCAAAATTGTTTTTAAAAGTTTCTACACATTACAGCTAAATAATAGTGTTTACAAATGGAGTATATTTTGATTCTGCTAGTGCAAAAGTAAGAGGGAAATGAATATTTAAGAATATAGATTTCATTTGCCCTTCAAATCCAAGCAGAAACACTGCCTCACTGTGAAGACCCAGAAAATTCTCTAAAGAATCTTCTCTAGGCTCAGGAAGGCAATTTACGTATTTCTTGCTCCAAGGGACTCATGCAATTTTCTAAGCCATAACTTTAAATTACTCAGGGGGAAAATGCTAAAAACTTTTGAAAACTACAAGAATAATGCCCTAAAGATTTAATTATATGAAATTCTCTTACTGTATTTCAAATAACCAATAAGAAGTCTTGAGACTATGTCTTATCCCATTCTGAATCTACTATCATACACTGCTGGCATCCTTAAAACAAACATATTTTAATATTTTTGTCCAGACCTTTGTTCATCCTATGTCTTAGTCATAATATTAGAGAAAGATCTCATTTAGCTTCATTAACTCTTGATTATCAACAATAATAATAAAAATAAAGAGAAATTTCTAGACACTGTTATAAGAATTTTTGTGTGTATATTAATTTATTTAATTTAAATTTGTTAATTAGTGAGCAAAGAGAAAAGTTTTTATTGTACAAAACAATTATTGTGTCTGGTTCTGAAACTTGGTTTTTATATATGCTATGTGAATATGAGAGGAATTTTGAAATTCACTACAAATTCAGAAATCTGAAACCATATAATTAGGTCCTATAAGCCATCAAGCTATTCAGTTTTCTTACTGTAACTCTACAACCTAATTTGTAGCTTAATCCCATTCCATTTTATAAGCATCTCCAAAATATTTACCTAAATAAATAAACCCAGGTTAACTGACATACTAATCACCATCTCTCTAATTCACACAGTGGTGAATATATATATTCCATGTGACCTCAGTCTTTTTTTTTTAACTTCTGCAGGCAGAGCTCACCTTTCCTTAGACTACTTCACCTAAATAGTAAATACAATTTGTTCACCACGAAACCACTAACCTAGGTAAAACAAATTTTGACTGAAAGTCTGAAGATAAGGGGAAGAAAACACAGCAGCTGAACAGGAAAGCAGTTTAAACTGGGTATAGAACATCATTGTTTCTGAAGTTCATTGACCTCTTTATAAGGAATTGCCCTCTGAACATATGTATAGCTTATACAAATATCTATTATCTTTATGTAATGCAGTTCACAGACTGTGTGTTCCTGGGAGTGATGACATGTGATTTCTACATGACCATCAGCAAATTTCTGAGATAACTCATCATCTCCTGGGGATTAACATTTCTCAGTGGATTGGCACAAAATGTACTCACATTATAAGCGGTCTTCTGTGGAAGAAATAGCATGAATCATGTCTTGTGAAACACTGTCTTTAATAAAGCTGTATGCATAAATATTTGTTTGAATAAGTATAATAATGTTGGGCAATGTAGTATTTTCATTCCTCAATTGGTGCTCATTTGTTTCCTATATTTTCATCATCTATGCTGTACTGAGAATCAACTCAGCTGAAGGAAGAAAAAGGCCACTTCCACCTACTTAGCCCATGTAACAGTGGTGACTCTGTTTTACGAAACAGTCCTCTTAATGGACATGAAGCTCACGTCCAAAGAATGATTTTGAAGAAATTTACTACCCTGTTCTGTGGTGTAGGCACCCTCATAATTACTCCTATAATCTATGCCCTGGGAATAAGGAGTTCCATGAGAGAGATAGTGAGTAAACACTAGTTATGGAGAAAATGGTAAGAAATGGACATCTGTGAGTTAATGAACAGTGCCACATATTTTGAATCAAGAGTTCTAACATAAACCGAACAAAAGAAAGTCATATGTAGAATGACAGAATTTCAGAGTTACAAATGCCACCATCACAGATCTAATTATATCTCATTCTGAAAAAATCTGTGAGCTCATAAAATTATAAGATAAATCAAGACAGTACGGAGTACCACACAAAAAAATAGAAATATGGATCAACGAAACAAGATAGAAAACCCAGAGATAAACCCATGTACCTATGGCTACCTTATCTTTGACAAAGGAGCAAGAATAGACAACGGAGGAAAGACAGCTGCTTCAAATTTGACTGTAAATACAATTTGCCCCCTGAAAAGATAAGGGAAGGAAAACACATGCAGCTGAACAGGAAAGCAGTTTAAACTGGGTATAGAACATCATTGTTTCTGAAGTTCATTGACCTCTTTATAAGGAATTGCCCTCTGAACATATGTATAGCTTATACAAATATCTATTATCTTTATGTAATGCAGTTCACAGACTGTGTGTTCCTGGGAGTGATGACATGTGATTTCTACATGACCATCAGCAAATTTCTGAGATAACTCATCATCTCCTGGGGATTAACATTTCTCAGTGGATTGGCACAAAATGTACTCACATTATAAGCGGTCTTCTGTGGAAGAAATAGCATGAATCATGTCTTGTGAAACACTGTCTTTAATAAAGCTGTATGCATAAATATTTGTTTGAATAAGTATAATAATGTTGGGCAATGTAGTATTTTCATTCCTCAATTGGTGCTCATTTGTTTCCTATATTTTCATCATCTATGCTGTACTGAGAATCAACTCAGCTGAAGGAAGAAAAAGGCCACTTCCACCTACTTAGCCCATGTAACAGTGGTGACTCTGTTTTACGAAACAGTCCTCTTAATGGACATGAAGCTCACGTCCAAAGAATGATTTTGAAGAAATTTACTACCCTGTTCTGTGGTGTAGGCACCCTCATAATTACTCCTATAATCTATGCCCTGGGAATAAGGAGTTCCATGAGAGAGATAGTGAGTAAACACTAGTTATGGAGAAAATGGTAAGAAATGGACATCTGTGAGTTAATGAACAGTGCCACATATTTTGAATCAAGAGTTCTAACATAAACCGAACAAAAGAAAGTCATATGTAGAATGACAGAATTTCAGAGTTACAAATGCCACCATCACAGATCTAATTATATCTCATTCTGAAAAAATCTGTGAGCTCATAAAATTATAAGATAAATCAAGACAGTACGGAGTACCACACAAAAAAATAGAAATATGGATCAACGAAACAAGATAGAAAACCCAGAGATAAACCCATGTACCTATGGCTACCTTATCTTTGACAAAGGAGCAAGAATAGACAACGGAGGAAAGACAGCTGCTTCAGTGAATGATGCTGGGAAAAATGGACAGCTACATGTAAAAGAATGGAATTAGAACACTTCCTAACACCATACATCTACATAAAAAACCCCTGACATGGATTAATGACCTAAATGCAAGGCCAGAAACTACAAAACTCTTAGAGGAAAACATTGACAAAACACTCTTTGACATAAATTCAGCAAGATTCTCTTTGACCCACCTCCTACAGCGATGGAAATAAAAACAAAAATAAACAAATGGGACCTAATTAAAAGCTTTTGCGTAGTAAAGGAAACTATAAACAATTAGAAAAGACAGCCCCCAGAATGGGAGAAAACAATTGCAAATGAAGCAACTGACAGAGGATTAATCTTCAGAATTTACAAGTATCACGTGCAGCTCAGTATAAGAAAAACAAAAAACCCAATAAACAAAAGAACAGAAGACCTAAACAGACATTTCTCCAAAGAAAACAGATGGCCAATAACTACATGAAAAAAAATGTCCAACATCACTCATTATTAGAGAAATGCAAATCAAAACTGCTATGAGGTATCACCTCATAAAGGTCAGAATGGCCATCATCAAAAAATCTACAAACAATAAATACTAGAGAGGGTGTGGAGAAAAGGGAACTTTCTTGCACTGTTGGTGGGAATGTAAATTGATACAGCTACTGTGGAGAACAGTATGGAGAATACTTAATAAACTAGGAATAAAATTACCATGTGACTTAACAATCCCACAGCTGGATAAACACCGTGAGAAAATGCTAATTCAAAAAGACAAATGTATCACAGTGTTCACTGCACCACTACTTACAATAGCCAGAATTTCAGAGTTAAAAAAAAATGGCAAAAACCATCACAGATCTAATTATATCTCATTCTGAAAAAATCTGTGAGCTCATAAAATTATAAGATAAATCAAGACAGTACGGAGTACCACACAAAAAAATAGAAATATGGATCAACGAAACAAGATAGAAAACCCAGAGATAAACCCATGTACCTATGGCTACCTTATCTTTGACAAAGGAGCAAGAATAGACAACGGAGGAAAGACAGCTGCTTCAGTGAATGATGCTGGGAAAAATGGACAGCTACATGTAAAAGAATGGAATTAGAACACTTCCTAACACCATACATCTACATAAAAAACCCCTGACATGGATTAATGACCTAAATGCAAGGCCAGAAACTACAAAACTCTTAGAGGAAAACATTGACAAAACACTCTTTGACATAAATTCAGCAAGATTCTCTTTGACCCACCTCCTACAGCGATGGAAATAAAAACAAAAATAAACAAATGGGACCTAATTAAAAGCTTTTGCGTAGTAAAGGAAACTATAAACAATTAGAAAAGACAGCCCCCAGAATGGGAGAAAACAATTGCAAATGAAGCAACTGACAGAGGATTAATCTTCAGAATTTACAAGTATCACGTGCAGCTCAGTATAAGAAAAACAAAAAACCCAATAAACAAAAGAACAGAAGACCTAAACAGACATTTCTCCAAAGAAAACAGATGGCCAATAACTACATGAAAAAAAATGTCCAACATCACTCATTATTAGAGAAATGCAAATCAAAACTGCTATGAGGTATCACCTCATAAAGGTCAGAATGGCCATCATCAAAAAATCTACAAACAATAAATACTAGAGAGGGTGTGGAGAAAAGGGAACTTTCTTGCACTGTTGGTGGGAATGTAAATTGATACAGCTACTGTGGAGAACAGTATGGAGAATACTTAATAAACTAGGAATAAAATTACCATGTGACTTAACAATCCCACAGCTGGATAAACACCGTGAGAAAATGCTAATTCAAAAAGACAAATGTATCACAGTGTTCACTGCACCACTACTTACAATAGCCAGAACATGGAAGCAATGTAAATGTCCATCAACAGATGAATGTATAAAAAAGTTGTGGGGTACATACATACAAAGGGATCTACTCAGGCATAAAAAATAATGCATTTGAGTCCGTCTTACTAAGGTGGATTAACCTAGAGACCTGGGTTCCATCCCTGGGTTGGGAAGATCTCCTGGAGAAGGAAAAGGCTACCCACTCCAGTATTCTTGCCTGGAGAATTCCATGGCTCGTTCATGGGTCACTAAGAGTTAGACACAACTAGGCGACTCTAAAAAAATATTAGTGGGACAGAGAATATACAAAGGATCTAGTCTTACTCAGGGAGGATTAAAATGATAGAGTAGGAGAATATGGAGCTCACCTCACCATACAAACACATCAAAAAAATACTTTAATGTGGAACAATTCTTATGGAAAACCAACTGGAAACTGGCAAAAGATCTCTTATACAACCAAACCTACAAAAAAATGCTCAATTCTTTACCTGATGGCAGAGATGACTCACTGGAAAGACTCTGATCCTGGGAAAAACAGAAGGAGAAGGAGAAGACAGAGGACAAGATGGTTGGATGGATCACTGAGTCAATGGACATGAGTTTGAGCAAGCTCCAGGAGACATTCCTGAATGACTGAACTAACAGACTGACAAGAAATATCCCTGCATAACCAGATAGGATGTGCTGGCTAGCTAGAAATCAGGGCAGAGAGAGACTGCTGCTGATGGCCACCACCTCCCTGCACCTCTTGTCCAAAATGTATGCCAGGGAGGGCTGCTGGAATGCATGGGGGCTAGGCACTGAATTTTGGGCAGACCAGCCCAGGGAGAAGACTTGTCTAGCTTCAAGGAAACAGCCTGGAGAAATTCAAGTATGGTCCAGACTGAACCTCAGAGTCCACCATCAGTGTGCACACACACTAAGGGCAGGTCCATGGGTGGGTCTAGCAGCAGCAGACTTTGCTGGTGTTCACACTGGGTGGCATCACAGAATCCATCAGGCACCTCTTGGAGAGTACACAGTGACTCATTTCCTGGCAGGAGTCCTCCAGTTCTGCCCACACCACACCCATCTTGGAGCCAAACCTGAGGTGGAAGGGTCCTGGGGGAGCAGTGGCACAGAAAGAGCCCAGGCAGCAGATGGCAGCACAACCATTTTGATTCCTACAGCCACAGCAGTCCATTCTCTGAAAGACCTAATCCTAGGTCAGGAACAAACACAAGGGAGAAACAGGAATGACCTTAGATTACTTCTAGATACCTGCACCAGCAGTGCATAGGTTCACTGTGACCACACTGGCCTCACTTGCTTCAGTGCTCACCTCCTTTGGGATGAAACACACACTTAAGGGTAACAGAGCCTCACGGAACCTGATTTTCAGGACTATTACTCCAACAACTGGGGAGCAATGCCTGCCTACAGTTTATAGCTGTAACAGCTGTAAAGCAAAGAAAAGGACCTATCCAACACCCAATGCAGGCTCTGGACACCACAATACCAATTATATTCCTTCTGTCTTAGCACGAAAGCTATAACAAACATAGACAGTGTGTTGAAAAGCAGAGACATTACTCTGCTGACAAAGGTCCTTTTAGTCAAGGCTATGGTCTTCTCAATCATTACATACTGTTGTGACAGCTGGACCATAAAAAAAGAAAAGAACCAAAGAATTGATGCCTTCAAACTGTGGTGCTGGAGAAGACTCCTGAGAGTCCCTTGGACAACAAGGAGATTAAACTAGTCAATCTTAAAGGAAATCAACCTTGACTACTCATTGGAAAGACTGATGCTGAAGCTGAAGCTCCAGTATTTTGGTCATCTGATATGAATAGCCGACTCATTAGAAAAGTCCCTGATGCTGGGAAAGATTCTGGGCAGAAGAAGAAGAGGGCATCAGAGGGTGAGATGCCTGGATGGAATCACCAATGCAATGGGCAAGAACTTGGGCAAACTCTGGGAGATGGTGAAGGACAGGGAGGCCTGGCATGCTGCAGTCAGTGGGGTTGCAAAGAGTTGGACATGACTGGGCAACTGAACAACATCAAGGAGCTAACATTCATCACACTGTGAGAAAAAACATGGCTAGCATCCATACCAAAAACAACCTCTTCACCAAATTTCTGGACTCAGTCTACAGAGGAATGCTCCCACATAAAAATACACCTTCGGGACCACAGTAGATTACTGTTTCTCCTAACTTCATAGAGACAGAGATACTTAAGTAAAACAAAAGAGAAGATGAACTAATGTCAATTAAAGAAAAGAATGAAAGAACACATAATGAAATAGATCTCATTGATCTAATAAACCCAGAATTCAAAAAGAAAAGTAAAAGAATGCTAAAAGATTTAAGAAAGTAAATGCAGGTCACTGCATTGAAACTCCAATATTTTGGCCACCTGATGAGAAAAGACGCTCACAAAGGACAAGATGATTGAACACACACTTAAGGGTAACAGAGCCTCACGGAACCTGATTTTCAGGACTATTACTCCAACAACTGGGGAGCAATGCCTGCCTACAGTTTATAGCTGTAACAGCTGTAAAGCAAAGAAAAGGACCTATCCAACACCCAATGCAGGCTCTGGACACCACAATACCAATTATATTCCTTCTGTCTTAGCACGAAAGCTATAACAAACATAGACAGTGTGTTGAAAAGCAGAGACATTACTCTGCTGACAAAGGTCCTTTTAGTCAAGGCTATGGTCTTCTCAATCATTACATACTGTTGTGACAGCTGGACCATAAAAAAAGAAAAGAACCAAAGAATTGATGCCTTCAAACTGTGGTGCTGGAGAAGACTCCTGAGAGTCCCTTGGACAACAAGGAGATTAAACTAGTCAATCTTAAAGGAAATCAACCTTGACTACTCATTGGAAAGACTGATGCTGAAGCTGAAGCTCCAGTATTTTGGTCATCTGATATGAATAGCCGACTCATTAGAAAAGTCCCTGATGCTGGGAAAGATTCTGGGCAGAAGAAGAAGAGGGCATCAGAGGGTGAGATGCCTGGATGGAATCACCAATGCAATGGGCAAGAACTTGGGCAAACTCTGGGAGATGGTGAAGGACAGGGAGGCCTGGCATGCTGCAGTCAGTGGGGTTGCAAAGAGTTGGACATGACTGGGCAACTGAACAACATCAAGGAGCTAACATTCATCACACTGTGAGAAAAAACATGGCTAGCATCCATACCAAAAACAACCTCTTCACCAAATTTCTGGACTCAGTCTACAGAGGAATGCTCCCACATAAAAATACACCTTCGGGACCACAGTGGATTACTGTTTCTCCTAACTTCATAGAGACAGAGATACTTAAGTAAAACAAAAGAGAAGATGAACTAATGTCAATTAAAGAAAAGAATGAAAGAACACATAATGAAATAGATCTCATTGATCTAATAAACCCAGAATTCAAAAAGAAAAGTAAAAGAATGCTAAAAGATTTAAGAAAGTAAATGCAGGTCACTGCATTGAAACTCCAATATTTTGGCCACCTGATGAGAAAAGACGACTCATGGACAAAGGACAAGATGATTGAACAGCATCACTGAATCAATGGACCCAAGTTTGAGCAGACTCTGGGAGATGGTAAAGAGGAGGGAAACCTGGTATGCTGCAGTTCATGGGGTCGCAAAGAGTCAGACACAACCGAGTGACTGAACTGAAGTGAATTGAATATATCCATCAATAATTATTTGCAGTGGCACTGAATTAAATGCTCTAGTCACAAGATATAGGGTGGAATTTAGAATGATGATATTAATGAACCTATTTTCAGGGCAGCAAAGGAGATGTATACCTAGGAACAGACTTTGGGCCAGAGTACGGGAAGGGGAGAGGGGTACAATTTGAAAGAGTAGCATTGAAACACATATATTATCATATGTAAAAGAGATAGCAAGAGGGAATTAATGCATGAAGCAAGGAACTCAAATCCAGTGCTCTGTGACAAACTATAGGGGTCAGATGGGGTGGGAGGGAGGTTCAAGAGATTAGGGACATATGTATACCTATGACTGATTCATGTTGATGCATGGCAGAAACCAATACAACATTGTAATTACCTTAAAATTAAATTTTTTAAAGAATCAAACAAAAAACACAATAGGCCAAATAGGCTCAATTGACATCCACAGGACACTACATCCAAAATCATTTTAAAAAAACATTCTTTTCAAGTGTGCATGAACAACACACTAGGACAGAAAGCAAGCCTCAGTAAATTTAAGAGGATAGAAATTATTTCAAGCATCTTTTCTAACCCCAAGAGTATAAAACTATGAAATCAACCTCAGAAAGAAGAAAAGGAAAATACATGGAGACTAAACAACTTGATACTTAAAAACTAATGGGTCAACCATGAAATCAAAGAGGAAATCAGAAAATAATTCAATATAAATTACAATGAATAGGGCTTCCCTGGTGGTCCAGTGGGTAAGGACACCGCCTTGCAGAGCAAGGGGCGCCAGTTCGATCTCTGGCCTGGGAAGATCCCATGTGCCACGGAGCGGCTGGACTGATGTGTCCAATTACCAAGCCGGAGCTCTGGAGCACATGCGCCCAGAGCCGGCACTCTGGGACAACAGAGGCCACCGCAATGGGAGGCCCACAAGAGCCAAAGAACAAAGACGGATGAAAATAGAGAAATGAAAGACCAATAGAAGTGGCCCACCTGCTCCCCTCCCTCCCAACCCCACCCCCCAAAAGATAAATAAATAAAATAAATGTTAAAAAAAATTACAATGAATAGAAACCTTACAAACTGATGGAATGCAACAAAAACAATTTTAACAGGTAAGTTATTTTTGATACAGGATCTGGTCCCTACTATTGACAAACTAATGAATAAAATTTCCCATTTCTCTAGCACTTTTAAGTTCTCAAACATTTTCACATAAAGGATTGCATTCTATACTCACCTCACATTTACCAACTGATCTTTTCAAAGTCGTATTTTAATAACTGTAAAACTCAGAGAATGGGTGAGTTCAGAGATTGTTTAAGGTCATACTACTTGACTCCAGGTTTCCTTTAAATGTTCTTTACATTTTCATAATGAATATATTTGTAAACACAAATGAACACAGGAAGAACAATGTAAATATTGAACAGCTGAGGGAGAAATACGAGAGTACAGGGTCAATGACACAAAAACATACAGTAAGTACTAGTGAAGTTTAAAATCCAAAAAAGGAACAGAAACATGAGGAAAAAATGAGGGAAGAGGCTTGTATTCAGGAGTGAAATCCATTCTCTGTAACAAATAAAATATTTAAACAGTACCATCCTCAAATAGTAAAATAGATTTTAGTACATGACTACACCTTTCCCTCAGCCTTATGTGCTGGCAAGATCTTCCACTAAGGAAAAAGGACTGCGAGCCCTGGAAAAGATGCAGAGGTAAATATATATAGTCAGCATCCTCATACCAGAGCTAATTCTGGTAAAGCCTGGCAGATTTTCTAAACCTGAGGCATGTTCCCATTCATGTTACCTTCTTTTCCAACTCTGTTGCCTCTTTTAATTAAAGTAAAATTTTAAAGGAAAGAATCATGAAAGTTATTTGAGAAAGTTTGTACCATAACCAATCAGGATGGGAACAAAAACCACAAGGAATTAGGCAGATCTCATTACTCTGAAGTCTACAGGAAAGAACATAATGTAAGGAAAAGTGACTGGTCAATAAATGTGAAAGTGACGGGAATTTATCAGCAAGAGGTATACCACTTCATCCTCTTCAGTTTCAAAATGATCCCTCTAAAACATCAATTCAAAAACATCAAATTCTTTCTTGTAATTTTTAACTATACTATACCATAGAAGTTTTAAATGTTAAAAATTACAATGAATAGAAACCTTACAAACTGATGGAATGCAACAAAAACAATTTTAACAGGTAAGTTATTTTTGATACAGGATCTGGTCCCTACTATTGACAAACTAATGAATAAAATTTCCCATTTCTCTAGCACTTTTAAGTTCTCAAACATTTTCACATAAAGGATTGCATTCTATACTCACCTCACATTTACCAACTGATCTTTTCAAAGTCGTATTTTAATAACTGTAAAACTCAGAGAATGGGTGAGTTCAGAGATTGTTTAAGGTCATACTACTTGACTCCAGGTTTCCTTTAAATGTTCTTTACATTTTCATAATGAATATATTTGTAAACACAAATGAACACAGGAAGAACAATGTAAATATTGAACAGCTGAGGGAGAAATACGAGAGTACAGGGTCAATGACACAAAAACATACAGTAAGTACTAGTGAAGTTTAAAATCCAAAAAAGGAACAGAAACATGAGGAAAAAATGAGGGAAGAGGCTTGTATTCAGGAGTGAAATCCATTCTCTGTAACAAATAAAATATTTAAACAGTACCATCCTCAAATAGTAAAATAGATTTTAGTACATGACTACACCTTTCCCTCAGCCTTATGTGCTGGCAAGATCTTCCACTAAGGAAAAAGGACTGCGAGCCCTGGAAAAGATGCAGAGGTAAATATATATAGTCAGCATCCTCATACCAGAGCTAATTCTGGTAAAGCCTGGCAGATTTTCTAAACCTGAGGCATGTTCCCATTCATGTTACCTTCTTTTCCAACTCTGTTGCCTCTTTTAATTAAAGTAAAATTTTAAAGGAAAGAATCATGAAAGTTATTTGAGAAAGTTTGTACCATAACCAATCAGGATGGGAACAAAAACCACAAGGAATTAGGCAGATCTCATTACTCTGAAGTCTACAGGAAAGAACATAATGTAAGGAAAAGTGACTGGTCAATAAATGTGAAAGTGACGGGAATTTATCAGCAAGAGGTATACCACTTCATCCTCTTCAGTTTCAAAATGATCCCTCTAAAACATCAATTCAAAAACATCAAATTCTTTCTTGTAACTTTTACTGGATACTATACTATACCATAGAAGTTTTAAAACTTTTCCTAGCAGCTTTATTTCCAAATAAAAAGGTAGAAACACAAGAGTCAGCCAGAGAGGGTTATGAGAGATCTGACTTCTTATAATGTTGTATTCGACCTTCAGTCTTTCAACCAAATAAAGATCCAGTATATTACAAATGCAGGTTCTTTGAATGCAAGCATAGGATTCAGCTTTTAAAAATAGTGGAGAAGGAAAAGCTTTAATATTAAACATTCTTTATATTTTGTTCTAAATTTTTGTCAGACTATATTCCACAAAACTGTGTGCCCCTTGGTCATGTTTTGGTTTTTGTTTCCATGTTGTTTAGTTTATATATAGCTAACAGGTAGCATAATGCCTGAAACAAAGAAGAGATTCACTAAATACTGGTTGACTGAATAACTGAATTAAGGAAGAGATGACTCAGTCAATTAGTGGGAAGTTCATATTCTACAAGAAATTCATGTAAACTAAAAAATACCTAATCCGTGACACTCTAAACCCATTATTACAAAGTTATCAGGAACTATACAACCAAGTTCTTTAGAAACGAAGTAATTTTATGTCATTTAACAGTAATTATCATGTTCACTCAAAGACACCACTGCTCATGTGTTGACACAAAAGAGACCAAATTTCCCCATCAGCTGGGATGTCTGCAGGAAGCCTCACATTCAATCAGACGCCTCAGCACAGAAGTATACTTACCATATTGCAGTCAAGAGGTTATCAGCCTTAGGGAAAATAGCATCATTTTTCTCTACTCTTGCCTATGACATATACACAGGCAGGTATCTAACATCCAAAAGTGGTCATCCCTCTCTAAGGTCAGACACTACCCCATTATTGATCATTTACTGCTGAGTGTATACAGCACTCTGACCCTTAACAAGGCACTTTCTACTTTATCTTCTTAGGAAAGTTATGAGACTAGAAAACTGATGCACATAGAATATAAGAGGTTAAATTAGTTAAATGTTACTATTGTTTACATAAGATCATAGAACATATCATTTAGAGTTAAACTAAATATGGTTTGAATGAGAATCGTTTTATCTAGATTTCTCTCCCTCTTTTTTTTTTTTTTTAAAGATTTATTTATTTATTTACTTCGGGCGGGGGTCAGGTTGGGGAGGGAGGGGAGCGGGCTGGCCATCTCCATTGGTCTTTCATTTCTCTATTTTCATTCGTCTTCGTTCTTTGGCTCCTGTGGGCCTCCCATCGCAATGGCGTCTGTCGTTGCAGAGCCGGCTGTGGGCGCATGCGCTCCAGAGCTCCGGCTCGGTGATTGGACACATCAGTCCAGCCGCTCCGCGGCACGTGGGATCTTCCCAGGCCAGGGCTCGAACCAGCGCCCCTTGCACTGCAAGGCGGTGTCCTTACCCACTGGACCACCAGGGGAAGCCCATCCCTTTTCTTTTTAAGAGAGTTATGACGAACATAGTGCCTAGATTTCTCTCACATTGAGATACTAGGAATAGAAAAATGACAATTTCAAGAATTAATGGTGCTACCAGCCGTTACACTTATTTTCAGACTTCCAGGTGAGAACACATCCTGCATTCAGAGTAAATTAATTTTTTAAAGCAACATTCACTTTCCCTCTGAGAAGCATTTCTGACAGAGTATATTCTTCACAGCTGCCTTCACATCTTTGTTCCTCAAACTATAGATGAGGGGGTTGAGCATAGGAGTCACGACTCCGTAGAACAGAGAGATGATTTTATCTGTGCCTTGAACTTTGTCAGCACCAGAAGAGTCTTTAGCCTTGGGCTTTGCATACATGAAGAGGATGGTTCCGTAGAATATGATCACCACTGTTAGGTGAGCAGAGCAGGTAGAGAAGGCTTTGCGCCTTCCTTCTGCAGAAGGAATCCTCAGGATGGTGGAGAGAATGAAAACATAGGAAACAAAAATGAAAAGTACTGGGACCACAAGAAAAACCATATTAGCAATAGCCATGCTAATAATATTTATGGAGATATCAGCACAGGCCAATTTTAAGACAGCCAAGATTTCACAAGTAAAATGATTAATGACATTATTCCCACAGAAAGGAAGCCGCATTGCAAGAGAGGTTTGCAACACAGAATTCACGCCCCCTGCAATCCAGGACCCAGCAGCCATAGGCACATACGAATTCTTGCTCATAAGGATGGGGTATCGCAGAGGGTTGCAGATGGCCACATAGCGGTCAAATGCCATCATGCTTAGAAGGACACACTCTGTGGCTCCCATAGCAAAGGAGAGAAACATTTGCACTCCACATCCAGAGAAGGAAATGGTTTTCTTCGACATTAAGAAGCTGCTGAGAAATAGGGGAATAGAAGAACTGGTGTAGCAAATATCCAAGAAGGATAAGTTACTGAGGAAAAAGTACATGGGCGTGTGCAGGTGAGAGTCACAGACACTTACAATGATGATGACGCCATTTCCCAGCAGGATCACCAGGTACATCAGTAACACCAGCACAAAATAAATGGCCTCGAGCTCCGGGTAGCCAGAAAGCCCCAGGAGGACAAATTCTCTAACAGAAGACTGGTTGGTCTTTCCCATGGTCATATTTTCTTTCCACAAAAGAAATTCTGCAGCAGCCAGAACAAATGTGGACCTGTTATCGCACTGTCGGTTAGAGTTGTCTGCATCCTTAAGTGATTTCCCTTGTGGGTAATGTGGACCTATAACTGGATACACAGATAGCATAAGAATATGCTACAATCCTCTAAGCTAAAATCGGTTAGAGTCCTAGAACTTATGAAGGAAGTCTTACCTCCAAAAGGAAAAAATGTGCCCTTTTTAGAAGAGATTCAGAATACATACAACTGGGTTAGAATTATGTGGATCACACTGAGATTGAAATTATTTTGAATGCAATGTCACCCTAACGTTTTGACCAAACAATTCAGAACACAACTAACATTAACCTTAACAAAATTATCTGTTTTACCATTACTAAAATATAATTGTATGTGTATATCCTACTTCAACAGTAATTTAACCTCAGCTGCAGAACCTAGTGCAACTAGAAGAACAAACTGAAAAGATCCATTTTTAGCAAAAGATGTTTAATTATTCCTAACTTGCAGAGAAATGTATACTTAAATCCTAAACTATTAATCACAGGCTTTTTTTTTAAAAATATTCAGCAGTTTTGACAGCCAAGATTTCACAAGTAAAATGATTAATGACATTATTCCCACAGAAAGGAAGCCGCATTGCAGAGAGGTTTGCAACACAGAATTCACGCCCCTGCAATCCAGGACCCAGCAGCCATAGGCACATACAATTCTTGCTCATAAGGATGGGGTATCGCAGAGGGTTGCAGATGGCCACATAGCGGTCAAATGCCATCATGCTTAGAAGGACACACTCTGTGGCTCCCATAGCAAAGGAGAGAAACATTTGCACTCCACATCCAGAGAAGGAAATGGTTTTCTTCGACATTAAGAAGCTGCTGAGAAATAGGGGAATAGAAGAACTGGTGTAGCAAATATCCAAGAAGGATAAGTTACTGAGGAAAAAGTACATGGGCGTGTGCAGGTGAGAGTCACAGACACTTACAATGATGATGACGCCATTTCCCAGCAGGATCACCAGGTACATCAGTAACACCAGCACAAAATAAATGGCCTCGAGCTCCGGGTAGCCAGAAAGCCCCAGGAGGACAAATTCTCTAACAGAAGACTGGTTGGTCTTTCCCATGGTCATATTTTCTTTCCACAAAAGAAATTCTGCAGCAGCCAGAACAAATGTGGACCTGTTATCGCACTGTCGGTTAGAGTTGTCTGCATCCTTAAGTGATTTCCCTTGTGGGTAATGTGGACCTATAACTGGATACACAGATAGCATAAGAATATGCTACAATCCTCTAAGCTAAAATCGGTTAGAGTCCTAGAACTTATGAAGGAAGTCTTACCTCCAAAAGGAAAAAATGTGCCCTTTTTAGAAGAGATTCAGAATACATACAACTGGGTTAGAATTATGTGGATCACACTGAGATTGAAATTATTTTGAATGCAATGTCACCCTAACGTTTTGACCAAACAATTCAGAACACAACTAACATTAACCTTAACAAAATTATCTGTTTTACCATTACTAAAATATAATTGTATGTGTATATCCTACTTCAACAGTAATTTAACCTCAGCTGCAGAACCTAGTGCAACTAGAAGAACAAACTGAAAAGATCCATTTTTAGCAAAAGATGTTTAATTATTCCTAACTTGCAGAGAAATGTATACTTAAATCCTAAACTATTAATCACAGGCATTGGTAATATTTATAAAAGAAAATATCTTTAGATAAAACTATTTTTCTTAGTCTTTTTCAGTACAAACTCAGACATCTAGGTAACACTTTTGTCCTGTCTGATAAAGGATGACAAGGTGATCTCAGAAAAACTTTAGTGCATGTGTCATAATCTACAGTAAAACAAAAATTTACATATGAACTAAAACATTTCAGTGACAGGGGATTACTCTTTTACCTCCAGGTCTGAGAAAATACATAGCTTCTCCCTACCCAAAAATCAGCTGCTTCTGCTCTAATGGTTGCTCGACTGATCATCCTCTCACGGCACACTCTGTTCAGTTCAGTCGCTCAGTTGTGTGCAACTCTTTGTGACCCCACTGCCTGCAGCACGCCAGGCTTACCTGTCCTTCACCAGTTCCCGGAGCTTGCTCAAACTGAGTCCACTGACTCAGTGATGCCTTCCAACCATCTCATTGGTTGCCATATTCAGAAAACCCATAATAAAGATAAGCAAGTCATTCCAAAATATTCTTAAGCATTAACAGTATGTTATAACTACTTGTATCTCTACTTACTGAAATATACAGTATTTCTATGTTAAAATAACAGAAACAGAAGTCAACTTACTTTTTTATGAGATTGCTAGTCTCATAAATTCCATGCCAGTTAAATTCAGTAAAATAACTAAAAGAAGAACCATCTTTTTCTCATTTTTTATTAATATCAAGTAGCTACCATTTCTACACAGTGTAAAAAAAAAAGCAAATAACCATTAGCAAAACAACTGACTTCCAGTAAAATGAAAGATGGAGCTTTTTACAGTCATTTATTTCACTATGAGGAGATCCCTTAAAGGATCGGCCAATGGAGTGGCAAAACAACTTAAGGTCTTTGCTGATTTGAGGATGCTACTAATCCCAAATGCAATTTAAAGTTAATAGTCTGGCTTGAGTAGACAAGAAAATTTCTAGTTCTTTTGGGATGAAGTCCCTTTAAAGCAATTAAAACAAAGTTTCTAATATAATTTAATCAAGGTGTAACTCACAAAACAAATATTCTGAGTTTACACTCTCTGGGAAGGACAAATTTAGAATTACTATCCAAGTAAAATCCTCAAGACTTGAAAATGAGAATTGACTGTATCTGATAGAAAGATGTGGAAATGATCTGTGACACTCAGGTCAAAATGAATTTATTATCTGGACACAAAGAAGGTGGCAAAATATTACAATGAAATAAGGAATGATTTAGAGTGATGAATGTTCTTGTATATAAAACTACATCCTTTTTAGAAAATGAAGCTCCAACAGGCACTTCTTGTGCATGGAGAAGGTAAAAATCCTACACAAAAAAGTTAAATGGGAAATATTGGGGAAGAGTTGTAAAGATTGTTTCAGAGAAAGAAAGAGAAATGGAAACCGTAAGGTTTTTTTTTTTTTTTTTTGGAAACTGTAAGTTTTAAATAACTTGTTTTTCTATATTTTTAAAACATTTCACTTTGAACTGATTTTAAACTTTTAGAAAATTTACAAAATTAGTTCAAAGAGCTCCCTTACATTTCTCAACTAACCTCCAATGTTAATATCTTACACAACCATGGTATAAGTTTCAAAAGTAAGAAATTAAGGTTGCTCTGTTGTTGTTGTTTAGTTGCTAAGTCTTGTTCAACTCATTTGCGACCACATGGACCACAGCCCACCAGGCTGCTCTGTCCATGGAATTTCCCAAACAAGAATATGGCTGTGGGTTGCCATTTCATCTTCTAGAGGATCTTTCCAACCCAGGGACTGAACCCATGGCTCCTGCACTGGGAGGCAGATGCTTTACCACTGAGCCACTAGGGAAACCCTGGGTCCAGATTGCCAGATATTAAGCCCTGGTTCTAGCTATACAATCTTGGGCAAGCTACTTTAACTTCCTGGTATCTGCTTCTCTATAAAATGGGGATAATGATAGTTTCTCATACAATTATTACATACACTACTTAGAGGCTCACAGTGAAATAATAAATGTCTTAGTTAAGTGCTTATCACAGTACCTGTCTCAGAGTTAGTTATCAATAAATATTAGCTAGCTGTCATTGATCCAGCCATACTAATACTAGGATTCATAAAATTTTTATGCCACACTGTGATAAAGACATTTTACATACTCATTATCAGAAAGTTCCTTGTCATAAAATAAAAATAGTATAGGATACCTATAGACACACTCCTGGGTATTCCTCAGCTTACGGTAGGCTTACATCTATACAAACTCATCCTACCAAACATCATAGCTTAGCCTAGCCTACTTAAACATGCTCAGAATACTTACAATAGTCTTCAGTTGGGCAAAATCATCTAACACAAAACCTATTTTGTAATAAAGTGTTGAATAGTCTCAGGTGACTTACTGAATACTGTACTGAACGTGAAAAGCAGAATCATTGTCTGGGTTCAGAAGGGTTGTCAGTGTATCAGCCGCTGACTCTCAGGCCTGCGTGACGGGCTGGGAGCTGCGCCTGCTGCCGCCCAGCATCACAGGAGAGTATCACATATCACTAGCCAAAGGAAAGACAGAAACTGAAAATCTGAAGTACACATTCTTCTGAGTGGCATTGTTTTGTCACCATCATAAAGTCAAACAATCTTAAGTCAAACACCATCAGAAGCTAGGTAGTTCACTTTGAACTGATTTTAAACTTTTAGAAAATTTACAAAATTAGTTCAAAGAGCTCCCTTACATTTCTCAACTAACCTCCAATGTTAATATCTTACACAACCATGGTATAAGTTTCAAAAGTAAGAAATTAAGGTTGCTCTGTTGTTGTTGTTTAGTTGCTAAGTCTTGTTCAACTCATTTGCGACCACATGGACCACAGCCCACCAGGCTGCTCTGTCCATGGAATTTCCCAAACAAGAATATGGCTGTGGGTTGCCATTTCATCTTCTAGAGGATCTTTCCAACCCAGGGACTGAACCCATGGCTCCTGCACTGGGAGGCAGATGCTTTACCACTGAGCCACTAGGGAAACCCTGGGTCCAGATTGCCAGATATTAAGCCCTGGTTCTAGCTATACAATCTTGGGCAAGCTACTTTAACTTCCTGGTATCTGCTTCTCTATAAAATGGGGATAATGATAGTTTCTCATACAATTATTACATACACTACTTAGAGGCTCACAGTGAAATAATAAATGTCTTAGTTAAGTGCTTATCACAGTACCTGTCTCAGAGTTAGTTATCAATAAATATTAGCTAGCTGTCATTGATCCAGCCATACTAATACTAGGATTCATAAAATTTTTATGCCACACTGTGATAAAGACATTTTACATACTCATTATCAGAAAGTTCCTTGTCATAAAATAAAAATAGTATAGGATACCTATAGACACACTCCTGGGTATTCCTCAGCTTACGGTAGGCTTACATCTATACAAACTCATCCTACCAAACATCATAGCTTAGCCTAGCCTACTTAAACATGCTCAGAATACTTACAATAGTCTTCAGTTGGGCAAAATCATCTAACACAAAACCTATTTTGTAATAAAGTGTTGAATAGTCTCAGGTGACTTACTGAATACTGTACTGAACGTGAAAAGCAGAATCATTGTCTGGGTTCAGAAGGGTTGTCAGTGTATCAGCCGCTGACTCTCAGGCCTGCGTGACGGGCTGGGAGCTGCGCCTGCTGCCGCCCAGCATCACAGGAGAGTATCACATATCACTAGCCAAAGGAAAGACAGAAACTGAAAATCTGAAGTACACATTCTTCTGAGTGGCATTGTTTTGTCACCATCATAAAGTCAAACAATCTTAAGTCAAACACCATCAGAAGCTAGGTAGCATTTACACACATATTAACAAAAAAAAATTATTCAGCACTGAGTAAAATTATATCAGTTTCCCTAAAAAATACATATGCACCTAGGAGTTTGGTGACCAAAATATGTCTGCCCATTATGAACTCAAATTTTAGTGCCACCATCTTAAACATACTATACAAAATTTTCTCTCCAAGCCAACAAGATCTAATAATTGTAATAAAAAAATAAAGAAATATAATATCAAAATATTATTATAAAAGTATAACTTCAATACAATATTTTAACCATGTATTATGAGAGGCCCCAAGATACTTAACTCTCAAAACAAACTGCCAGTTGTTTCTCTCCCACATTTTACCATGACCTAACTGAGGCTCAGAAAGTGAAGCAACTTATCCAAGTTCAAGTTAAATGAAATGTCACTAATTATATATGATGTATTTTTTAATGAATAAATTTGCTATGTAACAATGTATAACATTGGGGTACAGATCTTGTTGCTATGATACACTTACATATTGTAACATGAGATGTGTTCCTTCTATAACCAATCTGTTAAAGGTTTTTATCATGAAAGTATGTTGTGTATTCTCAAGTTTTTTTCTGTATCTGTTGAGACGGTCATGTGATTTCCATGTTTCCTTTTATTGATATGATGTATTACAAGGATTGATGCATATGCAGAGCCCAAGGATAAATTCTACTTTATCATGATGTATAATCCTTTTACTGTGTTCTTGGATTCAGTTTGCTAACATTTTGAAATGAATTTTTGCCTCTATATTCATCAGGGATATTGGTCTATAGTTATCTTTTCCTGTGGTATTCTTACCTGGTTTTTCTATCAAAATAATTCTGGCCTCTTAGATTGAGTTTGGAAATGTTCCCTCTTTCTCAGGAAGAACTTAGGAACAATTTTAGAAAACTTAGTATTAATTCTTCTTTAAATGTTTAGTTGAATTCTTTAGTGACAATATCTGATTCTGGAGTTTTCTGTGATTGGAGTTGTTTTGATTACAGATTCATTGTCTTTTTCTTTTTTTAATTCTGGCCTCTTTTATTGGTTTTTTATTTATTTTCGTCCTTCATTCTTTGGCCTATGTGGGACTCGCATCACAGTGGCCTCTCTCCTTGCAGAGCACCAGGTCTGAACACGTGAGCTCCAGAGCTCTGGCTCATAATTGGTCACACCAGTCCAGCTGCTCCATGGCACATAGGATCTTCCCAGGCTAGGGATGGAACCGGTGCCCCTTGCACTGCAAGGCGGACTCTACCCACTGGACCACCAGGGAAGTTCCAGATTCAATGTCTTTACTCATTATTGGTCCATTCATGTTTTCCTTTGCTTCTTGATCCAGTCTTGGTATGTTTTTTTCTAGAAATATACCAATTTCTTCTAGATTATTTGCTGGCATATACAATATTTTAACCATGTATTATGAGAGGCCCCAAGATACTTAACTCTCAAAACAAACTGCCAGTTGTTTCTCTCCCACATTTTACCATGACCTAACTGAGGCTCAGAAAGTGAAGCAACTTATCCAAGTTCAAGTTAAATGAAATGTCACTAATTATATATGATGTATTTTTTAATGAATAAATTTGCTATGTAACAATGTATAACATTGGGGTACAGATCTTGTTGCTATGATACACTTACATATTGTAACATGAGATGTGTTCCTTCTATAACCAATCTGTTAAAGGTTTTTATCATGAAAGTATGTTGTGTATTCTCAAGTTTTTTTCTGTATCTGTTGAGACGGTCATGTGATTTCCATGTTTCCTTTTATTGATATGATGTATTACAAGGATTGATGCATATGCAGAGCCCAAGGATAAATTCTACTTTATCATGATGTATAATCCTTTTACTGTGTTCTTGGATTCAGTTTGCTAACATTTTGAAATGAATTTTTGCCTCTATATTCATCAGGGATATTGGTCTATAGTTATCTTTTCCTGTGGTATTCTTACCTGGTTTTTCTATCAAAATAATTCTGGCCTCTTAGATTGAGTTTGGAAATGTTCCCTCTTTCTCAGGAAGAACTTAGGAACAATTTTAGAAAACTTAGTATTAATTCTTCTTTAAATGTTTAGTTGAATTCTTTAGTGACAATATCTGATTCTGGAGTTTTCTGTGATTGGAGTTGTTTTGATTACAGATTCATTGTCTTTTCTTTTTTAATTCTGGCCTCTTTTATTGGTTTTTTATTTATTTTCGTCCTTCATTCTTTGGCCTATGTGGGACTCGCATCACAGTGGCCTCTCTCCTTGCAGAGCACCAGGTCTGAACACGTGAGCTCCAGAGCTCTGGCTCATAATTGGTCACACCAGTCCAGCTGCTCCATGGCACATAGGATCTTCCCAGGCTAGGGATGGAACCGGTGCCCCTTGCACTGCAAGGCGGACTCTACCCACTGGACCACCAGGGAAGTTCCAGATTCAATGTCTTTACTCATTATTGGTCCATTCATGTTTTCCTTTGCTTCTTGATCCAGTCTTGGTATGTTTTTTTCTAGAAATATACCAATTTCTTCTAGATTATTTGTTGGCATATAATTGTTCAAGTAGTCTCTTACAAATCTACCTATTGCTGTAGTATTAGTTGCAAAGTCTCTTCTTCATTTTAAATTTTATTTATTGGCATCTTTGCTGTTTATTTCTTAATCCAGCTAAAATTTTTCAATTTTGTTTTCCTTTTTGAAGAACCCTTTTTAGTATGATTGATCCTTTCCATTGTTATTCTGATCTCTATTTCCTCTCTGAATCTTATTACTCCCTTCTTTCTACTAATTTTTGCCTTAATTGTTCTGTTTCTAGTTTATTGTGATGCAAAGTTAGGATGTTTATTTGAAATCTAATTTCTTAATATATGCATATTGCTAAAAACTTTCCACTGGAACTCATTTTGCTGCCTTACACAAGAACTAATCTTTTTTTCTTTTTTTTTCATGAGACCACAGTCTTTTTCCTTGTTGATTTTCTGCCTGGACAATAGATCCACTGCTGATACTGGAGTAGTAAAGTTCCTCACAATTACTGTATTGCTATCTACTTCTCCTTTATGTTCTGTTATTAGCTGCTTAATATATTTCAGAGTTTGGGTATCGTGTCCGTGTGTGCTAAATCACTTCAGCCATGTCTGATTCTGTGCAGCTCTATGTACTGTAGCCCACCAGGCTCCTCTCTCCATGGGATTCTCCAGGCAAGAATACAGGAGTGGGTTGCCAAACCCTCCCTCCAGGGGATCCTTCCAACCCAGTGATCCAATCCTTGTATCTTATGTCTCCTGCATTGGCAGGCAGGCTCTCCACTACCAGCACAGTACTAGAAAAGAGGAGTCACCTCTTCCTTTAGTAAACCAGATTACAATAATGTAATCTTTATTTTGCATGAATGCACAATTTTTGCTCATTCTTGATCATTTTTTCTCCAAACTGTTCTATTGTATTTCTTCAACATTTTTCTCTGATAATCTTACACCCATTTTTCCACTATATTTAAGCTCTCTACAATTCCTTTTGAACCCCAAACAATGCATACAAGTACCCTCATAAACACACACACACACACACACACACACACACACACACACTCAAGAGGCTGTCATGTTTAACAGACCTTTTAGCTTGAGAAAAAAAATTAAGTGATACAGTTCTTAAACAAAAAAGTTGAATACAGAATATTACTGCTCCTTATACCTACTAGATGGTTTTATATACTTTTGCCATAAGCATCTTCATCATAGAAATTTTGCTGCAAGCACTTCTATTGAATAACCAATTGGCTATAGGTCAATTTTACCATAAAATATGAAATAACAAAAAATAAAGGAGAAACAGCAAAAAGTGCATAAACATAAAATGTGAGAATGAGTAACAAAATTTTAAAAATTTTACTGCAAAACATAAAATATTTGAACACATTTAATATGTGTATATAATCATGCCAATACTGTGGAAATAATAGATTTTATTTTGTGAGTTGTCCCTAAGTGTTTGTCTTCAAGTCTTTCATTCATAATATTTTATATACTTTTTCTTGTTTTATCTCCTTGTTCAGCATCATACTTCTTATTTTTCACTAAAATTGCTTCCTCCATTGAGAGAGGTATTAGTTTCCAAACACTAGAATGCACATTTGTAACTGCATTTTGCATTTTGTTGGCAAAGCCTCTACACACTGCTCTTTTTTTCGTAGCTTATTTTATGTCTGTTTACAGAGGTTCCAAAGTTTTATAGAAAATATGTGTTCAAATATGTGCCTCTGAGGCCCTCAGCCAAAATATATAAAAATTTCCTATGACATAACAGTAATTAAAAAAAGCCCAAACAATCCAATTTACATGAGTAAAAATAATGGATAAACATTTCCTCCAAAGAAGACATACTAATGGCCAACAGGTATATAAAAAAACTGCACACCATCACTAATCAACAGGAAAATGCAAATTAAAAACACAATAAGACATCACCCCACAACTGCTAAAATGGTTATTAATCAAATTAAAAAATTCACAATAAGGACGTTCTATTGTATTTCTTCAACATTTTTCTCTGATAATCTTACACCCATTTTTCCACTATATTTAAGCTCTCTACAATTCCTTTTGAACCCCAAACAATGCATACAAGTACCCTCATAAACACACACACACACACACACACACACACACACACTCAAGAGGCTGTCATGTTTAACAGACCTTTTAGCTTGAGAAAAAAAATTAAGTGATACAGTTCTTAAACAAAAAAGTTGAATACAGAATATTACTGCTCCTTATACCTACTAGATGGTTTTATATACTTTTGCCATAAGCATCTTCATCATAGAAATTTTGCTGCAAGCACTTCTATTGAATAACCAATTGGCTATAGGTCAATTTTACCATAAAATATGAAATAACAAAAAATAAAGGAGAAACAGCAAAAAGTACATAAACATAAAATGTGAGAATGAGTAACAAAATTTTAAAAATTTTACTGCAAAATATAAAATATTTGAACACATTTAATATGTGTATATAATCATGCCAATACTGTGGAAATAATAGATTTTATTTTGTGAGTTGTCCCTAAGTGTTTGTCTTCAAGTCTTTCATTCATAATATTTTATATACTTTTTCTTGTTTTATCTCCTTGTTCAGCATCATACTTCTTATTTTTCACTAAAATTGCTTCCTCCATTGAGAGAGGTATTAGTTTCCAAACACTAGAATGCACATTTGTAACTGCATTTTGCATTTTGTTGGCAAAGCCTCTACACACTGCTCTTTTTTTCGTAGCTTATTTTATGTCTGTTTACAGAGGTTCCAAAGTTTTATAGAAAATATGTGTTCAAATATGTGCCTCTGAGGCCCTCAGCCAAAATATATAAAAATTTCCTATGACATAACAGTAATTAAAAAAAGCCCAAACAATCCAATTTACATGAGTAAAAATAATGGATAAACATTTCCTCCAAAGAAGACATACTAATGGCCAACAGGTATATAAAAAAACTGCACACCATCACTAATCAACAGGAAAATGCAAATTAAAAACACAATAAGACATCACCCCACAACTGCTAAAATGGTTATTAATCAAATAATCAAAGGATAACAAGTTTGGGCATGGTTATAATAAACAGGGGACCCTTATACATACTTGATGGAAATATAAATCGGTGTGGCAACTATGAAAACAATACAGAGATTCCCCCCCAAATATAAAAAATAGTACCACCATTTCATCCAGCAATCCTATTTCTGGATATACATCGAAAAGAATTGAAACCTGCTTCTCATGAAGATATCTGAGTTTCTATGTTCACTGAAGCACATTCACAACAAATAAAATATGGAAACAACCTAAATGCCCATCAACAGATGAACTGATAAAGGAAATATGGTATATACATACAATGTAGCATTACACAGCCTTTTAAAAGAAGAAGGAAATTCTGCCATTTGTGACAACACTAATGGATCTGGAGAATACTACGTTAAGTTAAATAAGCCAGACTCAAAAAGACAAATACTACGGAATCTAAAATACATAGAAGCAAAGAGTAAAATGGTCGTTACCAGGAACCATGGTAAGTAGGAAACGGAGAAGTACCAATCAAATGATACAAAGTTTCAGTTACACAGAATTAACAAGTTATGGAGATCCACTGTACAACATAGGGCCTACAAGTAACAGCGTTACTATGCCGTTTCTGTTCAGGCGCTCAGTCATGCCCAACTCTTCAGGCGGCTCAGTCCATTTGGGAAGAATACTGGAGTGCATTGCATTTCCTTCTCCAAACACTAGAATGCACATTTGTAACTGCATTTTGCATTTTGTTGGCAAAGCCTCTACACACTGCTCTTTTTTTCGTAGCTTATTTTATGTCTGTTTACAGAGGTTCCAAAGTTTTATAGAAAATATGTGTTCAAATATGTGCCTCTGAGGCCCTCAGCCAAAATATATAAAAATTTCCTATGACATAACAGTAATTAAAAAAAGCCCAAACAATCCAATTTACATGAGTAAAAATAATGGATAAACATTTCCTCCAAAGAAGACATACTAATGGCCAACAGGTATATAAAAAAACTGCACACCATCACTAATCAACAGGAAAATGCAAATTAAAAACACAATAAGACATCACCCCACAACTGCTAAAATGGTTATTAATCAAATAATCAAAGGATAACAAGTTTGGGCATGGTTACAATAAACAGGGGACCCTTATACATACTTGATGGAAATATAAATCGGTGTGGCAACTATGAAAACAATACAGAGATTCCCCCCAAATATAAAAAATAGTACCACCATTTCATCCAGCAATCCTATTTCTGGATATACATCGAAAAGAATTGAAACCTGCTTCTCATGAAGATATCTGAGTTTCTATGTTCACTGAAGCACATTCACAACAGATAAAATATGGAAACAACCTAAATGCCCATCAACAGATGAACTGATAAAGGAAATATGGTATATACATACAATGTAGCATTACACAGCCTTTTAAAAGAAGAAGGAAATTCTGCCATTTGTGACAACACTAATGGATCTGGAGAATACTACGTTAAGTTAAATAAGCCAGACTCAAAAAGACAAATACTACGGAATCTAAAATACATAGAAGCAAAGAGTAAAATGGTCGTTACCAGGAACCATGGTAAGTAGGAAACGGAGAAGTACCAATCAAATGATACAAAGTTTCAGTTACACAGAATTAACAAGTTATGGAGATCCACTGTACAACATAGGGCCTACAAGTAACAGCGTTACTATGCCGTTTCTGTTCAGGCGCTCAGTCATGCCCAACTCTTTGCAATCCCTTGAACTGTACGTGGCCTGCCAGGCTCCTCTATCCATGGGATTTTCCAGGCAAGAATACTGGAGTGCATTGCCATTTCCTTCTCCAGGGGATCTTCCTGATGCAGAGATTGAACCTCTGTGTTCTGCTTGGCAGGCAGATTCTTCAGCACTGAGACATCTGGAAAGTCCATTGTTTACTTACAGTTTTGCTGAATGCATTACATTAAATCTTGTGCTATGTGCTCTTACCACAAAAAGAAAAAGAAAAAAAAAGGGGGTTGGGGGGCAGAAGAAAACTAGAGGTAATGGATAAGTTTTTGGTGTTGATAGTGATGTTACTGTTATGAGTGTATACTTATTTCCAAACACAATAAGATGTACAAATTAAATATCTACCGGTTTTCTTGTATCAATAATACCTCAAAAAGCAATAAAATATATTTTTAGTTCTTAAAATCACCTTCAAAGCTATCCAAAGTCTAGACCCTATATGACTCTTTAGACTCATCTTTCAAACAATTTTTAACTCTCCCCCACTGTTCTGCATCCTGTGTTCCAGCAAAGCTAAACTTCTTTATATTTTGTTTTGTTTTGTTTTGTTTGTGGCTGCTTCTATTGGTCTTTCATTTATTTTCATCCTTGTTCTTTGGCCTGTGTGGGCCTTCCATTGCAGTGGCCTCTCGCTGTAGAGCGCCGGCTCTGGGCACATGCACTCCGGGCGCTGGCTCAGTAGTTGGACACATCAGTCCAGCCACTCCACAGCACGTGGGATCTTCCCAGGCCAGGGATCGAACCGGCACCCCTTGCACTGCAAGTTGGTGTCCTTATCCACTGGACCACCAGGGAAGCCCTAAACTTCTTTATATTTTAAAATTAAACTTCTTTTAAGTGATAAAATATTCTCTCTCCCTCTCTCCTTCACTCCTTCCCATCTTCCCTCATGATGAAGCTCTTTTTATCCCAAAATCTAAGTGCCAGGACTCCAGTCAGTGTATTTTTTCATAATCCATTTTTGTTTGGTTGGCTTTTTTGGCTTGTGGTGACTAATAATTGATATAATTCCACCGTTAGAAAGAGCTGCATCTTGATTGGAGTCCAAGTTGAAAATCAGTTTCCAACTTCACACTGATCTGCGTTATACCACTGACAACCTCACTGATGGAAGAAATCCAGATCACATCTATTTACATTGTAATAGTAAAATAAAATAGGATACACTACGTTTGCAAAACCAGAAGTTAAAATCATTTCACCATGCTGCCCAGTGACAGGACAGTCCCAAAACATTTAAGAAATATAAAATGTGACATACTGATAAGAATTTCTGACTTGTGACTATAAATATTTCTGAAAAAAAATAGTTATCAAGGTTGTATCCTATGTAAAAGAAGAAAATCATTTAGAGGTAATGGATAAGTTTTTGGTGTTGATAGTGATGTTACTGTTATGAGTGTATACTTATTTCCAAACACAATAAGATGTACAAATTAAATATCTACCGGTTTTCTTGTATCAATAATACCTCAAAAAGCAATAAAATATATTTTTAGTTCTTAAAATCACCTTCAAAGCTATCCAAAGTCTAGACCCTATATGACTCTTTAGACTCATCTTTCAAACAATTTTTAACTCTCCCCCACTGTTCTGCATCCTGTGTTCCAGCAAAGCTAAACTTCTTTATATTTTGTTTTGTTTTGTTTTGTTTGTGGCTGCTTCTATTGGTCTTTCATTTATTTTCATCCTTGTTCTTTGGCCTGTGTGGGCCTTCCATTGCAGTGGCCTCTCGCTGTAGAGCGCCGGCTCTGGGCACATGCACTCCGGAGCGCTGGCTCAGTAGTTGGACACATCAGTCCAGCCACTCCACAGCACGTGGGATCTTCCCAGGCCAGGGATCGAACCGGCACCCCTTGCACTGCAAGTTGGTGTCCTTATCCACTGGACCACCAGGGAAGCCCTAAACTTCTTTATATTTTAAAATTAAACTTCTTTTAAGTGATAAAATATTCTCTCTCCCTCTCTCCTTCACTCCTTCCCATCTTCCCTCATGATGAAGCTCTTTTTATCCCAAAATCTAAGTGCCAGGACTCCAGTCAGTGTATTTTTTCATAATCCATTTTTGTTTGGTTGGCTTTTTTGGCTTGTGGTGACTAATAATTGATATAATTCCACCGTTAGAAAGAGCTGCATCTTGATTGGAGTCCAAGTTGAAAATCAGTTTCCAACTTCACACTGATCTGCGTTATACCACTGACAACCTCACTGATGGAAGAAATCCAGATCACATCTATTTACATTGTAATAGTAAAATAAAATAGGATACACTACGTTTGCAAAACCAGAAGTTAAAATCATTTCACCATGCTGCCCAGTGACAGGACAGTCCCAAAAGATTTAAGAAATATAAAATGTGACATACTGATAAGAATTTCTGACTTGTGATTATAAATATTTCTGAAAAAATATAGTTATCAAGGTTGTATCCTATGTAAGAAAATCTGAATGTCTTATCATTATATATAATACATGGTGGCAAATAGGCTTTGAGATATCAACATGATTAGGTAACCTGGCAACTCTTTGAGCCATTTAAACGAAAATAGATAAACGTAACACTGAGGAAGAAGCTAAGTTATTTCCTTCTTTTAAGGAAATAAGATAATACTTTATATGACTTGGTAGTTTAAAAGTTCAAATATCTAAATCTATAAATTAAACTAAATGACAAAGAGTGGAAAGATTGTTCATTACAACACCAAGAAATACTGTTTATTAAAGCAGTCTTAAAGATTCTCTGAAAAAAAAATTTTTCCAATATTACAAAAAAGATTTTTAATCCACAGGAAATCTGTCAAGTTAAATGTGTGATACAAGGTAAGACTCACATCAAGGTAAGAACAGCAGATGAATTCTTAAAGTATCATAAAGAATTTCCTTAAACTTCTTTTAGGAAAAAAGTTGGCCTTTTAAAAGTAAAACTTTTAATAAATTGTTTATAGCTGCAACAAGGGAATAATGAAAAATAAATTTTAATGGTCCCTTTGAAACTTAGTTTCCTATACTGAAAGGTTAGCTGGGTTTCCTGGTTATTCCTGGGGGACAGGACAAAAGAGTGAGGGAAGAAAGGAAAAGTATCAGAAGACTTACTAAGATTAAACTCTAGGTAATTAGGAGAAAGTCAACAACAACTTCTTTCACATATTTTCTGCTAACTTCTTGCACCTGCTTTAAGCTACCTCATCAGGAACTATCAATTCCCTGTAGCATGGCCTACTGTACAGACCTAAACAAAAGGATCTTAGTTACTCCTACACCAACTTTCTGCAGTTTCACATTCAACATTCATTAAGCCATGAAGATACTTTTGATGATAATGACATCCTTATACATTTACATGATAATCATTCACAAAAACATATCTTGTTTTATTGTGCTTTGCTTTAATATACTTTGTATATTCTGCATTTTATACAAATTGAAGTTGTGTGGCAACCCTGTGCTGGGCAAGCTAATTGGTGCATTTTTCAACCTCATTTGCTCACATCACGTCTCTGTCACATTTTGGTCATTCTTGCAATATTTTAAACTTATTCATTATTATTATTTGTTCTGATGATCTGTAATCAGTGATTGTCAATGCTACAATTGGAACTGTTTGGGGGCATCACAAATAATACTCATGTAAGGCAGCAAACTTACATTGATATGTGTGTATACTCTAATTGCTCCACTGACTGTTTCCCTGTCTCTCTCCCTCTCCTCTGGCCATCCCTATTATCTGAGACACAATATCAAAATTAGTCCAACTAATAACCTTACACTGTTTTCAAGTAAAAACTAAAAAAATAGGTTAAATCAAAAGGTAAACATAATTAATCTTAGAGAAGAAGGCATGTTAAAAGCTGACATAGGCCAAAAGCTAAACTTTTTGCACCAGTTAACCAGCTGGGAATGCAAAGAAAAAGTTCTTGAAGGAAATTAAACAAGTTACTCCAGTGAACACACGAATAATAAGAAAGCCAAACAGACTTACTGCTGACATCAAGAAAATTTCTGTAGTCTGAACAGATCAAACCCACAACATCACTTTCAGCTACAGGTTAATCCAGAGTAAGGTGCTAACTCTCTTTGATTCTATGAAGGCTAGGAGAGGTGAGGAAAATGCAGAAGAAAAGTTTGAAGCTAGTATAGGTTGTCATGAGGTTTAAGAAAGGAATCCATCTCCCTAATAATAAAAAAAAAGACAAAGTGAAGCTGCAAGTGCTGATGTAGATACAAGTTACCCAGAAGATCTAACTGAAATAATGAATGAAGGTGCTACACAAAACAACAGATTTTCAACATAGACAAAGCACTCTTATAATGGAAGAAGATGCCATTTCCAATTGTATAGCTAGACAGATGTTGATGCCTGTCTTCAAGGAGTCAAAAGACAAGCTGATTCCCTTATTAGGGACTAACGTAAATGGGAGTTGAAGCCAATATTCCCTTACCGTTCCAGAGATCCTAGAGCCCTTAAGACTAATGCTAAATCTATTTTTCCCTACAAATGGAACAACAAACCCTGAAGCATCTCTGTTTACAACACATTTTGACTTTAATATACTTTGTATATTCTGCATTTTATACAAATTGAAGTTGTGTGGCAACCCTGTGCTGGGCAAGCTAATTGGTGCATTTTTCAACCTCATTTGCTCACATCACGTCTCTGTCACATTTTGGTCATTCTTGCAATATTTTAAACTTATTCATTATTATTATTTGTTCTGATGATCTGTAATCAGTGATTGTCAATGCTACAATTGGAACTGTTTGGGGGCATCACAAATAATACTCATGTAAGGCAGCAAACTTATATTGATATGTGTGTATACTCTAATTGCCCCACTGACATGTTTCCCTGTCTCTCTCCCTCTCCTCTGGCCATCCCTATTATCTGAGACACAATATCAAAATTAGTCCAACTAATAACCTTACACTGTTTTCAAGTAAAAACTAAAAAAATAGGTTAAATCAAAAGGTAAACATAATTAATCTTAGAGAAGAAGGCATGTTAAAAGCTGACATAGGCCAAAAGCTAAACTTTTTGCACCAGTTAACCAGCTGGGAATGCAAAGAAAAAGTTCTTGAAGGAAATTAAACAAGTTACTCCAGTGAACACACGAATAATAAGAAAGCCAAACAGACTTACTGCTGACATCAAGAAAATTTTTGTAGTCTGAACAGATCAAACCCACAACATCACTTTCAGCTACAGGTTAATCCAGAGTAAGGTGCTAACTCTCTTTGATTCTATGAAGGCTAGGAGAGGTGAGGAAAATGCAGAAGAAAAGTTTGAAGCTAGTAGAGGTTGTCATGAGGTTTAAGAAAGGAATCCATCTCCATAATAATAAAAAAAAGACAAAGTGAAGCTGCAAGTGCTGATGTAGATACAAGTTACCCAGAAGATCTAACTGAAATAATGAATGAAGGTGCTACACAAAACAACAGATTTTCAACATAGACAAAGCACTCTTATAATGGAAGAAGATGCCATTTCCAATTGTATAGCTAGACAGATGTTGATGCCTGTCTTCAAGGAGTCAAAAGACAAGCTGATTCCCTTATTAGGGACTAACGTAAATGGGAGTTGAAGCCAATATTCCCTTACCGTTCAGAGATCCTAGAGCCCTTAAGACTAATGCTAAATCTATTCTGTCTGTGCCCTACAAATGGAACAACAAACCCTGGACGACAGCATCTCTGTTTACAACACATCTACTGAGTATCAAAGACCACTGCTAAGACCTACTGCTCAGAAAAAGAGAGTCCTTTCAAAATATTAAAGATATATGATGAGTTTAATGTTGTTTTTCATGCCTGCTAACACAACATCCAGTCTGTAGACAAGGAATCATTTTGATTTTTGAGTTATATAATTTAAGACATACTTTTCATAAACATGTCTGACATGGATAGCAATGCCTCTGGTGGATATTGGAAATATTCTAGAAAGGATTCACTATTCTGGATGCCAGTAAGAATATTCCTAATTCACAGGAAGAGTTCAAAATCTCAAAATTAAAGGGAGTTTGGAAGAAGCTGATTTCAACCCTTATAGATGACTTTGAAGGGTTCAAGAATTCAGTGGAGGAAGTAACTGCAAATGTGGTGGAAACAGCAAGAGAACTACAAGTGGAGCTTGAAGAACTGCTGCATTCTCATGGTAAGACTCTACTGGGAAAAGGAGTTGCTTTTCAAGCCTGAGCAAAGAAAGTAGTTGCTTGACACAGAATCTACTCTGGGTGAAGATTTACTCCTATGCAAATTGTTAAAATGACTGAACAGACGATTTAAAATATTACGTAAACTTAGTTGATGAAACAGTGGCAGGGATTGAGAGGTTTGACTCCAATTTTGAAGGAAGTTCTACTTTGGGTAAAATGGTAACAAACAGTACTGCAAGTTACAAAGAAATCACTCATGAAAGGAAGAGTCCATCCAATATGGCAAGCTTCATTGTTGTTTTAAGAAATTGCCCCAGCTACCCTTTAAATGCACGGGGCCCAGGTTCAATCTCTGGCCTGGGAACTGGATCCTGCATGCCACAACTAAGACTAGTGCACCCAATTTTAAAACAAAAAAACTGTCTTCAGCTTAAAAATAAATAGAAAAGTAAGTGAAAAAAAATGACAAAATTAGCCTCCTTAAAATAAAAAATTCTATATGACAGAAGATACCATTAAGAAAGTTTAAATACTAGACATAAATGGAAGAAAATATCTGTAGTACACAAAAACAAAAGGATTAGTCTAGAATATATTTCTAAAAATACAAACTATCCAATAAAAAAAGCTGCAAAGTATCTCCCATACTAATAAAAATATAAAAATAATCATATCACAAATAAGCAAATAAAAAATGTTTAAATGAGGCACTGCATACCCCCAAAATAGTTAAATAGCAAATTATGACAGTAATATGGATAAACACAAAATCTAATTTTTTTGTTATGGGGAATATGAATTGGCACTGTGAAGAGAAAATAGGCAAGCTCAGGTAAAGTTAATCCCGTAAACCTACATCCAGGTATGTGCGCAAAGTAAAGATGAAAAAAAAGCTAGTCTATGCCACCACCTAGTGGTCTCAGAATATAATAAAAAGTACAATTCAGCAATGTCTACAATGGAATTCTCAAAGTACCTGCACAGGGATGCACCAACAACTTATAAACATGTACAGTTTTTATAAGTAGTGACTTCCCTTAGTGACCTATTGGGCCAGCATTTGACACCACCTATCCCGCTTCCTTCTCTAGATCTGCATGAACCAGGTTAGCCTGACGACAAAACCAAGGAGAAATAAACATCCTTCTTATCTATTTTATATAATTTCCAAAACCTTTCATATGAAATCCACTGCTCTGTGAGGCTGAAAGAAATTTGTTGTTCAGTCGCTTAGTTGTATCTGACTGTTTGAGACCCCATGGACTGCAACACAGCAGACGTTCCTGTCCTTCACTAACTCTTGGAGTTTGCTCAAAGTCATATCCACTGAGTCCATCCAACCATCTCATCTTCTGTCATCCCCTTCTCCCTCTGCTCTCAGTCCTTCCCAGCATGAGGGTCTCTGGAGACTGCTTCTCCAAAATACCCAGAGTAGATTGCATTAACAAGAATATGGTGCAAAAGGCGCCCTTATATACTTCTCTTAGGGTACAAATTTTGTAAGTTAGTAAAGATGAATAAACATATACCAAAATCAAACAAAATAAATGAAACAATTGTACCTCTTAAAATTAACCAAAAAATTACAAAACAATGAATATATGTATAAACTGTGACACAGAAATTTCTCTCCTGGGTATCTTCTCTATCAGTGATTCTTAATTCCAAAGGACATCTAAGAATCTAAAATTGCCAAACTCACAGAAGCAGAGAACAGAATGGTCGTTGCCAAGGGTTGAGAGGAGGAGTAAACAAAAAGCAGAGCATATGTTCAAACTGTTTTTACAGTTAGAAAATGTTTAAATGAGGCACTGCATACCCCCAAAATAGTTAAATAGCAAATTATGACAGTAATATGGATAAACACAAAATCTAATTTTTTTGTTATGGGGAATATGAATTGGCACTGTGAAGAGAAAATAGGCAAGCTCAGGTAAAGTTAATCCCGTAAACCTACATCCAGGTATGTGCGCAAAGTAAAGATGAAAAAAAAGCTAGTCTATGCCACCACCTAGTGGTCTCAGAATATAATAAAAAGTACAATTCAGCAATGTCTACAATGGAATTCTCAAAGTACCTGCACAGGGATGCACCAACAACTTATAAACATGTACAGTTTTTATAAGTAGTGACTTCCCTTAGTGACCTATTGGGCCAGCATTTGACACCACCTATCCCACTTCCTTCTCTAGATCTGCATGAACCAGGTTAGCCTGACGACAAAACCAAGGAGAAATAAACATCCTTCTTATCTATTTTATATAATTTCCAAAACCTTTCATATGAAATCCACTGCTCTGTGAGGCTGAAAGAAATTTGTTGTTCAGTCGCTTAGTTGTATCTGACTGTTTGAGACCCCATGGACTGCAACACAGCAGACGTTCCTGTCCTTCACTAACTCTTGGAGTTTGCTCAAAGTCATATCCACTGAGTCCATCCAACCATCTCATCTTCTGTCATCCCCTTCTCCCTCTGCTCTCAGTCCTTCCCAGCATGAGGGTCTCTGGAGACTGCTTCTCCAAAATACCCAGAGTAGATTGCATTAACAAGAATATGGTGCAAAAGGCGCCCTTATATACTTCTCTTAGGGTACAAATTTTGTAAGTTAGTAAAGATGAATAAACATATACCAAAATCAAACAAAATAAATGAAACAATTGTACCTCTTAAAATTAACCAAAAAATTACAAAACAATGAATATATGTATAAACTGTGACACAGAAATTTCTCTCCTGGGTATCTTCTCTATCAGTGGTTCTTAATTCCAAAGGACATCTAAGAATCTAAAATTGCCAAACTCACAGAAGCAGAGAACAGAATGGTCGTTGCCAAGGGTTGAGAGGAGGAGTAAACAAGAAGTTGTTACTTAGCGTAGAGTTTCATATATCCAAGATAGATAAGTTCTCCAGATCTGCTGTACAAACTGTGTTACAGTTAGGAATTCTGTACTGTACACTTTTGTTAAAAGGGGTTTAATCTCTCATGTTAGATTTCAATCACAGTAAAAAATAAAACAAGATCTTCCTGAAATAGCTGAAAACATCCAGAAAATGAACAAGGGCAATCAACATGTATAAGAAGGAATGACACTGGGTGAGTTTCCCTTTTAAAAATTTTAAGATAAGAGAAGGACAGTAACCCCCGACAAGGTAACTAAAATTTAGATGGAAAATTTTAACCCTACTAACTTGAACAGAGAATTGAGCTCAGGAAGATCATAGCAATTGAAAATCTAGAAGAAAAAAACCATAGCCAGATATAGCCAAATAGTAGGAGCCATAAATTTCTATATTAAACTTCCCAAATACTCAGTGATCCTCTCTCCTTCACTATCTCCTGGAATTTGTTCAAAATCTCATTAAAGACTAAGACACTGACATCATACAAATTTCAATCTAGCTACAATGCAAAAATAGTGGAAATAAATGTTGAAACTGTAACCTTTCAAAGTGTCTTCTAAATCTGGAAAAATACTATTAAATAATTAATAGATTAGAAGTAGATTGTGATAAAAAAAAATTCCAACATAGCTAAAACTTAATGAAAAATAAAGTGACCATTAAACATCAAATTATTAAAGGAATTTTTTTTTAACCCAGGTAAATTGTGAAGTTCTACTCTGTTTATGTCAGGATAAAGATAGATAAAGATATTAATTTTCCCCAATTTAAAAAATTCAGTATAATTCCAAACAAAATGAAATTGATTTTTTTTTACATTTGTCAAAATAATCCTAAAAATTATAGAAGAGTAAGAAACAAAGAATCCTGAAGATAATGCTGTACAATAAGAAATACATACACATTATATCAGATATTAAGACTGGTCACAAAGCTATAGTACTTCAGACAGTATGATATTGGTTCAGATAAAGACAAAGATACCAAAGGAAGAGAGCAGAGAGAAACTATAGGTCTAAGTAGGCCTTTTATATCTTAAATGAACTGATATTTAATATAAAACAGCATTACTAATCAAAAGAAAAACATATAAACTATTTAATATAATAAATGGTGCCAGATATTGTAGTAATTGAATTGACAAAAAACTAAAACTTTACCCCATACTGTGCCCCCAGAGAACGAATATAAGTGTAAGAAGAAAAAAAAGAAAACACCACACATAGAACTATAAAACATCTAGAGAAAACTGAAACACATGCTATATATTTAAAGTGCAACTCATTGTTCCTTTTTTAATATTTTTCATTTCATCCCTTATGTCATTAATATAGATGAGCTGAAGTTGCCTTTAATATGCGTGTCCTAACTAAGGATTTTGGAGGTATTAGAAGAACATAATTATGGAGGCAGTCAAGATACTACAGCTTGACTTTTATTCATTAGGAATAGATAATCAAAGTTTCTATAGCCAAATAGTAGGAGCCATAAATTTCTATATTAAACTTCCCAAATACTCAGTGATCCTCTCTCCTTCACTATCTCCTGGAATTTGTTCAAAATCTCATTAAAGACTAAGACACTGACATCATACAAATTTCAATCTAGCTACAATGCAAAAATAGTGGAAATAAATGTTGAAACTGTAACCTTTCAAAGTGTCTTCTAAATCTGGAAAAATACTATTAAATAATTAATAGATTAGAAGTAGATTGTGATAAAAAAAAATTCCAACATAGCTAAAACTTAATGAAAAATAAAGTGACCATTAAACATCAAATTATTAAAGGAATTTTTTTTAAACCCAGGTAAATTGTGAAGTTCTACTCTGTTTATGTCAGGATAAAGATAGATAAAGATATTAATTTTCCCCAATTTAAAAAATTCAGTATAATTCCAAACAAAATGAAATTGATTTTTTTTTACATTTGTCAAAATAATCCTAAAAATTATAGAAGAGTAAGAAACAAAGAATCCTGAAGATAATGCTGTACAATAAGAAATACATACACATTATATCAGATATTAAGACTGGTCACAAAGCTATAGTACTTCAGACAGTATGATATTGGTTCAGATAAAGACAAAGATACCAAAGGAAGAGAGCAGAGAGAAACTATAGGTCTAAGTAGGCCTTTTATATCTTAAATGAACTGATATTTAATATAAAACAGCATTACTAATCAAAAGAAAAACATATAAACTATTTAATATAATAAATGGTGCCAGATATTGTAGTAATTGAATTGACAAAAAACTAAAACTTTACCCCATACTGTGCCCCCAGAGAACGAATATAAGTGTAAGAAGAAAAAAAAGAAAACACCACACATAGAACTATAAAACATCTAGAGAAAACTGAAACACATGCTATATATTTAAAGTGCAACTCATTGTTCCTTTTTTAATATTTTTCATTTCATCCCTTATGTCATTAATATAGATGAGCTGAAGTTGCCTTTAATATGCGTGTCCTAACTAAGGATTTTGGAGGTATTAGAAGAACATAATTATGGAGGCAGTCAAGATACTACAGCTTGACTTTTATTCATTAGGAATAGATAATAGCAAAGTTTTATTTCCAGTCCTCCACACTGTCATCACCTTCAAAAAGTTAGAAAGCTGCCAAGAATCCAACATCAAACTGTTTCATTTCCATTCATTATATGTTTATCCCATCCCTATTTACCATGTAAAAATATTATTACATTTATTAAAATTACTTAATAAAAAACATGAGAAACGCCCAATATACTGTTAATTTTTAACATCAAGTCATAAAGCAGGAAATGTAGCATGCTCTGTTTTCGCTATTTGCAGTATTGATATATGCCTAAAAATAATAGAAACATAAATAGTTATACCTGAAACTGCAGAAGATTTTCATTTTCTCTACTGGGCTTTTCTGAATTTCCCATATTTTCTACAAGTATGTTTTATTTATATAAACAGGGGAAAAGTAATTCAAAGAATGATTTATATACACAGGAAAATAAGCAATTCTAAGAAGAAAGAAAAGTCGATATTTAATAATAAGAAAGGTAGAATCGAAAGACTTTCCAGATGGTTAAGTGGTAAAGACTCCATTTGCCAATGGAGGAGATGTGGGTTTGATGCCCGCATCGTGAAGATCCCCTGGGGAAGGAAATGGGAACTCACTCCAGTTTCTAGCCTGGGAAATCCCATGGACAGGGGAGACTGGTGTGAGACAGTGAATGGAGTAAAGAAAGAGTCAGATACTACTTAGCAGCTAACAACAAGAAAAGATACAATTTAGATCTTTGAGAAATTATTTCCAGTATATATAAAAGTTACTATCTTTAGCAAGAGTTACAGATTCAATTGTGAATCACTTCTGGGATTACAGTGTTTTAGAGCAAAACGAGAGAGAATTTAAATTTAGGGCAGAGCCACAGGTATGCCTCTGAAAATATTAGGATCCAGAGGTCAGAGACCATGAATGTGGCAGGCTGACATAATACAAATTTATAACATGAATTTCTACTGAGGACGAATGCTTTATTTTTGGTGTGCCCCCCTCACCACCACCAGCAATCTATCTGGAATTGGTTTGAACAGCATGTCTATAGCTGAAGAGAAGAAAACTAAAATTTGACTTAATCTAAGGAGGAATAGCTACAGTGACTTCCACATGAACATAAGAAAAGTTCGTGAAATGCCAGAGAAAGGCATGTTCAATAGAGATATGCCATGCCTGTATCTAAAAAGGCTTCCTTATCTTGAAGACTGAAATTCCAATAAACCACGTTACCTATTTTAAATGAAAATCTGAAGACCCTATACTGATGCTTAAATGAGACAAACCAGAGATGAGTTGGAAAGAATCATTTTCAGAAAGGAAACAAAACTTGGGAAGTCGAATTCTGAATAACTTGTTTGCAAAGTTCTAAATAAAACAGTGGAAAAAATCATGGTAAATAAGGTATATTTGGTGAAGGAAACGTCTTGGATATTTATGGCCATCACTGTAAATTAGCTGTTTCTCTTTATTATGGAAAACAAGAAAATAGCACCCCTGGGGTTCAGACTAACTAATATGTATTCCATCTGTACAAAAAATTTTCAGATACGTTTTACTAATTCTCACAACAACCCTCAAAGTACCATTACCTCATTTTACATCATGCTCATGTTAAGCGTCTTGTTCAAGTTTTGTACAACTGTGGCTTATGCCACAGCGTCAAGACTGAACTCTAAATTCCCTGACTCCCAAACAACAGCTCTTTAATTAAAACACAGTAGTTCTACATAATAATACTTCACTAGCAATAAGAACAAAGGGTTAAGAGGACTACAGCATAGCAGGCTTCCATGGCACAGCCCTATAAATGATTAGAATATGCAGGATAGTATAAAGAAAGAGTCAGATACTACTTAGCAGCTAACAACAAGAAAAGATACAATTTAGATCTTTGAGAAATTATTTCCAGTGTATATAAAAGTTACTATCTTTAGCAAGAGTTACAGATTCAATTGTGAATCACTTCTGGGATTACAGTGTTTTAGAGCAAAACTAGAGAGAATTTAAATTTAGGGCAGAGCCACAGGTATGCCTCTGAAAATATTAGGACCCAGAGGTCAGAGACCATGAATGTGGCAGGCTGACATAATACAAATTTATAACATGAATTTCTACTGAGGACGAATGCTTTATTTTTGGTGTGCCCCCCTCACCACCACCAGCAATCTATCTGGAATTGGTTTGAACAGCATGTCTATAGCTGAAGAGAAGAAAACTAAAATTTGACTTAATCTAAGGAGGAATAGCTACAGTGACTTCCACATGAACATAAGAAAAGTTCGTGAAATGCCAGAGAAAGGCATGTTCAATAGAGATATGCATGCCTGTATCTAAAAAGGCTTCCTTATCTTGAAGACTGAAATTCCAATAAACCACGTTACCTATTTTAAATGAAAATCTGAAGACCCTATACTGATGCTTAAATGAGACAAACCAGAGATGAGTTGGAAAGAATCATTTTCAGAAAGGAAACAAAACTTGGGAAGTCGAATTCTGAATAACTTGTTTGCAAAGTTCTAAATAAAACAGTGGAAAAAATCATGGTAAATAAGGTATATTTGGTGAAGGAAATGTCTTGGATATTTATGACCATCACTGTAAATTAGCTGTTTCTCTTTATTATGGAAAACAAGAAAATAGCACCCCTGGGGTTCGGACTAACTAATATGTATTCCATCTGTACAAAAAATTTTCAGATACGTTTTACTAATTCTCACAACAACCCTCAAAGTACCATTACCTCATTTTACATCATGCTCATGTTAAGCGTCTTGTTCAAGTTTTGTACAACTGTGGCTTATGCCACAGCGTCAAGACTGAACTCTAAATTCCCTGACTCCCAAACAACAGCTCTTTAATTAAAACACAGTAGTTCTACATAATAATACTTCACTAGCAATAAGAACAAAGGGTTAAGAGGACTACAGCATAGCAGGCTTCCATGGCACAGCCCTATAAATGATTAGAATATGCAGGATAGTATATCAATTCCCAAGGTGAGCTTACTGCTCAGTTAGAGTTAAGAGCTGAGAGCTTCAGCTGAGTTCTTAACAATAAAAAATTGCATTTGGTATCCCCAGAGCAATGTTAGTGGGAAAAAATTAAAAAAAAAAAAAAAAAAACCAGTAATTCTCAAGACCACACAGAAAAAGGAGAAGAGGACTTAATTCTGACTCACTCAGTATTACTTATTATCAGCTCCTTTTAGGCCTCCTAGAGCGCCATTTACTTCAACAAGCATTTAAGATCTCCTGCCAGAGATCTGTCAAATGTGAAGAAGATGCTTCATAAACAATAGAAAAAAAAAAAAAAAAACGGATTCAAACAGGATATAGGATGCAATATTTAGTGCTGAAAATCTCCTCTTGAAGAAATCTTCCATGGTGAGTATGCTTCAAAAAAGCTCCCTGGATTAAAACTGGGGACTCTGGGTGTGCGCATGTGCCTCACAGACTACTACTCACTCCTGGTAAACACAGGGAGAGTGCTTAATGATCCATATTCTCAGGCAGAGTTTGCACTCTTTCCATAAGTGATGCCCAATGGTAAGAACCAATTTAAGGACCGAGCCCTTTGAAGAGAGATGAACAAAACCTGGAGATTCAATATCAGAAAGCAAAAGCATAGGTAATAGAAGCCCTGATGTTGCCCATGCTCCCTCCTACCTTCTGAAATTGCCATAGGTATATTTGGTGAAGGAAACGTCTTGGATATTTATGGCCATCACTGTAAATTAGCTGTTTCTCTTTATTATGGAAAACAAGAAAATAGCACCCCTGGGGTTCAGACTAACTAATATGTATTCCATCTGTACAAAAAATTTTCAGATACGTTTTACTAATTCTCACAACAACCCTCAAAGTACCATTACCTCATTTTACATCATGCTCATGTTAAGTGTCTTGTTCAAGTTTTGTACAACTGTGGCTTATGCCACAGCGTCAAGACTGAACTCTAAATTCCCTGACTCCCAAACAACAGCTCTTTAATTAAAACACAGTAGTTCTACATAATAATACTTCACTAGCAATAAGAACAAAGGGTTAAGAGGACTACAGCATAGCAGGCTTCCATGGCACAGCCCTATAAATGATTAGAATATGCAGGATAGTATATCAATTCCCAAGGTGAGCTTACTGCTCAGTTAGAGTTAAGAGCTGAGAGCTTCAGCTGAGTTCTTAACAATAAAAAATTGCATTTGGTATCCCCAGAGCAATGTTAGTGGGAAAAAATTAAAAAAAAAAAAAAACCAGTAATTCTCAAGACCACACAGAAAAAGGAGAAGAGGACTTAATTCTGACTCACTCAGTATTACTTATTATCAGCTCCTTTTAGGCCTCCTAGAGCGCCATTTACTTCAACAAGCATTTAAGATCTCCTGCCAGAGATCTGTCAAATGTGAAGAAGATGCTTCATAAACAATAGAAAAAAAAAAAAAAAAACGGATTCAAACAGGATATAGGATGCAATATTTAGTGCTGAAAATCTCCTCTTGAAGAAATCTTCCATGGTGAGTATGCTTCAAAAAAGCTCCCTGGATTAAAACTGGGGACTCTGGGTGTGCGCATGTGCCTCACAGACTACTACTCACTCCTGGTAAACACAGGGAGAGTGCTTAATGATCCATATTCTCAGGCAGAGTTTGCACTCTTTCCATAAGTGATGCCCAATGGTAAGAACCAATTTAAGGACAGAGCCCTTTGAAGAGAGATGAACAAAAACCTGGAGATTCAATATCAGAAAGCAAAAAGCATAGGTAATAGAAGCCCCTGATGTTGCCCATGCTCCCTCCTACCTTCTGAAATTGCTTCTTTTTCTTTTGTGATACTGTTGTGTACTTTATAGTGCGTCCTATCTGCACTGCTAAGGTTGGTCACATTCTAATTGGCGGGTATAGAATCATTTTGCAATAACTGAGACTGTGTCAGTATATCTGGTCATGGTACACACATGTATGAAATTGATTAACTGGATCAGAACACTTGTCTTTCAGTCACTTAAGCTGTGTCTGACTTTTGAGACCCCATGAACTGTAGCCCACCAGGATCCTCTGTCCATGAAGTTCTCTCAAGAATACCAGAGTGGGTTGCCACTTCCTGCCCCAGGGGATCTTCCCTGACCCAGGGATCAAACCCGTCTCCTGCAAAGCTCCTGCAGTGCACTTGGATTCTTTTCAACTGTACCACCTCAGAAGCTACAATCAGAACACAAAATGATATTAAAGTAGCCTGTGTAAAATAAAGCCACATAAAGGCACTCTCCAATTTCTTTGTACATTGACTATTTGACTTTCCACCTGAGAAAACTGGAGCCAAAGTTCTAAGCAACCTTGCCACTCCTCCCTTCCAAGAAAATATGAGAAAATTATTTCTGATATTTATAATTATAAAATGCAGAGCAGTTTATAATTTGGAAAAATTCCAAGAACACAAAGAAAATACTAACATCCAAATCCTAAATTCCAGAGAAAACAACAGTTAACATATGTGAGTAGTTTCTTCACATAGCAGTACTGGAAGGGTTTCTTCTAACTTAAGAGATCGTCTTTTCTAGGAAAATCACATACATACATATATATATGTATTAATATATACATATACATACACATGGGTTTCCCAGGTAGCCCTAGTGGTAAACAACCTATCTGCCAAGCAGGAGACAAAAGATATGCAGGTTCAATCCCTGGATTGGGAAGATCCCCTGGAGCAGGGCATGGCAACCCACTCCAGTATTCTTGCCTGGAGAATCCCATGAACAGAGGAGCCTGGTGGACGATGGCCCACAGGGTTGCAAGGAGACGGACATGACTGAAGCAATTTAGCACACACACATGCATACTCAGATATACATACATATGTGTGTATACACATATGTACATGTGTATACAAAATTGAAATCATTTAAGTGTTATGCAATACTTTTTCACGTGATTTATCGTAAGCATTGTCCCTTACCCATGGCCCCTAAAATTTGTACTTGTGACACTATATCACCTTGTGTGTACACCATAACTCTTATATGCCAGAATTTGAGCATTCAATAGGAAAAAATTATAGCCTCTGTTAAAGCATGATTGACCTTGAAATATGGTATTACATGCAATGACATTTAATTCTGTTTTTCTGATCTATGGTTGGATGTTTCAAGGAAAAATGTTAAATAATAATGCATATTTTAATGACTTTCAGGGAAATAGCTATACTCTGTAACAAAAGGGATAGAGAGGAAAGATATTTATTTTCTTATTTATCCTTCTAGGTCTAGATTAGTGAGAGATTTTATCAAGAATGAATGGTGTGTTCTACCATTGCTTTGGGTCATCTAGTTAGATGACAATTTCTTTTATTTTTATTACCTATTTCACATATTCATAATTATGAAGCATTAATTTGGAAATACATGCATTAATAAAAATAACTGACATTTTAATACACTTTGGATGTACTTTGCATTCTTTGCATGCATATTTATAAATGAGATTGATCATAATTTTATTCTCTATTTGAAAGTTTGGGGCAATTTTCCTTTAATAAAATAATTTACAAGGTGTTGCATTAACTGTTTCATATTGGAACATGTTCTTAGCACATAAATTATTTGTTTCTTAAAACTTCAAAACAACTATCATAAGCATTCTCCATCCAGTAAACATTTTGAAAGTCTAGTACTCACAATAAGATCCTTATTACATATCACATTATACAAGCATGTGTTGAATAAATGAGTAAATGAAGCATGCTACCAGAGCTGAAACCACAGAATTCCATGATAGCACATTCCATGATCAATCTGTTTGGATCAGGAGGTAAGAAAATGTTCCTAGAAAAGATAATATCTAAGTTAGGAGAAGCCCTTACAACTTAAGGTACAAACGCATTAAGAACAGTCTAGTGTCAGAGGAGACTAAGAAGTTCAGCCTGGCCATTTCAGAGCACTGAGGGTATCATTAGTTACTTAAGAAGAGTACAGAAAATAGAGCATTGGAAAACTACCCCCATAATTGTAAAGAAAGGCAGTACTGCCTGTCTGCTTAGTTGCATCTAACTATTTGCAACTCCACGGACTCTAGCCCACTAGGCTCCTTAGTCCATGGAATTTTTCAGGCAAGAATACTGGAGTGTGTGGACATTTCCATCTTCAGAGGATCTTCCAGACTCAGGGACAAACCCTCATCTCCTGCATTAGCAGGTGGATTCTCTTTATCACTGAGCCACCTGGGAAGCCCAAAATAATACTATGTGATTTCTATTAAAGGAGAGCAGATCCGAGGCTCTGATTCTCATGCTCTTAACTGGATAGATGTCCCCCATCCAGTTAAGAGTCTCAGTCAGATTACTTCTTAGATCAGAAAATGGTCAATTACGGTTCCAAGGTTCAATCCCCTTAAATTAAACAAGAAAACTAAGGCAATTTTTGCCCTATGAGTCACTCAAGTAAACATAAAAGTTATTTTTAATTTACATTTATAAACATACAAATACTGAATATTTTTATGCTGTAGTATATATTCAACTATATTGTATTCCATTATGCCATGTAAATAAAAATCATAATTTTATTCAGAAATTTCAACTTTAATAAAATAATTTACAAGGTGTTCCATTAACTGTTTCATATTGGAACATGTTCTTAGCACATAAATTATTTGTTTCTTAAAACTTCAAAACAACTATCATAAGCATTCTCCATCCAGTAAACATTTTGAAAGTCTAGTACTCACAATAAGATCCTTATTACATATCACATTATACAAGCATGTGTTGAATAAATGAGTAAATGAAGCATGCTACCAGAGCTGAAACCACAGAATTCCATGATAGCACATTCCATGGTCAATCTGTTTGGATCAGGGGGTAAGAAAATGTTCCTAGAAAAGATAATATCTAAGTTAGGAGAAGCCCTTACAACTTAAGGTACAAACGCATTAAGAACAAACAGTCTAGTTAGTGTCAGAGGAGACTAAGAAGTTCAGCATGGCCATTTCAGAGCACTGAGGGTACCATTAGTTACTTAAGAAGAGTACAGAAAATAGAGCATTGGAAAACTACCCCCATAATTGTAAAGAAAGGCAGTACTGCCTGTCTGCTTAGTTGCATCTAACTATTTGCAACTCCACGGACTCTAGCCCACTAGGCTCCTTAGTCCATGGAATTTTCCAGGCAAGAATACTGGAGTGTGTGGACATTTCCATCTTCAGAGGATCTTCCAGACTCAGGGACAAACCCTCATCTCCTGCATTAGCAGGTGGATTCTCTTTATCAATGAGCCACCTGGGAAGCCCAAAATAATACTATGTGATTTCTACTAAAGGAGAGCAGATCCGAGGCTCTGATTCTCATGCTCTTAACTGGATAGATGTCCCCCATCCAGTTAAGAGTCTCAGTCAGATTACTTCTTAGATCAGAAAATGGTCAATTACGGTTCCAAGGTTCAATCCCCTTAAATTAAACAAGAAAACTAAGGCAATTTTTGCCCTATGAGTCACTCAAGTAAACATAAAAGTTATTTTTAATTTACATTTATAAACATACAAATACTGAATATTTTTATGCTGTAGTATATATTCAACTATATTGTATTCCATTATGCCATGTATAAAGAACACGTGGAATGATCTTACTATGTTTGACACTTAATTTGTTATCTGATCTAATTCTCATAACAAACTGCTAAAGAGGGCTTCCCTGGTGGCTCAGTGGTAAAGAGTTCACCTGCCAATGCAGGAGACACAGGTTCGATCCCTGATCCGGGAGGATCCCACATGCTGCAGTGCAACTAAACCTGTGAGCCACAACTATTGAGCCTGTGCTGTGGAGCCTCGGAGCCACAACTACTAAGCCCATGTGCCGCTACCATTCAAGCCCATGTGCCCTACAGCCCAAGGTCCACAACACGAGAAGTCACTGCAACAGAAGCCTGCTCACCTCAACTAGAGAGCAACCCCCACTCCATGCAACTAGAGAAGAACCTGTGACAGCAGTGAAAACCCAGAATAGCCACAAATAAATAAATTTTAAAAAATTATAAACGCTTTTTAAAAAAATGCTAAAGACTTACAGTTTCCCCCTGACTTTACCAGCTGATCATAGTAGTTGATAAAACTTAGACTAAAAAAAGTTAACTTACTACTGAGGATAAGTGGCATGCTTCAGAAATCTTTATTTTTAATTAAATAAGATTTCAATTAGATATTTTTAATTAAATCCACCTCCACTGGAATGCAATTTTATTTCAAAATACTCATCAATAAGGTTATTCTTATTTATTCACATTTGAAAGTAATTCACCCTTACATTTTATTTAATTAGAAGCCTAGAACTCTCCCACATAATTCCAAGGTTCTGCTGAGTGAACCTCAACAGTATTGACTTCTAAATGTCTGTTTCATTATTGAAAAAACTGAAACAATACTGCACCCTTGCTAATTCCAGGAACTATTCTAAGAATAATACACACAATGGAAATCAAAAGTGATTACATATACATAAAAATTCAAATTTCTCTAAGACAAGCCCTTTTCTAAACCCTGAAGGTGACATGGACATATGGAGATGGGAAATTACTCAGCTGTGACTGAATTCTTTCTGGTGGGCCTTTCCCAATACCCACCACTTCAGTTCTGTCCATGCTCTGCCTCATCATGTACCTCATAATCCTCCTGGGAAATAGCCTCCTCATTATCATCAGCACACTGGATTCTCGCCTCCACACTCCCATGTACTTCTTTCTTGGGAACCTCTCATTCTTGGACATCTGTTACATATCATCATCCATTCCCACAATGCTCAAGGTCTGGGAGAAAATCCATCTCTTTCACTGGCTGTGCTCTATAGATGGCAGTCTCCCTTGGTCTGGGCTCCACTGAGTGTGTGCTCCTGGCTGTAATGGCCTATGATCAGTATGCGGCTATCTGCAACCCCCTGAGATATCCTATCATGAACAGGGCGCTGTATGTGCACATGGCAACATGGTCTTGGATCATTGGCTGTCTGAGCTCCTTAGTGCAAACAGTCCTGACAATGGTGTTTGCCTTTCTGTGGTAATAATGCCATTGATCATACTACCTGTGAGATCATGGCCCTTCTTAAACTCATCTGTTCAGATATCACTATCAATGTGACTATCATGACAGTGATAAGTATTGTTATATTGGTGATTCCTGTACTATTAATTTTCATCTCCTATGTTTTCATTCTCTCTTCCATATTGAGAATTCATTCTGCTGAAGGGAGAAAAAAATCCTTTTCTACCTGTTCAGTCCATCTGACTGTGGTCATCTTATTCTATGGTTCAGCCCTTTTTATGTACATGAAGCCCAAGTCAAAGGACAAAAACACCTCTGATGAGATCATTGGGCTGTCTTATGTAGTGATAACCCCAATGTTGAACCCATCATCTACAGCTTGAGGAATAAGGAGGTGAAAGAAGCTGTGAAGAAAGTCCTGAATCAACACTTGCACCTATGGAAAAAGTGAAAGGTCTTGAGGTATGTAATATCATCAGGGTGGGATCAGTTCAAGCAGGTCTTCTATATTTCGAGAAAGAAGTCACAGAACCCAGTGCCAAGAAAAGTTACCAGCTTGTAAGTCCAAAGATGAGACTCAAATTCTTTTAAACACAGAATGTACATGCAAACCTTCTGAACACTGTCTTGTTGGCAGTCTCTAGTTGTTTGCAGCTCAGCCAACTGGGACCACATACAGCAGATGGCTTTTCCTCAAGATGAAACTTGCTTTCTGTCCTCTCTGCTCTTTTCTCTCTTTCTTATTCCTCTCTCTTTTCCCTCTTTCCTCCTCCTTCTTGTCTTTCCCTTCCTCCATCAACTTTCTTCCTCTCCCTTCCTTCCAGGAATCTTTACAATTTTTCAGTGTCCAGTTTTCATTCAGTGACTCAGTGTAACAGCTGCCATTGCAGGAGATTTTCCATTGGGAGAAAATCCAGGTCTTTCGCTGGCTGTGCTCTATAGGTGGCAGTCTCCCTTGGTCTGGGCTCCACTGAGTGTGTGCTCCTGGCTGTAATGGCCTATGATCAGTATGCGGCTATCTGCAACCCCCTGAGATATCCTATCATGAACAGGGCGCTGTATGTGCACATGGCAACATGGTCTTGGATCATTGGCTGTCTGAGCTCCTTAGTGCAAACAGTCCTGACAATGGTGTTTGCCTTTCTGTGGTAATAATGCCATTGATCATACTACCTGTGAGATCATGGCCCTTCTTAAACTCATCTGTTCAGATATCACTATCAATGTGACTATCATGACAGTGATAAGTATTGTTATATTGGTGATTCCTGTACTATTAATTTTCATCTCCTATGTTTTCATTCTCTCTTCCATATTGAGAATTCATTCTGCTGAAGGGAGAAAAAAATCCTTTTCTACCTGTTCAGTCCATCTGACTGTGGTCATCTTATTCTATGGTTCAGCCCTTTTATGTACATGAAGCCCAAGTCAAAGGACAAAAACACCTCTGATGAGATCATTGGGCTGTCTTATGTAGTGATAACCCCAATGTTGAACCCATCATCTACAGCTTGAGGAATAAGGAGGTGAAAGAAGCTGTGAAGAAAGTCCTGAATCAACACTTGCACCTATGGAAAAGTGAAAGGTCTTGAGGTATGTAATATCATCAGGGTGGGATCAGTTCAAGCAGGTCTTCTATATTTCGAGAAAGAAGTCACAGAACCCAGTGCCAAGAAAAGTTACCAGCTTGTAAGTCCAAAGATGAGACTCAAATTCTTTTAAACACAGAATGTACATGCAAACCTTCTGAACACTGTCTTGTTGGCAGTCTCTAGTTGTTTGCAGCTCAGCCAACTGGGACCACATACAGCAGATGGCTTTTCCTCAAGATGAAACTTGCTTTCTGTCCTCTCTGCTCTTTTCTCTCTTTCTTATTCCTCTCTCTTTTCCCTCTTTCCTCCTCCTTCTTGTCTTTCCCTTCCTCCATCAACTTTCTTCCTCTCCCTTCCTTCCAGGAATCTTTACAATTTTTCAGTGTCCAGTTTTCATTCAGTGACTCAGTGTAACAGCTGCCATTGCAGGAGATGCAGGTTTGATCCCTGAGTCAGGAAGATCCCCTGGAGAAGGAAATGGCAACCCACTCTAGTATTCTTGCTTGGGAAATCCCATGGACTGAAGAGCCTGGTGAGCTACAATCACAGGGTTGTAAAAGAGTCAGACACAACTTAGCGACTAAGCAAAAACAGCAACTTTTCTAAACTTTTCCTCTCTGGTAATCTTTTATGCCTCTGTACTGCTTAAGCTCTCAATAGAACTTTTGCCCACAAATAATAGACCTACACTAAAGTTATTATAAAATATTGACTATATTTCTTGTGCTGCATATATCTCTATGACTAGTTTATTTTACAATTGGTACTTTATATCTCTTTATGGTTATTATTACTTATATCACCAGAAACATTCTATTGAAGCCATTCTTATCTAATATTGACTTCAAAAAAAACAGACATAAAATCTCATAAAAATCCAAATTCAAAAGACCACTGTTTTAAACCTTTGTTTATGCTTAAAAATAATATAAAGGAGGCTTCTCTGGTGGTCCAGTGGGTAAAGAATCCGCCTTGCAGTGCAAGGGGCACCCTTCCATCCCTGGCAGGGAAAGATCCCACGTGCGGTGGAGCGGCTGGACCGGTGTGATCCAATTAGGAGTCAGCACTCTCAAATGCATGCGCCCAGAGCCAGCGCTCTGAAGTAAGAGAAGCCACTGTAATGGGAGGCCCACACAGGCCAAAGAATAAAAAAGACAGATGAAAATAAATATAAATAAAAGAAGCATGATGGGGGAAAAAATTGGGGAAAAAGTGAAATACAATGTTTTAAAAAATAATAATATATAAAGGGATTATGATCGGTAAGAAAAATAAATCAATATTATATATTACTGCGCTTGGTATCTATTAGCCATTCACTTCACATGGGTACTCTTAATTGCATTTTCCCATTTAGTTCCTGTACTGCTATAATAGATTGATACTGTCTATTCACTTCCTTCTTTCTTAAGAATACACACTTCTCTCAAAAAGTGAATGGATATCAGGGCTTCCCTGGTGGTCCAGTGGGTAAGGACATTGCCTTGCAGTGCAAGGGGCACCGGTTCCATCCCTGGCCTGGGAAGATCCCACGTGCAGCTGAACAGCTGGACCGATGTGTCCAATTACTGAGCCAGAGCTCTGGAGCACATGCGCCCAGAGCTGGTGCTCTGCGACAACAGAGGCCACTGTGATGGGAGGCCCACGTGGGCCAAAGAACAAAGATGGATGAAACTAGGTAAATGAAAGACCAATAGAAGTGGCCCACCCGTCCCTCTCTCTCCCCAACTCGCCCCCCCCTCAAAAAAAGTGAATGGATATCTAACTCAAAGTGTACTCCTCAACACAATTCTTCCCAAAATGGTGAGAGTTCGCCCTCAAAACAAACTGCAGCTTGTACTATTAGGCCACAGGGAAGAGATTTGGGAAATTTTTAAAAGGCCAGTGTTTCTTCACCAGTGATGATTTAGAAACACTAAAGTCTAATCTACAAGCACCTTGAGTGACATGTGCCATTTGTGACAATATATCAAACCTGATCCTACTTTGTTCTCCTATAATCTGTTCTCGGCTCAATAATTAGTGTTGTTTCTAGAAAAAAATATACGTACCCAATGCTATTTTAAAAATCAGCATAGTGGCTGCTAGTGTGGGCAAGTGACTAAAACAAGTATCAACTAGGTCAGAACATGAAAGAATTTTTCTGAGGCTATGTTTATATTCTGTATCTTAACAGGTATCTGGGTGACACATGGGTGCGTTTGTCAAAACTATTAATATTACATTAAGATTCATGATTTTAATGTACGGAAAATTTTACTTAAAAGAAAAACACTGTGAACATATATAATTTTAGTTAATAATATATATGCTGAAGTATTTAAGGGAAAGGATAATGCTTCCTATAGTTTATTTTGAAACACATAAAAATCACATGGATTGAATGGAGGGACAGAGAGATGAACAGACACACAGGCATGAGATGATAAGCAAATCTAGTCACTATTAGTAGTAGAATTTAATTAGTGAGTACTTGATCCTCAGTGTAAAATTCTTTCAGTTGTACTCTATGTTTGAAATTGTCCATAATATCGTGTTGGGAAAATTATACAAAAACTATCAGGAAGACAGCTCTTTGACTAAATGCTATATCAATAAATAAGGCAAGGCAGAAACTGGATCAAAAATAGTGTCATTGTAAATTCTATTAATTTAGGAAAAAGTCTTGCTTTTTTTTTTAATTTTTCTTAAATTTTTAGAGTTTAGTTATTCCCAGGTCATTAAAAAGGCAAAACTTTTTAACAGGTTATTTACATCACTTAAAAAGAGAAATTAAAAATAAATGTTAATGGTCCCAATTAGCTTTATAATTCTATTAATTCTGGGAAAATAAAAAGAATGGATGAAACTAGGTAAATGAAAGACCAATAGAAGTGGCCCACCCGTCCCTCTCTCTCCCCAACTCGCCCCCCCCTCAAAAAAAGTGAATGGATATCTAACTCAAAGTGTACTCCTCAACACAATTCTTCCCAAAATGGTGAGAGTTCGCCCTCAAAACAAACTGCAGCTTGTACTATTAGGCCACAGGGAAGAGATTTGGGAAATTTTTAAAAGGCCAGTGTTTCTTCACCAGTGATGATTTAGAAACACTAAAGTCTAATCTACAAGCACCTTGAGTGACATGTGCCATTTGTGACAATATATCAGACCTGATCCTACTTTGTTCTCCTATAATCTGTTCTCGGCTCAATAATTAGTGTTGTTTCTAGAAAAATATATACGTACCCAATGCTATTTTAAAAATCAGCATAGTGGCTGCTAGTGTGGGCAAGTGACTAAAACAAGTATCAACTAGGTCAGAACATGAAAGAATTTTTCTGAGGCTATGTTTATATTCTGTATCTTAACAGGTATCTGGGTGACACATGGGTGCGTTTGTCAAAACTATTAATATTACATTAAGATTCATGATTTTAATGTACGGAAAATTTTACTTAAAAGAAAAACACTGTGAACATATATAATTTTAGTTAATAATATATATGCTGAAGTATTTAAGGGAAAGGATAATGCTTCCTATAGTTTATTTTGAAACACATAAAAATCACATGGATTGAATGGAGGGACAGAGAGATGAACAGACACACAGGCATGAGATGATAAGCAAATCTAGTCACTATTAGTAGTAGAATTTAATTAGTGAGTACTTGATCCTCAGTGTAAAATTCTTTCAGTTGTACTCTATGTTTGAAATTGTCCATAATATCGTGTTGGGAAAATTATACAAAAACTATCAGGAAGACAGCTCTTTGACTAAATGCTATATCAATAAATAAGGCAAGGCAGAAACTGGATCAAAAATAGTGTCATTGTAAATTCTATTAATTTAGGAAAAAGTCTTGCTTTTTTTTTTAATTTTTCTTAAATTTTTAGAGTTTAGTTATTCCCAGGTCATTAAAAAGGCAAAACTTTTTAACAGGTTATTTACAACACTTAAAAGAGAGAAATTAAAAATAAATGTTAATGGTCCCAATTAGCTTTTCTACAGTGAACTCTCGTCAGGGTTTCATTTGCTATTTCTGGGAGACAGTGCAAGGGGAGGAGAAATAAAAGAAATGTATCAGAAGATTTACTAGAATTAGGTTCAAAGGTAATAAGGAAAAAGAAAACAGTAAACTTTTTGGCATGATGTGTTGTTTGCCATATTCCTTCATGTGCTTTTCAGTAATTTTGACTCCCGAGGAATGTCAAGTTGTACAGAACTTAATAAGAGAAATTTCATTCTTCCTACAGCAATTGGTTTCTAGTTCTACCCTTTCAATGCAATTAAGGTCATAAATTTCTGATGCCACTCCTATATATTTATATGATAATCACCTGTGTATGTGCTAACATTGCTATTCTTTAGAAAATCAGTTTATATAATCATTCGTATTTCCAAGGAACTTTTTTCATCTGGAACTTCACTAAAAATTAAGAAGTTGAAGTTCATTCAAACACTGTAAACTGAGTAAACTATTTCTTTTCTATGCTATTAATTTTCCTACGACAGATGTGGGACAAACAATGATTATAAATGTGAAGACATTATAGGTTAAAGACAACATACATTAATAATAGTTGCAAAATAATAATCATTCAGATGATTAGAGAATATAGGTGTCAATATGAATGCTGTAATATACAATAGTATATAAAATGGAGAATTAAATATTGCTTGATATGATGAAAACTATTGGTATTAGTGATAAAAGGACTATTAAAAATAAATATTGGGCTTCCCTGGTGGTCCAGTGGGTAAGGACACCGCCTTGCAGTGCAAGGGGTGCCGGTTCGATCCCTGGCCTGGGAAGATCCCACGTGCCGCGGAGCAGCTGGACTGATGTGTCCAACTGCCGAGCCAGAGCTCTGGAGTGCATGCACCCAGAGCCGGTGCTCTGCGACAACAGAGCAGAGGCCACCGTGATGGGAGGCCACATGGGCCAAAGAACAAAGATGGATGAAAATGGACAAATGAAAGACCAATAGAAGTGGCCCACCTGCTCTCCTCCCTCCCCACCCCTCCCCCACCAAAATAAATAAATAAATCTTTAAAAAATAAAAATAAATCAATAAATCTTATGCTTCTAATTAAAAGGTTTGACTTTCAAAGCATTTTGAAAGATAACATAAGCATACAACTCAGTGACTGAGGAACAAATGAAATAAACTATTGAAGCAATTCATTCAAGACAATTATATAACAAGGTCTATGTATCATACTGATCCTGTTTCAGAAGGAAGTAGTGTCATCATAAGAAATAAATTATGCAGACTTGAATATCTGTGTGTTTAAAGTCTTTGATTTTTTTATACAGTAGGGTAAAGTTCAGGAACATAAGCCACCCCCACCCCTCCCAACTTCCTAGCACAGAAAAAGAGACAAATATCAAAACAATTACATAAATGCACAAGGCAAAACAAATTTAAAGACTCCTTGGGCTCTGTATTTCTTAACTTTGGGACAGGATAGGATAGTTTACCACATTTTAAAATTAACTGTCTTACTCTAATGGTGAAATCCTAAGAATGATTGTGCAGAAGATTTAAGTGTGTACAAAACCACACTGCTTCAATATATATGGATGACCTTAGTATTTGTCTTAAATCTCTTCTCTAAGATATCAAAATATGAAATACAGATTTTCTTTCTTTTTCCTTTTATAGTATAAAGAAGAGAATGGATAATCCCTAGAATAAGTTCTCTGTATAGTTGTTACAGAAGATATCTCCCTCTCTGTTTTTTTGTACATACAATTTAAGCTCTTATAGTATGATTTAGCTGGCACACTTAAATTTCAAAATCTAAAATTTGAAAAAGTAGTTTTGATCAATATCTGTAAAATATGTAATAATATTTATAATAAAGGAAAGGTTGTTATATAATAACATATAATAAATGCATAAGCATGTTTATAATTAAATATAATATAATGGCAAAGTGAGTGCCTAAAAGGAACCACGAAAGTTCACCTAAAAATGTCATGATGCACTCCACATAGAATATTTATAGAAGTGTTTTTGAAAATTAAAGAATCTGTTCTTAAAAATGAATGATCTCATTCTATTTTAATATCATATAATATTATATAGCATTTATTTTTCTCAAATGCTTCAAAATTAAGAAGAGCATAAAATGGCATCACTGTAGATGCACCCCAGTATTCATAGCAGAACTATTTATTTTAAAGAATAAAATCAAACTATTTGAGTAAAGTTGGGAAAAGTCTTGATAAAATTGAATGGGCATTCTCAAATTTTTAAAAAGTAAAAGCTCAGCAAACTAAAAACAGAAGAAAATTCCTTTAACCTAATAAATAATGTTTATCAAAAAGCTTGTAACAAACAAGTTCCCTTAAAGCTCCAAACAAACTCAACATTGCACAGAAATCCTAGCCATACAGAGAGAAAGAGAGAAAAGGAAAGTAGAAAGGAGGAAGCAAAAAAGAAAAATAAAGAGAAAAATAGGAAGGGAAGAATAAAGGGTAGGAGGAAGAGGAGGGTGAAAGGAAGGAGAGGAGGTATAAATATTGGAAAGCAAGAAAGATTTTTCATTATTGTCTGAAAATAAAGTTTTCTGAGTAGAAAAAAATCTATAAAAGGAAAATCTTAAAATTTACATTAGTAAGAGGATCTAGCAAGGCTGCTAAATACATCATCAATATACAAAATTCAATAGTTATCAGTTACAACTGGTTAGAAAATGTACTTTAAAAAGTATCTCACAAAACCAACGAAAGTGTAAAGTTCTCACAAATTTATAAAAGCTCTATAAGAAATTTTTTTTTTAAGTATAACTCTTCATTAAAGCATACAGAAGAAAACCTCCCACAAATTGGGGAGCTTTATTTTGTTCATGTCACGAAAGTTAAGAATAAACTATGTCAGTATGATTTAGCTGGCATTTCAAAATCTAAAATTTGAAAAAGTAGTTTTGATCAATATCTGTAAAATATGTAATAATATTTATAATAAAGGAAAGGTTGTTATATAATAACATATAATAAATGCATAAGCATGTTTATAATTAAATATAATATAATGGCAAAGTGAGTGCCTAAAAGGAACCACGAAAGTTCACCTAAAAATGTCATGATGCACTCCACATAGAATATTTATAGAAGTGTTTTTGAAAATTAAAGAATCTGTTCTTAAAAATGAATGATCTCATTCTATTTTAATATCATATAATATTATATAGCATTTATTTTTCTCAAATGCTTCAAAATTAAGAAGAGCATAAAATGGCATCACTGTAGATGCACCCCAGTATTCATAGCAGAACTATTTATTTTAAAGAATAAAATCAAACTATTTGAGTAAAGTTGGGAAAAGTCTTGATAAAATTGAATGGGCATTCTCAAATTTTTAAAAAGTAAAAGCTCAGCAAACTAAAAACAGAAGAAAATTCCTTTAACCTAATAAATAATGTTTATCAAAAAGCTTGTAACAAACAAGTTCCCTTAAAGCTCCAAACAAACTCAACATTGCACAGAAATCCTAGCCATACAGAGAGAAAGAGAGAAAAGGAAAGTAGAAAGGAGGAAGCAAAAAAGAAAAATAAAGAGAAAAATAGGAAGGGAAGAATAAAGGGTAGGAGGAAGAGGAGGGTGAAAGGAAGGAGAGGAGGTATAAATATTGGAAAGCAAGAAAGAAATTTTTCATTATTGTCTGAAAATAAAGTTTTCTGAGTAGAAAAAAATCTATAAAAGGAAAATCTTAAAATTTACATTAGTAAGAGGATCTAGCAAGGCTGCTAAATACATCATCAATATACAAAATTCAATAGTTATCAGTTACAACTGGTTAGAAAATGTACTTTAAAAAGTATCTCACAAAACCAACGAAAGTGTAAAGTTCTCACAAATTTATAAAAGCTCTATAAGAAATTTTTTTTTTAAGTATAACTCTTCATTAAAGCATACAGAAGAAAACCTCCCACAAATTGGGGAGCTTTATTTTGTTCATGTCACGAAAGTTAAGAATAAACTATGTCAGTTCATCCCAAATTTCTGTATAAAGTTTGTGTAATTTCAATCAAAATAAAATTGGAATTTTTTTTAGTTTCTGAAGTTTACCCTTAAATTCAACTTGAATAGTAAAAATCAGGAATAGCCAAGACACGAGCTTCCCTGGTTGTCCGGTAGGTAAAGAGCTGGGGAGAGGCTGGACCAGCGTGTCCAATTACGAGCCAGCGCTCTAAAGCGCATGCGCCTGGAGCCGGTGCTCTGCAACAACAGAGGCCACTGCGATCGGAGCCCCACCCGGGCCTAATAATAAAGATGGATGAAAATAAAGAAAGAAAGAACCAATAAAAAAGAAACCAAGAGGGATTCTCTGATAGTCCAGCGGTTAAGATTCTGAGGTCCTAGTGCAGAGGGCTCAGGTTCGATCCCAAGTCAGGAAACTAGGAAACTAGACCCCACATGCTGTAAAACAAGAGTTCACATGCTACAACTAAGACCTGGCACAGTCAAATAAACAAATTAATTAAAAAAAAAAAAAAAAAAGAATAGCCAAGACAATATACAAATAAAAACTATAAATTTACTGTACCAAGCATTAAGCTGCATGATAAAACTACAATATTTCACATAGCATAGAATTAGTACAAGTAAAGAAATATTTTGAAGAAACAGTATTCAGAAATATCCTAGGCATAAGGGGAAGTTTATAACCTAACTACATGTATTTCATATACTATAGCATTGCAAATCTGTAGAGAATGAATGAAATATTTAACAAATTGTGCTTTGGTAATAGATTACTAATATCAAAGGGAAAAATGAAGATCAAATTAAATCTCCATCTTCACACTGAGCAAAACAAATTCGAAACAAATCAAATACCTAAATGTCAAAAGCAAAGCTGTAAAGTATCTATATGCAAATATAGGAAAATGCATTCATACATAGGGATAGGAAAAGTATATCACAAATGAGCCCCCCCCAAAAAATGGATAAGACATAAGAAACTAATAAATCATTTTAGAAATATCTCAATTGCAAAAATACATCATTAATAAGGCTTAGATACTAGCACAAATAAATACTATGTCAGTAACAAAAACACCAAAAGAGGTTAGCATGCAAAGTGTTTTTTTGTTAAGTTATCAAATTACTAAGATAAACAACATAACAAAAAAGAGGGCAAAGGATATAGACAGGCACCTAAAAGAAAATCGCATGACCTATAATATTATGAAAAGATGCTTAATTCACATGAAATTGGAGAAATACATGAGATAATTAATAAGATACTTCTCAGCCAAAAGACATGAAAATATTAAACTCTCAACAAGAATTTTCAATATGGAGAAAAAGGAAATTCTATTCACTGCCAGTAGGAGTATAACTAAATTTAAAAACCAACAAAAAGTGTCAAGTTGACTCATTAATACCACTTACAGGTATATGACCAAGGAAATCCATACAGAGTTATTTACTGAAGCATTATTTATAAAATAAGCGTAAGGGGACACTTAAATATCAATATGGGAAAGAAGTTATGGTATTCTATAACACTGGCTCATGGGAGAACAATTAAAATGGGTGAACCAGCTCTAAATTACTCATTTTGTTACCCTTTGGCAGTTACTTGGCTTCTCTGGGCTTTTTGTTTATTGTTTCCGTTTTAATCTATAAAAAGCAAAATCAACGTCACAAGGTGAAATAAAGCAGAACAAGTAATAAATAAAGAGGAACAGGAAACCTGGCGTGCTGCAGTCGATGGAGTCATAAAGTCATACAACTGACAACTACATGTATTTCATATACTATAGCATTGCAAATCTGTAGAGAATGAATGAAATATTTAACAAATTGTGCTTTGGTAATAGATTACTAATATCAAAGGGAAAAATGAAGATCAAATTAAATCTCCATCTTCACACTGAGCAAAACAAATTCGAAACAAATCAAATACCTAAATGTCAAAAGCAAAGCTGTAAAGTATCTATATGCAAATATAGGAAAATGCATTCATACATAGGGATAGGAAAAGTATATCACAAATGAGCCCCCCCCAAAAAATGGATAAGACATAAGAAACTAATAAATCATTTTAGAAATATCTCAATTGCAAAAATACATCATTAATAAGGCTTAGATACTAGCACAAATAAATACTATGTCAGTAACAAAAACACCAAAAGAGGTTAGCATGCAAAGTGTTTTTTTGTTAAGTTATCAAATTACTAAGATAAACAACATAACAAAAAAGAGGGCAAAGGATATAGACAGGCACCTAAAAGAAAATCGCATGACCTATAATATTATGAAAAGATGCTTAATTCACATGAAATTGGAGAAATACATGAGATAATTAATAAGATACTTCTCAGCCAAAAGACATGAAAATATTAAACTCTCAACAAGAATTTTCAATATGGAGAAAAAGGAAATTCTATTCACTGCCAGTAGGAGTATAACTAAATTTAAAAACCAACAAAAAGTGTCAAGTTGACTCATTAATACCACTTACAGGTATATGACCAAGGAAATCCATACAGAGTTATTTACTGAAGCATTATTTATAAAATAAGCGTAAGGGGACACTTAAATATCAATATGGGAAAGAAGTTATGGTATTCTATAACACTGGCTCATGGGAGAACAATTAAAATGGGTGAACCAGCTCTAAATTACTCATTTTGTTACCCTTTGGCAGTTACTTGGCTTCTCTGGGCTTTTTGTTTGTTGTTTCTGTTTTAATCTATAAAATGGAAAATCAACCTCACAAGGTGAAATAAAGCAGAACAAGTAATAAATAAAGAGGAACAGGGAAACCTGGCGTGCTGCAGTCGATGGAGTCATAAAGTCATACATGACTTGACAACTGAACAACAAGGAAGAAATACGTAAAAGACGTAATGTAACAGCTCCTATATAATATCAGGTATATTTGAATCTAATGTTCTCTTGCCGTGAAATAGGTATCACCAACATTCTTTGAAAGAGAGAGAGATAGGAATAGGATGTATGATGAGAATAATCAATGTTTATTAAAGTCTCTTTAAAAAAATGAGAAAGGGCATTAGAGAGGCAAGAGGAAAGAATTAACCAACCAAACGAGGGCTTACCTCTCACTGAAAAGCTAATCATAAATGAGACTCCAGTCATATGAATCTACTGACAGATCCCCTTCCAAAACACTTACAGACTCAGGATCATTATCAAAAGAAAACACAATGAAACAGGAATTATACTGAAGCAGCATGTAAAGTTATGACTTTTCACTGACTATTTTAGGTATGTGTGTGCGCTGAATGGAAGCTTCTGAGACTCCAAGGTAGTGGAGAAAACTGGGAACCATACTTCTTAATATTCCACATCGATTTAAGAGGAAAATCATCATGAATATAAAGCCCACTTCAGTAATATTATTAAGCTGTCTTGAGAAGTCAATACAAAATTTTAATCCAGTGGTGCTGATTTCCCATATGCTGTGAGTCTGTCAACCTTCATAAGAGATAAAGGGACATTTAAGCTTCAATCATCAAGTGTGTTTAGGAAAATCCAGAAGGACCTGCAAAGGGGCAAGAGAGACAACTGGTCCCCTGGGTTTAGCTATACCCTACAAACCTCTTACATTAATGCTCTAGCCCTCAATACAATGCTGAGAATAAATTTTAAGAATAACAAATTATAAAAATGCTGCAAAACCAAATAAAGATGGTCAAGTAAAGCTAAAACAGACAAAATAGTGGGCTGATCACTCAGCTAGTAGGTGTCTATGACAATTTGTAAAGGTGAAGAGAGTTACATTGGAAAGCATCAGGTAATGCATAGTCATTTGAAAGAGGAACTTCATGGGAAAAATGTGGTACAAACTAAGCACACTAGTGCCTAAAGGTAAAAGGTGTTTAACCTATGAAAGGTTACACCTTCACCTACACCTATGAAAGAAATCAGTCGTATTTTGTAATAAAAATCCAAAACAAGTGGCAAAAAGTCCAGAAAATCCTCCCCTTTAACATCTTCCCTCCAACTCCAGTTGTGAGGCACAAGGATCGTTCAAAACAACAGACTTGCAAAGCCTATTTGTAGAAACAACTGCTTTTTAAATTGAGTGCCTTTAAAAAATGAGAAAGGGCATTAGAGAGGCAAGAGGAAAGAATTAACCAACCAAACGAGGGCTTACCTCTCACTGAAAAGCTAATCATAAATGAGACTCCAGGCCTATGAATCTACTGACAGATCCTTCCAAAACACTTACAGACTCAGGATCATTATCAAAAGAAAACACAATGAAACAGGAATTATACTGAAGCAGCATGTAAAGTTATGACTTTTCACTGACTATTTTAGGTATGTGTGTGCGCTGAATGGAAGCTTCTGAGACTCCAAGGTAGTGGAGAAAACTGGGAACCATACTTCTTAATATTCCACATCGATTTAAGAGGAAAATCATCATGAATATAAAGCCCACTTCAGTAATATTATTAAGCTGTCTTGAGAAGTCAATACAAAATTTTAATCCAGTGGTGCTGATTTCCCATATGCTGTGAGTCTGTCAACCTTCATAAGAGATAAAGGGACATTTAAGCTTCAATCATCAAGTGTGTTTAGGAAAATCCAGAAGGACCTGCAAAGGGGCAAGAGAGACAACTGGTCCCCTGGGTTTAGCTATACCCTACAAACCTCTTACATTAATGCTCTAGCCCTCAATACAATGCTGAGAATAAATTTTAAGAATAACAAATTATAAAAATGCTGCAAAACCAAATAAAGATGGTCAAGTAAAGCTAAAACAGACAAAATAGTGGGCTGATCACTCAGCTAGTAGGTGTCTATGACAATTTGTAAAGGTGAAGAGAGTTACATTGGAAAGCATCAGGTAATGCATAGTCATTTGAAAGAGGAACTTCATGGGAAAAATGTGGTACAAACTAAGCACACTAGTGCCTAAAGGTAAAAGGTGTTTAACCTATGAAAGGTTACACCTTCACCTACACCTATGAAAGAAATCAGTCGTATTTTGTAATAAAAATCCAAAACAAGTGGCAAAAAGTCCAGAAAATCCTCCCCTTTAACATCTTCCCTCCAACTCCAGTTGTGAGGCACAAGGATCGTTCAAAACAACAGACTTGCAAAGCCTATTTGTAGAAACAACTGCTTTTTAAATTGAGTGCCTTTAAATATCGTTGGCACTAGAATTCACTTTCAAATGCAAAACATAAAGAAAGCCAATTAATAAAGTATTTCTAAAAAGGAATATATAGTGGGTACACATTAAGTTTGTGTTTATGTTTTAGTAGTAAACACTATTTTATTAATAGAAACTTAAATAAAATCCACACTATATGTAATATTGAGCTGCTCACAAAGCTTTCCCACTGCTTATTCTTAGGCTAGCAGCAGAGAGGCTGATACAAGAATATCAAGACATTAAGAAGCTCAAGAAAGGCATCAGTCTTCGTCTTTCCCTCGAACATTTAATACTCAACACACAACAGGTGTTTAATACATATTTGCTGATATGAACAGAATACTTGCTAAGAAACCCTGAGTGAAAATTTGTTCCTTTATTATCATTTATTTATATTTATAATAAAATAACTCAAAAATTTTACAGTAATTCATTTTTGCCGAAGGTTTTCTCTTCAATACACAGTATCAAATGACAAGAAGAACCTGTGAGATAACTCCAAAGAGCTATAGGTTAAGTTGTGCTGTGCTGTGCTTAGTCACTGTCCCACTTTGAGACCCCATGGACTATCTCCCACCAGGCCCCTCTGTCCATGAGAATTCTCCAGGCAAGAATACTGGAGTGGGTTTCCATGCCCTGCTCCATGGGATCTTCCTAACCCAGGGATAAAATTCAGATTTTCAGCCTTTCAGGCGGATTCTTTATCCTGAGTCACCAGGGAAGCTCACAGAAACTCAAAATAACAAAATAGCTCATACTCAAAGTCTGAGGAAACTAGTTTTACCACCACCTAGTGGCCACAGAGTGCAGCACAAAGTACTTACCAAAGATTTCACCCGAGTTCAAGCATCTGGAGTTTACACCTAGAGCACCCCACCTATGGCTCACAAAGCATCAGGTAATGCATAGTCATTTGAAAGAGGAACTTCATGGGAAAAATGTGTCACAAACTAAGCACACTAGTGCCTAAAGGTAAAGGTGTTTAACCTATGAAAGGTTACACCTTCACCTACACCTATGAAAGAAATCAGTCGTATTTTGTAATAAAATCCAAAACAAGTGGCAAAAAGTCCAGAAAATCCTCCCCTTTAACATCTTCCCTCCAACTCCAGTTGTGAGGCACAAGGATCGTTCAAAACAACAGACTTGCAAAGCCTATTTGTAGAAACAACTGCTTTTTAAATTGAGTGCCTTTAAATATCGTTGGCACTAGAATTCACTTTCAAATGCAAAACATAAAGAAAGCCAATTAATAAAGTATTTCTAAAAAGGAATATATAGTGGGTACACATTAAGTTTGTGTTTATGTTTTAGTAGTAAACACTATTTTATTAATAGAAACTTAAATAAAATCCACACTATATGTAATATTGAGCTGCTCACAAAGCTTTCCCACTGCTTATTCTTAGGCTAGCAGCAGAGAGGCTGATACAAGAATATCAAGACATTAAGAAGCTCAAGAAAGGCATCAGTCTTCGTCTTTCCCTCGAACATTTAATACTCAACACACAACAGGTGTTTAATACATATTTGCTGATATGAACAGAATACTTGCTAAGAAACCCTGAGTGAAAATTTGTTCCTTTATTATCATTTATTTATATTTATAATAAAATAACTCAAAAATTTTACAGTAATTCTTTTTTGCCAAAGGGTTTTTCTCTTCAATACACAGTATCAAATGACAAGAAGAATCTGTGAGATAACTCCGAAGAGCTATAGGTTAAGTTGTGCTGTGCTGTGCTTAGTCACTGTCCCACTTTGAGACCCCATGGACTGTCTCCCACCAGGCCCCTCTGTCCATGAGAATTCTCCAGGCAAGAATACTGGAGTGGGTTTCCATGCCCTGCTCCATGGGATCTTCCTAACCCAGGGATAAAATTCAGATTTTCAGCCTTTCAGGCGGATTCTTTATCCTGAGTCACCAGGGAAGCTCACAGAAACTCAAAAATAACAAAAATAGCTCATACTCAAAGTCTGAGGAAACTAGTTTTTACCACCACCTAGTGGCCACAGAGTGCAGCACAAAGTACTTACCAAAGATTTCACCCGAGTTCAAGCATCTGGAGTTTACACCTAGAGCTACTGCCCTCCTGTGCAGCTAGGCTAGCATTGGATCCACCTCTCACACTTCCTTCGACAGATTTGATGAGCCTGACCTTTGGACAAAACCAAAGTGGAAACATCGTCTTAGCTGCCTTTACCTCATATAATTTCCTCCCCTCTTTAACTGATAACTATGTGCTTTGTGTGGGATAAAAAAAAATGTACTGTCACTCATTAGATCAGATGGGCAAGAATTAATAAATGGTCCTGGCTGGGCCACTTAGCACTTAGCAGCAATGAACCTGAGGAAATTATTTAATCTCTCAGAATCTTGCCTTTTAGATAAAGTAAACTACTGATAGCACTTTGAGAATAAGTAAAACCTGTGGGAAACTAAACAGAAGATTGTCTTAGGCCCCTAATAGTACTTAACAATGTTGATCTAAGTTATAACCATAAATTTTACTCCTATCTTGTATGCATTCTCCTCTTGGAAATATTTTTGGAAATTCCCTCTTTCTTTTGGTTGGATGCAGTTAATGATGATGCAGTTTCTTTTGGGGATGGTCAAGCCACAGCACTGAAGAAGTCTAGATCCTTACGTACAGAAAAGCTGCCTGCCAACAAAGTAAATGCACCCTAGTTTCTTATTAAAAAATAAAATTCATTAATGTTTGAGTCACAGTACACTTATGGTGACAATTTGTAATAACAAAGTAGCCGAAACTATATATATCATATATAATATGTATATGTAATATATATTACAGCCTAAACTATATGTATATATTGCTCTATATATTGGCCTATATGGTATATATTAAACTAAATTATATATATATAATATACACATATGTGTGTGTAATACACATATTATATGTATACAGAATGAGTAATATATATATATATATATATATACACACACACATATATACAGGATATATTCTTGAAAGATATGTCAAATATTGAGATATCTGGCCTTCTCTCTTTATCCCCAAGAACTTGGCAACAAAGATTAGCCCTCACAAGTAGGAAACCAGAAGTTTCCCTATAAGGAAAACTGACAAGAGAAGAAATAACATATAGATAATATAGGGTGATGGAATATCTACAGAAGGAAAGTGCCCAATCAAATCACCCTACATTAAAGTTCATACTTTACTCGGGAAGACTCACCATACCCATAAAGCTTTCAAAATGTTTTAGTCCCACCTGAAAATATGAGCTGACAGACAAATACAAAAACATTTCAGCAAAAACTTTAGTACCAGAAACAGAAAAAAATAATCAAATAGAAAATAAAACTCAGAAAAAGAAACAATTTTTAAGTCTCCACAGAGACAGAAATATTGAATCCATGAAACAAAAAAAGGCTATTATTTCTGAAGAGAGTAGGGAAAGAAAACACTTTGGAATAGGGGAGTAAAAAAGTGCTGCAGCACGTCAGCTGGGTTCAAGGAGAATAGCGGGTGCAGCAAGATGTTAAGAAATACACACACATACAGAGAGAAAGGATGGGAACGGCAGGCTCAAGTCCTCCTGGGTCAAGGCCCTGAACACATTCATCAGCCTGCTTTTATTGAGAGTTTAAGCCTCCAGGTGTTTGCAGGGAATGATATTAACATGGGCTGGGACCCTCTCACAGTCCTGAGAGTCCTCACAGTCAATAATTACTCTTGTGACTCTAAGAATGGAAAGGGAGTGTCATAGCTGGGAGGGCAACCAGACCGGCAAGAAGTTTAGGAGTCTATTCTTGGTGCACACGCAGTGTTCTACCATGCACTGACCCTGCGTCCCAAAGTCCACAGCCGATCTCCCACCTGTTGCTGATCAGTATGACCCCCAGCTAATAAGCCCAGGTGAACTGAATGACTTGTTTTTGTCTTAGTTCTTTCTAGTATGTTTCTCATCCCCACTTTGCTTTTCTCCTGGCTCAGCCAAAGTTGCAAAACTCCCCACTAGCTTGTTTTCCCACACACACAAAAAGCAGTTTTGGAAATTAACAGTGGCAATTAGAAGTTTAAAAGTTTACCAGATGAGTTAGAAAATAAATTTGGAATAATTTCATGATTCCTTCAAAAGGCAAAAAAAAAAAAAAAAAGAAAGATTAAAAAACAAGTAAGAAAAAGAAAATTAGAGGATCAAGTGGAGGCATGATGTATGAAAAAAAAAACTTCCCAAGATAGAGGAGGAAGAAAAAAAATCCAAGAAACACAACAAATTTTTCATAATTTGACAGTTTCCAGACTGTAGAGGAAGGGGGTCAATTGAATAAGACAAAGACACAGTGGATAAAAAAAAGATTTCAAGGAGTATCATTGAAATTTCAGAAAATTAGTGATGAGAAAAATATAAAAGCTTCCAGACTGAAACAAGTCACATACAAAGGAACAACAATCAGAATGGGATAAATTTCTCACTAGAAGCGATAATGCAATGAGGCATTTAAGAATATGAGGAAAAATTATTTCCAATGTAGAATTTTGCATCCACCCAAACTATAAGTTAAGGAATTTGGTAAGTTTTTATATGCAAGCCTCAAAAGTTTAATTCCTATGTACCCTCTCCTAAAAGGAGGCAAAAAAAAAGATACAAAAGAATGCTCTTAAGAAATACACACACATACAGAGAGAAAGGATGGGAACGGCAGGCTCAAGTCCTCCTGGGTCAAGGCCCTGAACACATTCATCAGCCTGCTTTTATTGAGAGTTTAAGCCTCCAGGTGTTTGCAGGGAATGATATTAACATGGGCTGGGACCCTCTCACAGTCCTGAGAGTCCTCACAGTCAATAATTACTCTTGTGACTCTAAGAATGGAAAGGGAGTGTCATAGCTGGGAGGGCAACCAGACCGGCAAGAAGTTTAGGAGTCTATTCTTGGTGCACACGCAGTGTTCTACCATGCACTGACCCTGCGTCCCAAAGTCCACAGCCGATCTCCCACCTGTTGCTGATCAGTATGACCCCCAGCTAATAAGCCCAGGTGAATTGAATGACTTGTTTTTGTCTTAGTTCTTTCTAGTATGTTTCTCATCCCCACTTTGCTTTTCTCCTGGCTCAGCCAAAGTTGCAAAACTCCCCACTAGCTTGTTTTCCCACACACACAAAAAGCAGTTTTGGAAATTAACAGTGGCAATTAGAAGTTTAAAAGTTTACCAGATGAGTTAGAAAATAAATTTGGAATAATTTCATGATTCCTTCAAAAGGCAAAAAAAAAAAAAAAAGAAAGATTAAAAAACAAGTAAGAAAAAGAAAATTAGAGGATCAAGTGGAGGCATGATGTATGAAAAAAAAAACTTCCCAAGATAGAGGAGGAAGAAAAAAATCCAAGAAACACAACAAATTTTTCATAATTTGACAGTTTCCAGACTGTAGAGGAAGGGGGTCAATTGAATAAGACAAAGACACAGTGGATAAAAAAAAGATTTCAAGGAGTATCATTGAAATTTCAGAAAATTAGTGATGAGAAAAATATAAAAGCTTCCAGACTGAAACAAGTCACATACAAAGGAACAACAATCAGAATGGGATAAATTTCTCACTAGAAGCGATAATGCAATGAGGCATTTAAGAATATGAGGAAAAATTATTTCCAATGTAGAATTTTGCATCCACCCAAACTATAAGTTAAGGAATTTGGTAAGTTTTTATATGCAAGCCTCAAAAGTTTAATTCCTATGTACCCTCTCCTAAAAGGAGGCAAAAAAAAAGATACAAGATCCTAGAAAAGGGATCCTCTCGAAGGCAAATGAGATTCCCCAGAAGATCAGAGAAAGGTGATCCAGTAATTACTACAGGACCACCATAGAGAACACTTGGTTCACACTGGACCAGGAAACCAAGACTCCTAAAAGATAGCTCTAAAAATGAAACTGAGAAGGTGAGTAACAGGTTTAACCATTTTGTATCTGGACAAAGAATCTGATTAATAAGCATAAGGAAAAGAAGAGAAACAAATGAAAAAAAGAAATAAAAGAAACAGTCACCTTTCTGTGATTAAGATCACAGGTATAAGCTGCACCTAAGTATTACTTCCTCAGTCGTGTCCGACTCTCATGATCCCATGGATTGTAGCCCGCCAGGCGCCTCTGTCCATGGAATTCTCCAGGCAAGAATACTGAAATGGGTTGCCATCTCCTTCTCCAGGAGATCTTGCCGACCCAGGAATCAAAGCTGGGTCTCCGGCATTGCAGACAGATTCTTTACTGTCTGAGCCTCCAGGGAAGCCCGCACTAATTGAAACCTTCCAGTAATTTCTTCAAGCTCAGAGAGATCAGTGGAAGCAAGAGGGCCACCTGGTGGCCGGCGGTTCTGGAGATGGCTGCAGACAGGAGGTGAGGACTCCAGCGTACCCCGCCTCTGAGCCCTCCTGCCCGTCTGGTCCCCAGTCTCGAGTCTGCCTAGCATAAGCGGCATAGCAGTGGCTTAAACTAGAAGATGAATTCTCTCCCAAAGGAAGTTCAGAAGCAGGCAGCCCAGGGCTCTTAGTGTTCCATGGTGTCTGAACCTGGGCTGCCTCTCCTGTTGTTCTGCCATCTCCAGCATCTGGTTTCTGCCTTAACGTCCAAGAACCCAAGCCCCCTAAACAGAAATGAGAAAGAGGCAAAGAGGGAATGTAGAGTACATGAAATTTCAGAAAATTTTCTTCCAGACTGAAACAAGTCACATACAAAGGAACAACAATCAGAATGGGATAAATTTCTCACTAGAAGCGATAATGCAATGAGGCATTTAAGAATATGAGGAAAAATTATTTCCAATGTAGAATTTTGCATCCACCCAAACTATAAGTTAAGGAATTTGGTAAGTTTTTATATGCAAGCCTCAAAAGTTTAATTCCTATGTACCCTCTCCTAAAAGGAGGCAAAAAAAAAGATACAAGATACTAGAAAAGGGATCCTCTCGAAGGCAAATGAGATTCCCCAGAAGATCAGAGAAAGGTGATCCAGTAATTACTACAGGACCACCATAGAGAACACTTGGTTCACACTGGACCAGGAAACCAAGACTCCTAAAAGATAGCTCTAAAAATGAAACTGAGAAGATGAGTAACAGGTTTAACCATTTTGTATCTGGACAAAGAATCTGATTAATAAGCATAAGGAAAAGAAGAGAAACAAATGAAAAAAAGAAATAAAAGAAACAGTCACCTTTCTGTGATTAAGATCACAGGTATAAGCTGCACCTAAGTATTACTTCCTCAGTCGTGTCCGACTCTCATGATCCCATGGATTGTAGCCCGCCAGGCGCCTCTGTCCATGGAATTCTCCAGGCAAGAATACTGAAATGGGTTGCCATCTCCTTCTCCAGGAGATCTTGCCGACCCAGGAATCAAAGCTGGGTCTCCGGCATTGCAGACAGATTCTTTACTGTCTGAGCCTCCAGGGAAGCCCGCACTAATTGAAACCTTCCAGTAATTTCTTCAAGCTCAGAGAGATCAGTGGAAGCAAGAGGGCCACCTGGTGGCCGGCGGTTCTGGAGATGGCTGCAGACAGGAGGTGAGGACTCCAGCGTACCCCGCCTCTGAGCCCTCCTGCCCGTCTGGTCCCCAGTCTCGAGTCTGCCTAGCATAAGCGGCATAGCAGTGGCTTAAACTAGAAGATGAATTCTCTCCCAAAGGAAGTTCAGAAGCAGGCAGCCCAGGGCTCTTAGTGTTCCATGGTGTCTGAACCTGGGCTGCCTCTCCTGTTGTTCTGCCATCTCCAGCATGTGGTTTCTGCCTTAACGTCCAAGAACCCAAGCCACTATATCCACATTCCAGCAAGCAGAAATGAGAAAGAGGCAAAGAGGGAAACAACCTCTCCTACACTCTACTAAGATCGCTTACAGTAGGTCATAAATGTGCTAAAACCTCCCAGTGGCCAGGACTTAATCACAAGGCTGCATCAAGCCGCCTGGGTTCTATCAGTACTTTTCAAGGAGGGTTGGGAGAATGACTAAATGACTATTGGGAAATAGCTAACAGTCTGTGCTACCTCCCTCCCACTCTCCATTCTCCTTATCCTACCTTGCTCTTCCTCATCATATGTTCTTCCTTCACTTGTCTGCCTCCCCTAACCTGGAAGCTCCAGGACACAAAAAGTTTGGGTTTTGTTCAACTCTGAACCCCAGTTTATGGAAGTGATTCAGTCAGCATAGAAGAAATTTAATTGATACAGGTTGAATGAGGGAATGAATTGTTAATTCCAGCAGAGGGGAGGGACGTCTAAGAAAATTAAACATAAAAATCCAGTCTAGGCACAGATAATGTTGTTTTCACTAGTTAAAATGGATGCCCATCATCTGGAAAAAAAAAAAAGATTCATCTTTCTGGAATTGCTAATTTTAAAAAGCCTCTTTTCCTCTGAACAGATGATTCAAGTCATTGCATACGGCACAACTAAACCCTTAGCCCTAATAATATAAGCAATATTACATTAATGTTTGCACTAATGTAACTATTAGCAAGATAATGTCAATATTAATATGATGTAAAGAATGTAAATTCATGACATAATCAACTGATTATTTTAGCAGAAATATTCTTAGATGAAGGAAGGGAAATTATTTGGGGGAAGTGATATATTAAGGGGTAAATCCTCTTTATCCATAGAGGGACTTCAAAAGATGCTATCTAAAAAAAAAAAAAAAAGCTATCTAAACCAAAAAAGAAAGAAATAGCAGAATATGGCTATTACTTAAAAATACAGAAGCAGGCGTTAGTAGAAACAGCCCGAAATGTTGAAAGTGGCTATTCTTGTAAATAATCATGAGGGTTAGGAAAGACTAGACCAGAGGTTTTGCTTAAGTTTTAACAATGTATGTTTATATTTGAAACGTTAATATCGAGCTCGGTGCCCCCATTCCTTTGAACTCCTGCAATATACACTGTAAATTATTCGGAGCCTTACAACTTCACACCGTGTAGTGATGGAAAGAGAATGCACTCAAAAGGGTGGGACTTTTTGATCGCTACAGTAGGTCATAAATGTGCTAAAACCTCCCAGTGGCCAGGACTTAATCACAAGGCTGTATCAAGCCGCCTGGGTTCTATCAGTACTTTTCAAGGAGGGTTGGGAGAATGACTAAATGACTATTGGGAAATAGCTAACAGTCTGTGCTACCTCCTCCCACTCTCCATTCTCCTTATCCTACCTTGCTCTTCCTCATCATATGTTCTTCCTTCACTTGTCTGCCTCCCCTAACCTGGAAGCTCCAGGACACAAAAAGTTTGGGTTTTGTTCAACTCTGAACCCCAGTTTATGGAAGTGATTCAGTCAGCATAGAAGAAATTTAATTGATACAGGTTGAATGAGGGAATGAATTGTTAATTCCAGCAGAGGGGAGGGACGTCTAAGAAAATTAAACATAAAAATCCAGTCTAGGCACAGATAATGTTGTTTTCACTAGTTAAAATGGATGCCCATCATCTGGAAAAAAAAAAAAGATTCATCTTTCTGGAATTGCTAATTTTAAAAAGCCTCTTTTCCTCTGAACAGATGATTCAAGTCATTGCATACGGCACAACTAAACCCTTAGCCCTAATAATATAAGCAATATTACATTAATGTTTGCACTAATGTAACTATTAGCAAGATAATGTCAATATTAATATGATGTAAAGAATGTAAATTCATGACATAATCAACTGATTATTTTAGCAGAAATATTCTTAGATGAAGGAAGGGAAATTATTTGGGGGAAGTGATATATTAAGGGGTAAATCCTCTTTATCCATAGAGGGACTTCAAAAGATGCTATCTAAAAAAAAAAAAAAAAAGCTATCTAAACCAAAAAAGAAAGAAATAGCAGAATATGGCTATTACTTAAAAATACAGAAGCAGGCGTTAGTAGAAACAGCCCGAAATGTTGAAAGTGGCTATTCTTGTAAATAATCATGAGGGTTAGGAAAGACTAGACCAGAGGTTTTGCTTAAGTTTTAACAATGTATGTTTATATTTGAAACGTTAATATCGAGCTCGGTGCCCCCATTCCTTTGAACTCCTGCAATATACACTGTAAATTATTCGGAGCCTTACAACTTCACACCGTGGGTAGTGATGGAAAGGGAGAATGCACTCAGAAAAGTGAAGTCTCCCTGGACACACACCCGCGTTGCACACACGAACTTTTAGGAATTAATTGTATGCGGGTGCGCAGGGAGATGAGGTGACGGGTCCAGACAAGTGGCAGAGGAACGACGTAAGCATTCCGTAACTCTGACGTCGCTGTGACGCTGGGAATAAGAACGTTTTCGGGGACACGCGGGCAGGGGAGCTTCAGAGCCGACCCCGAGCGCTCCCGGGGCTCAGCTCGGGGAGGAGGCCCCGCCCGCCAGCCTCGGGAGGAGGAGCCGCCCGCCCCGAACCTCCTCCCGCGGTGGTGCCAGCCCGGAAGACCCACGAAGAGAAATTTAAGGAAGAGTACCGGCCGCCGCCCTCCTCAGCGCTCGAGCTGCGCCATGCTTGCCCTCCGAAGGAGCCTCACTAGAGCCCTGGCGGCTCCGGCGCGGGCACCGCAGGTACCGGCCGCCGGGACGTACCCAAAACGGCCCCCGGGAGAGGGCGGGGCGCGGCGTCGGCTGGCGAGAGCACGGGCCGCGCATGCGCCGACGGGCCCAGGCCTGCCTGCAGGGGACGGCGGCGGAAGTGCTAGCCGAGCCCCGCCGTCTGGAAGCCGGGGACCTCAGGGTATGCGGGAGGCGGGTGAGCGCCGTTACGGGGAGACGCACGGCTAGGGTTGCCTAGCCCAGGTGCCCGCTGGCGGTGAGGACAGCCCTTGAAGCGCCACGCTCGTGCGTCTTGGCGGAGCTGTGAGGTTGCTTGCCGCGCTGGGGCCTGGGCTAGGCACTGGTCCAGCTTCTGTTACTGATTGGTTTTGAAAAGCCCCTCCAGACGGAAGGGGCTTCAGAACAATTCTCCCCCTTTTAAGTGACGTACACAGCCTCCCAGCGTTTTGCAGACAGAGAACCTTAAAGAGGGGGCCCCGGGTTCAGGTGGTGGACCATCTGCCCAGCTGTCACTGCTGAGGTTGGTACCTGATGCAGACCGTGTCAGGAGCCTAGTAGCAGATATTGATGACAGCTTCGTTTAATCTGGATGAGACGTGTACAAAATAGATTCCTGTGGTTCAGCCTTAACCGTCAGGAATGAGAATGCACTCAGAAAAGTGAAGTCTCCCTGGACACACACCCGCGTTGCACACACGAACTTTTAGGAATTAATTGTATGCGGGTGCGCAGGGAGATGAGGTGACGGGTCCAGACAAGTGGCAGAGGAACGACGTAAGCATTCCGTAACTCTGACGTCGCTGTGACGCTGGGAATAAGAACGTTTTCGGGGACACGCGGGCAGGGGAGCTTCAGAGCCGACCCCGAGCGCTCCCGGGGCTCAGCTCGGGGAGGAGGCCCCGCCCGCCAGCCTCGGGAGGTGGAGCCGCCCGCCCCGAACCTCCTCCCGCGGTGGTGCCAGCCCGGAAGACCCACGAAGAGAAATTTAAGGAAGAGTACCGGCCGCCGCCCTCCTCAGCGCTCGAGCTGCGCCATGCTTGCCCTCCGAAGGAGCCTGACTAGAGCCCTGGCGGCTCCGGCGCGGGCACCGCAGGTACCGGCCGCCGGGACGTACCCAAAACGGCCCCCGGGAGAGGGCGGGGCGCGGCGTCGGCTGGCGAGAGCACGGGCCGCGCATGCGCCGACGGGCCCAGGCCTGCCTGCAGGGGACGGCGGCGGAAGTGCTAGCCGAGCCCCGCCGTCTGGAAGCCGGGGACCTCAGGGTATGCGGGAGGCGGGTGAGCGCCGTTACGGGGAGACGCACGGCTAGGGTCGCCTAGCCCAGGTGCCCGCTGGCGGTGAGGACAGCCCTTGAAGCGCCACGCTCGTGCGTCTTGGCGGAGCTGTGAGGTTGCTTGCCGCGCTGGGGCCTGGGCTAGGCACTGGTCCAGCTTCTGTTACTGATTGGTTTTGAAAAGCCCCTCCAGACGGAAGGGGCTTCAGAACAATTCTCCCCCTTTTAAGTGACGTACACAGCCTCCCAGCGTTTTGCAGACAGAGAACCTTAAAGAGGGGGCCCCGGGTTCAGGTGGTGGACCATCTGCCCAGCTGTCACTGCTGAGGTTGGTACCTGATGCAGACCGTGTCAGGAGCCTAGTAGCAGATATTGATGACAGCTTCGTTTAATCTGGATGAGACGTGTACAAAATAGATTCCTGTGGTTCAGCCTTAACCGTCAGGAATTGGCCTCTTACCTGAATCTAACCTAAATCTAGAGTTTTCCTTTTGATGGTTAGGCTTTTACTTTCTTCCCAAAGGGACGTAAGAAGGGGTCTAATCAACTCTAGAGACTGATTTTCAGGCGGAGGCAAGAGAAACCGTTGATGGGCTTCTCTGGTGGTTCAGTGGGTAAGGACACTGCCTTGCAGCGCAAGGGGCGCCGGTTCGATCCCTGGCCTGGGAAGATCCCACGTGCCGCGGAGCAGCTGGACTGATGTGTCCAATTACCGAGCCGGAGCTCTGGAGCGCATGCGCCCAGAGCCGGTGCTCTGCGACAACAGGGGCCACCGCGATGGGAGGCCCACATGGGCCAAAGAACAAAGATGGATGCAAATAGACAAATAAAAGACCAATAGAAGTGGCCTGCCTGCTCCCCTCCCTCCCCACTCCCCAAAATAAATAAATAAATAAATCTTTAAAAAAAGAGAGAGAGAAACCTTTGATGACTCCTTCACCCTTGATCACCATTACAGTCTTTATCCTGACTCTCTCAACTGGGGCAGGACCAAGAATTGTTCCTTAGAATTTTATTGTGAACTCTGATGAGCTTAAATGTCAACCAGATGTTCTATAAATGAATTGAAAGTCACTGCTAAGAAGAATGAGCCCAAATTTGGAGATAAGGGAGCCTGAAACACTCCTGATTTCTCCTGCAGCTTAGTTCTAGTGGCCCTGCAACAAAAATAACTCCTTACCACAAACACACACAGCCCTTGCTGTTAACCTTTCCCTGAGCTTTCCTATTAAGTGCTTCTGCCATCGATAATAAAATGTGTGCTATTGACAACATATTTTGATCTCCAAATACAAATTCCCTGAAAATCAACTTAAAAAGCAATTGTTACAGGTACTCCATTGACCCATTTTCTGATATCTGATATATTTTATTTATAATATTTTTAAACTATAAATACTAGGCAGCTTTTATTTGCTCAAAGTTCTGTTAGTGAAGTTTAGTAAAACGGCATCAAAGAACATCTGCCAAGTGCAGAAACAGCTGCAGTTGTTTCTGATGTCAGGCCTATTCAGTTGGGCAATAAGAATATGACACAGCACAGACATGGAATGACCTCAAAAGAGATTATAATTAAGCCTGATACAGTTAAGTACAATATATGTCAGAGTATGATGCCCACTGCTTTCCTATCAGGTCATCAATATAAGCCCAAAATTCATCAATAGCCTTTTAAGTTCCAAAACTATTTTAACAGATAATTCTGGTGTAATCAACTTCAGGAAATGTGAACATGCTAACCGAACTTACATAGGATGGATATGTAAACTATAAGTGTACAATGAGTGCCTGTGAGTGTACATATGTGTTTGTGTACACATGTATTCATATGTATGCACACAAGACATATACATCCCCAAAGCATTTCCTACTGAAAGTTCACTCAGAACCAAATTAGATATTTACATTGTGAGCAGATGACTCTTACAGAAATAACTAATGGTTCTTAAGGGATATTTACATCAACTGCTATAATTGGGTAAATTAAATGCCCTTCTGCAGATATATCTGTAATTAAAACCTAATAAATATTCAGACAAGTCTGACACAGAATTTTTTTTCGCTTTCTAGTATTTACACAGGCTGTGACCATATTACAATGCAATTGGATAGGTCATAGTTTCCGATTACATTAGTTACACTCCTGCCCTATTTTTGATCAGTGATCCACCTTATTGGATTTTTTAAAAAATACTTTGATCTGACCAGGAATTTCCATTAAGAACCTAAAAAAGATTGAGTTTTTGCCAGTAAACACATTTTCATTGTGCCAGCCCAAATAACCTATATATTAAAAACAAAAAATTTTAAATGTTTTAACTCTAACATATATACTATTCAACAGAGATGGAATATTGGCTGAACAAGAGATAATAAACTATTAGTAAAATCTGTTAGGACCATAATTATAGTCCTTTGGTAAAGAGAGTGTCCCAGCTATGAGCAACTTCTCATGATAAAGTGTTAGCAGTGGACACCCTCCTACAAAGCAGTAGCTACATACTTAGAATGTTTAAAAGTGGGCATCTGTATTGACATATATCAAATATTCTATGGAGCAAGGACAACAGAAGTCCAAAGAGATTATGAATCTAATGTGTGTCTCTTGTTTCCAGAGTCAGATTTGGTTGTAACATATTATAAATCCTACTTTGCCAAAATATTTAAATTTACCTTATCTTTCTTCAGGTGTGTTCATCTTTTGCTACAGGCCCCAGACAATACGATGGAACATTCTATGAATTTCGTTTTTGCCCCAAATGACGTTATCTACAATAGCCTTATAAGTTCCAAAACTATTTTAACAGATAATTCTGGTGTAATCAACTTCAGGAAATGTGAACATGCTAACCGAACTTACATAGGATGGATATGTAAACTATAAGTGTACAATGAGTGCCTGTGAGTGTACATATGTGTTTGTGTACACATGTATTCATATGTATGCACACAAGACATATACATCCCCAAAGCATTTCCTACTGAAAGTTCACTCAGAACCAAATTAGATATTTACATTGTGAGCAGATGACTCTTACAGAAATAACTAATGGTTCTTAAGGGATATTTACATCAACTGCTATAATTGGGTAAATTAAATGCCCTTCTGCAGATATATCTGTAATTAAAACCTAATAAATATTCAGACAAGTCTGACACAGAATTTTTTTTCGCTTTCTAGTATTTACACAGGCTGTGACCATATTACAATGCAATTGGATAGGTCATAGTTTCCGATTACATTAGTTACACTCCTGCCCTATTTTTGATCAGTGATCCACCTTATTGGATTTTTTAAAAAATACTTTGATCTGACCAGGAATTTCCATTAAGAACCTAAAAAAGATTGAGTTTTTGCCAGTAAACACATTTTCATTGTGCCAGCCCAAATAACCTATATATTAAAAACAAAAAATTTTAAATGTTTTAACTCTAACATATATACTATTCAACAGAGATGGAATATTGGCTGAACAAGAGATAATAAACTATTAGTAAAATCTGTTAGGACCATAATTATAGTCCTTTGGTAAAGAGAGTGTCCCAGCTATGAGCAACTTCTCATGATAAAGTGTTAGCAGTGGACACCCTCCTACAAAGCAGTAGCTACATACTTAGAATGTTTAAAAGTGGGCATCTGTATTGACATATATCAAATATTCTATGGAGCAAGGACAACAGAAGTCCAAAGAGATTATGAATCTAATGTGTGTCTCTTGTTTCCAGAGTCAGATTTGGTTGTAACATATTATAAATCCTACTTTGCCAAAATATTTAAATTTACCTTATCTTTCTTCAGGTGTGTTCATCTTTTGCTACAGGCCCCAGACAATACGATGGAACATTCTATGAATTTCGTACCTATTATCTTAAGCCCTCAAAGATGAATGAGTTCCTGGAAAACGTTAAGAAAAACATTCATCTTCGGACAGCTCACTCTGAATTGGTTGGATTCTGGAGTGTAGAATTTGGAGGCAGAATGAATAAAGTGTTTCATATTTGGAAGTATGGTATGAGTCAATAGCTTAAGTATTCAGTACAGATTTCCATTGAGTTAGGTATTACATGAGCCTTAGTTTTTGGATCTATGTTACTCTCAATATATACAGGTTAAGTAAAACTTTTAAAAAGCAATACCAAAAATAAATTCAGTGGTTATTCTTCCCCATGATACATCCAACAGCCCATATTTGTGAACTAAACTTTAATCCTAAAACTAGTTTAGAGTGGCTTATTGTAAAGCTTTTTATGAAAAATTTAAAGCAGTGATTGCAAGAACCCAAATGGGTTAGGATTCTAAAGGAAAGTAGAATTATTTTTTTCTTTATAGTGAAGGTATATCTGGGTATCAGTGTTTTACCCAAAATCATTAAAGCGTCTAGGAGACTTTAGGGATGATAGTTAACTTCGAAGCCCTCACCCACCTGTAAGTTTTAATAATTTTGTAGTTTTCTGGACCACTTTTTGTTGTTTTTCTTACCCCCAGAGTTTCAAGGAATTCCCTGTCATTATACTCGTCTATAAAGGTAAAGAAACTGAATGAGTTCTTCCAGTACTGAAGATGACCAACCACTGGTTTAGAAGAAGAACCGTTACAGGCATCTCCAGAATATTTATTACTGTAGTATCAAATCTTTGTGAAGTCACAGAAGGACCTGATGATATATATAGAAGTTTTAAAAATTTCATTTAGTGTCTGGTCATCAGTGTCCAAAGTTCATAGTCATGAAGTAGTTTTAAATGAGAAGGGCTTCCCAGGTGGCGCGGTAGTAAGGAACCCGCCTGCCAATGCAGGAGACACAGCAGACGCAAGTTCAGTCCCTGGGCCAGGAAGATCCCCTGGAGGAGGAAATGCCAACCCGCTCGAGTATTCCTGACTGGAAAACTGCATGGACAGAGGAGCCCGCTGGGCTGTAGTTCATGGGTCTCACAAAGAGGCAGACATGACTGAGCACATACTCATCCTCATTCTGCATATAATATAGCCATAGTTTAGGGGCTATCCCTGTTGTAACAGAAAAAAAAAAAAACCCTTAAAACACAATTTATGCCCTAGTACACCACCAGTTGAACCACGTCCCATTAAGAAAATTAGTAGTAAGGTTCCCGAGATGAGTTATGTTAGCACTAAGATAACTGTTATTCCTTAACTACAGCGTAAACCATAGAAAACTTTTACCATTAGTGTTATAAAGCCCTATTACTAAATATAGTACTAGGCCCATATGTTAGTAACATATGGGTAACAATCAGGAGAAATAGTATTGGGTTAAAAAAAAAAGAGGGGGACAAGTAAAAGAAGGAACACTATTACTTTAGAAGCTGTTTGTTCAGAGAGACTGAAAAAACAAATCTTAACTTCCTTGATGTTAAACTTAATTCTGTTGTACCTTGACCTGACCACTCATCACCATCACCACTAGCACTTTTTCTAAAGTGGCACTATAATTAAAATGCCTCAATATAATTAATAAGTATAGCTGACATATGTTGAGTACTCTCTAGGAATCAAACACTGTTCTGAGCTCCTTTCATGTACTGATTCATTTAATCCTCACATCAGTCCTAGAGTTGAACAGACACAGAAAGATTCCGTAATTTACCTAAGCCTCACTACTACCTACCAAGTGGTAGAGCATATAAAGCCCATTACTCTATGACAGTATCACTGATTCCATTGCTGGTCCCGTTTTACACTATGACCAATTGGGGCACAGTGTTGGAATCTCCAGTAATACAGCACAGTGCTTATGTGGGCTCAAGGAACATTTACTAAATTGAATGAAACCCAGAAAAAGTACAGGTGGTTTTAAATCAAACATTTTTATTTTTTTTACTGCTTCCTATAGACAATTTTGCTCATCGAACTGAAGTTCGGAAGGCCGTGGCCAAAGATAAGGAGTGGCAAGAACAATTTCTTATTCCAAATTTGGCTCTTATTGATAAACAAGAGAGTGAAATTACTTATCTGGTGCCATGGTGCAAATTAGAAAAACCTCCAAAAGAAGGTAAGTCCTTCTGTCCTTGTCACTTTGAATTCTGATGGAGAAAATACTAAACATTTTAAACTATAAACACTAAACTTCTAGCAGAAAAAAATGAAGTTAATCTTGTGCTTAATATAGGAAAATATGTTGACTCGAGATAAAAACAAATTAGATCTCTTAGCTTAAAAAAATGAGTATTAAATAATGAAGTATTTTTCCAAATTTGTATTGTACTGATGCTTAAAATTTAGCTGTATTATAGGAAAAGTTTACATGCTCTCTAAAGGTTGAGAATTTGGGCCTTGGGAGCATGTGGGCAAATGAGGGGATAATGTATGATATTTTGTCATAATTTTAATATAAACTTTTTTAAAAGTGTTTTTCCACAAATTGCTACTAATCTCAAATCATTACGTGTAAGTTTGCTTATAAAATTTACTTTTGGGGGGGAATGAATGAACTGAAACTGCCAAGCTATATTACTGTAGTCTAACTTTGTGTCTTCCTTTCTTATTTCTCAGTTTGAAAATAATTCCTAAAGATTTGTCTTCTTCCTGATTTCACTTCTTGCTGACTTAAAGAAATTATTACCTCAATCCAGTTTTAACCAAAGGTCTGATTAGAAAAATCTTAAACTAATTTAAATGGTAATTTTATTCCCCCCTCCCCTTATTCCGAACACTATAGTGCATTTTAGATTACAAGAGATTTGAAAAGTTTTATTTAGATCCTTGTCCACCTAAGCCTCACTACTACCTACCAAGTGGTAGAGCATATAAAGCCCATTACTCTATGACAGTATCACTGATTCCATTGCTGGTCCCGTTTTACACTATGACCAATTGGGGCACAGTGTTGGAATCTCCAGTAATACAGCACAGTGCTTATGTGGGCTCAAGGAACATTTACTAAATTGAATGAAACCCAGAAAAAGTACAGGTGGTTTTAAATCAAACATTTTTATTTTTTTTACTGCTTCCTATAGACAATTTTGCTCATCGAACTGAAGTTCGGAAGGCCGTGGCCAAAGATAAGGAGTGGCAAGAACAATTTCTTATTCCAAATTTGGCTCTTATTGATAAACAAGAGAGTGAAATTACTTATCTGGTGCCATGGTGCAAATTAGAAAAACCTCCAAAAGAAGGTAAGTCCTTCTGTCCTTGTCACTTTGAATTCTGATGGAGAAAATACTAAACATTTTAAACTATAAACACTAAACTTCTAGCAGAAAAAAATGAAGTTAATCTTGTGCTTAATATAGGAAAATATGTTGACTCGAGATAAAAACAAATTAGATCTCTTAGCTTAAAAAAATGAGTATTAAATAATGAAGTATTTTTCCAAATTTGTATTGTACTGATGCTTAAAATTTAGCTGTATTATAGGAAAAGTTTACATGCTCTCTAAAGGTTGAGAATTTGGGCCTTGGGAGCATGTGGGCAAATGAGGGGATAATGTATGATATTTTGTCATAATTTTAATATAAACTTTTTTAAAAGTGTTTTTCCACAAATTGCTACTAATCTCAAATCATTACGTGTAAGTTTGCTTATAAAATTTACTTTTGGGGGGGAATGAATGAACTGAAACTGCCAAGCTATATTACTGTAGTCTAACTTTGTGTCTTCCTTTCTTATTTCTCAGTTTGAAAATAATTCCTAAAGATTTGTCTTCTTCCTGATTTCACTTCTTGCTGACTTAAAGAAATTATTACCTCAATCCAGTTTTAACCAAAGGTCTGATTAGAAAAATCTTAAACTAATTTAAATGGTAATTTTATTCCCCCCTCCCCTTATTCCGAACACTATAGTGCATTTTAGATTACAAGAGATTTGAAAAGTTTTATTTAGATCCTTGTCCACCTAGATCCCACCTCCAAGCATGGTGCGAGGGATCCTTGGCACCATCTAAAGGAACTGTCTTTGGGCTTCAAAGACAATACCAAGTCTTGGCTCTCTTTCTCTGTGTTATTCATGATTCTTCAGTAACTTTTGCATGTTTTTTCCCCTGCTTCTCAAATCTGCTGGTCCTATAGTTTCTTTCGATCTATCTATTCTCTGCCTCTACCCAGAAGGTAAAATGCTTTTGAAGTATTTACCTGGATATTTAGGAATAATAAGACCATCTCCTTTAGGGTTTGTTTTCCCTCAAAAACTCTGAGACAGTCACTTCAGGTCCATTGTTTGCCTGCTGTTGCTGGTAGAAATACAGACCTATAGGAGGCAATTATATAAAGCAAAAAATGGAAGTTGGGAAGAATAGAACCGTAAGAGTTTGCAAAATACATTCTTATTCATTTCTGTTATAAAAGTGTGGACGTATGTAGCTGAAAAATCCTACTTTGTTAAAATTCTCACTTTTTTATTAAGAAATTTTATAGGTTAAAAATATTTTAAGTAATAGCTTACCCGTATCTCCCATTCCTTTTTTCTTTGTTGTTACATTAAGCTTGACAACTCACCCTTAAACTAGAACAGATTTTCTAAACATAAAAGCAAACAAAAACAATATAGATTATTAATAAATATATCCATAGAAACATGCATACATGTATGATACTCCAGTTCTATATATATAGATTAGCTTTCCATCAGAACCAAACTAGACAGGACCATAAATTATTTGAATGTGTTCTGTAAAATATTTTCTCCCTGTTCTAGGAGTCTATGAACTGGCTACTTTTCAGATGAAACCTGGTGGGCCAGCTCTGTGGGGTGACCCATATATCTAACTGTGTAATTTCTTATAAAATTTACTTTTGGGGAATGAATGAACTGAAACTGCCAAGCTATATTACTGTAGTCTAACTTTGTGTCTTCCTTTCTTATTTCTCAGTTTGAAAATAATTCCTAAAGATTTGTCTTCTTCCTGATTTCACTTCTTGCTGACTTAAAGAAATTATTACCTCAATCCAGTTTTAACCAAAGGTCTGATTAGAAAAATCTTAAACTAATTTAAATGGTAATTTTATTCCCCCCTCCCCTTATTCCGAACACTATAGTGCATTTTAGATTACAAGAGATTTGAAAAGTTTTATTTAGATCCTTGTCCACCTAGATCCCACCTCCAAGCATGGTGCGAGGGATCCTTGGCACCATCTAAAGGAACTGTCTTTGGGCTTCAAAGACAATACCAAGTCTTGGCTCTCTTTCTCTGTGTTATTCATGATTCTTCAGTAACTTTTGCATGTTTTTCCTCTGCTTCTCAAATCTGCTGGTCCTATAGTTTCTTTCGATCTATCTATTCTCTGCCTCTACCCAGAAGGTAAAATGCTTTTGAAGTATTTACCTGGATATTTAGGAATAATAAGACCATCTCCTTTAGGGTTTGTTTTCCCTCAAAAACTCTGAGACAGTCACTTCAGGTCCATTGTTTGCCTGCTGTTGCTGGTAGAAATACAGACCTATAGGAGGCAATTATATAAAGCAAAAAATGGAAGTTGGGAAGAATAGAACCGTAAGAGTTTGCAAAATACATTCTTATTCATTTCTGTTATAAAAGTGTGGACGTATGTAGCTGAAAAATCCTACTTTGTTAAAATTCTCACTTTTTTATTAAGAAATTTTATAGGTTAAAAATATTTTAAGTAATAGCTTACCCGTATCTCCCATTCCTTTTTTCTTTGTTGTTACATTAAGCTTGACAACTCACCCTTAAACTAGAACAGATTTTCTAAACATAAAAGCAAACAAAAACAATATAGATTATTAATAAATATATCCATAGAAACATGCATACATGTATGATACTCCAGTTCTATATATATAGATTAGCTTTCCATCAGAACCAAACTAGACAGGACCATAAATTATTTGAATGTGTTCTGTAAAATATTTTTCTCCCTGTTCTAGGAGTCTATGAACTGGCTACTTTTCAGATGAAACCTGGTGGGCCAGCTCTGTGGGGTGACCCATTTAAAAGGGCAATTCTTACTCATGTCAATCAAGGCTACACAAAATTAGTTGGAGTCTTCCATGCAGAATATGGAGTACTCAACAGAGGTACAGTTATCCATCTCTTATGTGAAATTACAAAGTATATTGGTGATCTACTGTTAAGTTCCTTGGGTCGGTTTGTCTCTCATTATTTAGTGTATTTTACTCTTTATTGCCAAATTATTAGTTTTTTGTAATTTTAAGACTTGAGTAAACCTGTTTTCAATCTTATTTATTGAGTATTATACCTTAGAGTATTAATACCTTATGAAGCCTTTTTCAAATACCAAACTGCTCTTTTCTCTGATACATCAAAATGATAAAATTTTTAAAAACTGGAAAGAATCTCAAGAAATCACCTATTCCTTTCATAATCGTTTTTTAATGTAGTTTTATCGATTTTTTGTTTTTTCTTTTTTTCCTAGTTTTATTGCAATATAATTGACATATAACATTGTATAAGATTAAGGTGTACAACAGAGTGATCTGACATATAGATATACTGTGAAATGATTACCACAGTATATTTAGTTAACATGCATCACCTCACAGAGATAGAAATTTTAGGGGGAGGGATAGGAAACTTTTAAAATTTATTATCTTAGCAACTTATTTATTTTATACATGGAAGTTTATGCACAAGAACATTATCCCAGTACTGCAAAGAATATTGAATTACTGGAAATAATTTAATTGGCCTGTAATAAGGGGTTGGGATAAAATGCTGTTCTAAGAAGGAATTCCCCAAGCCATTAAAAATTAATGTTATTTCCAGAGGAAATACACATTGTTAATTTTTTATAAGACTTAAGCATAATACACAGAAAGATCCTAAGGTGATTTTACTCATATTTTTTTAAAGGAAATATAGTCAAATAGAATTTTCCTTTAGACACTTAATATTATGCTTCATTTTTTTCTTTGCATCACCCAAACGTTCAACAGTAAACACAATACTTTTATCATCTTGCTTTTTAAAAATAAAGTGAATATGTATTAGGAAGTTATGCAGTTTGGGTCTAGGCTAGATGAGGTCTTTAGCTGAGTTATTTTACTTCCCTTCTCCAGCTTTCTCTTTCTTCATCTACAAAACTAGTTTGACTAATTATAAATTTCTCTCCCAAATCTCTGACTCCTCTGGAATCTTAATAATTAATTTTAATTTTTGTTAAGAATTTAAAAATTAATAAATATTAATTTTTGTTGCACCAAGTCTTAGTTGCCTCACAGAGTCTTTAGTTGCAGCATGTGGGATCTACTTTCCTGACTAGGGACTGAACGGGGGTCCCTCTATTGGGAGCATGGAGTCTTAGCCACTGGACCACCAGGGAAGCCCTCTGAAATCTTATCAGTAACATACTTGTATGACACTTTGATAATCACTATTTTGATTGAAAGAAGAGGACTTTGAGTTTGGGGTTAATTTTTCTGTCTTATTTGTCTTTAGCCTCTGTTTCTGGTTTATTTCTGCAGTTCACGTTCTCTGGTGGAACGAGTGCGCAGATAACCGTGCAGCTGGGAGACACAGGGCTCATGAGGATCCCAGAGTGGTGGCCGCTGGTAAGCTATTTCATAGGCATGAGTTATTCTTACAACAAATTGGATTTAGTCAGTAACTTCATATGCCTTCTAATGAATTTTTTTCCAGTTCGGGAAAGTGTTAACTTCCTTGAATCGCAGCAGAATATGCTTCTGATTCCTATGTCATTTTCACCATTGAAATAGTTTTCCAGTGATACACAAAGCATTTCATGAACTGCCATAAGATATGTCTGCTATTGGTGCTTAAATTCTCCCTTGAGATTCTCACTTTAATTTGAAGGAGGTGGTAAGTTGATATTGCTGTGTCCTTTGCATATTTAAAAGCTACCTCTGTCCACTGTCACTCCCATTTCAGGAAACGGTCTGTTCATTTTCCCCTTAGCATTTTCGTATCTGTCATATATTAAAAATAGTTGCCTTTACTACTGGATCTTGATTTTTCATTTGTTTCAGAATATCTCTTATTCTCTGTTTTGACAACCCTCTGCTTTTATAGCATTTTCTTATACTCAAATTATTCTTACATTTCCATACCTATGATAATACATTTAAATTATCTGTATATAATATCTTTTCATCATGTCTGTCTTTTGGAGATTTGGAAAGCTTTTGTCCAGTAAAGTTTTATTTTATAATATCAAATGGGATTTGTAAAAATATTAAGCACATTTCAGGGCTTCCCTGGTGGTCAGTGGGTAAAAAGTCTGCCTTGCAGTGCAAGGGGCACCAGGTCAGTCCCTGGCCTTGGAAGATCCCACATGGCGCAAAACAGCTGGACCAGTGTGTGCCCAGAGCATGTGCGCCCAGAGCCAGTGCTCTGCAACGAGAGAGGCAACTGCAATGGGAGGCCCACACAGGCCAAAGAATAAAGATTGATGAGGATAAATAAGTCCCCAAAAGAGCCAAAATGTTTGATAATCACTATTTTGATTGAAAGAAGAGGACTTTGAGTTTGGGGTTAATTTTTCTGTCTTATTTGTCTTTAGCCTCTGTTTCTGGTTTATTTCTGCAGTTCACGTTCTCTGGTGGAACGAGTGCGCAGATAACCGTGCAGCTGGGAGACACAGGGCTCATGAGGATCCCAGAGTGGTGGCCGCTGGTAAGCTATTTCATAGGCATGAGTTATTCTTACAACAAATTGGATTTAGTCAGTAACTTCATATGCCTTCTAATGAATTTTTTTCCAGTTCGGGAAAGTGTTAACTTCCTTGAATCGCAGCAGAATATGCTTCTGATTCCTATGTCATTTTCACCATTGAAATAGTTTTCCAGTGATACACAAAGCATTTCATGAACTGCCATAAGATATGTCTGCTATTGGTGCTTAAATTCTCCCTTGAGATTCTCACTTTAATTTGAAGGAGGTGGTAAGTTGATATTGCTGTGTCCTTTGCATATTTAAAAGCTACCTCTGTCCACTGTCACTCCCATTTCAGGAAACGGTCTGTTCATTTTCCCCTTAGCATTTTCGTATCTGTCATATATTAAAAATAGTTGCCTTTACTACTGGATCTTGATTTTTCATTTGTTTCAGAATATCTCTTATTCTCTGTTTTGACAACCCTCTGCTTTTATAGCATTTTCTTATACTCAAATTATTCTTACATTTCCATACCTATGATAATACATTTAAATTATCTGTATATAATATCTTTTCATCATGTCTGTCTTTTGGAGATTTGGAAAGCTTTTGTCCAGTAAAGTTTTATTTTATAATATCAAATGGGATTTGTAAAAATATTAAGCACATTTCAGGGCTTCCCTGGTGGTCAGTGGGTAAAAAGTCTGCCTTGCAGTGCAAGGGGCACCAGGTCAGTCCCTGGCCTTGGAAGATCCCACATGGCGCAAAACAGCTGGACCAGTGTGTGCCCAGAGCATGTGCGCCCAGAGCCAGTGCTCTGCAACGAGAGAGGCAACTGCAATGGGAGGCCCACACAGGCCAAAGAATAAAGATTGATGAGGATAAATAAGTCAAAACCAACAAGAGAGGCCAAAATGTAAAAATACACACATTTTAAAGTTAATTTAAAAATAAGCACATTTCTTTACAATAGAAGAGAGTAATGTTATCTATGTCATCTGTATTAATTATGTTTTTCAAATTAATTATGTACTTGGAAAATGTTATTAGATAACTGGTATTAAAAATCATTGACGGGCTTCCCCTGGTGGTCCAGTGGATAAGGACACCGCCTTGCAGTGCAAGGGGCGCCGGTTCGATCCCTGGCCTGGGAAGATCCCACGTGCTGCGGAGCGGCTGGACTGATGTGTCCAATCACCGAGCCAGAGCTCTGGAGCGCATGCGCCCAGAGCTGGCGCTCTGCGACAACAGACGCCACCGCGATGGGAGGCCCACAGGAGCCAAATAACAAAAAAAACGGATGAAAATGGAGAAATGAAAGACCAATGGAAGTGGCCCGCCCGCTCCCCTCCCTCCCCAACCCGACCCCCGCCCAAAATAAATAAATAAATCTTAAAAAAAAAAAAAAAAAAAAATCATTGATGACTCATTGGTTTACATGTTGTAATGTCTTCATTTATAGTTAATTTGACTAATTTTTATTTCACTTTGGATCAGTGTCTAACAAAGATTCTTGGTCATCTGTTTGTTTTAATGAGATATTTATGGTTATGGAAATGTTTGCCCTAATAAAAGTCTACATATACAATCTGATTCTTTTTATTGTGTTTTTTACTTTTATCCTCATTCCTGAAGCTATTGTGTTGCCATGAAGTAATGAGATAGTAATAATGTAATAAGTAATAATAATGTAATAAATAATGTAGTAAGTAATGAGATAGTAATAATGTCTTTATTGTAACTATTAAGTCACCTCATGTAAAGAGCTTGCTAGTAACGTTAAAAAGAGAATTTCTTCAGATAATGCTAAGATTTTCCTACAACCTTAGTTTTTTAGTTGACTGCCTCAGCATTCTTAAACTAGATTTGATACTTCTAAGCTCTCCTGGTGGGTCTGTACTTACAGCTAGGTTATTTAATGTTTCTAACACATTACGAAAACAATATAGGAAATTATGAACTAACTATCCATAGGGAAACTAAAGAAACAGGGGGCTTGATCACCTGTCATTTACCTGGTCCTCAGGAGTCTGAAAGACAGATGAGTTTCCTAGTAAGTCAAAGAATGCCCTGACTTGAGGTACTAATCTATCAGGCATGTTAGAGGCACTGGCTTTGAGTTTTGACTGAGAGTCGTCCACCTCCAGTTTCTTTGAAAGGTTGTCACTTAGGGAATGAGGCAGTCGTTGTATCAACTGCAGTTCATGTGGAGAGATTTCCTCTGGTATGAGATCAGCTCTGTTTTCAAGGCCACGTTTGGTGACATGAAAGTGTACAACTCTGTCTTCCTTTTCTTCTTTCATTCATCTTTGAATAGCTAGAGCGTTTCCTGCTGATGGTCAGAGGCTCATTTATCCATCCAGTCCAGAGCCTGATGGAGGTTTGTAAAGCAGTAGCAAACTGGTGTTCTTACCGTGTCCCAGACAAGCTTGGACAGCCAGTAGATGATAGGCTTCACGCCACTGAGGAACCGCAGATGCTTTGCACTTCTGCTTCTGGATTAGGAACATGACAGAGCTGGCTAGGAAGAAGGACGTCTCAAAGAGGACACAGATGGACATGTCTTCATTTATGTTAGACTAATTTTTATTTCACTTTGGATCAGTGTCTAACAAAGATTCTTGGTCATCTGTTTGTTTTAATGAGATATTTATGGTTATGGAAATGTTTGCCCTAATAAAAGTCTACATATACAATCTGATTCTTTTTATTGTGTTTTTTACTTTTATCCTCATTCCTGAAGCTATTGTGTTGCCATGAAGTAATGAGATAGTAATAATGTAATAAGTAATAATAATGTAATAAATAATGTAGTAAGTAATGAGATAGTAATAATGTCTTTATTGTAACTATTAAGTCACCTCATGTAAAGAGCTTGCTAGTAACGTTAAAAAGAGAATTTCTTCAGATAATGCTAAGATTTTCCTACAACCTTAGTTTTTTAGTTGACTGCCTCAGCATTCTTAAACTAGATTTGATACTTCTAAGCTCTCCTGGTGGGTCTGTACTTACAGCTAGGTTATTTAATGTTTCTAACACATTACGAAAACAATATAGGAAATTATGAACTAACTATCCATAGGGAAACTAAAGAAACAGGGGGCTTGATCACCTGTCATTTACCTGGTCCTCAGGAGTCTGAAAGACAGATGAGTTTCCTAGTAAGTCAAAGAATGCCCTGACTTGAGGTACTAATCTATCAGGCATGTTAGAGGCACTGGCTTTGAGTTTTGACTGAGAGTCGTCCACCTCCAGTTTCTTTGAAAGGTTGTCACTTAGGGAATGAGGCAGTCGTTGTATCAACTGCAGTTCATGTGGAGAGATTTCCTCTGGTATGAGATCAGCTCTGTTTTCAAGGCCATGTTTGGTGACATGAAAGTGTACAACTCTGTCTTCCTTTTCTTCTTTCATTCATCTTTGAATAGCTAGGCGTTTCCTCCTGATGGTCAGAGGCTCATTTATCCATCCAGTCCAGAGCCTGATGGAGGTTTGTAAAGCAGTAGCAAACTGGTGTTCTTACCGTGTCCCAGACAAGCTTGGACAGCCAGTAGATGATAGGCTTCACGCCACTGAGGAACCGCAGATGCTTTGCACTTCTGCTTCTGGATTAGGAACATGACAGAGCTGGCTAGGAAGAAGGACGTCGCAAAGAGGACACAGATGGACATAAGGATGTCCACTAACATGCTGTTAAAGACAAATTCAGTGAGGTTCTGAGGGATCACTGATGCAAGTGAGGACTCACTAGAGGCGGACACCCACATGCACACATGTCTATGTGAAGAATATCCTAGAAAAAAACTAAAGTAATTTTATTCAGAGTTAAAACATCATTTTTATTTGAAAAACCTGAAAGCTTTTGCAAATGCAAAACTGATTTCTCTGGGTTCATTAAAGAATTCAGTACCAAAGTGAATCTATTGAAAGAGGTCTGAGAGGGAATTTTCTGGTGGGTCAATGGTTTGGATTCTACTTCCACTGCAGGGGACCTAGGTTCCATTTTTGGTCTAGGAATGGCCCAGCCCAAAAATGAATAAATAAATCAATAAAATTAAGTTAAAAAGAAGAAAGAGGTCTGAGAGTGGCCTAATAGTGTTTACTTTGGTTCACTATTTTTTACCTTAATAAGAGCAACAAGTTGTAAATTCTCACACACGCAAAGGATTTCTTTGGTTTGAAAACTTAAAATGTGGATATACTAGTGTGAAATTACCCAAATAAGTTTGGAGAAGGCAATGGCAAAACACTCCAGTGTTCTTGCCTGGAGAATCCCGTGGACAGATGAGCCTGGCAGGCTACAGTCCATGGGGTTGCAAGAGTCAGACATGATTTAGTGACTAAACTACCAGCGCCACCAAGATAAGTTAAATTCTTCTGTATATAAGCACTCTAGTTGACTGAGATCGCAGTTCTTTGAAAGGTTGTCACTTAGGGAATGAGGCAGTCTGTATCAACTGCAGTTCATGTGGAGAGATTTCCTCTGGTATGAGATCAGCTCTGTTTTCAAGGCCACGTTTGGTGACATGAAAGTGTACAACTCTGTCTTCCTTTTCTTCTTTCATTCATCTTTGAATAGCTAGGCGTTTCCTGCTGATGGTCAGAGGCTCATTTATCCATCCAGTCCAGAGCCTGATGGAGGTTTGTAAAGCAGTAGCAAACTGGTGTTCTTACCGTGTCCCAGACAAGCTTGGACAGCCAGTAGATGATAGGCTTCACGCCACTGAGGAACCGCAGATGCTTTGCACTTCTGCTTCTGGATTAGGAACATGACAGAGCTGGCTAGGAAGAAGGACGTCGCAAAGAGGACACAGATGGACATAAGGATGTCCACTAACATGCTGTTAAAGACAAATTCAGTGAGGTTCTGAGGGATCACTGATGCAAGTGAGGACTCACTAGAGGCGGACACCCACATGCACACATGTCTATGTGAAGAATATCCTAGAAAAAAACTAAAGTAATTTTATTCAGAGTTAAAACATCATTTTTATTTGAAAAACCTGAAAGCTTTTGCAAATGCAAAACTGATTTCTCTGGGTTCATTAAAGAATTCAGTACCAAAGTGAATCTATTGAAAGAGGTCTGAGAGGGAATTTTCTGGTGGGTCAATGGTTTGGATTCTACTTCCACTGCAGGGGACCTAGGTTCCATTTTTGGTCTAGGAATGGCCCAGCCCAAAAATGAATAAATAAATCAATAAAATTAAGTTAAAAAGAAGAAAGAGGTCTGAGAGTGGCCTAATAGTGTTTACTTTGGTTCACTATTTTTTACCTTAATAAGAGCAACAAGTTGTAAATTCTCACACACGCAAAGGATTTCTTTGGTTTGAAAACTTAAAATGTGGATATACTAGTGTGAAATTACCCAAATAAGTTTGGAGAAGGCAATGGCAAAACACTCCAGTGTTCTTGCCTGGAGAATCCCGTGGACAGATGAGCCTGGCAGGCTACAGTCCATGGGGTTGCAAGAGTCAGACATGATTTAGTGACTAAACTACCAGCGCCACCAAGATAAGTTAAATTCTTCTGTATATAAGTAAATTGGGAAACAGTCTAACCAAAACAAAAATTCTAACAGATTCTTGTTTTAATAACAGTCTTATACACCCATTTTGCACGGCCATATGTAATTCCTAGTGACTTAAAGTGATATTTTGTAGAAGATAAGCAGGAACAATAATTGCCATGCTGCACATGTAGGATCTACACTTCCAGGTATTAACTGGAGCTCAGTGTGGACTTAGTGTAAATGCCAGAGATGACTTTCTATTTAAAGTCTCAAACAATAAACTGTTAGGTGATCCTGTTTTCCTGCCAGCTATTCTCATGTACCACTTACTGAAAGAATATTTATAAACATATGGAAATACTTATAAATCAATAGGGAAAAAATACGAAAGTTATGCTTCATATGTCATTTGATATTTCAGTGGATTGGTTCCAGGACCCCAGAAAGATACCCAAATCTGCAATGATCAAGTTCTTTAGATAGAATAGTATAGTATTTGCATACAATCTGTGCACATCCTACTTATATTTTATCATCTCTAAATTACTAAGAATACCTACTACAATGCAAATGTTACGGAATTTGTTGTGCAACCATGTAAATAATTGCCTGTGGGCAGCCAATTCCTGTTTTTTTCTTTTTGAACTTTCTGGAACTTTTTATAAAATGTTTTTCATCCACAGGTAGAGAACCAGTATAGCAGAACACACTGATTCTGGCCAACCATCTACTCAAACACTGGATTACTGGGGAGTATTAAAATGAATGAACCATCTTTGAATGACTTTCTTTGTGACCTTTGGCTGTTAGCCTCTCTGAGCTTCTTGGTTGCTGATTTTTTTCAGTATGTAAAATGGAAATGTCAACTTCATAACGTGAAATGAAAGAGAACAAGAAAGAAAAGATGAAGTAAAAGTCATTAATATACATCACAGATCCTATATAAATTTGATGCGAAGTAGGTATCATTAATATTCTGCCACCCAAGCACTAACCAGGCCCGACTCTGCTTAGCTTCTGAGATCAGACAAGATTGGGCACATTCAGGGTTGTATGGCCATAGACAGGTATCATTAATATTTTCTGAAAGGGAAGAATATGATATATATTTGAAAATAATAATGCTTAAAAAAGTAAATGTTTAATAGAAACTCTTCAAATGAGAAGAGCAGCTAAATAGGAATTATGAGTTAACCATCCAAAATAAGGCCTAGCTCTCACTAAAGAGGTAATTACAAATGAAACTCTAGTCATATGTACCTACCAACAGACCTCATTCCAAAACACTTAACAGACTCAGCACCATTATTCAACGAAAAATACTATGAAATAGAACTGATACTGAGGTACCCTGCAAAGTTATGACTTTTTCCTAATTACTTCCCATGTTTACTTTGTGATATGAACTTTCAAAGACTGCAAAAGCATGGATAAGCTGAGAACTACATTTTTAATACCCAGTGTCTATATAAGAATAAAATTATCTCAAATATAAAGACTACTTCAATGAATGTCATTAAGTCATCTTGAGAAGACAACACAATGATTTTGAGGGAATTTTAATCTAAGCTGTGCTGCTTTGTTATAAACTATGTCTCCGTCAACATTCATGAGAGATAGAAGGACATTGAAGCTTCAGTCATAAAGTGTGTAGGAGAAAATCCTAGGAGATATCCTGAAGGACATAACAAGGGGCAAAAGACACAACAGGCCCCATGGGTTTGGACACATCATATTGGCCCCTTGCATTAATTCTCTGGCCCTCAATTCAATGTTGAAAATAATAAAACATAACAAATTATAAAGGTGCTTAAAAACAACCTAATGGTCAATAAAGGTAAAACATTAGGCAGTGAATTGATCACTCGATTTAAAATAAGTGGTAAATAACTAGTTTTAAAATCTGGCCTTAAGACCTGGATGTTTCACTTAGCAGCAGTGAACCTGAGAAAATGACTGCTCTTTTAGAAATTCACCTTTCTAGCTTGGAGATAAAGCTAAATTCACAGGGTTTGGAGGATAATTAAAGTCTATGAGAAAATGAGGATGAGACTGTCTTAGCATTTAGCAATGTTTCCCTTCTGTAATTTGCAGTCATGAATTTTACTCTTCACATTCTGGTAAGTATTTTCTCCTAGGAAATTTTCCTTCTGCTGCTGATGGGGCTCTAAGGATGGTAGAGCCCCAGGATAGAGAATCCTGGGTCCTTAATTCACCACGTACAAAAGAGCTGCCTGCCAACTAGGGAACCCTTTTAGATCTTAAGGAATGAGAAATTGTCATGCTTTTCATATCGTGCAGGGTACCTAGGGTAGACAAGACTTGATCAAGGAAGCTGGAAGGACACTCGAGGAGCTGTAGACAAGAACTTTTTCCTAGCACCATTATTCAACGAAAAATACTATGAAATAGAACTGATACTGAGGTACCCTGCAAAGTTATGACTTTTTCCTAATTACTTCCCATGTTTACTTTGTGATATGAACTTTCAAAGACTGCAAAAGCATGGATAAGCTGAGAACTACATTTTTAATACCCAGTGTCTATATAAGAATAAAATTATCTCAAATATAAAGACTACTTCAATGAATGTCATTAAGTCATCTTGAGAAGACAACACAATGATTTTGAGGGAATTTTAATCTAAGCTGTGCTGCTTTGTTATAAACTATGTCTCCGTCAACATTCATGAGAGATAGAAGGACATTGAAGCTTCAGTCATAAAGTGTGTAGGAGAAAATCCTAGGAGATATCCTGAAGGACATAACAAGGGGCAAAAGACACAACAGGCCCCATGGGTTTGGACACATCATATTGGCCCCTTGCATTAATTCTCTGGCCCTCAATTCAATGTTGAAAATAATAAAACATAACAAATTATAAAGGTGCTTAAAAACAACCTAATGGTCAATAAAGGTAAAACATTAGGCAGTGAATTGATCACTCGATTTAAAATAAGTGGTAAATAACTAGTTTTAAAATCTGGCCTTAAGACCTGGATGTTTCACTTAGCAGCAGTGAACCTGAGAAAATGACTGCTCTTTTAGAAATTCACCTTTCTAGCTTGGAGATAAAGCTAAATTCACAGGGTTTGGAGGATAATTAAAGTCTATGAGAAAATGAGGATGAGACTGTCTTAGCATTTAGCAATGTTTCCCTTCTGTAATTTGCAGTCATGAATTTTACTCTTCACATTCTGGTAAGTATTTTCTCCTAGGAAATTTTCCTTCTGCTGCTGATGGGGCTCTAAGGATGGTAGAGCCCCAGGATAGAGAATCCTGGGTCCTTAATTCACCACGTACAAAAGAGCTGCCTGCCAACTAGGGAACCCTTTTAGATCTTAAGGAATGAGAAATTGTCATGCTTTTCATATCGTGCAGGGTACCTAGGGTAGACAAGACTTGATCAGGGAAGCTGGAAGGACACTCGAGGAGCTGTAGAAACTGAAGACATGTTTATTGTCTCTGGGCCGGGGCCACCCCCACTAGCAGTAGCCCTCACACACCAGTCATCACACTAGCCTGCACCAGCCCCCAGTGGCCTCTCCCCAGGGGTCTTTGGGGAGAACTTACATATGGTTACAGAAAACAGGGGACCTAAGGCCAGCAGGTGCAATGCAACATACATGAGTTAATACAGCCTTAATAACCAAGGTCAGCAATAATCAGTGTTTTACAAAACATAGCAGATCTGGGGCATGAGAAAGCAAGCAGAAGAGCCACACTGGCATCAGAGAGTGGGAAAGAGCCTGACTGACGCCATGTTATCAGGCACTTCCATATAGAAATAAAATCCTATTATGTTTGAGACATACATGTTGGTGTTTATTTGTTACAGCAGTTTAGCCTATCCTATTTAATACATTCTTAAAAGGCTGATCCACATTCAGGAATACTAAATACAGCTGACAGTGTCAAAACTAGTCTTAAACAGGTAAATTATGTGAATGATTACCAACCAAATATGGAGATATTCAGCATTCTACCCTCCTCAGTCATAGGAAACTGGCAGTAAGGCTTAGAACTCAGAGAGGACTCTGAAAGATTCCTCACGGGGGTAACTGGCTAGGGTAAGAGAAGTTATTTACATATGGTAGTAATGGGGTCATTTCCCAAGCCATGAAACACCCCAATCCACAAACTCTACAGTGACTCCCCCTGTTTGACAGCCCCTCCCCCAGGTACTCAAGGAGCACTCGCTCAGCTTTCGTTTTGTCTCTGTCCAAAATGTAAACTGACAGTCAAGGATAACAAACATAAAAATACTATAGGAAAAATCCAGTATCAAGAGGGAAAGGAAATCAAATGAGAGAAAATATAATAAAACTTGAAAGAAAAATAAATACTGCAAGAAAAAGGCCTACGGCAATGACTAAATGCCTGTGATTCATGTCCTAGATACAGAACTATTTAAGCCATGAAAAAAAGGTCAGTTTTAAAAAGAAAAATAAAAATATTCTGGGGAAATGTATTTTAAAAAAGAGCTCTTATAAATAAATATCATGAAAGTAGAAGTTTAAAACTCAGTAGATGAATTAGAAGATAAAATTGTGGTACATAACCCCAAATAAGTAGAGATAAGTAGTTGAAAAATAGTGGAAAAAGAAACTGAGAAGATCAAGTGGAGGCAGAAGTGTTCCCCTCGTAGAAGTTCCAGAGATTGAGAAGAGGTAGAAAAACACAAATATTTTGGGGGGACTGAAGGGGGTACACTGACCAGATTAAGAGGGACAATGGATGATAAAAACAAAACACACCAATTCACTTAATTGGGATATTTCAGAAACCTTGAAGAAAACTAGAAAAACATAAAAGGTTTAAGAGAGACACAGAAAAATAAGTCACATACAAAGAATTAAGAACCAGAATGCCATGAATTTTTCACTAGAAGCAACAATACAATGGAGAATTGCCATTGAAAATAAAATGAAAAATTATTTCCAATGTAAAATTTGGGTTATATACCCAACCAACATATGAATAAAAAGACTGAAGGCCTATACCAACACAAAGCCCTAAGGCATAGCCACATGGTATACGTGCGTTCACCTGGTTACAGCTGAAGTAGCAATGGACGCCTTGGATCAAGTTGTAAAATCCAAAACAAAAAGAGTCAAGAGATTCCTTGAGAAGAGAGAACCAAACCTCAGTGGAAATATTAATTCTGTGTTGATTAAAGGGGGAAATTCAAATTCAACAGTAGCACAGGTACTTGGAGATGTATATGCACTGAAGAAACCATATGGCGTTCTGTATAAAAAGAAAAATATTACAAAACCATTTGAGAGTCAGACATCACTGAAATTTTTTTCAGAGAAGTCAGATGGTTATTTATTCATGTTTGACTCCCATAATAAGAAGCAGCCAAATAATCTAGTAATAGGTCATATGTATGACCACCATGTGTTGGATATGATTAACTTAGGTATCGAGAAGTTTGTCTCCCTTAAAGATATTAAGAATAGTAAATGTCCAGAGGGAACAAAATCCATGTTATTATTTGCAGGTGATGATTTTGACGCAACAGAAGACTAAAATGTCTTCTTACTGATTTCTTCAGAGGCCTGACAATATCAAATAATCCACCGGGTTGGTTTAGAGTATGTTCTGCACTTCAGTGCACTGAATAGGAAGATTTACTTTTGAAGCTCTAAGTTGCTGTTGAAGAAATCTGGCTGCAGAACACTGTGGATTGAATTGGAAGAGATTGGCCCCTCACTGGATCTGGTTCTGAGGTGGACACACCTAGCATCAGATGATCTTTGTAAGTTATCTGTGAAAATGCCCAAAACCTCCAAGCCAAAGAAGAAGAAAAATATCTCTCATGATACTTTTGGTACAACTTATGGAAGAATTCATATGCAGAATCACAGACCTAAGCAAACTACAAATAGGAAAATGAAGGAGCTGAAGAAGTGACCTGCAGAAAGGAAAGCAGAAGATGAGAACAAATCAAAGAGAATTAAAAAGAATTGAGAGAATTTGGCCAATAATTGCATTTTTATTGTAGTCTTATGATAATTGTGAAGCACTCATTATTTCAGAGTTACTTGTAATATTTTATTACATATTTTTATAACTTGATAATTTACCTGAACTATATATTATATACATCCATGAACAGTAAGATACTAGTATCAGGTTGAAAGTTAGGCTCTTACTGGAGATATTATACCCTGGTATGTCATCTTCTCTCTGTTATCTGACATTTCCCCTGTCCACTCCCTACAACATCCCCTGTCTCATTGGGTAGATGAATCAGGAAGGATCTCCAGAACCACTGTTGGTATTTTAGAGAATTTTGGGCTAAGTCTTAGATAAAGGGAGACAGTAATGGAAAGTAGAAATGTTCCAAACATTTCTTGGACTACGAGGGGGAACCCACATGCTAAAGATGGCAGAACAATGGAGAAGCGGCCTAGATTCTGCCACCATGGAACACCATACAAGGAGCCCTGTACTGCCTGTCTCTGTACTTTATTTTTTCCCCATGGTGTTCCACAGCCACAGAATCTAGGCTGCTTCTCCATTGTTCTGCCATCTTCAGCATGTGGGTTTCCCTTCATAGTCCAAGAAGTTAAGACATTACATCCAATTTCAGCAAACAGAAATAAGAAAGAGACAAAGAGAGCAACAACCAACACTGCTTTAAGATCACTAGTCATAAATGCACTAACATATCCCACTGGCCAGGACACACGGCTAACCGTAGCAAGCTGCATAGGCTCTATTACACTTTTTATTTTCCTGCTTGTTTCTCATCGTATTTATTAATAGTTAACACATATTTCCTTCATTTGTTTGTGTTTTTCCTAACATGAGAAAACCAACAGGACATCAACTTTGTCTTTGGTTCACCTCTGCACCCCGGTTTTTCAAAAAGTGCCCGAGGAATAAAAGAATTTAAGTAACACCAGTTGAATGAGAGAATAAATTGAGAATTCTAGAGGGAAAAAGTCTAAGAAAATAAATTTAAATATAAAGATTCAGTCCATGTATCGATGACACTTTTTTGTCTTATTTGGTTAGATATGGATGCTCATCAAATTTTAAAAAGGCTCTTTCCGGGCTTCCCTGGTGGTCCAGTGGGTAAGGACACCGTCTTGCAGTGCAAGGGGCGCCGGTTCGATCCCTGGCCTAGGAAGATCCCACATGCTGCGGAGCGGATGGACCGATGCATCCAATTACCGAGACGGAGCTCTGGAGCACATGCGCCCAGAGCCGGTGCTCTGAGACAACAGAGGCCACCGCGATGGGAGGCCCACAGGAGCCAAAGAACAAAGATGGATGAAAATGGACAAATGAAAGACCAATAGAAGTGGCCCGCCTGCTCCCCTCTCTCCCCACCCCTCCCCCCATAAATAAATAAATAAATCTTAAAAAAAAAAAAAAAAGTCTCCTTCCTTCTGAACAGGAAATTCAGAAATCTTTGCAAAGGTACAACCAATGCAACCACAAACCATAGCCCTGCAGTAATTCTCTGCCCTTAATAGTATAAATAATATCATTTAAGTGTGTGCCTGAATGTAAGTATTGTATAACTGTGTTTAGGTATGTATTGTGTGTCTAGTTATGTGTGAAACAAGGTAATTTTTTTTTTAACACTTCACAAATTTACGTGTCATCCTTGCACAGGGGCCATGCTAATCTCTGTATGGTTCCAATTTTAGTCTATGTGCTGCCGAAGCAAGCACAAAGTAATTATTAATAATGGTATATTATTAATAAACATCAATATAAGGTCAAAAGTAACTAACGTGATTAATCAGATGAGGGAAAAGAAGTATATTTAGGTAGAGTGGTATATAACATTTATAAATCATCAATTTCCATTGCAGATGGATTCTCTAGCAGCCACCAGGGAAACCAAATACAAGAATGGGTAGCTTTCGCCAGGGGATCTTCCTGGACCCAGGAATCGAATCCGGGTCTCCTCCGTTGCAGGTGGATTCTTCACCAATTGAGTTACCAGGGAAGCACATAATATGTATAACTGAAAATATCATGTGTTTCCCTGGTGGTCCAGTGGGTAAAGAGTCTGCCTTGGATCCTATTCCATTCCATTTGGAGGAGAGTCCCTTTGGGACAGAAGTCTGCAGGGCTGCCTTTTGCCTCTCTGTCCATTCACATCTTGGACTACTCCCCTGTTACCCTTGCAGTTCCAGGGCCTCTTGCCTTCACTGATTCTGTACCTGAGCCACCCTTTCTCATGATCACCCTCATCCCACACTGCTGTCTGGAAGATCCCCTCTCAAGCATGTCTCTTCCTCGAGGAAGTCTTCTTAGTTATCAGTTGGTGTCAGACAACCCTGCTTCCCTCCTTCAGCATACTTATTTCAGCGTCTGATTATGTATTCCTTAGTGTGACTGTTTTGCTAGTGACTGTCTCCACCCAATAAATGTAAGGCCCATGAAAAAAAAAAAAAAAGAGTCTGCCTTGCAGTTGGAACCCTGGCTGAGGAAGATCCCATGTGCTGCGGAGCAGCTGGACCGGTGTGTCCAATTACGAGCCCGCGCTCTGAGGCGCACGCACCCAGAGCCCATGCTGTGAAACGAGAGAGGCCACTGCAATCGGAGGCCCACACAGGCCAAAGAAAAAAGATGTATGAAAAAGAAATAAATCAAAAAAAAAAAACCAAACAATTTTTTAAAAGGCCAAAATTAAAAAAAAAAAAAAATCAGGAAGTAACAGGAAGTGTAAATAATTTAGAAAAAGGAAAAAGAGTGTTGAAGAAACAGCTGAAAATGATGAAAGGGGGTTACTCTAAGGACCAATAGAAATAAGGTCAGCATCACGGCTGTGCTCTTTGTTTTGTTGTTGTTGTTTTGCTCCTTTGTTTTTAAAGCTTACAAACTATGTGATTTCAAAAAATGTATGTTTAAATTTAAATTTTCATTATCTAGTTCCGTGCCCCCATTCCTCTGAGTAACTAAGAAATACTCCGTAATTAGCACTGAACAAGGTTAGGCTGGAGGTGGTGAAATGGAGAGAGAATGCAGTTAATGAAGAAGAGGGAAGGCTCACTGGACTTCAGTTACACATAAATCACCCGAGTAAAATTAACCCTGGGGGCTTCCCTGGTGGTCCGGTGGGTAAGGACACCGCCTTGCAGTACAAGGGGCGCCGGTTCTATCCCTAGCCTCGGAAGACCCCACGTGCCGTGGAGTGGCTGGACCCGTGTGTCCAACTACTGAGCCGGAGCTCTGGAGCGCATGCACCCAGAGCCAGTGCTCTGCAGCGAAAGAGGCCACTGCGATGGGAGGCCCACACAGGCCAAAGAACAAAGATAAGTAAATCAAAAATCAATAGAATTGGCCAAAAGAAAAAAAAAAAAAATTAACCCTGGCACGTAAGAGAGAGTTTTAAATGCAAAGTGTGACATGCGTAGGAATACATACTGCCTTCCCCATTTATCTTACACACTTGGACTTTACACACGAACTTTTACTAATTGCACACAGGTGTGCATGGAGATAAGGTGAAATTCAGCTAACTCTGAAGTCACAGCTGACACTGAGGGTAAGATCTTTCGAAGGAACAAAATGGCACGACAGGGTTAAAGCCAACACCAAATTCCTGGCTCTGGGCGGGTTGCAGACGCTTCCCAGACAGGGGTGACCCGACCGCCCAGTCTCCACTGGAGGAGTCGCCTGCCCTGAGCCTGCATCTACCAAGGTGCAAACGCCGCTCTCTGCTAGGAAAATTTTTTTTTTTTAATTTTTTTATTTTACTTTCCCTGCTAGGAATTTGAGGAAGCCTACCTGCTGCAGCGCCTCTCAGCGCTCCAAGCCTCAACATGCTTGTCCTTCGAAAGAGCCTGACTAGGGCTCTAGTCGCTAGGACTCTGGCGCCACAGGTAACTGCGGCCGGGATGCGCACAAATGCTTCATGTGGGAGGAAAAGGGTGGCGCGGGTGGTCGCCCCCGAGCCGAGGACCGCGCATGCGCTTACGGGCCAGATCGCAGGAGGTCTGCGAACTTCGTTCAGCAGATCAACTTCCAGAGCGGGTCCCAACCTTGGGTCTCAGTGATCCTGGGACGCGCGAAGTGGGAGAAAAGGGGGTGGCATTAGAGACGGACCCACTGCCAGGGTCGCCTCCAGCCTACTCGCAAACAGCCATTGGCTAGGAGATTTTCTAGGCTAGGTGCCCAGCGGCAATGAGAATACCCCTGAAGCAGAAGCTGCTGCATTCTAGCCGCCTCTAGAGGTTGCTCTCGCCCCAGTGGCCTGAGACAGGTTTCCTTCCAGCCCCTTGTTGATTTATCTTTTTACAAGGCCCTCCACACTGAAAGGGGAAGAGAAAAGTGCAACGCGACACTGGCAGCAGAACTGACCCTGTTTTAAACGAGATGCACAACCTCCCAGCCTTTTGCAGACAGAGAACCTTAAAGAGGGGCCCCAGGGCACAGGTGATAGAGCATCCGCCCAGCTGCCCCTGCCTCGGGAGGTCGGTGCCCAACACAGGCAGGGTCAGCAACCTCACAGCACCTGGGATATGTTCGAGACTACACTCTGCCCATTTATCTTACACACTTGGACTTTACACACGAACTTTTACTAATTGCACACAGGTGTGCATGGAGATAAGGTGAAATTCAGCTAACTCTGAAGTCACAGCTGACACTGAGGGTAAGATCTTTCGAAGGAACAAAATGGCACGACAGGGTTAAAGCCAACACCAAATTCCTGGCTCTGGGCGGGTTGCAGACGCTTCCCAGACAGGGGTGACCCGACCGCCCAGTCTCCACTGGAGGAGTCGCCTGCCCTGAGCCTGCATCTACCAAGGTGCAAACGCCGCTCTCTGCTAGGAAAATTTTTTTTTTTTAATTTTTTTATTTTACTTTCCCTGCTAGGAATTTGAGGAAGCCTACCTGCTGCAGCGCCTCTCAGCGCTCCAAGCCTCAACATGCTTGTCCTTCGAAAGAGCCTGACTAGGGCTCTAGTCGCTAGGACTCTGGCGCCACAGGTAACTGCGGCCGGGATGCGCACAAATGCTTCATGTGGGAGGAAAAGGGTGGCGCGGGTGGTCGCCCCCGAGCCGAGGACCGCGCATGCGCTTACGGGCCAGATCGCAGGAGGTCTGCGAACTTCGTTCAGCAGATCAACTTCCAGAGCGGGTCCCAACCTTGGGTCTCAGTGATCCTGGGACGCGCGAAGTGGGAGAAAAGGGGGTGGCATTAGAGACGGACCCACTGCCAGGGTCGCCTCCAGCCTACTCGCAAACAGCCATTGGCTAGGAGATTTTCTAGGCTAGGTGCCCAGCGGCAATGAGAATACCCCTGAAGCAGAAGCTGCTGCATTCTAGCCGCCTCTAGAGGTTGCTCTCGCCCCAGTGGCCTGAGACAGGTTTCCTTCCAGCCCCTTGTTGATTTATCTTTTTACAAGGCCCTCCACACTGAAAGGGGAAGAGAAAAAGTGCAACGCGACACTGGCAGCAGAACTGACCCTGTTTTAAACGAGATGCACAACCTCCCAGCCTTTTGCAGACAGAGAACCTTAAAGAGGGGCCCCAGGGCACAGGTGATGGAGCATCCGCCCAGCTGCCCCTGCCTTCGGAGGTCGGTGCCCAACACAGGCAGGGTCAGCAACCTCACAGCACCTGGGATGACGGTCTCATTTACACTTGATGAGAAATGTACAAAATAAACAGTTTTCACTGTGGGAAACTGGTCTAATATGCGAATCTACTGCACAGATTTTTCTCCTTTTGATGTTTAGGTTTGAACTCCTTTCTCAAAGGATAGGACAGGAAGGGGATTCACAAGGAGACTGACTGACTTTCTGTAGAAACTGACGAGGAGCCATCAAGGCACCTTAAGATTAACAATATAATCTTTATCGTCTCTACTGGGGCAGGGCCAGAATTATTGCTCACAACTTTATTCTGAACATTGATTTTACTACATGTCGATCACATGTTGTTTGATAGGTGACTTGGCAGTGACTGCTGCTGAAAAACAGCCCTGAGGTGAATACAAAGGAACTGAAGTCTTCATTCTCGCCCCAGGACAGTTCTGGTTCCTGCTCTGAAAGAAAAACCACCTCCTGGCAAGCACACAGGGACTTAGCTCCCAGCTGTTTAAGCTTTCCCAGGGCTTCCTCTGTTGTGAAAGTAACAAAATTATGGGCCTTGACCACATATTGGTTTCTAAAGACAAATTTCTAAAAATCAACTAAAAAGCAATAGTAACAAATATGCTACTAGCTCATTTTCTGATATATTTTATTTATAATCCCTGTTAAAGTATTATACCAGGAAGTTGTTTATTTGTATAACACTGTCTACTTTATTTGGTTAAAAGGACACAACAAACTTGTTCACCAAACCTAGGAGCAGCTGCAGTTGGTTTTGGTGAGAACACCTGCTTTCAGGATAAGCTTAGACAGTTGGTAACGAGAGCGTAACTCACAGGGGACAGGAGTGGAATGAACTCAGGTAGATAATTGTAAATATGACATTGAAAGTGAAAATGAAAAATGACAGTATATAATTAAATCACATACATAGCCAGTTGTGTGTCATAAACAAAGCTTTGTCAGTGAAAGGAGCCTACTGGTTTAATCTGACATATCATCTAGTTAACATAAGCCCCAGTTCTGTCCATAGCTTTGTTTGTACCATCATTTTTAAAAGATAAGTCTGCTTAAATCACAAATGCCATCCGAGTGTGTATATATACACGTATTTACACACACATATAGATACAAAGAGAATACTTTCTGGCAGAGCATTTCCTACCTAGCGTTAAGTTCACTAAGACTTGGGAGTGAAAAGTATCTCGCGTGGCAAGGATGAGCCAGACCAGGTTAGAGCAGAGACAACTCAGGCCGTTTATTGGGACAACGCTCCCGGGCGAGATTCACGTGGTCCTAAGAGACATGGCCAGTGAATTCACACCCAGGAGCAAGATTGGGGAGTTTTTATGGGCTGGCAGTGGAAACATTCTTTTGTTCGCTGTCCTTGGGTTGTTTGTGGGGAGTGGGCAAGGGTCTCAGTGACTCGTGTCCGGTGTACGTGTTTTTTCAGTCGTGGTGGAAAATCCTTGATGTTGCAAGAGGGAGTGTGTTTCTTTACTGGTGCTCTTTGCGAGACTTTTGGGTCAGTAGGCCTGGTAAACTTTAACCACTGGCCTTGCACAGCCAGCAGGGTCAACAGGTCCAGCAGGAAGAAAAAAACTCCCTGCTGCGGACTCAGCAAGGCCTGCAGAATTAATCGTGTCCCATGAGCCCCACAGGGAGATCACACAGAACAAAGTTTATACAGTGAGCATATATCTAATACCAAAAGAACTAAATTATTCTTAGGAGATATTTCCATCCACATAGTAAAATTAGATTACATGCTCTGCTTCACACTGCATCTGAAATTAAACCTAATGATGGTTCAGACAGTTCTGACCTGTTAATTTGTCCTTTATAGAATTCATACAGTTTACCACCACATTATAGTACAATTTATTTTATTTATTTATTTACATTATTTTTTGAATTTTTATGTTACATTGGAGAATAGTTAACAATTTTGTTAGTTTCAGGTGTATAGCAAAGTGGTTCAGTTATACATATACATGTATCTATTCTTTTTCAAATTCTTTTCCCATTTACATTATGAAAGAGCAGCATTCCCTGTTCTATACGGTAGGGCCTTGATGGTTATCTGTTTAAAATATAGCAATCACATGTCAATCCCAATTAGAGCAATGTAATAGATTAGCATTAGTCACAGTCCAGTCCTATTTTTAACCAGTGATCTACATTCATTTGGAAAGTACTTTGACCAGAATTGAATTTTCCATTTTGAAAAAAAACCTATAAAACAGTTTTTTTGCTTCCAAACATATTTCCATCATTGCTTCCAAAACTCTTGCAAATTTTATAGGTTCATTTAAATGCACAACTGGGGACTTCCCTGTCAGTCCAGTGGCTAAAACACCATGCTTCCTCTGCAAGGGACATGATTTTGATCCCTGGTCAGGGAACTGAGATTTTGCATGCCCCATGTTGCAACCCAAAAAATAGAAAGACAAAATAAATGCATAACTATATCACACAGAGTGTCGACTAAATATAGAATATTGGCCAAACAAGTAACATTTGTAATTTGTTAGAATCATAGTTGGAGGTGCTGGTAAAGGACTCTCATTTAAGAACCCAGGGCCTTTCATCATTAACTTTTCATGAAAATGTGGCTAAGGGACACCAGCTAGGAACCAGTAACTCTATATTCAGCACACTTCAGAGTACTTATCTATATAGACATCTTTGAGTAAATTCTGAGCAGATGACAACAGAGGTATAAAATAGAGTATAACTCTAGTGAATGTCCCTTCTTTGCAGATTCAGACTTTGTTATAACATGATATTATAATTGTTAAGATGCCCAAATATTTAAATTGGCCTTATGTTTCTTCAGGTGTGTTCATCTTTTGCTACAGGTCCCAGACAATATGATGGAGCGTTATATGAATTTCGTACTTACTCTATTAAACCTTCAAACTCATTTGAGTTTATAGAAACTATAAAGAAACATGCACCTATTCGGACAGCTCACTCTGAATTGGTTGGATTCTGGACTGCAGATTTTGGATACCCCTTGAATAAAGTGTTTCATATTTGGAAGTATGGTATGATTTTTCCAACTGAAGTCTTCAGTATAGATTTTCCACTCTTAAATCTTCCATGACACTTCTCTCTGGGGTCTATGTTACTGTAAATATGCACAAGTTAAATTAACCTTCTTAAAAAGGAGCAACAAGTAATTACTCCTCCCTCTGGTTCCACTAACAACCTTAGGCCCAAATTCTTAAGTATCACTATGGGGAAAATGTGACATTTCATATCTTAAAACCAGGAATCCCCAGAATGTTTGGTACTCCACTGTCTAATCTTTGTGAAGTCCACACTGATGATGTCCAAAGATAAACACTATATTTGATTTACTGCTTGGTTATTAGTGTCCAAAGCCAATAGTTATCAGGCACCTTATTATGAAAAGTGCTCATTCTATATTTAGTTTGTAATAGACTCTTGCAAATTTTATAGGTTCATTTAAATGCACAACTGGGGACTTCCCTGTCAGTCCAGTGGCTAAAACACCATGCTTCCTCTGCAAGGGACATGATTTTGATCCCTGGTCAGGGAACTGAGATTTTGCATGCCCCATGTTGCAACCCAAAAAATAGAAAGACAAAATAAATGCATAACTATATCACACAGAGTGTCGACTAAATATAGAATATTGGCCAAACAAGTAACATTTGTAATTTGTTAGAATCATAGTTGGAGGTGCTGGTAAAGGACTCTCATTTAAGAACCCAGGGCCTTTCATCATTAACTTTTCATGAAAATGTGGCTAAGGGACACCAGCTAGGAACCAGTAACTCTATATTCAGCACACTTCAGAGTACTTATCTATATAGACATCTTTGAGTAAATTCTGAGCAGATGACAACAGAGGTATAAAATAGAGTATAACTCTAGTGAATGTCCCTTCTTTGCAGATTCAGACTTTGTTATAACATGATATTATAATTGTTAAGATGCCCAAATATTTAAATTGGCCTTATGTTTCTTCAGGTGTGTTCATCTTTTGCTACAGGTCCCAGACAATATGATGGAACGTTATATGAATTTCGTACTTACTCTATTAAACCTTCAAACTCATTTGAGTTTATAGAAACTATAAAGAAACATGCACCTATTCGGACAGCTCACTCTGAATTGGTTGGATTCTGGACTGCAGATTTTGGATACCCCTTGAATAAAGTGTTTCATATTTGGAAGTATGGTATGATTTTTCCAACTGAAGTCTTCAGTATAGATTTTCCACTCTTAAATCTTCCATGACACTTCTCTCTGGGGTCTATGTTACTGTAAATATGCACAAGTTAAATTAACCTTCTTAAAAAGGAGCAACAAGTAATTACTCCTCCCTCTGGTTCCACTAACAACCTTAGGCCCAAATTCTTAAGTATCACTATGGGGAAAATGTGACATTTCATATCTTAAAACCAGGAATCCCCAGAATGTTTGGTACTCCACTGTCTAATCTTTGTGAAGTCCACACTGATGATGTCCAAAGATAAACACTATATTTGATTTACTGCTTGGTTATTAGTGTCCAAAGCCAATAGTTATCAGGCACCTTATTATGAAAAGTGCTCATTCTATATTTAGTTTGTAATAGAACAAATCCCATGGAAACAAAATTTACGCTTTAATGTGCAACAAGTAGAATTATCTCCCATGAAAAATGACTACTACTAAGGTCCTCATATAACTGACTTAAGATCTAAGGTAGATATTATTTCTTATACCCAGCATAAACCATAAAAAACTCTGTTACCATTAGTCTTGTGAGGCATTTAATAATAAATATAGTACAGAGTCTATAAATTAGTCAATGTATATATCTGTTTGGGTAACAAACATGAGAGAAATAGTCCTGGGAAAGAAAACAACAGGTGACAATATGTAAAACAATCAGCACTCTTTCTCTGGCAGTTGTTTTCTTTCAAAGGCTTATCACTGAAAGCAAATCTTAATTTCATTTATGTTAAATGTAATTTGAGGCTTCCCAGGTGTTGCTAGTGGTTAAGAACCCACCTGTCAATGCAAGAGACATAAGAGATGCTGGTTCAATCCCTGGATTGGGAAGATCCCCTGGAGAAGAGCATGGCAGCCCATTCCACTATTCTTGCCTGGAGAATCCCATGGACAGAGGAGCCTGGCGGGCTACAGTTCATGAAATTACAAAGAGTCAGACATGACTGAAGTGATGTAGCACACAGATGTAATTCAGCTGTACTTTGACATGACTACCCACCACCAACACTACCAAAGAAAAATAGTCTTTCTCTAAACTGACACTATAAATGAAATGCCTCAAATAATAAGAAAAAATGTATATTGTGTACTCACTAGTTGCCAAACACTGTTATAAGCCTTTATAATGTACTAATTCATTTTTTTCCTCATTACATCACTGGAAGTAGATACTATCATTGTCTTCCTATCTTTCACAAGAGACATACACTGAAAGATTCAGTAACTTACCTCAACCTCACAATATCTAATATATGATAGTGCCCATAAAGCCCATTACTGTATGACATTGTAACTAGTTGTTTACATTCGACCATGAGCAATCTGAGGGCAGACATCACATCTACTATGTCCAGTGATATAACAAAGTGTCCTTTTGTGGTCTCAATGAAGACTTGCTGAATTGAATGAAACCCAGGAAAAGTACAGGGGGTTTTAAATCAAACATTTAATTTTTCTTATTCCTTTTCTTCCCATAGACAATTTTGCTCATCGAGCTATGACCCAAAGATAAACACTATATTTGATTTACTGCTTGGTTATTAGTGTCCAAAGCCAATAGTTATCAGGCACCTTATTATGAAAAGTGCTCATTCTATATTTAGTTTGTAATAGAACAAATCCCATGGAAACAAAATTTACGCTTTAATGTGCAACAAGTAGAATTATCTCCCATGAAAAATGACTACTACTAAGGTCCTCATATAACTGACTTAAGATCTAAGGTGGATATTATTTCTTATACCCAGCATAAACCATAAAAAACTCTGTTACCATTAGTCTTGTGAGGCATTTAATAATAAATATAGTACAGAGTCTATAAATTAGTCAATGTATATATCTGTTTGGGTAACAAACATGAGAGAAATAGTCCTGGGAAAGAAAACAACAGGTGACAATATGTAAAACAATCAGCACTCTTTCTCTGGCAGTTGTTTTCTTTCAAAGGCTTATCACTGAAAGCAAATCTTAATTTCATTTATGTTAAATGTAATTTGAGGCTTCCCAGGTGTTGCTAGTGGTTAAGAACCCACCTGTCAATGCAAGAGACATAAGAGATGCTGGTTCAATCCCTGGATTGGGAAGATCCCCTGGAGAAGAGCATGGCAGCCCATTCCACTATTCTTGCCTGGAGAATCCCATGGACAGAGGAGCCTGGCGGGCTACAGTTCATGAAATTACAAAGAGTCAGACATGACTGAAGTGATGTAGCACACAGATGTAATTCAGCTGTACTTTGACATGACTACCCACCACCAACACTACCAAAGAAAAATAGTCTTTCTCTAAACTGACACTATAAATGAAATGCCTCAAATAATAAGAAAAAATGTATATTGTGTACTCACTAGTTGCCAAACACTGTTATAAGCCTTTATAATGTACTAATTCATTTTTTTCCTCATTACATCACTGGAAGTAGATACTATCATTGTCTTCCTATCTTTCACAAGAGACATACACTGAAAGATTCAGTAACTTACCTCAACCTCACAATATCTAATATATGATAGTGCCCATAAAGCCCATTACTGTATGACATTGTAACTAGTTGTTTACATTCGACCATGAGCAATCTGAGGGCAGACATCACATCTACTATGTCCAGTGATATAACAAAGTGTCCTTTTGTGGTCTCAATGAAGACTTGCTGAATTGAATGAAACCCAGGAAAAGTACAGGGGGTTTTAAATCAAACATTTAATTTTTCTTATTCCTTTTCTTCCCATAGACAATTTTGCTCATCGAGCTGAAGTTCACAAAACCTTGACTGAAGATAAGGAATGGAAAGAAAAACTTCTTATTCCAAATTTGGCTCTCATAGATGAAGTAGAGATTGAGATTTCTTACCTGGTGCCATGGTGCAAATTAGAAAAACCGCCAAAAGAAGGTAAATCCTTCCCTCTTAATGACTTTCAATTTGGATGAACTTCAAGCTATAAAAACTAAAGTTCCAGAGGAATAAAACAAAGTAATACTTAGCTTTAGTTTTATATAGGAATATATTGTGACTATGGGCTTCCCTGGCAGCTCAGATGGTTAAGAATCTGCGTGCAATGCAGGAGATCCCAGTTCAATTCCTGGGCCAGCAAGATCCCCCGAAGAAGGAACAGGCTATCCACTCCAGTATTCCAGGCTTCCCTGGTGGTTCAGCTGGTGAAGAATCCTCCTGTAATGTGGGAGACCTGGGTTTGATCCCTGGGTTGGGAAGATTTCCCTGGAGGAGAGCATGGCAGCCCACTCCAGTATATTTACCTAGAGAATTCCCATGGACAGAGGATCCTGGAGGGCTACAGTCCATGGGGTTGCAAAGACTAAGTTGGACAAGACTAGGTGACTGAGAACACACTAATGAACATCTAAAGTTGAAACAGGAAGAAAGGTTGAGAGGTTGGGGATTTGAAAGAGGAAAAACATGTATAGTTAAAGGATAATACATGAGGTTTTTTCACAGTTTGGTGTAGTTTTTATATAAGTTACAGTTAATCTGAAAACATTAAGTACCTCTTTGCTTGGAAGAGTGACTGGGGGGAATGAATTAACTTGAACTGTTAACTCTGTTACTGTAGTTTTACTCATTGGTCTTCCTCTATCTTATTTCTCAGTTTGAATATAATTAGTCAATAATATTTGATAGTGCCCATAAAGCCCATTACTGTATGACATTGTAACTAGTTGTTTACATTCGACCATGAGCAATCTGAGGGCAGACATCACATCTACTATGTCCAGTGATATAACAAAGTGTCCTTTTGTGGTCTCAATGAAGACTTGCTGAATTGAATGAAACCCAGGAAAAGTACAGGGGGTTTTAAATCAAACATTTAATTTTTCTTATTCCTTTTCTTCCCATAGACAATTTTGCTCATCGAGCTGAAGTTCACAAAACCTTGACTGAAGATAAGGAATGGAAAGAAAAACTTCTTATTCCAAATTTGGCTCTCATAGATGAAGTAGAGATTGAGATTTCTTACCTGGTGCCATGGTGCAAATTAGAAAAACCGCCAAAAGAAGGTAAATCCTTCCCTCTTAATGACTTTCAATTTGGATGAACTTCAAGCTATAAAAACTAAAGTTCCAGAGGAATAAAACAAAGTAATACTTAGCTTTAGTTTTATATAGGAATATATTGTGACTATGGGCTTCCCTGGCAGCTCAGATGGTTAAGAATCTGCGTGCAATGCAGGAGATCCCAGTTCAATTCCTGGGCCAGCAAGATCCCCCGAAGAAGGAACAGGCTATCCACTCCAGTATTCCAGGCTTCCCTGGTGGTTCAGCTGGTGAAGAATCCTCCTGTAATGTGGGAGACCTGGGTTTGATCCCTGGGTTGGGAAGATTTCCCTGGAGGAGAGCATGGCAGCCCACTCCAGTATATTTACCTAGAGAATTCCCATGGACAGAGGATCCTGGAGGGCTACAGTCCATGGGGTTGCAAAGACTAAGTTGGACAAGACTAGGTGACTGAGAACACACTAATGAACATCTAAAGTTGAAACAGGAAGAAAGGTTGAGAGGTTGGGGATTTGAAAGAGGAAAAACATGTATAGTTAAAGGATAATACATGAGGTTTTTTCACAGTTTGGTGTAGTTTTTATATAAGTTACAGTTAATCTGAAAACATTAAGTACCTCTTTGCTTGGAAGAGTGACTGGGGGGAATGAATTAACTTGAACTGTTAACTCTGTTACTGTAGTTTTACTCATTGGTCTTCCTCTATCTTATTTCTCAGTTTGAATATAATTAGTCAAGATCTATCTTCGTACTAATTTCATTTTTCTTACTGACAAAAATATTTCATTCAATCTAACATTAAACAAAGGTCAGACTTTTTTTTTTAACATTTATTTATTTATTTATTTATTTTGGCGGGGGTGGGGAGGGAGGGGGGTGGGCGGGCCACTTCCACTGGTCTTTCATTTATCTAGTTTCATCCATCTTTGTTCTTTGGCCCGTGTGGGTCTCCCATCGCGGTGGCATTTGTTGTCGCAGAGCACCAGCTCTGGGCGCATTCGCTCTGGGCTCGGTAATTGGACACATGGGTCCAGCCGCTCCGCGGCACATGGAATCTTCCCAGGCCAGGGATCAAACCGGTGCCCCTTGCACTGCAAGGCGGTGTCCTTACCCACTGGACCACCAGGGAAGCCCAAGGTCAGACTTTTTAAAGGCATAATTTAATTTCAATTTTATTTCCCTCATAGTCCCAACTTGCTCTTGGATTACAAGAGATTTGAAAAGTCTCCTTAGGATCCTCTCCACCCTGGGCCTCCCTTCAGTCTTCAGTGCCATCTGAATGAACTAAGTGGCTTCTAGAACAGCCTCACATCTTGGTTCTCTGCCTCCACGTTGTTCATGAGTCTTTAGTTACATTGTACATTTTCGTTTATTTCTCAAATCTACTTGTTCCCTAGTTTCTTTCTCTCTACCTGCTCCAGAAGGTAAACTGCTTTCCAAGTGTTTACCTGGATACTTAGGAATAATAAAATCACCTCCTTCACTTTTCCCCCTGAAAAAGTCACATATCACTTTGGGTCCATTGTTTGATAGCTTAGAAATGGAAACCTGTAGGAGGAAATTATACAAACAAAAAGGCATTTCCTCTAGGACTAGGAAGAGGAAATACAGGAGATTAGTAAATATGTCTCTTATTCATTTCTTATCTAAATGTGTAGATTCAGGCAGCTCAAAAATCCTAATCCTATTATTAATTTTTATATAAAATAAATGTCTAATTTTATACATTAAAAACCATTTAGATAAAAGCTTAATATACCTTCCTTTCTCTTTGTTCTGCATAAGTTTAACAACTCATCCTTAAACATGGAGAACTTTCTAATTATAAAAGCAAGGAAAAAATGCAAGAAATGCAAAGAAATCATAAATATGCATATATAGATAGTTTTATATGTTTGACTTCCCAACGATGTAGATTAGCCTTCCACTACAAACCACTGTTTCTAAGAAATTAGACATTTCTTGAATGTTGTAAAATAATTATTTTCTCTGTATTCCAGGAGTCTACGAGCTGGCTACTTTTCAGATGAAACCAGGTGGGCCAGCTCTGTGGGAAGATGCATTTAAAAGGGCAATTAATGCCCATGTCAATCTAGGCTACTCAAAGCTAGTTGGAATTTTCCAGACTGAATATGGAGCACTAAACAGAGGTACAGTGGTCCATTTCTCCTCTGAAACTGAAAATACACAGATGATCTACTAAGTTCCTCTGTCATTTTGTCACTACTTCTCATTGTGCCAGAGATTTTCATTGCCAAATACTTATTTGCCATTTTAAGGGTTGAAAAATCTGTTTTACATGTTATTTATTTAGAATGGTAACTACTTAATGAAGCCTTTCCCAAATGCTGAACTGCGCTTTCCATGATACTTCAAAATGATAAAAATTAAAACCTGGCTCACAGAAACCTGTACTTCATTTTCTTTTTCCTCTAAATAATTTTTACAGATTTGTAAAAATACAGTTACTTGGAGTAGAGAAATTGTCGCTGAACGAAAAAGTAATATATATGTCATATGTATTACATTATATAATATATTGTATATAATATAGTAATGTATATATGTGTATCATATTATACCGTGGGCATGAGAAAAGATGGAAAAAAATTATCCATTACATAGAGGTAACACTGTGAAAATGTTAATCTTTGTGGTAATGTCATTTATATATATGTAAGTATGTATATGTAAGTGTATATATATATTCATATTTTTATATATACCATATACATGCCAGAAATAATGCACATTAGGGATTAATAATGACTTTTGAGTAACATATAGCAGAGATATAGTACATATCTTAATCTATTTGATAAGCACCTATTTGAGGCATTTAAGTTTAAATTCAAAAGTTACTGCAATCAGACTTTCAGACAGTATTCTGTGGCAAATTCTAGAAAACTGCATAAGTTTAACAACTCATCCTTAAACATGGAGAACTTTCTAATTATAAAAGCAAGGAAAAAATGCAAGAAATGCAAAGAAATCATAAATATGCATATATAGATAGTTTTATATGTTTGACTTCCCAACGATGTAGATTAGCCTTCCACTACAAACCACTGTTTCTAAGAAATTAGACATTTCTTGAATGTTGTAAAATAATTATTTTCTCTGTATTCCAGGAGTCTACGAGCTGGCTACTTTTCAGATGAAACCAGGTGGGCCAGCTCTGTGGGAAGATGCATTTAAAAGGGCAATTAATGCCCATGTCAATCTAGGCTACTCAAAGCTAGTTGGAATTTTCCAGACTGAATATGGAGCACTAAACAGAGGTACAGTGGTCCATTTCTCCTCTGAAACTGAAAATACACAGATGATCTACTAAGTTCCTCTGTCATTTTGTCACTACTTCTCATTGTGCCAGAGATTTTCATTGCCAAATACTTATTTGCCATTTTAAGGGTTGAAAAATCTGTTTTACATGTTATTTATTTAGAATGGTAACTACTTAATGAAGCCTTTCCCAAATGCTGAACTGCCGCTTTCCATGATACTTCAAAATGATAAAAATTAAAAACTGGCTCACAGAAACCTGTACTTCATTTTCTTTTTCCTCTAAATAATTTTTACAGATTTGTAAAAATACAATTACTTGGAGTAGAGAAATTGTCGCTGAACGAAAAAGTAATATATATGTCATATGTATTACATTATATAATATATTGTATATAATATAGTAATGTATATATGTGTATCATATTATACCGTGGGCATGAGAAAAGATGGAAAAAAATTATCCATTACATAGAGGTAACACTGTGAAAATGTTAATCTTTGTGGTAATGTCATTTATATATATGTAAGTATGTATATGTAAGTGTATATATATATTCATATTTTTATATATACCATATACATGCCAGAAATAATGCACATTAGGGATTAATAATGACTTTTGAGTAACATATAGCAGAGATATAGTACATATCTTAATCTATTTGATAAGCACCTATTTGAGGCATTTAAGTTTAAATTCAAAAGTTACTGCAATCAGACTTTCAGACAGTATTCTGTGGCAAATTCTAGAAAATGCATGTAAAGTTCACCTGGAAGAATACATGACCAAGAATAGTTAACCCACTTTTTCCATTTGCTTCCTCAGCTTCCTTACTTGAATGTCCACTAGACATCTCAACCCTAAAATATTCAAAACTGAGCTTCTGATCTCACCCAGAAATTTACCCTGTAGTAATATATCATAAAAAAAATTTCAAACTGAAAATACATGAAAAAGAGAAAAATTATGAAACTTATTAGATGTCATTCTCCTTTTTGTTGTTGCTGTTCAGTCCCTAAATAGTTTCCGACTCTTTGAAACCCCATGGATTGTAGCCCTCCAAGCTCCTCTATACATGGGATTTCCTAGGCAAGAGTACTGACTGGAGTGTGCTGCCATTTCCTTGACCAGGGGATTATCCCTAGCCTGAGATCAAATCCATTTCTCCTTCTTTGGCAGGAGGATTCTTCACCACTGAGCAAACAGGGAAGCCTAATTCTCATACCATATGCTAAAATAAAATTCCAGTGGATTACAGATTTTAATTCAGAAGAAAAGAACTCAATAAATTATGAAAATAAAATATAGACGCTTTTCAAATATAATATGAATGAGAACTATATTTCTAAGCTTGAAAGCAAGTTAAAACTATGATAGTAAAAAACAACTGATGATTTCTTTTTATAAAAAGATTCACTCTTTCTGCATGTCCCAAGACCCTATACATGTAATTCACAATGAAAAAGAAATGTAAAACCTTAAGCAAAAGCAAATTTTCTCATGACTACTAAATATATATTTAAAAAGATGCAATTAAGACCCTTATTATAAAGGGTTTCCTGTGGCTCAGTGGTAAAGAATGTGCCTGCCAATGCAGAAGACACAGGTCTAATCCCTAATCTGGGGTGATCCCACATGGCACAGAGCAATTAAGCCCGTGTGCTGAAACTACTGAGTCTGTACTCTAGACCCTGGGAGTTGCAACTACTGAGCTCGTGTGACTCAACTACTGAAGCCCTCATGCCAGAGAGCCTCTGCTCTACAAAAAGAGAAGCCCAGGCACCACAGATAGAGAGTAGCCCTCATTTGCCATAACTTGAAAAAGCAGCACAGCCAAAATTTAATTACATTATATACAAAAGAAGACAATAATGGGATGCCATTTTCACCAAATACATACATACTTATATAGGTATACTACTAGATAAGTTGGGTGAAAATAAGTACCCTTAATGCTTAGCATATATAGCTTAAAAATTTCCCACCACAAAATTAGGTGATATAAATGAAAAGAATATTTTTATTTATTTATTTTTTAAAGATTTATTTATTTATTTTGGGTGGGGGTCGGGTTGGGGAGGGAGGGGAGCGGACCGGCCACTTCTATTGGTTTTTCATTTCTCTGTTTTCATCCATCTTTGTTCTTTGGCTCCCTTGGGCCTCCCATCGTGGTGGCCTCTGTCATCGCAGAGCGCCGGCTCTGGGCGCATGCGCCCCAGAGCTCCGGCTTGGTGATTGGATACATTGGTTCAGCCGCTCCGCGGCACGTGGGATCTTCCCAGGCCAGGGATCAAACCGGCGCCCCTTGCACTGCAAGGTGGACTCTTTACCCACTGGACCACCAGGGGAAGCCCAAGAATACATTTTTAAATTAATTTTCCCAATATTCTAGGAAATACAGGTATTGGATATAAAGGTATGTCAGTTATACAGAAAGAAAATTTGAAAGAATATAAAATATATAATCATCGTTTAAATGACGAATTTATTATTTTTCAGTGAAAGTGTTAGTCACTTATTTATGTTCAGCTATTTGTGACCCCATGGATTATAGCCCATCAAGCTCCTCAGTCCATGGAATTATCCAGGCAAGAATAATGATGTGGGTAACCATTCCCTTTTCTAAGGGATCTTCTCAGCCCAGGGATCAAACCTAGGCCTCCTGCACTGTAGGCAGATTCTTTACCATTTGAGCCACCAGTTCAGTTCAGCGCAGTCTCTCAGTCATGTCCAACTCTTTGCAACCCCATGGAATGCAGCACGCCAGGCTTCCTTTTCCATTATCTCCTCCCAGAGCTTGCTTAAATTCATGTGCATTGAGTCAGTGATGCCATCCAACTGTATCATCCTCTGTTTTCCCCTTCTCCTTCCGCTTTCTATTTTTCCCAGCATCACGGTCTTTTCCAATGAGTCATCTCTCCGCATCAGGCGGTCTTTTCCGCCAAAATTTAACTTTGAACAATAATGGGATGCCATTTTCACCAAATACATACATACTTATATAGGTATACTACTAGATAAGTTGGGTGAAAATAAGTACCCTTAATGCTTAGCATATATAGCTTAAAAATTTCCCACCACAAAATTAGGTGATATAAATGAAAAGAATATTTTTATTTATTTATTTTTTAAAGATTTATTTATTTATTTTGGGTGGGGGTCGGGTTGGGGAGGGAGGGGAGCGGACCGGCCACTTCTATTGGTTTTTCATTTCTCTGTTTTCATCCATCTTTGTTCTTTGGCTCCCTTGGGCCTCCCATCGTGGTGGCCTCTGTCATCGCAGAGCGCCGGCTCTGGGCGCATGCGCCCCAGAGCTCCGGCTTGGTGATTGGATACATTGGTTCAGCCGCTCCGCGGCACGTGGGATCTTCCCAGGCCAGGGACCAAACCGGCGCCCCTTGCACTGCAAGGTGGACTCTTTACCCACTGGACCACCAGGGGAAGCCCAAGAATACATTTTTAAATTAATTTTCCCAATATTCTAGGAAATACAGGTATTGGATATAAAGGTATGTCAGTTATACAGAAAGAAAATTTGAAAGAATATAAAATATATAATCATCGTTTAAATGACGAATTTATTATTTTTCAGTGAAAGTGTTAGTCACTTATTTATGTTCAGCTATTTGTGACCCCATGGATTATAGCCCATCAAGCTCCTCAGTCCATGGAATTATCCAGGCAAGAATAATGATGTGGGTAACCATTCCCTTTTCTAAGGGATCTTCTCAGCCCAGGGATCAAACCTAGGCCTCCTGCACTGTAGGCAGATTCTTTACCATTTGAGCCACCAGTTCAGTTCAGCGCAGTCTCTCAGTCATGTCCAACTCTTTGCAACCCCATGGAATGCAGCACGCCAGGCTTCCTTTTCCATTATCTCCTCCCAGAGCTTGCTTAAATTCATGTGCATTGAGTCAGTGATGCCATCCAACTGTATCATCCTCTGTTTTCCCCTTCTCCTTCCGCTTTCTATTTTTCCCAGCATCACGGTCTTTTCCAATGAGTCATCTCTCCGCATCAGGTGGCCAAAGTATTTTAGCTTCAGCATCAGTCTTTCCAATGAATATGCAGGGTTGATTTCCTTTAGGATTCATTGGTTTGATCTCTTTGCTGTGTAAGGGACTCTCAGGAGTCTTCTCCAACGCAACAGTTCAAAGGCATCAATTCAGTGCTCAGCCTTCTTTGTAGTCCAACTCTCACATCCATCCCCGAAGAAGGCAATGGCAACCCACTCCAGTATTCTCGCCTGGAGAATCTCATGGACAGATAAACCTGATGGACTACAGCCCATGAGGCTGCAAAGAGTCAGACATGACTGAGTGACTAAGCACACTCACATCCATACATAACTACTGGAAAAGCCATAGCTTTGTCTATAAGAACCTTTGTCAGCAAAGTGATGTCTCTGCTTTTTAATACCCTGTCTAGGTTTCTCATAGCTTTTTTCCCAAGGAACAAGTGTACTTTTTTTAATAATTATTTTTATTTGACTTTTTACTTTTATAGAATTTTGTTGTTTACAGATATGTATAATCCCATATTAGTCATATGTATATCCTTGGTCCCCATCCCTCCTCCATCCTACTCCCAGTCCCCACTCCCCCATGTCCCATCCCTCCAGGCCATCACACAGTGCCCCTGCAGGATCCCCTGTTCCCACAGTGCAATGTCACTAGCTATCTTTTTCACATATGATAGTACAGGTTTCCATGTTACTCTCTCTATGCCTCCCACCCACTGTTAGAACAAGCGTCTTTTAATTTCCTAGCTGCAGTCACTGTCCACAGTGACTTTGGAGCCCAAGAAAATAAAATCTGTCATTGTTTACATTGTTTCCTCATCTATTTGCCAAAATGGATGCCATGATCTTAGTTTTTGAATGTTGAGTTTTAGGCCAGCTTTTCACTCTCCTTCCTATCAAGATCAGTTTCTTTTGCAACCGCCATGTGCCAACTCTTTGCAGGCACGCCAGGCTTCCTTTTCCATTATCTCCTCCCAGAGCTTGCTTAAATTCATGTGCATTGAGTCAGTGATGCCATCCAACTGTATCATCCTCTGTTTTCCCCTTCTCCTTCCGCTTTCTATTTTTCCCAGCATCACGGTCTTTTCCAATGAGTCATCTCTCCGCATCAGGTGGCCAAAGTATTTTAGCTTCAGCATCAGTCTTTCCAATGAATATGCAGGGTTGATTTCCTTTAGGATTCATTGGTTTGATCTCTTTGCTGTGTAAGGGACTCTCAGGAGTCTTCTCCAACGCAACAGTTCAAAGGCATCAATTCAGTGCTCAGCCTTCTTTGTAGTCCAACTCTCACATCCATCCCCGAAGAAGGCAATGGCAACCCACTCCAGTATTCTCGCCTGGAGAATCTCATGGACAGATAAACCTGATGGACTACAGCCCATGAGGCTGCAAAGAGTCAGACATGACTGAGTGACTAAGCACACTCACATCCATACATAACTACTGGAAAAGCCATAGCTTTGTCTATAAGAACCTTTGTCAGCAAAGTGATGTCTCTGCTTTTTAATACCCTGTCTAGGTTTCTCATAGCTTTTTTCCCAAGGAACAAGTGTACTTTTTTTAATAATTATTTTTATTTGACTTTTTACTTTTATAGAATTTTGTTGTTTACAGATATGTATAATCCCATATTAGTCATATGTATATCCTTGGTCCCCATCCCTCCTCCATCCTACTCCCAGTCCCCACTCCCCCATGTCCCATCCCTCCAGGCCATCACACAGTGCCCCTGCAGGATCCCCTGTTCCCACAGTGCAATGTCACTAGCTATCTTTTTCACATATGATAGTACAGGTTTCCATGTTACTCTCTCTATGCCTCCCACCCACTGTTAGAACAAGCGTCTTTTAATTTCCTAGCTGCAGTCACTGTCCACAGTGACTTTGGAGCCCAAGAAAATAAAATCTGTCATTGTTTACATTGTTTCCTCATCTATTTGCCATGAAGTGATGTGACTGGATGCCATGATCTTAGTTTTTTGAATGTTGAGTTTTAGGCCAGCTTTTTCACTCTCCTCTTTCACCTTCATCAAGAGGCTCTTTAGTTCCTCTTCGCTTTCTGCCATAAGGGTGGTGTCATCTGCATATCTGAGGTTTTTGATTTATTCTCCCAGAAATCTCGATTCTAGCTTGTGCTTCATCCAGCCCGGCATTTCTCACGATGCACTCTGTAAATAAGCAGGGTGACACTATAAAGCCTGGACATACTCTTTTTCCCCATTTGGAATCAGTCCATTGTTCCATGTTCAGTTCTGTTGCTTCTTGACCTGCATACTGGTTTCTCAGGAGGCAGGTAAAATGTTCTGGTATTCCCATCACTTTAAGAATTTTCCAGTCTGTTGTGATCCACATAGACAAAGGTTTCAACATAGTCAATGAAACAGATGTAGATGTTTTTCTGGAATTCTTTTGGTTTCTCTATGATCCAACAGATACTAGCAATTTGACCTCTGGTTCCTCTGCCTTTTCTAAATCCAGCTTGTACATCTGGAAGTTCTAGGTTCACATACTGTGAACCATCAGGGAAGCATCTTTTAAGTACTATTTTCATTTTTATAATGAACATATAGAACATTAATAAGAAAAATTGGAAGCATATGCATACATTTTTATCTTAAATTTATTTCTCAGTGAAGGAAAGGGTAGAGTAATATGCAGAGTATAAATCAGTACGTCATTTTTGGATGATAATTTATAGTATGTACTCTTTACCTATATAAATATATATAAGGCATTCCCTTTTGGTTCTCAATTTTAATTTTAAGAGAATATATTGAGGAAAGAATGAGATCCAGACTGCCTGGGTTTGAACCCCAGCTCCACCGCTTACTAAATTTCTGGCTTTGATTTAATTAACCTTTCTGTGCCTCACACTGCTCATTGATGAAATAATGATAATAATAATCTACTGCCTAGAATTACAGTGAAGACTATATGAGCTGATATACGAAAACTGCTATTTTTGTGTATATATATAACTAGGTGCTATAAGGAAGTTTTTGTCAGCATTGTTTACACTAAGGAAACTTCAGAAACAATGTCATATGATCATATATATATATATATATATATATATATATATACTTATAATACACAAATAGACACACTCATAAATCATATGCATCATGGGATTGGGATAAAAAGTTGTATTTATGAGATGGAATTCACAAAAGTGTTAAAATTAAAAGACCAATATCGGGCTTCCTTGGTGGTCCAGTGGGTAAGGACACCGCCTTGCAGTGCAAGGGCCACTGGTTTGATCCCTGGCCTGGGAAGATCCCATGTGCAGTGGAGCAGCTGGACTGATGTGTCCAATTACCAAGCTGGAGCTCTGGAGCACATGCGCCTAGAGCTGGTGCTCTGCAACAAGAGAGGCCACTGCAATGGGAAGCCCACACAAGCCGAAGAATGAGGATGGATGAAAATAAATAACAAGCCAATAAAAGAGGCCAAAGATTACCCAAAAAAAAGAACAATATCATGTCCATAAAAAATTCTCATTGCTGATTTTTAAAATCTATTACTAAGTATAACAGTAGGGCCCTTATTTTCTGTTTTTCATCATTTCAAAGAAATATAATAAATATTAATACAGGTTTTCCCTGGTGCTTATATTTTGGCTACTTTTTATTTTCTTCTTTGCACTCTTCTTTTTTCTTCAAATATTCAGTAGTAAACACATTTTTCTTATAACTGTCTTTTAAAATTAAAGCCTCTGGATCGTTGTCTATAAATCCAGTTTGATGAGTTCATTTATAAATCTGTCTCCCAAATCTCTGACCACTCTGTCTTTCTTATTTGTAGTAATGTCACAGTCTTTAGCTTCTGTTTCTGGTTTATTTCTGCAGTTCACGTTCTCTGGTGGAACGAGAATGCAGAGAGCCGTGCAGCTGGGAGACACAGGGCTCATGAGGATCCCAGAGTGGTGGCGGCTGGTAAGCTATTTCTGTAGGCACAAGTTGTAACACAGATTGGATTTAGTTAGTATCTTTATATGCCTTCTTACAAATTTTTATTTTCAGTTCAGGAAAGTATCAATTACCTAGTGTCTCAGAAGAATATGCTTCTGATTCCTCTGCCCTTTTCACCGTTGAAATAGATTTCCGTGGAAATAGGAAACATCCCATCACTGCGATACAATGTGTCTGCTAATAATGCCTGAAATATCACAAGAGATTCTCACGTTTATTTGAAAGAGGTGCTAAACTATTTTGCTATGCAGTTCTCAAGACTATGTCTGTACACTGTCACTGCCAGTTCAGGAGACTGTTTGTTTTCCGCTTGATATTTCAGTATCTGTCACAAATTTAAAAAAATAGTTGCCTTTGCTACAGGATTTTGATTTTTCACTTCTTTTAGAGTATCTCTTTTGTTCTCTATTTTGAGAACCCTCTACTTTTCTACAGCATTTTCTTACTCTCAAATGACTGTTATATTTCCATACCTGTGATAATATCTTGAAATTATTATATGCATTATCAACCTCTCATCAGGTCTGTTTTTCTGAGATTATAAACGTTTTTGTCAAATGAAATTTATTTTATAATGCCAAATGGAATTTATAAAAATGTTAAGCATATCTCTTTACTATGGAAAAGTATAGTATCATCTGTTTCGGTCAGTATGATTTTCACATTAATAATTAGTCAGTTACTTGGGAAATAATTTTATTAGGTCCTGGTATAAAAAAAATCATTGATGGGGCTTCCTTGGTGGTCCAGTGGGTAGAGTCCGCCTTGCAGTGCAAGGGGCACCAGTTCAATCCCTGACCCGGGAAGACCCCACATGTCACAGAGCGGCTGGACCGGTGTGTCCAATTAGGAGCCAGCGCTCTGGAGCGCATGCGCCCAGAGCCAGTGCTCTGCAATGAGAAGCCACCGCAATGGGAGGCCCCCACAGGCTGAAGAATAAAGATGGATGAAAAATAAATAAATAAAAAATCAATAAAAAGGCCTTTAGCTTCTGTTTCTGGTTTATTTCTGCAGTTCACGTTCTCTGGTGGAACGAGAATGCAGAGAGCCGTGCAGCTGGGAGACACAGGGCTCATGAGGATCCCAGAGTGGTGGCGGCTGGTAAGCTATTTCTGTAGGCACAAGTTGTAACACAGATTGGATTTAGTTAGTATCTTTATATGCCTTCTTACAAATTTTTATTTTCAGTTCAGGAAAGTATCAATTACCTAGTGTCTCAGAAGAATATGCTTCTGATTCCTCTGCCCTTTTCACCGTTGAAATAGATTTCCGTGGAAATAGGAAACATCCCATCACTGCGATACAATGTGTCTGCTAATAATGCCTGAAATATCACAAGAGATTCTCACGTTTATTTGAAAGAGGTGCTAAACTATTTTGCTATGCAGTTCTCAAGACTATGTCTGTACACTGTCACTGCCAGTTCAGGAGACTGTTTGTTTTCCGCTTGATATTTCAGTATCTGTCACAAATTTAAAAAAATAGTTGCCTTTGCTACAGGATTTTGATTTTTCACTTCTTTTAGAGTATCTCTTTTGTTCTCTATTTTGAGAACCCTCTACTTTTCTACAGCATTTTCTTACTCTCAAATGACTGTTATATTTCCATACCTGTGATAATATCTTGAAATTATTATATGCATTATCAACCTCTCATCAGGTCTGTTTTTCTGAGATTATAAACGTTTTTGTCAAATGAAATTTATTTTATAATGCCAAATGGAATTTATAAAAATGTTAAGCATATCTCTTTACTATGGAAAAGTATAGTATCATCTGTTTCGGTCAGTATGATTTTCACATTAATAATTAGTCAGTTACTTGGGAAATAATTTTATTAGGTCCTGGTATAAAAAAAATCATTGATGGGGCTTCCTTGGTGGTCCAGTGGGTAGAGTCCGCCTTGCAGTGCAAGGGGCACCAGTTCAATCCCTGACCCGGGAAGACCCCACATGTCACAGAGCGGCTGGACCGGTGTGTCCAATTAGGAGCCAGCGCTCTGGAGCGCATGCGCCCAGAGCCAGTGCTCTGCAATGAGAAGCCACCGCAATGGGAGGCCCCCACAGGCTGAAGAATAAAGATGGATGAAAAATAAATAAATAAAAAATCAATAAAAACAGGCCAAATTAAAAAAAAAAAATTATTGATGACTGATTGGTTTATGTGTTGCAGTATCTTCGTTTAGTTAATTTTACTAAGTTTACTTCATTTTGAAGCACTAATAAAGATACTTGGTCCTTTTTTAAAATTGAAGTATACTTGATTTGTGTTATCTATTTGTGTTAATGAGATTTATGATTATGGAAATGCTTGCCTTAATAAAAATCTACATATACAGTCTGTTCCTATTTATTGTGTTTTATATATTTTGTGTGTGTTTCATATTTTTATCCTTGTCTCTGGAGCTATTGTTATGCTGCCATAGGTAATAAAACAGAAGTAACCTACTATTTTTACTATAAGTATTAAGTCCCCTCAAGTAAAAAGCAGGCAGGTAAATTTACAAGAATTTCCTCAGTATCATCACAGATATATAGGATTTTCTTACAAGTAACTTTAGTTCTTTTAGCACTTTCTCTCTTTTTCATTAAAAACCTTTATCCTGCCGGAGTTCCCATTCCCAGCTCCCACACCGCACCAGGCAGAGAGAGAGCTGGGAAGTGCACCAGGAGGACAGAAAGCAGCGCTCAGCACGGAAATCCTGCCAGGGACAGTACTGTGACAGGGACGTGCCAGGAGATGAGTGTGAGAATGAATGCTAGCAGGGCGTGGGAAACAGAACAGGGAAATCCCCCGCGGGTCGCAGCCCTGAAGCCTGGCTCGAGCTGGGCAGGGAAGCGGCTGCCCGCGTTTGGGGCAAACAGTGAGGCTTAGTTGTACGCTGGCAGCTCTGAGTGGGCCCACATAGCTCCAGAGCTTCGGCAAGAAAGCCTGGCATCCGAAACGAAATCTGGGACGGGGAAGCTGCTGCCCGCATTAGGGGAAAACGGTGAGCCTTAGTCCTGAGGGACAGGAGTGCGCCGGCTGCTCGAACTAGCATGCGCAGCCCGAGAGCTGCTGCAAAGAAGCCGGGCATCTGTAATGAGAAGCCTCAGTCCTGCCCGCAGCAGAGCCACGACAGAAACACCGGGAGAAGAGCAAGGGTGTATGAAGGCTACCAGAGGGTATGCAATAGAACCGGGGAACCCCCTCCAGCATGGGGTCCAGAGGCGCAACCCCTGCCTGACAGACTGGGAACCGCCATGCCTGCCCCCAACCCAGCCAACATCAGGGGCAAGAGGAAGGGTCAGATGCACTGGCTACAGCTGGAGAAACCAGACCAACCAGTTCTGTAAGGGTCCGGGCTACAAACAGTATGAAACACTGCTACAGTAATAAAATTTGTTGTTATCTATTTGTGTTAATGAGATTTATGATTATGGAAATGCTTGCCTTAATAAAATCTACATATACAGTCTGTTCCTATTTATTGTGTTTTATATATTTTGTGTGTGTTTCATATTTTTATCCTTGTCTCTGGAGCTATTGTTATGCTGCCATAGGTAATAAAACAGAAGTAACCTACTATTTTTACTATAAGTATTAAGTCCCCTCAAGTAAAAAGCAGGCAGGTAAATTTACAAGAATTTCCTCAGTATCATCACAGATATATAGGATTTTCTTACAAGTAACTTTAGTTCTTTTAGCACTTTCTCTCTTTTTCATTAAAAACCTTTATCCTGCCGGAGTTCCCATTCCCAGCTCCCACACCGCACCAGGCAGAGAGAGAGCTGGGAAGTGCACCAGGAGGACAGAAAGCAGCGCTCAGCACGGAAATCCTGCCAGGGACAGTACTGTGACAGGGACGTGCCAGGAGATGAGTGTGAGAATGAATGCTAGCAGGGCGTGGGAAACAGAACAGGGAAATCCCCCGCGGGTCGCAGCCCTGAAGCCTGGCTCGAGCTGGGCAGGGAAGCGGCTGCCCGCGTTTGGGGCAAACAGTGAGGCTTAGTTGTACGCTGGCAGCTCTGAGTGGGCCCACATAGCTCCAGAGCTTCGGCAAGAAAGCCTGGCATCCGAAACGAAATCTGGGACGGGGAAGCTGCTGCCCGCATTAGGGGAAAACGGTGAGCCTTAGTCCTGAGGGACAGGAGTGCGCCGGCTGCTCGAACTAGCATGCGCAGCCCGAGAGCTGCTGCAAAGAAGCCGGGCATCTGTAATGAGAAGCCTCAGTCCTGCCCGCAGCAGAGCCACGACAGAAACACCGGGAGAAGAGCAAGGGTGTATGAAGGCTACCAGAGGGTATGCAATAGAACCGGGGAACCCCCTCCAGCATGGGGTCCAGAGGCGCAACCCCTGCCTGACAGACTGGGAACCGCCATGCCTGCCCCCAACCCAGCCAACATCAGGGGCAAAGAGGAAGGGGTCAGATGCACTGGCTACAGACACTGGAGAAACCAGACCAACCAGTTCTGTAAGGGTCCGGGCTACAAACTTACCTGACCCTCACTGAAACCTAAGACATAAGCAGCCACCCAGCCCCCACACCCAACCCCCACCAGTACAGACTAGGGAAATCTGGGACAGCATCAAGAGCAAACTGGTGGAAGATTCACACGCAGATGAGAAGATAAAAACCAGGGATAGTATTTTCTTTTTTTTTTTCTGATTTTTTTTAATCTATTTTTTTTTTAATTTTAATTCTTTTTTTTTAATTTTTTTTGCCACTGCTTCCTCTCTCTATGCTCTAACTGTAAAATCTTTTTATACCTACTACTATCCTCTATATAACTACTTCCTAGCTTCCTGTCTGTACTATTCCCTTCCAGCTATACTAAACTCTAATCTTTGTTACCTGACCCTACAAAATCCTTGCAACACAAATCTATTCTTCTCATTACCCGTACACTCTCCTCCTTCTCACCCCCAACACAGGTCTTAGTTAAGAACTGCTTTCACTATAATATTCCCAGCCGGGACCTTGCTCTGGATCTGTTTATCCAGGCAGTGTTTTAATTAACTTAGAGCTTAATGGTCAGATACCAACTTTGATTACGCTGTCTGCCAGAAAAATTTCCTATACTTTATCCATTTAAGACTGTTCAGCTGTGTTTATTGATGTGTACCTATGTATATTTTTCCATTATGTTAGAAAATATTTGCATGATTTTATGACTGTCGTCTACCAGGGATGCACCTTTTGTCCCTCATATGCTTATATCTGAACTAATGCCACTGAATGCCATAGCAAATCAGACACAGAGCTTACACTCGCTGGCCAGAGATCAAACCAAGGATCCTCAGAGAGAAAGCCCCGACTCCAAGACCCTGCACTACCAGAGAACACACAACACTAGAGATAATTCATCTGTAAACATGACTCAACACCACCTAAGGCACAAACCACAGAACTCTTTTACAAGGACAGAAACCCAAAGGAAGGGAGAATTCAACCATGAAGCCTGGGGGGAAAGACCTCCATCACACAGACACACACAAAGAAACAAAAATTAACATAATGAAAAGACAGACAAACAACTCACAAATGAAGGAACAAATCTGAGAGACACAATTACAAATGACAGAAGATAGACAAATTATCTGAAAGAGAATTCAGAAGAGTAATACTAGCGAGGATCCAAAATTCCAAAAACAGAATATTAGAGGAAATTAGTGCACTGAGAAGAGACATGCAAGAAATGAAAAATGAATAGAGACAAACAACTCAATTGCTGAACTTAAAAATACTACTGAAGGACTCAACAGTAGAGTATCAGAGGCAGAAGAACGGATAAGTGAGCTGGAAGACAGAATGGTGGAAATAACATTGTGCATTGTCCTGAAGAACAGAACAAAGCACAAAGAATCAAAAGAACTGAGGATAGCCTCAGAAACCTATGGGACAATATCAAACACACCAACATTAGAATTATAGGGGTCCCAGAAGAAGACGAGGGAAAGAAAAGCTAGGAAAAAATTCTTGAAGAGATTATAGTTGAAAACTTCCCCAGAATGGGAAAGGAAATAGTCAACCAAGTCCAAGAAGCACAAAGAATTCCGTACAGGATAAACCCCAGATGAAACACACCAAGACACATTCTAATCAAACTAACACAGACTAAATATGAAAACAACCTGGAAGAAATAGACATTTTCTCGGAAAAAATTAATCTTCCAAGACTGAATCAGGAAGAAACAGAAACTATGAACAACCCAATCACAAGCTCAGAAATCGAAATTGTGATTTAAAATCTACCAAAATAAAAGCCCAGGGCCAGATGGCTTTAAAAAAAAATTCTGCACCTTTTTTGTCCCTCATATGCTTATATCTGAACTAATGCCACTGAATGCCATAGCAAATCAGACACAGAGCTTACACTCGCTGGCCAGAGATCAAACCAAGGATCCTCAGAGAAAAGCCCCGACTCCAAGACCCTGCACTACCAGAGAACACACAACACTAGAGATAATTCATCTGTAAACATGACTCAACACCACCTAAGGCACAAACCACAGAACTCTTTTACAAGGACAGAAACCCAAAGGAAGGGAGAATTCAACCATGAAGCCTGGGGGGAAAGACCTCCATCACACAGACACACACAAAGAAACAAAAATTAACATAATGAAAAGACAGACAAACAACTCACAAATGAAGGAACAAATCTGAGAGACACAATTACAAATGACAGAAGATAGACAAATTATCTGAAAGAGAATTCAGAAGAGTAATACTAGCGAGGATCCAAAATTCCAAAAACAGAATATTAGAGGAAATTAGTGCACTGAGAAGAGACATGCAAGAAATGAAAAATGAATAGAGACAAACAACTCAATTGCTGAACTTAAAAATACTACTGAAGGACTCAACAGTAGAGTATCAGAGGCAGAAGAACGGATAAGTGAGCTGGAAGACAGAATGGTGGAAATAACATTGTGCATTGTCCTGAAGAACAGAACAAAGCACAAAGAATCAAAAGAACTGAGGATAGCCTCAGAAACCTATGGGACAATATCAAACACACCAACATTAGAATTATAGGGGTCCCAGAAGAAGACGAGGGAAAGAAAAGCTAGGAAAAAATTCTTGAAGAGATTATAGTTGAAAACTTCCCCAGAATGGGAAAGGAAATAGTCAACCAAGTCCAAGAAGCACAAAGAATTCCGTACAGGATAAACCCCAGATGAAACACACCAAGACACATTCTAATCAAACTAACACAGACTAAATATGAAAACAACCTGGAAGAAATAGACATTTTCTCGGAAAAAATTAATCTTCCAAGACTGAATCAGGAAGAAACAGAAACTATGAACAACCCAATCACAAGCTCAGAAATCGAAATTGTGATTTAAAATCTACCCAAAAATAAAAGCCCAGGGCCAGATGGCTTTACAGGTGAATTCTAACAAACATTTAAAGATCTAATGCCTGTCCTTCAAAAACTCTTCCAAAAAATTGCACAGGAAGGAACATGTCCAAACACATTCTATGAGGCCACTATCACCCTGATACCAAAACCAGGCAAAAACAACACACAAAAAAAGAAAATTATAGACCAATTTCACTGATGAATTTGGATGCCAAAATTCTCAACAAAATCCTAGCAAACAGGTCTTCCCTGGTGGTCCAGTGGGTAAGGACACCGCCTTGCAGTGCAAGGGGCGCCAGTCCGATCCCTGGCCTGGGAAGATCCCACGTGCCGCGGAGAGGCTGGACCAATGTGTCCAATCACCAAGCCGGAGCTCTGGGGCGCATGCGCTCAGAGCCGGCGCTCTGCGATGACAGAGGCCACCGCGATGGGAGGCCCACAGGAGCCAAAGAACAAAGACGGATGAAAATAGAGAGATGAAAAACCAATAGAAGTGGCCCGCCTGCTCCCCTCCCTCCCCACCCCCCACCAATAATAAATAAATAAATAAATCTTTAAAAAAAAAAAAAAAACCCTAGCAAACAGAATTCAACAACACATCAAAAAACTCATGCATCATGACCAAGTCGGGTTCATCCCAGGCATGCAAGGATTCTTCAATATCTGCAAATCAATTGATGTGATACACCATATCACCAAATTGAGAGGCAAAAATCACATGATAATCTCAATAGATGCAGAAAAAGCCTTCAACAAAATCTAACACCCATTAACGATAAAAACTCTTCAAAAAATGGGCATAGAAGGAACCTACCTCAACATAGTGAAAGCCATATATGAGAAGCCCACAGCAAACATTATCCTCAATGGTGAAAAACTGAAAGCATTCCCTCTAAGATCAGGAGCAAGACAGGGGTGTCCACTTTCACCACTATTATTCACCATAGTCCTGGAAGTTCTAGCGACAGCTATAAGAGAAGAAAAAGAAATAAAAGGAATCCAGATTGGAAAGGAAGAAGTAAAACTCTCTCTGTTTGCAGATGACATGATATTATACATAGAAAACCCCAAAGACACTATTAGAAACTACAGGAGTTAATCAAAAAATTCAGCAGAGTCTCTGGATATAAAATCAATATACAGAAATAACTGGCATTCCTATATACAAATAATGAAAAATCAGAAAGAGAAATCAAGAATGCAATCCCATTCACCACTGCAACCAAGAGAATAAAATATCTAGGAATAAACCTACCCAAAGAAACAAAACAACTGTACACAGAAAATTGCAAGACACTCGTGAAAGACATTAAAGAAGACTTAAACAGATGAAGAGATATTCCTTGTTCCTGGGTCGGAAGAATCAATATTGTGAAAATGACCATACTACCAAATATCATCTACAGATGCAGTGTGATCCCTATCAAATTACCAATGACATTCTTCACAGAACTAGACCAAAGTATAACACAGTTCATATGGAAACACAAAAGACCTCAGATAGCCAAAGCAATCCTGAGAAAGAAGAATGGAGCTGAAGGGATCAGCCTCCCCAACTTCAGACTATACTACAAAGCAACAGTCATCAAGACAGGATGGTACTGGCACAAAAACAGAAATATAGATCAATGGAACAAGATCAAGAACCCAGAGATAAACGCACGCACCTATGGATACCTTATTTTTGACAAAGGGGGTGAAAATATAGAATGGACAAAGACAGTCTCTTTAACAAGTGGTGCTGGGAAAATTGGACAGCTACGTGCAAAAGAATGAAGTTGGAACATTCCCTCACACCATACACAAAGATCAACTCAAAATGGATTAAAGACTTAAATATAAGACCAGGAGAATATAGGTAAAATACTCAGTGACATAAATCAAAGCAAGATCTTCCATGACCCGCCTAATAGAATAGTGGAACTAAAAACAAAAATGAACATGTGGGACCTAATGAAACTTAAAGACTTTTGTACAGCAAAAGAAACTACAAACAAGGTGAACAGACAGTCCACAGAATAGGGGGAAATCATAGCAAATGAAATAACAAAGAATTAATCTCCAAAATTTACAAGCAACTCAGACAACTCAGCACCAGAAAAATGAACAACCCAATCAAACAATGGGAAAAAGACCTAAATAGACATCTCACCAAAGAGGACATACAGATGGCCAAAAAGCACATGAAAAGATTCTCAACTTCGCTTATTACTAGAGAAATGCAAATCAAAACTACAATGAGATACCACCTCACACCCGTCAGAATGGCCATCATCCACATCAACAGACAATAAATGCTGGAGAGCATGCAGAGAAAAGGGAACCCTCTTGCATTGCTAGTGGGAATGTAAATTGATACAGCCGCTATGGAGGACAGTATGGAGATTCCTTAAAAACAATGAAAAAACTGTAAACATGAAGATGATAGAGATATGCCTTGTTCCTGGGTCGGAAGAATCAATATTGTGAAAATGACCATACTACCAAATATCATCTACAGATGCAGTGTGATCCCTATCAAATTACCAATGACATTCTTCACAGAACTAGACCAAAGTATAACACAGTTCATATGGAAACACAAAAGACCTCAGATAGCCAAAGCAATCCTGAGAAAGAAGAATGGAGCTGAAGGGATCAGCCTCCCCAACTTCAGACTATACTACAAAGCAACAGTCATCAAGACAGGATGGTACTGGCACAAAAACAGAAATATAGATCAATGGAACAAGATCAAGAACCCAGAGATAAACGCACGCACCTATGGATACCTTATTTTTGACAAAGGGGGTGAAAATATAGAATGGACAAAGACAGTCTCTTTAACAAGTGGTGCTGGGAAAATTGGACAGCTACGTGCAAAAGAATGAAGTTGGAACATTCCCTCACACCATACACAAAGATCAACTCAAAATGGATTAAAGACTTAAATATAAGACCAGGAGAATATAGGTAAAATACTCAGTGACATAAATCAAAGCAAGATCTTCCATGACCCGCCTAATAGAATAGTGGAACTAAAAACAAAAATGAACATGTGGGACCTAATGAAACTTAAAGACTTTTGTACAGCAAAAGAAACTACAAACAAGGTGAACAGACAGTCCACAGAATAGGGGGAAATCATAGCAAATGAAATAACAAAGAATTAATCTCCAAAATTTACAAGCAACTCAGACAACTCAGCACCAGAAAAATGAACAACCCAATCAAACAATGGGAAAAAGACCTAAATAGACATCTCACCAAAGAGGACATACAGATGGCCAAAAAGCACATGAAAAGATTCTCAACTTCGCTTATTACTAGAGAAATGCAAATCAAAACTACAATGAGATACCACCTCACACCCGTCAGAATGGCCATCATCCACATCAACAGACAATAAATGCTGGAGAGCATGCAGAGAAAAGGGAACCCTCTTGCATTGCTAGTGGGAATGTAAATTGATACAGCCGCTATGGAGGACAGTATGGAGATTCCTTAAAAAACTAAAAATAGAAGCACCATATGACCCAGGAATCCCACTCTTACGCTTATACCCAGATGAAATCAAATCTGAAAGAAACACCTGTACCCCAATGTTCATTGCAGCACTCTATACAATAGCTAGAACATGGAAGCAACCTAGATGTCCATCAATGAATGAATGGATACAGAAGCTCTGGTACATATATACAATGGAATACTACCTGTTAAAAGAAATGCAGAAGAATCAGTCCTAATGAGGTGGTTGGATCTAGAACCTATCATAAAAAGTGAACTAAGTCAAAAAGAGAAAGACAAGTACAGTATACTAAGATATATATGGAATCTAGTAAGAGGTAATGATAACACACGCAGTGAAGTGATTGAAAAACAGACATAGAGAATAGACATATGGACATTGTGGGGAATGAACAGTGGACTGGAGGCATAGCGGGGGTAACATGGAAACCTATACTACTATATGTGAAAAAGATAGCTATTGTCATTGCACTGTGGGAACAGGAGATCCCACAGGGGTGTGGTGCGATGGCCTTAGAGGGGTGGGATGGGGGGTACTGGGAGGGGGGAGTGGACCAGGGATATGCATATGACTGACTTGGGAACATACATGTCTATGAACAATGAAACTCTGTAAAAATTTTTAAAAATAAAAAAAACCTTTATCCTTTAATTTTAATTAAAGTTTTAATGGCATCACATTGGTCTTTTATTTCCACTTTAAAAATAAAACATTTTTATTTTGTATTGCAATATAGCCTATTAATAAACCATGTTGTGATAGTTTCAAATGAACAGAGAAGGGACTCAATCATACACATACATGTTTTTATTTTAGTTGAGTGCCTCAGGCTTCTTAAACTAGCTTTGGTCCTTCCAATATCTCCTGGTAGCCTGTCAGAGCTCTGCTATTTTATGTTTCTAACATACCACAGAAGAAGTGTATGTGTGTTTGTGCTGAATGTGTGTGCTAATTCATGTCCAACTCTTTGCGGCCCAATGGACTGCAGTCTGCAGTCTCCCAGGCTCCTCTTTCCATGGAATTTTCCAGGCAAGAATGCTGGAGAAGGTTGCCATTTCCTACTCCAGTGGATCTTCCTAACCCAAGCATCAAAGCTGCATCTCTTGTGTCTCCTGCACTGGCAAGCAGATTCTTTACTACTAGCAATATACTATATTACAAATTAGCTATCTATGGGAAAAGTGAAAAAACAGAAGCTCAATCACCTCTCAATTACCTGATCCTCAGGAATTTGAATGAGTGAATTTCCTCATAAAGCAAAAAAATATGCTGACCCTGGAGGTTCAAATCTGTCAGACAGGTTAGAGGCACTGACTGCGTTTTGACTAAGAGTTTTCCACATCAGTTTTTTTTTTGAAAAGCTGTCACTTAAGGAGTGAGATGGTAGTTGTATTAGCTACAGTCCTTATGGACAGATTTCCTCTAGTGTGAGATCAGTCCTGTGCTTAAGGTCATGTTTGGTGGCATGAAAGTGTACTACTGCACTTCTCTTTTCCTCTTCAGTTCATCTTTGATTAGCTAGAACCTTTCTTGGTGAAGGCCAGAAGCCCTTTTACTTATCCAATCCAGAGGCCTGATGGAGGTTTATGAAGCAGCAGCAGACTAGTGTTCTTATCACAAACAAAATTGGAGAGCCAGTAGGTGACAGGCTTCACTCTACTGATGAGCTGGAGGGGCTTCACTTTGCTGACCTGCTCCTGGATCACAAACATGACAAAGTTGGCCAGGAGGAAGGATGTTATAAAGATGACACTGATTCATCAAATCAATAGGGAAGAAATAACAAATTTATTGTACAGATGTCCCTTGCTGTTTCAGGGGAATGGTCCCAGGACCACAGCAGATACCCAAATCCTCAATCAAGTTCCTTACACAGAACAGTGTAGTATTTGCATACAATCTATGTACATCCTTCTTTATATTTCGTTATTTCTAGATTATTTATAATACCCACTACAATGCAAATGCTATGCAATTAGCTGTACATAAAATGTACATGCCATGAAAATAGTTTCCTGTGGGCAGAAAATTCACATTTTTCTATTTTTAACTTTCTGGAATTTTTTTTTTAATGTTTTTGATCTGCAGGTGGAGAACCTGATAAAGCAAAACATGCAGATGCAGGCCAACTGTGATGAATGACCCATCTCTGAACTATGTACTTTGTTACACTTGTTTTTTTAGCTTCTCAGAGCTTCTTCTCTGCTGTTTTTGTTTTAATCTGTAAAACAGAAATATCAGATTCACCAAGTAAAATGAAACAGAAGAAGAAAAACAAGTCCAAAATATATACAAGTCCAAAAACAATCCAAAATTTATACTGATAGTCAAGGATCACAACCCTAAACATATCAGAGGAAAAACATAAATACCAAAAGAAATAAAATGAGAAAAAAAAAATAGTAAAACTTAAAAGAAACAGAAATAATTCAGCAAGAATACCTAAAGCGGTGACTAAAGTGAACATCTGTAATTAATGTCCTCAGCAATAGAACTATGAAATAACATATTATTTTTCAAAAAAAAGAAGAGAAATAAAAATATTCTGAGGAAATTTTATTCAATAGAAAGCTTTTCAATAAAGATTTTTTCAATAAAAAGTTCCCCTAAGTAAATACAGTGAACATAGAAGTCTAAAATTCAAAGATGAGTTTGAATATAAAATTGTTTTACTTAACCCCCCAAAAGTCTGAACCAACAGAGCAGAGATGCAAAACAGCAGAAAAGGAAAATGAGAACATCAAGTTGAGGCAGAATGCTTGAATAACATAAGTTTCAGAGATTGACAAGAGGAGGATAAAAACTCCAAGGAAGACATTTGGGAAAACTGAAGAGGGCCCAGATTAAGAGGGTACACGGAGCGAGGACCTAAACTTTGTCTTTTGTTCACCTCTTTATGGCAGTTATTGGAAAATACCTGAAGCACAAAAGAATTTAATTAATACAGGTTATATCAGTGAATGAATTGAGAATTTTAAGGAGAAAAAGTCTGAAAAAATAAACATAAACATTCAGTCCAGTTACAGATAATGCTTTTTTGTATGTTTGTTTAGATATGGATGTCCATCACCTTGAAAAAGTGGCTCACTATGTCTGGGGTTACTAATATAAAAAATAAAGTCTTTCTTCCAAACAAATAATTCAATAGTCTTTGCAAAGGCACAATACAGCCACATATCATAGCCCTGTAGTACTTCCCTAGCATTAACAATATAAGCAATATTACTTCAGTATTAAAAAGCAGAGACATCACTTTGCTGACAACGGTCCATCTACTCAAAGCTATAGTTTTTCCAGCAGTCATGTATGGATGTGACAGTTGTACCACGAAGAAGGCTCAGAGCCCACCAAAGAATAGATGGTTTCCAACTGTGGTGCTGGAGAAGACTCTTGAGAGTCCCTTAGACAGCAAGGAGATCAAACCAGTCAATCCTAAAGGAAATCAACCTTAAATATTCATTGATGCTGAAGCAAAGTTCCAATACGTTGGCCATCTGATGGGAAGAACCAACTCATTAGAAAAGACCCTGATGCTGGGAAAGACTGATGGCAGGAGAAGAAGGGGGTGATGGAGGATGAGATAGTTGGATGGCATCACTGACTCAATGGACATGAGTTTGAGCAAACTCCAGGAAATAGTGAAGGGCAGGGAAGCCTGGCATGCTACAGTGCATAGCGTCACAACTGAGCAACTGAACAACAACAATGTCCATGAATGTAATGATTGTGTAATTGAGTTAAATTATGTATTGTATGTGTAGTTACATAAGAACATAATGAAATTAGTAATAAAGGTATAAATATCAATATAATATAAAAGGTAACTCTTTTTAATATGATTTTTCAGATGAGGGAAGGAACTGTATTTAAGAGGAGTAATTATAACAGGCCTAAATCCTCAATTTTCAGCAATAGATACTATCTATAACTGAGCATATCAAAAAGCAACAGAAAGTGTACATAATTTAGAAAAAGGGAAGCAGGCATTAGAAGCAGTTGACATGTTGAAAATCATTATTCTGGGGACCAACATCAGGAATAAGAAAGATGATATCAGAGGTCTGCTGTTTTGTTCTTAAAGCTTACAAACTACTAGATTTCAAATGATGTATGCTTAAATTGGAATTTTCATGGTCTTGTTGGCCATCCCCCTTCTTCTGAGCTACTGAGAAATATTTGGTGTATCCCTATTAGCCCCGAACAAGGTCAGGCTAAAGGTGGTGATATGGAGGGAGAATGCACCTAATGAAGAAGAGTGAAGGCTTCCACTTCACCCTGTAGTACTTCCCTAGCATTAACAATATAAGCAATATTACTTCAGTATTAAAAAGCAGAGACATCACTTTGCTGACAACGGTCCATCTACTCAAAGCTATAGTTTTTCCAGCAGTCATGTATGGATGTGACAGTTGTACCACGAAGAAGGCTCAGAGCCCACCAAAGAATAGATGGTTTCCAACTGTGGTGCTGGAGAAGACTCTTGAGAGTCCCTTAGACAGCAAGGAGATCAAACCAGTCAATCCTAAAGGAAATCAACCTTAAATATTCATTGATGCTGAAGCAAAGTTCCAATACGTTGGCCATCTGATGGGAAGAACCAACTCATTAGAAAAGACCCTGATGCTGGGAAAGACTGATGGCAGGAGAAGAAGGGGGTGATGGAGGATGAGATAGTTGGATGGCATCACTGACTCAATGGACATGAGTTTGAGCAAACTCCAGGAAATAGTGAAGGGCAGGGAAGCCTGGCATGCTACAGTGCATAGCGTCACAACTGAGCAACTGAACAACAACAATGTCCATGAATGTAATGATTGTGTAATTGAGTTAAATTATGTATTGTATGTGTAGTTACATAAGAACATAATGAAATTAGTAATAAAGGTATAAATATCAATATAATATAAAAGGTAACTCTTTTTAATATGATTTTTCAGATGAGGGAAGGAACTGTATTTAAGAGGAGTAATTATAACAGGCCTAAATCCTCAATTTTCAGCAATAGATACTATCTATAACTGAGCATATCAAAAAGCAACAGAAAGTGTACATAATTTAGAAAAAGGGAAGCAGGCATTAGAAGCAGTTGACATGTTGAAAATCATTATTCTGGGGACCAACATCAGGAATAAGAAAGATGATATCAGAGGTCTGCTGTTTTGTTCTTAAAGCTTACAAACTACTAGATTTCAAATGATGTATGCTTAAATTGGAATTTTCATGGTCTTGTTGGCCATCCCCCTTCTTCTGAGCTACTGAGAAATATTTGGTGTATCCCTATTAGCCCCGAACAAGGTCAGGCTAAAGGTGGTGATATGGAGGGAGAATGCACCTAATGAAGAAGAGTGAAGGCTCATTGGTCCTTAGCTACACATCAATCACCCAGATAAAAACTAACCCTGGCAAACACGACCGCGTTTTAAATGCAACAGATGAAACCAGCACACATCCATACTGCTTTCCCAATGGTCTTACATACTCTCATTTTACACATGAACTTTTACAAAATCTATGCAGGTGCATGTGGAAATGAGGTGAAATTCAGCTAACTCTAATGTCATAGCTGACATTCAAGCTAAGATCTCTCGAGGAAACAAAAGAGCACAGAAGGGTCAAGGCCAACACCAAATTCACGCGGACCTCGGTGAGGTGGCAGATGCCTGCCGCTCTGGGATGTCCAGCCAATGTGTCCCCAAAGGAGGTAGAGTGGACCCACCCCAAGTGAAGGTCTACCCTGGTGCAGGCACTGCTCCAAGACAGTCCAGAGGTCCAAGGAGAAGTTTGAGGAAGCATACCACCCACTGCCCTTCTCAGAGCTTTAAGCCTCAACATGCTTACCCTCAGAAGGAGCCTGACTAGAGCTCTGCTCACTCAGACACTGCCGCCTCAGGTACCTGTTGTGGAGTGCACACAAATGTTTCCTGTGGGAGGGGAAGGGTCCCCAGGGTCCTTGTCAGGAGCTAGAGGACCATGCATGCACATAGGGGTCAGTGCACCCAGGTCTACTGGCTCCATTCTACTGAACAAATTCTAGTGAAGGTCCCACACTGGGAGGCCAGGGACCCCAGGACACATGGGATGGGGGAGGAAGGGTGGCATTAAGGGAAGACCCTCTACCAAGGCCTCCGGCTGGCTCACAAACAGCCACGGACAAGAAGCTTTTCTAGCCTAGGTAGCCAGCAGCAATGAGGACAGCTCCTGAAGTGACAGCTACCGCGTTCTTGCCACCCCAAACTGTTGCTGTCGCCTCAGTGACCTGAGTCAGGCTTTGGTCCAGCCTCTTGCTGATCTGTCCTTTGACAAGCCCCTCCAAAGTGAAGAGGGAAGGAGGAAACAGTCAACCAGATGCTAGCAACAGAGCTGACCTCCCCATTTTAAACGAGATGCACAACCTCCCAGCCTTTTGCAGACAGAGAACCTTAAAGAGGGGCCCCAGGGCACAGGTGATAGAGCATCCGCCCAGCTGCCCCTGCCTCGGGAGGTCGGTGCCCAACACAGGCAGGGTCAGCAACCTCACAGCACCTGGGATGACGGCCTCATTTACACTTGCTGAGAAATGTACAAAATACACAGATTTCACTATGGGAAACTGGCCTCATATGCGAATCTAATGCAGAGACTTTTCGCTTTTTGATGTTTAGATTTGTATTCCTGTCTCAAGGGACAGGACAAGAAGGGGATTTACAAAGAGACTGACGTTCTGTAAAAACTGAAGAGGAGCCATCATGGCATCTTCACTTAAGATTAGCAATACAGTCTTTACTCTGAGTCTCTCTACTGGGGCAGGGCCAAAATTATTCCCCACAACTTTATTCTGAACATTGATTTTACTAAATGGCAATCACATGCTGTCTGATAGGTGACTTGGAAGATTGGAAAACCCTTTGGACGGTTTTGCCCTGGCCCAAACAAACACTCTGGCATGCCCTTCTCAGAGCTTTAAGCCTCAACATGCTGACCCTCAGAAGGAGCCTGACTAGAGCTCTGCTCACTCAGACACTGCCGCCTCAGGTACCTGTTGTGGAGTGCACACAAATGTTTCCTGTGGGAGGGGAAGGGTCCCCAGGGTCCTTGTCAGGAGCTAGAGGACCATGCATGCACATAGGGGTCAGTGCACCCAGGTCTACTGGCTCCATTCTACTGAACAAATTCTAGTGAAGGTCCCACACTGGGAGGCCAGGGACCCCAGGACACATGGGATGGGGGAGGAAGGGTGGCATTAAGGGAAGACCCTCTACCAAGGCCTCCGGCTGGCTCACAAACAGCCACGGACAAGAAGCTTTTCTAGCCTAGGTAGCCAGCAGCAATGAGGACAGCTCCTGAAGTGACAGCTACCGCGTTCTTGCCACCCCAAACTGTTGCTGTCGCCTCAGTGACCTGAGTCAGGCTTTGGTCCAGCCTCTTGCTGATCTGTCCTTTGACAAGCCCCTCCAAAGTGAAGAGGGAAGGAGGAAACAGTCAACCAGATGCTAGCAACAGAGCTGACCTCCCCATTTTAAACGAGATGCACAACCTCCCAGCCTTTTGCAGACAGAGAACCTTAAAGAGGGGCCCCAGGGCACAGGTGATGGAGCATCCGCCCAGCTGCCCCTGCCTCGGGAGGTCGGTGCCCAACACAGGCAGGGTCAGCAACCTCACAGCACCTGGGATGACGGCCTCATTTACACTTGCTGAGAAATGTACAAAATACACAGATTTCACTATGGGAAACTGGCCTCATATGCGAATCTAATGCAGAGACTTTTCGCTTTTTGATGTTTAGATTTGTATTCCTGTCTCAAGGGACAGGACAAGAAGGGGATTTACAAAGAGACTGACGTTCTGTAAAAACTGAAGAGGAGCCATCATGGCATCTTCACTTAAGATTAGCAATACAGTCTTTACTCTGAGTCTCTCTACTGGGGCAGGGCCAAAATTATTCCCCACAACTTTATTCTGAACATTGATTTTACTAAATGGCAATCACATGCTGTCTGATAGGTGACTTGGAAGTGACTGCTGCTGAAAAACAGCCCTGAGGTGAATACAAGGGAACTGAAGTGCTCACAATTCTTGCCCTAGGACAGTTCTCCTTCCTTCTCTGAAACAAAAACCACCTCCTGGCAAGCACACAGGGACTTAGCTCCCAGCTGCTTAATAAGCTTTACCTGGGCTCCCTCTGTTGTAAAAGTAACAATAGTATACTTCTTGACCACATATTTGTTTCCAAATACATATTCCTGAAAATCAACTAAAACACAATAGTTACAAATACTCTACTGTTTCATTTTCTGATATATTTTATTGATAATGCCTGTTAAACTATTATACCAGGCAGTTTATTTGTGTAACATTGTACAGACTAGAATTTGGTTAAAATGGTACAACAAACATGCCCATGAAATCTAGGAGTAGCTGCAGGTTTGGTTTTGTTTTTGGGGTTTTTTTCTCTTTTTTTTCCTGTGGGAACACCTGCTTTCACTGTAAGCTTCAACAGCTGGGCAATAGGAACATAACTCATAGGGGACAAAAGTGGGATGGTCTCGAGTAGGTAATTATAGGTATGATACTATACACAATTAAATCACATACAAAGGCAATTGTGTGTTATAACCAAATATACCTCAGAGGACAGAGCCTCCTAGTTTCATCTGACATTATCAGTTGGTCAACAGATGCCCCAAATTTGTCCATAGCTTTGTTTACACCAATACTTGTAATAGATAATTCTAATTATCAGCTTCAGGAATTGGCAAGTGATATCCAAAACTGCAATAAGGTGGATTAATAACCACAAATGCCATGAAAGTGTTAGTCACTCAAGTGTATCCGACTCTTTGGGACCCCATGGACGGTAGCCCATCAGGTCCCTCTGTCCATGGAGTTCTCTAGGCAAGAATACTGGAGTGAGTAGCCACACTCTTCTCCAGGAGATATTCTCGACTCAGGGATCGAACCTAGGCCCAAATGTGGGTAGATTCTTTACCCATCTGAGCCACCAGGGAAGCTCCACAAATGCCATATGACTGAGTACACATACATATTATTTAAATACACATAAATACGCATACACAAAGAATCATTTCTGGTAGGGCATTTCTTACATAAACTTCAGTTTACTAACACTCAAGAGATTAAACAGAACTAAAGTTTATATAGTGTGCACGCACTTAATACATGTAGAACTAATGATTCTTATGGGAGATTTCCATTCACCTAGTATAATGGGATGGATTAAATGACCATCTTCACATGGCATCTATTATTAAACCTAATAATGATTCAGACAGTTCTGATCTGTTGATTTTCCCTTACATAATTCTTAGAGTCTACCACCATAGAAGAGTGCAAATTATTTATTTATTTATATTTATTTTTAAATTTTTGTGTTAATTACAGTATAGTTGATTAAGAATTCTGTATTAATTTCAGGTATACAGCAGAATAATTCCATTATACAGGTACAAGTATCTTTTTCTTTTTCCAAATTCTTTTCCCAGTTAGCTTACTACAGACTATTGAGCAGTGTTCACTGTGTACATACTAGCTCTTTGTTGGTTATCTGTCTTAAATGTAGCAGTGTGGGCTTCCCCTGGTGGTCCAGTGGGTAAGGACACCGCCTTGCAGTGCAAGGAACACCGGTTCGAGCCCTGGCCTGGGAAGATCCCACGTGCCGCAGAGCGGCTGGACTGATGTGTCCCATTACCGAGCCGGAGCTCTGGAGCGCATGCGCCCAAAGCCGGTGCTCTGCAACGACAGACGCCACCGCAATGGGAGGCCCACAGGAGCCAAAGAATGAAGACGAATGAAAAATAGAGAAATGAAAGACCAATAGAAGTGGCCCGCCCACTCCCCTCCCTCCCCAACCCGACCTCCGCTCAAAGTAAATAAATTAAAAAAAAAAAAAAAAAAAAAGCTCTATAAAAAATAAAATAAAATAAAATAAATGTAGCAGTGTGTCCCTATCAATCTCAATTTACTGCTATTTAATAGATTATGCATTCTTTTAGCATAAGTTATACATCAGTCCTATTTAAAGACTTTTTTGCTAATAAATACCTTTACATCATTCCTGTCAAACACTTGCGTATTTTATAAAGTTCACTTAAACATATAACTGGGGGCATCCCCACACGTCCAGTGGGGACCACCCTTCCTATGCAGGTGTCATGGGTCAGTCCCTGGTCAAGTATCTAAGATCCTGCATACCTTTCAGCGCAGCCAAAACAACAGAAAAATAGAATAAATGCATAACTGTAACATATAGAGTATTCACTGAAAACAGGATATTGGCTAAACAAAAAAATGTAATTTATTAGAAGCCTAATTGTAGGTGTTGAGTAAAGGATTCTCATTAAGAACCCAGTACATTCCTAGGATTAACCTTTCATGAAAATGTTGCACAGGGACCCCTGCTAGAAAATAGTAGCTGCTACTCAATGATTTGATGGACAGATGGAGACTCCTAGTAAGGCAAAGAATACGCTGGCCCTGGAGGTTTAAAACTATCAGGCACGTCAGAGGCACTGGTTTTGAGTTTTGACTAAGTCTTCCACCTCAGTTTCTCTGAAAGGTTGTCACTTATGGAATGAGTGGCAGGGGCATTAATTTCACTCCATGTGACAAATTTCCTCTGACGTGAGATAAGCCCTGTGTAAGGCCATGTTTGATCACAAGGAAGTATACAATTCTTGTGAGCATCTCCCTTTTCCTCTTTAGTTCAACTCTGGTTAGCTAGAACATTTCCTGGTGAAGGCCAGATGCCTTTTCATCCATCCAATCTAGACCCCTGGTGGAGGTTTATGAAGCAGCAGCAGATTGGTGGTCTTACCGTATCCTAGACAAAATTGGAGACCCAGTAGATGACAGGCTTCACTCTGCTAATGAACTGCAGGGACGTCATTTGCTGGCCCGCTCCTGGATCAGCTGGCTCAGAGGAAGAACATGGCACAGACTGTAAGATGGACATAAGGATGTCCACTGACATGCTCTTCCTGCAAAGAGAAAGTCAATGAGGATCTGAGGTCACTGATGCAATCGATGGCTCAGTCAAGGAGAGCACACACATATTTATAGAAACATGTGCTCATCTGAAAAAGCATCCCAAGGAAAAAACACCTATTCAATAAAGAAAGTAAATTCATTTTAGTCAGAGCTAAAACATCATTTTCCAGTCAAAAAACTGGTAGTACAAATGCAAAACTGATCTCTCTGGGTTCATGAAAGAGTCCAGTACTAAAATGTAACTATTAAATGTAATAAAACTAGAAAGAAAAAGAAATAATAAAGGAGGAATACATAAAGTTGTAACTAAGATAAATATCTAAAATTAATGTTCTCAGAGATAGAAACATAAAACAAGAGATATTTTTAAAAAGAGAAAATACTCTGCGGAAAATTTTTAAATAAAGAGCTCTCCTAAATAAATACTCTGAAAATAGAAGTTAAAATTCTGCAGATGAGGGATACGCTAGTGCTCCAGTCAGTAAAGCGTCTGCCTTACAGTGCAAGGTGTGCCAGATCAATGATTTGATGGACAGATGGAGACTCCTAGTAAGGCAAAGAATACGCTGGCCCTGGAGGTTTAAAACTATCAGGCACGTCAGAGGCACTGGTTTTGAGTTTTGACTAAGTCTTCCACCTCAGTTTCTCTGAAAGGTTGTCACTTATGGAATGAGTGGCAGGGGCATTAATTTCACTCCATGTGACAAATTTCCTCTGACGTGAGATAAGCCCTGTGTAAGGCCATGTTTGATCACAAGGAAGTATACAATTCTTGTGAGCATCTCCCTTTTCCTCTTTAGTTCAACTCTGGTTAGCTAGAACATTTCCTGGTGAAGGCCAGATGCCTTTTCATCCATCCAATCTAGACCCCTGGTGGAGGTTTATGAAGCAGCAGCAGATTGGTGGTCTTACCGTATCCTAGACAAAATTGGAGACCCAGTAGATGACAGGCTTCACTCTGCTAATGAACTGCAGGGACGTCATTTGCTGGCCCGCTCCTGGATCAGCTGGCTCAGAGGAAGAACATGGCACAGATTGTAAGATGGACATAAGGATGTCCACTGACATGCTCTTCCTGCAAAGAGAAAGTCAATGAGGATCTGAGGTCACTGATGCAATCGATGGCTCAGTCAAGGAGAGCACACACATATTTATAGAAACATGTGCTCATCTGAAAAAGCATCCCAAGGAAAAAACACCTATTCAATAAAGAAAGTAAATTCATTTTAGTCAGAGCTAAAACATCATTTTCCAGTCAAAAAACTGGTAGTACAAATGCAAAACTGATCTCTCTGGGTTCATGAAAGAGTCCAGTACTAAAATGTAACTATTAAATGTAATAAAACTAGAAAGAAAAAGAAATAATAAAGGAGGAATACATAAAGTTGTAACTAAGATAAATATCTAAAATTAATGTTCTCAGAGATAGAAACATAAAACAAGAGATATTTTTAAAAAGAGAAAATACTCTGCGGAAAATTTTTTTAAATAAAGAGCTCTCCTAAATAAATACTCTGAAAATAGAAGTTAAAAATTCTGCAGATGAGGGATACGCTAGTGCTCCAGTCAGTAAAGCGTCTGCCTTACAGTGCAAGGTGTGCCAGATCAATCCCTGGCCCGGGAAGACCCCACATGCCATGGAGTAGCAGGACTGATGTGGCCAATTACTAGCCAGTGCTGTGGAGCACATGCGTCCAGAGCCAGTGCTCTGCAATGAGAAAGGCCACTGCGATGGGAGACCCACACAGGTCAAAGAATAAAAGATGGATGAAAATAAATATAAAAATAAAAGAGACATGATGGGAGGAATCTTTTTTTTAAACTTACAAGTTAAAAAAAAAATTCTGCAGATGAGTTGCAAGGCAAAATTGTGGTATTTAACCCCCCAAAAACCTACACCAAATAAGCAGAGATGTAAAATAGTAGAAAAAGAAAATGAGAAGATTGACTCAAGGTGAAATGTTGGAATAACAGAAGTTTCAGAGATTGACAAATGAAGCATAAAACTCCAATGAACACAAACACTTTTGGGGATTGAAGAGAGTCCACATTAAGAAGGTATGCTGAGTGAGTGAGGAACAATGGAGGAGAAAGATACCTATTTCAAGCACACAATTGTGAAATTTCAGAATCCCAGAAATAAAAGACAAAAATATAGAAGATTAAAAAAGAAAAAGCCAAACAAATCCCATGGAAAGAATTAGTAATATGAACGCCACAAATTTCTAACTAGTAGCTATAATACAATGGAGAATTGCCTTTGAAAATACAAAGGAATGGTTTCTAGTGTAACATTTGGGTTATATATCTAATCAACATATGAATCAAAAGAACTGACAGAATAAAGGTTTTTTGACATGCAAGTCTCAAAAGCTTAATTCCCATGCCCCTCTCCAAAAATTAGGACTGGGGAAAAAAAGTTACAAAACCTTGCCCACAAGAGGTCCAAGACAAACAACAAATGAGACCTCAGATATCACTGAGAGGACACCTCAGATATCTCAGAGAACTATCTTTAAGAAGTCCACACTGGAGGCTATCTTAGAGAACAATCAGTCCACTGTAGAGCAAGCAAATAAAGGGCTTCCAAAACTAACTCTAGAAGATGAAACTGATAAGCTGATTAATGGGCTTCATAACATTGAATTCATTCTTTTGGCAAAAGTCTTGGTGATTAGTAAGCAATACTCATAATAGAAATAAAACAAATGAAAAAGGAAAATTAAAAAAGTTATTCTACTTTAGATTATGAACAAACATTAAAGCCTGTAGAAAATGATTTCTCAAGCCAAAAAGAAGTATTTGTGTGCATGCTAAGTCAGTTTAGTGTGTCCAACTCTCTGTGTACAATGGACTGTGGCCTGCCAGGCTCTTTTGTCCATGATCCAATACTCCAGGCAAGAATACTGAAATGAGTTGCCATGTCCTCCTCCACGGGATCTTCCAGACCCAGGAATCAAACGCTAACCTCTTCTGTCTCTTGCCTTGGCATGTGGGTTCTTTACCACTAGAGTTCCTGAGAAGTACTCCCAAAAGTATAGGGACAGGAAGTCCAGGCTCCCAGTATGGTTTCCATGGTGTCAGAACTCAGACTGCTTCTCTTTTGTTTTGGCATCTTCAGCATGTGATTTCCACCTCATCGTTCAAGACTCAACCCATTACATCCACATCACAGCAAGCAGAAATAAGAATGAGAGAGGGCAAGAAGCCTGCTTCTACTGCTTTAAGATCACAACAATAAGTCATAAATGCATTAACATATCCCACTGCCCAGGCTTAGTCACATTGGTGCACCAACCTCCTTGGGTTCTATGGCTAATTTTCAAAACCATGGGGTGGGAGAAGAATGGCATGTACCTAGCCATCTCTGCTACTTCTCCCCAGCACTTTCTCTTCTTCTTATCCTACTTGTTTATTGCCCTCATTGTGCCCTCATAATCCTTAACATATTTTTCCTTCACTTCTTTATCCTTTCCCCTGACCTGAAAGTTACAAGAGGGCATGAACATTGACTTTTGTTCACAGCAGCACTCTAGATTTGGTGAAGCTGTCTGAAGCTTAAAAGAATTTAATTAGGGGCTTCCCGGGTGGTCCAGTGGGTAAGGACACCGCCTTGCAGTGCAAGGGGCACCGCTTCAATCCCTGGCCTGGGGAGATCCCACGTGCCGCAGAGCGGCTGGACCGATGTGTCCAATGACCCAGCCGGAGCTCTGGAGTGCATGCGCCCAGAGCCGGTGCTCTGCGACAACAGAGGCCACCGCGATAGGAGGCCCACATGGGCCGAAGAACAAAGATGGATGAAAATGGACAAATGAAAGACCAATAGAAGTGGCCCGTCCGCCCCCCTCCCTTTCCTCCCTCCCCAACCCGCGCCCCCCCTAAAATAAATAAATAAATAAAATTTTTAAAAAAATTAAAAAAAAAAGAATTTAATTAATACTGGTTGAATGACAGAGAACTATGAATTCTAGGGAGAAAATGTCTAGGAAAAGAAAAATGCAGTCCAGGTATAGATGATGCTTTTTTGTCTTGATCGGTTAGACAGGGGTGCCCATTATCACCACCTCTCGAATTACTAATTTTAAAAGCCTCCTGGCTTCCTGGTGGTCCTGTGAGTCCAGTGGTGCAGTGCAAGGGGCTAGAGTTCCTGAGAAGTACTCCCAAAAGTATAGGGACAGGAAGTCCAGGCTCCCAGTATGGTTTCCATGGTGTCAGAACTCAGACTGCTTCTCTTTTGTTTTGGCATCTTCAGCATGTGATTTCCACCTCATCGTTCAAGACTCAACCCATTACATCCACATCACAGCAAGCAGAAATAAGAATGAGAGAGGGCAAGAAGCCTGCTTCTACTGCTTTAAGATCACAACAATAAGTCATAAATGCATTAACATATCCCACTGCCCAGGCTTAGTCACATTGGTGCACCAACCTCCTTGGGTTCTATGGCTAATTTTCAAAAACCATGGGGTGGGAGAAGAATGGCATGTACCTAGCCATCTCTGCTACTTCTCCCCAGCACTTTCTCTTCTTCTTATCCTACTTGTTTATTGCCCTCATTGTGCCCTCATAATCCTTAACATATTTTTCCTTCACTTCTTTATCCTTTCCCCTGACCTGAAAGTTACAAGAGGGCATGAACATTGACTTTTGTTCACAGCAGCACTCTAGATTTGGTGAAGCTGTCTGAAGCTTAAAAGAATTTAATTAGGGCTTCCCGGGTGGTCCAGTGGGTAAGGACACCGCCTTGCAGTGCAAGGGGCACCGCTTCAATCCCTGGCCTGGGGAGATCCCACGTGCCGCAGAGCGGCTGGACCGATGTGTCCAATGACCCAGCCGGAGCTCTGGAGTGCATGCGCCCAGAGCCGGTGCTCTGCGACAACAGAGGCCACCGCGATAGGAGGCCCACATGGGCCGAAGAACAAAGATGGATGAAAATGGACAAATGAAAGACCAATAGAAGTGGCCCGTCCGCCCCCCTCCCTTTCCTCCCTCCCCAACCCGCGCCCCCCCTAAAATAAATAAATAAATAAAATTTTTAAAAAAATTAAAAAAAAAGAATTTAATTAATACTGGTTGAATGACAGAGAACTATGAATTCTAGGGAGAAAATGTCTAGGAAAAGAAAAATGCAGTCCAGGTATAGATGATGCTTTTTTGTCTTGATGGGTTAGACAGGGGTGTCCATTATCACCACCTCTTGAATTACTAATTTTAAAAAGCCTCCCTGGCTTCCCTGGTGGTCCTGTGAGTCCAGTGGTGCAGTGCAAGGGGCACTGGTTCGATCCCTGGTCCAGGAAGATCCCACATGTCATGGAGCGGCTGGACTCCTGTGCCCAATTATGAGCCAGTGTTGTGGAACGCATGCATCCACAGCCGGTGCTCTGCAACGACAGAGGCCACTGCAATGGGAGGCCCATACAGACCAAAGAATAAAGATGGATGGGAGGGAAAAAAAAAAAAAAAAAAAGAGGCCAAAATTTACCAAAAAAAAAAAAAACCCTCAGAGGTCTGTTCTTTTGTCTTTAACTCTCATAAACCATTTAATTTCAAACGATATGCTTAAATTTTTGAATTTCCATGATCTAGGTCGGCGCCCCCAATCCTCTGAACAACTAAGAAATATCTGTATATAGCTATTAGCGCTGAACGAAGTCACGCCGGAGCCCGTCGTGTGGAGAAGGCGCTATATAAAGAGGAGTGAAGGCTCACTGCTGTTTAGTTACACATAAATCACCCAGGTAAAAACTAGCCTCCCCAAACACATCCACGGGTTAAATGCGAAGCGTGAGACGCGCAGGCGTCCATACGCCCCCCCCACTGGTCTTACACACTCGCATGTTACACTTTCATTCATTGTACGCAGGTCCTCACGGAGATGAGGTGAAATTACGCGAACTCTAATGTCCCAGTGGCCACCGGGGGTAAGGAACATCCAGGGAACCAACGAGCACACAACAGTCCAGGCTGCGGCCAGACCCTCCCGGCTGCGGGCAGGTGTTAGGCGCGCAGCCCCGGGCGGCTCCCCGCCCCCGCCCCACAGCAGGAAGGCCCTACCCGCGTGCAGGCGCTGCCCCCGCCCGTCCGGAAGCCTCAGGAGGAAGATTTTAAGGGAGCACAGCGGCCGCCGCTCTTCTCACAGCTCTGACGCCTCCCCATGCTTGCCCTCGGAAGGAGCCTGGCGAGGGCTCCGGTCGCGCAGACCCAGGCGCCTCAGGTAACGGCGGCGAGGACGCACCCAGGGGGTTCCGGTCCTCGGGAGGCGGCCGCGAGCGCGGTCTGCAGGGAAAGCGCGAACCGCGCATGCGCCTCGGTCCACCCTGCGCAGGTGTGCGAATTCCTCTAGGCAGCCCGAGAGCTAGGGCAGCCCCAGCACCTGGAGGCCATGGACCCCGGGAGGCGCAGGGAGACGAGGGGCGGCGTTAGAGGACCCACGGACAGGGTCGCCTCTGGCCGGTTCTCGAACAGCCATGCACAGGGGACTTTTCTAGCCTAGGTGCACAGCCGCAATGAGAGCCAGAAAGAGGCAGCCACCGTATTCTTGCCATGGCGAGAGGCTGCTGTCGCCTCCGTGGGGCCTGAGACAGGCTTTGGTCTAACCTCCTTTAGATGTGTCTTTTGACAAGCCCCTTCACACTGAAGGGGGAAGGAGAAAAAGTGCAACCAGACTCTGGCAGCAGAACTGGCCTCCCTGTTTTAAACCAGAGGCACAACCTCCCAGCCTTTTGCAGAGAACCTTAAAGAGGGGCCCCAGGGCACAGGTGATAGAGCATCCGCCCAGCTGCCCCTGCCTCCGGAGGTCGGTGCCCAACACAGGCAGGGTCAGCAACCTCACAGCACCTGGGATGACGGTCTCATTTACACTTGATGAGAAATGTACAAAATACACAGCTTTCACTGGGAAACGGGCCTAATATGTGAATCTAATGCGCAGATTTTTCTCCTTTTGATGTTTAGGTTTTAACTTCTTTTTCAAAGGATAGGACAGGAAGGAGATTCACAAAGAGACTGACTGACTTTCTGTAAAAAGTGACGAGGAGCCATCATGGCACCTTTACTTAAGATTAACAATATAATTTTTATACTGTACTGGGGCAGGGCCAAAATTATTGCTCACAACTTTATTCTGAACATTGATTTTGCTACATGTCGATCACGTGTTGTTTGAAAGGTGACTTGTAAGTGACTGCTGCTGAAAAAGAGCCCTGACAGGAATAGAAGGGAACTTGAAGTGCTCATGATTCTCGCCCAGGACAGTTCTGGTTCCTGCTCTGAAAGAAAAACCATCTCCTGGCAAGCACACAGGGACTTAGCTCCCAGCTGTTTAAGCTTTCCCTGGGCTTCCTCTGTTGTGAAAGTAACAAAATTATGGGCCTTGACCACATACTGGTTTCCTGAAAATAAACTAAACACATTCCTGAAAATAAACTAATAAGGAATTGTAAAAATAGTTCACTAGCTCATCTCCTCCCCTCTCCCCACTGGCTCATCTTATAATGTATTTTATTTACAATACTTGTTAAACTATTATACCAAATAGTGATTTATTTGTGTAATATTGTGCTATTGGAATTTGGTTAAAACGACACAACAAATATATCCACTAAAAGTAGGAGTAGCTAAAGTTGTTTTTGGTGTGAACAGCGGTTTTGATGGTAAACTTAGCTGGGCAATAAGAATATAACTGATTGTGGACAAAAGGGGAATCAATGCAAGAGCGTAATTAGGACATTATAGAAATTAAATCACATACATAGGCAGTTGTGTGTTATAACCAATGATATGTCAGAAAATGGAGCCTACTGATTTCATTTGAAATATCAGCTTAAGCCCCAAATTTCTCCATAGCTTTGTTTGTACCAACATATACAATAGATAATTCTAATTAATCAGCTTCAGGAATTGGCAAATGATATCCAAAACTACAATGCGATGGATTAATAACCAAAATACTGGGAATTCCCTGGTGATCCAGTGGGCAAAAAGTCCACCTTGCAGTGCAAGGGGCACTGGTTTGATCCCTGGCCGGGGAAGATCCTACATGCCATGGAGCAGCCGGACCAGTGTGTCCAACTACGAGCCAGCGCTCTGGAGTGCATGTGCCCAGTGCCGGTGCTCTTCAACAAGAGAGGCCACTGCAATGGGAGGCTCACACTGGCAGAAGAATAAAGATGGATGAAAATAAATAAATAAATAATCAATAAAAGAGGCCAATTTAAAAAAAAAGCTAAAATTAAAAAAAAAAAATACCATAGGAGTGTGTATGCATATACATTGCTTACAGATGCATATGCCTACATAGAGAATACTTCTGGCAGGGCATTTCCTGCCTACACTTAAATTCACTAAGACTCAGAAGATGTAACAGAACAAAAGTTAATAGAGTGAGCATCCATCTAATACATAAAAGAACTAATGGTTCTTAAGGGGTATTTTCATCCACCTAGTATACTAGGATGAATTAAATGTGCTGTCACACTGCATCTGTAATTAAACCTAGCAATGATTCAGACAGTTCTGACCTGTCGATTTTTCCTTCATAGAATTTATGTAGTCTACAGCCATGGTATAGTGCAATTGATTTTAATTTTATATTTGTTTTAAAATATTTGTTGTATTGGAGTATAATTGATTAACAATGCTGGGTTAGGTTCAGGTAGATATAAGTGATTCAGTTATATATACATACATGTATCAATTATTTTACAAATTTAGGTTATTATAGATTATTTAGGTGATTATAGACTATTGAGCATTGTTACCTATACTATAGAGTAGGTCTTTGTTGGTTATCTATTTTAAATACAGCAGGATGTCTATGTCAATCTCAGTATAGTACAATTTAATAGATATTGAATTACTTTAGCATTAGTTACATTTCAGCTTTATTTTTAACCAGTGATCTACTTCATTGAATTTGAAACATACTTTGACCTGAATTGAAATTTCCATTCTTAAAAAAATCTATAAAAGATTATTTTTGCTGGTACACAGGTTTCTAACATTCCTGCCAAAGCACTTGAATATTTCATAAACTTTATTAAAATATATAACTGTAACACAAAGTATTGACTAAAGATAGAATATTGTCCAATTAAGTAAAAAATTGTAATTTATTAGAATTGTAAGTGTTAGGTAAAGGACTCATACTAAGAACACAGTACTTTGTTATGATTTTTTCATGAAAAAAGTGGCTAAGGGACCCTTGCTAGGACCAGTAGCTCTATATTCAGCATACTTAAGAGTATTTATCTTTATTGACATCTCTAAGCAAAATCTAAGCAGAGATGACAGCAAAGGTACAAACATGGAGCATGAGTCTAGTGACTTCCTTCTTTGCATATTCAGACTAGGTTGTAACATAATATAATAACCTTAAGGTCCCACATTCTTAAATTTGCCTTATCTTTCTTTAGATGTGTTTGTCTTTTGCTACAGGCCCCAAACGATCTGATGGAACAGTCTGTGAATTTCTTACTTATCGCATTAAACCTTCAAAGGTGAATGAGTTTGTGGAAAATACTAAGAAATACTTACATATGGTGACAAATTACGTTGAATTGGTTGGATTCTGGACTGTACAATTTGGAGACAGCATGAATAAAGTGTTTCCTATTTGGAAGGATGGTATGATTTTTCTAGTTTATATATTCAGTATAGATTTTCATTCTTTCAGATAGCCGAAATAGCTCAGTTGGGAGAGTGTTAGACTGAAGATTTTCATTCTTTCAAGATTATCTTCTCTCTGGTCTATATAAGTATATACAGGTTATATTAACTTTTTAAAAAGAAAAACAAGAAGTCCAACAAAAAATCCAAAATGGATTCAGTGATTACTTCTCCCACTGGTACCTCTAACAACCCTTTGCACATATTTTTATGTATCATTTTAGAAAATGTGACATTGCACATTGTACATCATGAAACTGTGAACTCAACTTTAATGCTAATAAAAAGTATAGAATGGCTTATTGTAATAGCTGCTTTCTGAAAAATTTAGAGTAGTGATTACAAGAGCCCAAATGGATAAAGATCATAAAAAGAGAGTTATTTATTTCTTATCCAATTTGCAACTGAATATCCAGATTTTAGTACAAACGAAATACACGGGGGGGTTAGAGTAGCTAGATTGATAGGGATAACACCTCTAGGCCTCACCCAGTTCTGAGATTGATTAATCTGTTACGTTTAGGGAACCCGTTGTATCTGTGCACGCCAAGGTTTCAGGAATTCACTGTCATTAGGCTGCTCTGGGGAAGCAGAGACAAAGGAATCAGAGTTCTCCCCATATTGAAGCTGACTTACAGCTAGTTTAGAAGAGAAAAGAGAACAAGTTATAGCAATCTCCAGAATGTTAGTCACTCTAGTGTCTGATCTTTCTAAAGTCCGCATAGGACTTGATTATGTCCACAGAACTTTTAAGTGGGCTTAGCAGTGTCCAGAGTTAGTAGTCATCATGTACGTAAATAAGAAAAGTGCTCATTCTATATTTAACAAGGCCATGGTAGTTTACAGGGTTTCCCTGTTGTAATACAGCAGACCCTATGGAAACAAAATTTATGTTTTAAATGTACAACGAGTAGAATTAGCTCCTATGAAAAATAACTGCTACTAGGGTCCTCATATGACGTCCTTAAGCTCTAGATAGATGTTATTCCTTATTCCCAGCATAAACCATAGAAAACTCTGCTACCATTGCTCGTATGAGGCTTTAATAATAAATACAGTACAAAGCCTATAAGTTAGTAAATGTATACATCTGCTTGGGTACCAAACAGAAGAGAAATAGTCCTGGGCAAAGAGACTGCGTGACAATATATGAGACAATCAGTCATCTTTCTTTGGATGTTGTTTGTTCAAAGAAGTGGCTGAAGAAGTAAATCTTAATTTCATTTAGGTTGAATATAATTCAGAGTACCTTGGCCTGAGTATGCACAACCAGCCCTACCAATTAGAACCTTTCTCTAAACTGTCACTATTATTCCAATACCACAAATAGTAAGAAAAAATTATATGGAGTACTCACTAGATGCCAAATACTGTTCTAAGCCCCTGTCATGTACTAATTCATTTTTCCCTCTCTACAGCCCTGGAAATAGATACATTATCATTATCTCCCTATTTTGGAGTAAGAAACATGCACAGAAAAATCAAATAACTTACCTCAGTCTCACAGTTACCTATTAAATGGTAGTACCTATAAAACCCATTACTGTATGACATGATCATTAGTTGTTTGCATTGCTACTCACCTTGTACACCGTGACCAACTTGGCTACAGATGTCACATCTATGTGTGGTGGTATTTCTAGTGATACACCCAGTGTTCTTATGTGGCCTCGGTGAACACGTGCTGAACTGAATGAAACCCATAAAAAGGACAAGTTGTTTTAAATCAAAGATTTTAATTTTTCTTAATCCTTTTCTTCCCATAGACAATTTTGCTCAATGAGCTGAAATTCAGAAAACTTTGATACAGGATAAGGAATGTCAAGAACTATTTTTCATTCCAAATTTAGCTCTCATAGATGAACCAGAGGTTGAGATTACTTACCTGGTGCCATGGTACAAAGTAGAAAAACCTCCAAAAGAAGGTAAATCTTTCCCTCTTAATCACTTTCAATTTTAATGGAGATGCTAATAATTTATGCTGTAAAAACTAAAGTTCCCAAGGGAAAAAAAGTAGTACTTAGGTTCTTATAGGAATATATTGTGACTATAGAGATAGAAATGAATTTGAGCTCTTTGCTCAGCTGATTTAATTTTATTAGCATGAAAACAGTGAGAATTAAGTAAGGAAATGTTTTGTCAGTTTCAAAACAAGTCTTAAAGCTTAGTTATGAACCTGTGAAGTTGCCATGGAAAGAAAGGTTGACAAGTTGGTGACTTGAAAAAGAAAAGCATGTAGAGGTAGGTAGACAATAATACTTGAGATTCGGTAACAGTTTAATAGTTTTTACACAAATTACCTTTAATCTGAAACCATTAAGTATTACTGCCCACCCCCGTGAAGCAGTAACTCCAAGCAGGTTCCAGCCCCTGGGCCCCTGGGGTGGCCAAGGCCCCCCATCAGCTCCCACCCAGCCTTCCCAGGGGGTAGGGAGAGCACTGCCTCTATGCCCTGCAGAGCAATAACTCTATTAATTTTGGTGTTTGGCCAGGGTGGCACAGGGACATGGGACAAGCCAGGGCCCAGAGCCCGTGGCTATACAGAGACTGTATTTTAATGTATCTTTGCTGCAAAGAGAAACTGCTTTTGGTTTTAAATCCTTAATGAGAAAAAATATATGACATCGAGCTCAAAAAGAAAAAGAGAAAGAAAACATTTAAGTATATCTTTGCTTGGAAGACTGACTGGGGGAATGGAGTAATTTAAACTATAAGCTGTATTACTGTAGCTTTACCTTTTTGTTTTCCTGTATCTTCTTTCTCAGTTTGAGAATAATTATTCAGGATGTATCTTCTTGTTGATTTCACTTTTCTTACTGGCTTAAGGGAAATATTTCCTCTATCTAATTTTGCTCAATGAGCTGAAATTCAGAAAACTTTGATACAGGATAAGGAATGTCAAGAACTATTTTTCATTCCAAATTTAGCTCTCATAGATGAACCAGAGGTTGAGATTACTTACCTGGTGCCATGGTACAAAGTAGAAAAACCTCCAAAAGAAGGTAAATCTTTCCCTCTTAATCACTTTCAATTTTAATGGAGATGCTAATAATTTATGCTGTAAAAACTAAAGTTCCCAAGGGAAAAAAAGTAGTACTTAGGTTCTTATAGGAATATATTGTGACTATAGAGATAGAAATGAATTTGAGCTCTTTGCTCAGCTGATTTAATTTTATTAGCATGAAAACAGTGAGAATTAAGTAAGGAAATGTTTTGTCAGTTTCAAAACAAGTCTTAAAGCTTAGTTATGAACCTGTGAAGTTGCCATGGAAAGAAAGGTTGACAAGTTGGTGACTTGAAAAAGAAAAGCATGTAGAGGTAGGTAGACAATAATACTTGAGATTCGGTAACAGTTTAATATTTTTTACACAAATTACCTTTCATCTGAAACCATTAAGTATTACTGCCCACCCCCGTGAAGCAGTAACTCCAAGCAGGTTCCAGCCCCTGGGCCCCTGGGGTGGCCAAGGCCCCCCATCAGCTCCCACCCAGCCTTCCCAGGGGGTAGGGAGAGCACTGCCTCTATGCCCTGCAGAGCAATAACTCTATTAATTTTGGTGTTTGGCCAGGGTGGCACAGGGACATGGGACAAGCCAGGGCCCAGAGCCCGTGGCTATACAGAGACTGTATTTTAATGTATCTTTGCTGCAAAGAGAAACTGCTTTTGGTTTTAAATCCTTAATGAGAAAAAATATATGACATCGAGCTCAAAAAGAAAAAGAGAAAGAAAACATTTAAGTATATCTTTGCTTGGAAGACTGACTGGGGGAATGGAGTAATTTAAACTATAAGCTGTATTACTGTAGCTTTACCTTTTTGTTTTCCTGTATCTTCTTTCTCAGTTTGAGAATAATTATTCAGGATGTATCTTCTTGTTGATTTCACTTTTCTTACTGGCTTAAGGGAAATATTTCCCTCTATCTAATTTTAAACAAAAGTCAGATTATTAAAAAGGAAGAGTTAATTTCAGTTTTATTTCCCATAGACTCCCTACTTTGTATTGTATCTTAGATCCTAAGAGATTTGAAAAGTCTTATTTGGATCCTATCCACCTGGGGCTCCCCTGAGTCTTCAGCACGGCCTAAATGAACTTAGTGGCTTTTAGAAAAGCCTCACATCTTGGTTCTCTGCCTCGATATTGCTTACTTCTTTTATTTCTCAAATCTACTTGTTGCCTTGTTTTCTGGTTGCTATCTGCTTCATACTTCTGACCAGAAGGTAAGTGTTTGCCTGGATATTTGGGAAAAATAAAACTACCTCTTTCATTTTTTTACCCTCAAAAACTGACATGTCACTTTGGATCCATGTTTGCTGGCTGCTTCTATTAGAGATGGAAACCTATAGGAGGAAATTATACAAACAAAAAGGTATTTCCTCTGAGTATTGCAAAGAAGGAAATACAGATCAGATCAGAGAATACTTTTCTCTTTCACTTCTTACCTGTATGTGTAGACTTGGAGAGCTGAAAAAAATCCTAATCCTATGATAAATTAATGTCTAGTTTTATAGATTAAAGACCATTCAAATAATAGCTTAATGAGCTTCCTTTTTCTTTGTTCTGCATGATAAGCTTAGTAACTCACCCTTATACATGGAGAAGGATTCTCTAAACATAAAATCAAGGAAAAATAATGCAAAGAAATCATAAATATGTATACATAAAGATTTTTATGTTTGATGTTCCTAATCTGTAGATTAGTCTTCCACTGGAACCGCACTAACCTGTTAGACATTTCTTGAATATCTGGTGTAAAATAATTGTTTTCTCTCTGTTCCAGGAGTCTATGAGCTGGTTACTTTTCAGATGAAACCAGGTGTGCCAGCTCTGTGGGGTCATGCATTTAAAAGGGCAGTGAGTGCCCAGGTCAGTCTAGGCTACTCAAAATTGGGCAGCGAGTTTTCCATACAGAATATGGAGCACTCAACAGAGGTAGAGTTGTCCATTTCTTTTATGAAACTGAAAACTGTATTGGTGATCTACTAAGTTCCCCTGGTCACTTTGTCTCTGTTTTTCATTGTGGCATATATCTTAATTTTTATTGCCACTATTTAGGCTTCCTGTCATTTTAAGTCATTTTAAATTTAAAATTATCATTTTAAATTTACCCATTTTGTGTCTTATTTATAATATTAACACTTTATGAGCCTTTTAAAAATGCTGTTTTCCATTATACATTAAAATAATTAAATTAAGCAACTGTAAGAAGCCTCAGGTAAATATTGTCCTTTTGTTTTATTTCTTCTCTAAATATACTCCATATTGGTTTTTTTTTAAATAGAATTACTTGAGGTAAAGAAATTTTCTCTTAAACAAGAAAAGATATTTTTACAAATACTAAATACAGGACACGTCCAAAGGGAGAAAAAACATTTTCCACTACTTAGAGATAATACTGGTACTATTTTGGTCTTTGTATTCCTATTTCATTTATGTGTGTGTGTATGTATATGAATGGAATGAATAGGAAAAAGGAGATCAAAATGTCATATACTGATGTATATGTATGTACATGTACATATATGTGTGTATATATATTAGAAATATTTTCTGTGCATAAACAATTACTTCCTAACACTCTAGTCAAGTATACACAGTAGACAGATAATTATACAGTTAAGGTTAATTATACCTTATAATTATACCTTAACTTATTTAATAAACACCTATTTGGAGCATGGGGGCTTCCCCGGTAGCTCAGCTGGTAAAGAATATGCCTGCAATGCAGAAGACCCCGACCAATCATTCCGGGGTTGGGATGATCCCCTGAGGAAATGATAGGCTCCCCACTCCAGTGTTCTTGGGCTTTCCTGGTGGCTCAGATGGTAAAGGATCTGCCCACAATGTGAGAGATCTGGGTTTGATCCCTGGATTGGGAAGATCCCCTGGAGAAAGAAAGGGCCACCCACTCTGGTATTCTTGCCAGGAGAATGCCATGGCTTGTCCATGGGATCACAAAGAGCTGGACAAAACTGAGCCACTTTCACTCTCATTTGGGGCATGTAGCTTTTCAATGAAAAGTTTTGCTATCTGATTTCCAGAGTTTGTCCAATTTCTTTTATGAAACTGAAAACTGTATTGGTGATCTACTAAGTTCCCCTGGTCACTTTGTCTCTGTTTTTCATTGTGGCATATATCTTAATTTTTATTGCCACTATTTAGGCTTCCTGTCATTTTAAGTCATTTTAAATTTAAAATTATCATTTTAAATTTACCCATTTTGTGTCTTATTTATAATATTAACACTTTATGAGCCTTTTAAAAATGCTGTTTTCCATTATACATTAAAATAATTAAATTAAGCAACTGTAAGAAGCCTCAGGTAAATATTGTCCTTTTGTTTTATTTCTTCTCTAAATATACTCCATATTGGTTTTTTTTTAAATAGAATTACTTGAGGTAAAGAAATTTTCTCTTAAACAAGAAAAGATATTTTTACAAATACTAAATACAGGACACGCCCAAAGGGAGAAAAAACATTTTCCACTACTTAGAGATAATACTGGTACTATTTTGGTCTTTGTATTCCTATTTCATTTATGTGTGTGTGTATGTATATGAATGGAATGAATAGGAAAAAGGAGATCAAAATGTCATATACTGATGTATATGTATGTACATGTACATATATGTGTGTATATATATTAGAAATATTTTCTGTGCATAAACAATTACTTCCTAACACTCTAGTCAAGTATACACAGTAGACAGATAATTATACAGTTAAGGTTAATTATACCTTATAATTATACCTTAACTTATTTAATAAACACCTATTTGGAGCATGGGGGCTTCCCTGGTAGCTCAGCTGGTAAAGAATATGCCTGCAATGCAGAAGACCCCGACCAATCATTCCGGGGTTGGGATGATCCCCTGAGGAAATGATAGGCTCCCCACTCCAGTGTTCTTGGGCTTTCCTGGTGGCTCAGATGGTAAAGGATCTGCCCACAATGTGAGAGATCTGGGTTTGATCCCTGGATTGGGAAGATCCCCTGGAGAAAGAAAGGGCCACCCACTCTGGTATTCTTGCCAGGAGAATGCCATGGCTTGTCCATGGGATCACAAAGAGCTGGACAAAACTGAGCCACTTTCACTCTCATTTGGGGCATGTAGCTTTTCAAGTTGAAAAGTTTTGCTATCTGAATTTCAGAGCATTTTTTGTGGAAAACTAAAAAAAGGCATGTGAAGTTTTTCTGGAAGGATAAATGACTAAGAATAGCTAATAAAATAGTTAAAAGACACATTATATCCATTTGCCCCCTCAACTTCTTTACTTGAATGTCCAGTAGACAACTCACACCAAACATATTCAAAGCTGTGCTTCTGATCTTTACCAAGAAATTTAACGTCTAATAATATATGCTATGAAAGTTATCAGAATAGACAGAAAAATTTATTTTCAAGTTGGAAAATGAAGAAGAGAAAAATTATGACAATTATTAGATTTCTATCCAATACTATATGCTAAAATAAAATTCAAAATGGATTATATTGATAGATTTCAATGTAGAAGAAAGCTTTAGAATTACTAAAACAGATAAATTTATTGAATAATATGAATGACAACTATATATCTAAGCCAAAATAGTAAATGAAGGAAAAAAATAAGTTGATCATTTTATTTAAAAAAGGCTCAATCTTTCTGCATGCCCCAAAACACCATAAATGGAACTCAGATGCAAAGAGAAACATAAAAATTTATGTAAAGGTAGATGTACAGATGACTACTAAATATATATTAAAGAAGATGCAGATTAAGACAATAATGAGAGCCATTTTCACCTAGCAAAGACATACCTATATAGATACAGTATTAGATGAAAAATTGGGAAAAAACAAGTATCCCTACTGTGTAGTATATACTGACTTAAACGTTCTCTTCCACAAAATTTGGCAGTATATATTAAAACCTTGATTTTTAAATGATTTTTCCCAATATTCTAGGAAATATGGATATTTGTATAGATGTGTTCAGTTAAACAGGAAGGAAATTTGAAAGGGCATAAAACATATGGTAATGAATGTCTGAATGAAATTAGTATTTTTAATTTGTATACTGGACATATACAACTTTTATAAGAAAAAACTTGAAAGTAAGTATGCAACCTTTTTCATCTTAAATTCATTCTCTGTAGAGAAAAGGGAAGAGTAATATGCTGAGTATAAATCAGTCCTTTGTTTCTGGATGACAGTTGATATGTACACTGAACCTATGTAACTATATATGATACTCCTGGTTCTCTCACTTTTAAGAGATTATATTGGTGGAAAGTATGAGAACCAGCCTTCCCTGGGTTTGAATCCTGGCTCTATTTCTTATTAACTTCATGAATTTGTGTGAGTTACTTAACCTTTCTATACCTCACATTGCTCATTGATAAAATAATAATAGTAATAACCTACCACCTAGGATTATAGTGAATAATAAATGAGTTAATACATGCAGAACACTTAGAGCTGGGCCTAGCACAAAGTAAGCACCCAATAAGTGTTAGTAGTTGTCATAGACATAGGTATTTTCATAGATAAACAAGGGGGTGCTGTTCTAAGGAAGTTTTTGTCAGCATTGTTTACAATGAGGAAACTTTAGAAACAATGTGATATGACCTTACGTATACAACATACTTGTAATACACAAACAGACGCACTCCTACATCATGTACATCATGTATTTTATATAAGCATAAACATATATGCTGTACATATATAAACATTTAAACATATAAAAATAAATACATATAAATATGGAAAAATACACCAAAATTGAAAAATAATTATTTCAGGGTGGTGGAATTAGACATGATTCTTGTTTTCTCTTGTTTATCTGCATTTTCCAAAATCTATACAGCTAAGATATATTGCATTGTAATTATTTTTAAAAATTAAATAATTTAAGTATATTTATTTCAGTGTTTTGTAAGATACCATACTATTTTGAGTAACAACAAGGGACTGAGATAAAAAGCTGCTATAAGTAGCAATTCACATAGCCATTAAAAACTAGTATCAATGCCAGGGAAAACACTCATTATTGATTTTAAAACATCCATTTCTAAGTATAATATACAGTAAGACTCTAATTTTATTTTTCTTATATTTTCAAAGGAAATATACTAAATGTTAATATTCACAGAGGTTTTCTCCAGGTGGCTAAGATTATGGCATTTTTTTTCTTTTTTGTATCAGCCAAATGTTCAATAGTAAACAATAAAAGAAAAACTTGAAAGTAAGTATGCAACCTTTTTCATCTTAAATTCATTCTCTGTAGAGAAAAGGGAAGAGTAATATGCTGAGTATAAATCAGTCCTTTGTTTCTGGATGACAGTTGATATGTACACTGAACCTATGTAACTATATATGATACTCCTGGTTCTCTCACTTTTAAGAGATTATATTGGTGGAAAGTATGAGAACCAGCCTTCCCTGGGTTTGAATCCTGGCTCTATTTCTTATTAACTTCATGAATTTGTGTGAGTTACTTAACCTTTCTATACCTCACATTGCTCATTGATAAAATAATAATAGTAATAACCTACCACCTAGGATTATAGTGAATAATAAATGAGTTAATACATGCAGAACACTTAGAGCTGGGCCTAGCACAAAGTAAGCACCCAATAAGTGTTAGTAGTTGTCATAGACATAGGTATTTTCATAGATAAACAAGGGGGTGCTGTTCTAAGGAAGTTTTTGTCAGCATTGTTTACAATGAGGAAACTTTAGAAACAATGTGATATGACCTTACGTATACAACATACTTGTAATACACAAACAGACGCACTCCTACATCATGTACATCATGTATTTTATATAAGCATAAACATATATGCTGTACATATATAAACATTTAAACATATAAAAATAAATACATATAAATATGGAAAAATACACCAAAATTGAAAAATAATTATTTCAGGGTGGTGGAATTAGACATGATTCTTGTTTTCTCTTGTTTATCTGCATTTTCCAAAATCTATACAGCTAAGATATATTGCATTGTAATTATTTTTAAAAATTAAATAATTTAAGTATATTTATTTCAGTGTTTTGTAAGATACCATACTATTTTGAGTAACAACAAGGGACTGAGATAAAAAGCTGCTATAAGTAGCAATTCACATAGCCATTAAAAACTAGTATCAATGCCAGGGAAAACACTCATTATTGATTTTAAAACATCCATTTCTAAGTATAATATACAGTAAGACTCTAATTTTATTTTTCTTATATTTTCAAAGGAAATATACTAAATGTTAATATTCACAGAGGTTTTCTCCAGGTGGCTAAGATTATGGCATTTTTTTTCTTTTTTGTATCAGCCAAATGTTCAATAGTAAACACAATTATTTTTATAATCATGCTTTTTAAAATAAAGTAAAAAACCTTCTGTTCACCTATAAAACCAGTTTGACTAATTATCTTATAAATTTCTCTCCCAAATCTCTGAAATCTTACCACTAACATAGTGTTACCCTGTGACAATTACTATTTGGATTGAGAGAATTTGACTTTCAGTTTCTGGTTAGTGTTCCTGTCTTTCTTATTCGTAGTAATGCCGCAGTCTTTAGCTTCTGTTTCTGGTTTATTTCTGCAGTTCACGTTCTCTGGTGGAACAAGGAGTGCAGAGAGCTGCGCAGCTGGGAGACACAGGGCTCACGAGGATCCCAGAGTGGTGGCAGCTGGTAAGCTATTTCACTAGGCATGAGTTATTCTTACAACAAATTGGATGTAGTCAGTAACTTTATATGCCTTCTCTTGAATTTCTTTTTCAGTTTGAGAAAGTGTCAATTACCTAGTGTCTCAGAATATGCTTCTGATTCCTGTGCTATACTCACCATTGAAATAGTCTTCCACTGATATAAGAAGCATTCTGTTAACTGCCATTAAGATGTGTCAGCTCATGTGCTTAAATTCTTCCAAGAGACGTTCACTTCTGTTTGAAGAAAGTACGAAGTTAATTCACTGTGCCTCTGCATTTTTACAGCCAGCTCTGTCCTTCATCTCTGCCACCTCAGGATAATTCTGTTCATTTCCCCTAGGCATTTCAGTATCTATTATATATTAGAAATATATAGTTCTCAGTACTTCTTGTTTGTGGTTTTTCATTTGTTTCAGAGTATCTCTTCTCATTTTAACAACCTTTTGCTCTACAGAATTTTTTTTTTATATTCATGTGATGATTTTACTTTCTGTGACTGACAATATTTTTAATTTATATACAGTGTCTATCTATTGATCATGTCTATGTTACTTGAGCTTTTTAAAAGATTTTTGCCCAGTAAAACTTATCTTGTGATATCAAATGGGATCCAGAAGAATATTACATCAAATATATTTCTTTACTTTGACAGAGTACAGTATCACCTGTTTTAATTATGGTTTTCACATTGATTACTTATCTCTTTCACTTGGAAAATAATTTTTTTAAAAACTTCAGAAGGCTTGTTTCATATCCTGAAATGTGTTCATGTGAAGTTTTATTATTTTTTGTTCCTTTTGGATCACCATTTAATGAAGATCTTTGGGACATGTGTTTGCTTTAAAGATATCTTTATGTTTATGGAAATGCTTGCTCTAATAAAAGCCTATATATCCATTTTGTTTTTTCTTGATTTCCATTTTATATTGATATTATCAACTGTGGAACTTTTACTGATATTATAGAATGGTGACAGGCTTCCCAGGTGGCACTAGTGGTTAAAAAAAAAAACAAAAACCTTGCTAACACAGGAGACATAAGAGATGGGACACGCATGTAGCGTGGTACATGGTAGCACAGTATATTTCCTCATGTTATTGTAAATGTTGTTACATCAAAAAAACAAAAGGCAGTAATCCCAGAAGGAGGGTTTCTCGAGTACTGCCACAAATGTGCTAGAGTTTTCCTTGAAATGTCTTTAATTTTCATTTTAGTTGTGTATCTCTGCCTGCTAAAACTAGGTTTGGTATTTCCAAGCTCTTTTGATCATCATTTATAGATATATTATTTTACATTTCTAAAATGTATTATAAATGTAAAATAGTAAATTATGAATTTGGTAAGGGAAATTTGGAAAACAAGGTACAGTGTGTTAGGCGCCTGACAGAAGAATGTTTATACAATTAAAAAAATTAGGAAGGAGGGGTGAGATGGTGCTCAGGTGCTGTCTATACTATTAGCAGACAAGAGAAGAATTCAGAGAGAAGTTTTATAATCCAGCTATTGTCATGTATTCTGTTTTCCTTCAAAGCATAGAGTTGTGCTTTGAGGGAAAACAGAATACATGAGTTGTATATACTCACCATTGGGCTTCCCTGTGACTCGGATAATAAAGAATCTGCCTGCAGTGCAGGAGACGTGGGTTGGATCCCTGCATCAGAAAGATCCCCTGGATTGGGAATGGCAACCCACTCCCGTATTCCTTCCCGGAGAACCCCATGGACAGAGAAGCCTGGTGGGCTACCATCCATTAGGTCCCAGAGTCAGACATGACTGAGAGATGAACACTTTATTTCATACTCACCATCTTCACTCTTACTCTTCTTTGAACCAAATCCAATTAGCTCTGTATCTTTGTCAGTCTGCTGAAATGATTCTTCTGAAACTCACCAAAGACTTCTTTCTTACCAAATTCAGCTGCCTTTAACTTGTTCATTTTCTCAGCAGTACTGGACACAATTGACCACGTCTGCTTTCTTGAAAGCACTGGATTCTGATGCCACACACGGCATCTTCCTGTTAGATTTTCCTCCTATTCATGGACCAGTCTGTTTCCTTTGCTGGCTTGTCTTCTAAATGTGGGTAGTGTCCCAGGCCTCGAGAATATTCTTTTCCTTCTAAGGAAGCTCATGCAGCCCCAAGGCTTAATCATATATAAGATTCATACATTTTTATCTTCTTTCCCACATTTGCCTCTGAGCTCCAGACTGAACTGCCAATTGCCCTATGAACACAGCCATCTAACTAGTTTGAACCACAAAATGAGAAACCACCTTGGTGTCACTCTTGCCCTCCTCCCCTTCATGCAGCCCATCCGCAGGGTGCTGCCTTATCTCTAAACAAACCCTCAGGGTTACGATTCCTCCCTTTGGGGCTACCATCCTGGTCCAATCCACCACCATCTCCTACTTAGCCCCCTTCCTGTCCTTTCTTCCCATATGACCAGCCAAGCTCTTTCTGAAACCAACCACTGTCTTGTTAAAACTCTCCAGTGGCTGCTTACTGCATTCATAATACAATCCAGGTACCTTAAATACTTGCACTACGAGGTCCCACAAGTTCTGACTCCATCCCCTACCATTCCAGAGACACTGGAATTCTCTGTAGCTCCAACCTGCCAAACTCTTCCTGGCATGTGGGTTTTGTACAGTGTTCTTTCTTCTGGGAACATTCTTCCTACACACCTTCAAATGCTGGCTCCTGTTCGTTTTGTTTACATCTGAACTTAAATTATTTGGATCCCTGCATCAGAAAGATCCCCTGGATTGGGAATGGCAACCCACTCCCGTATTCCTTCCCGGAGAACCCCATGGACAGAGAAGCCTGGTGGGCTACCATCCATTAGGTCCCAGAGTCAGACATGACTGAGAGATGAACACTTTATTTCATACTCACCATCTTCACTCTTACTCTTCTTTGAACCAAATCCAATTAGCTCTGTATCTTTGTCAGTCTGCTGAAATGATTCTTCTGAAACTCACCAAAGACTTCTTTCTTACCAAATTCAGCTGCCTTTAACTTGTTCATTTTCTCAGCAGTACTGGACACAATTGACCACGTCTGCTTTCTTGAAAGCACTGGATTCTGATGCCACGCACGGCATCTTCCTGTTAGATTTTCCTCCTATTCATGGACCAGTCTGTTTCCTTTGCTGGCTTGTCTTCTAAATGTGGGTAGTGTCCCAGGCCTCGAGAATATTCTTTTCCTTCTAAGGAAGCTCATGCAGCCCCAAGGCTTAATCATATATAAGATTCATACATTTTTATCTTCTTTCCCACATTTGCCTCTGAGCTCCAGACTGAACTGCCAATTGCCCTATGAACACAGCCATCTAACTAGTTTGAACCACAAAATGAGAAACCACCTTGGTGTCACTCTTGCCCTCCTCCCCTTCATGCAGCCCATCCGCAGGGTGCTGCCTTATCTCTAAACAAACCCTCAGGGTTACGATTCCTCCCTTTGGGGCTACCATCCTGGTCCAATCCACCACCATCTCCTACTTAGCCCCCTTCCTGTCCTTTCTTCCCATATGACCAGCCAAGCTCTTTCTGAAACCAACCACTGTCTTGTTAAAACTCTCCAGTGGCTGCTTACTGCATTCATAATACAATCCAGGTACCTTAAATACTTGCACTACGAGGTCCCACAAGTTCTGACTCCATCCCCTACCATTCCAGAGACACTGGAATTCTCTGTAGCTCCAACCTGCCAAACTCTTCCTGGCATGTGGGTTTTGTACAGTGTTCTTTCTTCTGGGAACATTCTTCCTACACACCTTCAAATGCTGGCTCCTGTTCGTTTTGTTTACATCTGAACTTAAATTATTTGTCACTCTGCAGAGGCCTGACTCCTCTCTGTCACTGTGTTGTATTTTCTTTTTAGGCCGTAGTGCTGTCTGAATTCATTACATTTACTTGCCCACACATCCACTGTGACTGTGAATATAATTTCTTCATTGAGGGCTTCCCTGGTGGTCCAGTGGGTAAAGAGTCTGCCTTGCAGTACAAGGGACACTGGTTCGATCTCTGGCCGGTAAGATCCCATGTACCGCAGAGTGGCTGGATCGGTGTGTCCAATTATGAGCCAGCACTCTGGAGCACATGCGCCCAGAGCCAGTGCTCTGCAATGAGAGAGGCCACTGCAATAGGAGGCCCACACATGCCAAAGAGTAAAGATGGATAATAATAAATGATGAGTTTGAAGCAGAGAAAAAAAATTAAAAAGAAAAATTTTCTTCATTGAGATTCAAGTTGATTAGATCAGGAATTCTATCTTCTTCAACACCATATCCCCACAATAGTGTTCAGTAAATATTTGTAACGTTATTGCATAATGAGGCTGAACTAATTTTACAAGGACAATTCTAACTGATATGCAACTTCACCAAAAGAACTCTCTGCCAGTTACTAGCTGGGTCACTTTGGACAAGTTCCTTATTCTCTGAGCCACGGTTTACTCCTATGTCAGAGGGCACTACTTACCTCACAGGGCAGGTTCTGAGGACGAAATGAAATACCTGACAACACAGTAAAACACTTGAAAAAGATAGCTAATCTTCTCAAGCTTCTTCATATTCATTGTGCATATTAGCATTCTAAAGTTTGAGGTTTTTTGAACCTGTAAATATTTATATACAACATTGTGACACTGTGTTCTTGTATTTTTGGTTAAATAAACAAAAGAGCATGGAAAGTTGCCACCAAGTTTCCTCAGTGCCAAGTGAAGTACTGGGTTTTATTAAATGGGCTAGCTACAGAGTAAGTGTGGAGTACCTTAAATACTTGCACACGAGGTCCCACAAGTTCTGACTCCATCCCCTACCATTCCAGAGACACTGGAATTCTCTGTAGCTCCAACCTGCCAAACTCTTCCTGGCATGTGGGTTTTGTACAGTGTTCTTTCTTCTGGGAACATTCTTCCTACACACCTTCAAATGCTGGCTCCTGTTCGTTTTGTTTACATCTGAACTTAAATTATTTGTCACTCTGCAGAGGCCTGACTCCTCTCTGTCACTGTGTTGTATTTTCTTTTTAGGCCGTAGTGCTGTCTGAATTCATTACATTTACTTGCCCACACATCCACTGTGACTGTGAATATAATTTCTTCATTGAGGGCTTCCCTGGTGGTCCAGTGGGTAAAGAGTCTGCCTTGCAGTACAAGGGACACTGGTTCGATCTCTGGCCGGTAAGATCCCATGTACCGCAGAGTGGCTGGATCGGTGTGTCCAATTATGAGCCAGCACTCTGGAGCACATGCGCCCAGAGCCAGTGCTCTGCAATGAGAGAGGCCACTGCAATAGGAGGCCCACACATGCCAAAGAGTAAAGATGGATAATAATAAATGATGAGTTTGAAGCAGAGAAAAAAAATTAAAAAGAAAAATTTTCTTCATTGAGATTCAAGTTGATTAGATCAGGAATTCTATCTTCTTCAACACCATATCCCCACAATAGTGTTCAGTAAATATTTGTAACGTTATTGCATAATGAGGCTGAACTAATTTTACAAGGACAATTCTAACTGATATGCAACTTCACCAAAAGAACTCTCTGCCAGTTACTAGCTGGGTCACTTTGGACAAGTTCCTTATTCTCTGAGCCACGGTTTACTCCTATGTCAGAGGGCACTACTTACCTCACAGGGCAGGTTCTGAGGACGAAATGAAATACCTGACAACACAGTAAAACACTTGAAAAAGATAGCTAATCTTCTCAAGCTTCTTCATATTCATTGTGCATATTAGCATTCTAAAGTTTGAGGTTTTTTGAACCTGTAAATATTTATATACAACATTGTGACACTGTGTTCTTGTATTTTTGGTTAAATAAACAAAAGAGCATGGAAAGTTGCCACCAAGTTTCCTCAGTGCCAAGTGAAGTACTGGGTTTTTATTAAATGGGCTAGCTACAGAGTAAGTGTGGAGATCTTTGCAGCTTCATACTCATTAAGCAAAATAAGTTTATCTAAAATCTCCCAAACTTAGTACCAGTTACTACCAAAACTGAACCACAAAAGTGCAAAACACCCTTTATTTTCAAGTAGTCCCCTCAACTCTTTTGTGATTAACAGGACATTTAGTTTTTTCTAAATTTCTGCTTTTGTCCAAGTATCTTCCCTTCTCCAAGCAGACACTTCTTACTTCTGTAATGACTTTATAAGCTTTAACAGTAGGTGGTGCTATGAAGGCATGAAAATGAATTGGTACAGACCACAACAGAACCATCACAGGTTTATTTCATGACTTATTACAACATAGAAATATGCCTTTTTTAATACTTCCTATAAAGTTATTGACAATACAAAATTTTTTTTTCTTTTTTTCCTTTTAATGAAAATTATTTAACTTAGAAATCTATTGTGAAACTCTTGTCTAGTTTTGCAGTTCTCAGATATTCCAGTGCAAAAATAGATCCCATTACAGACAGCATAAAGTGCTTGGAATGAAGGGCCAATGATAAAGAAAAAGCACAAAAACATAGCTTCACCCTAGGATATAAGAAGAGAGAACAGAATACTTAAACCTTACGGAAGTATAAACATTCTATAAAAAGGGATGCAACAATTAGTACTATGTTATTACTACTAAATAGTAATAAGAGTAGAAATTAGTATCTCAACGTCAAAGTGGTTCAAAATAATATGACACATGGCTCTTTGGAAAAAAATTTTACCTGATATATACAACCACAAGAAGAAAACAGACAAATCCCTTTAGTCAATGATTACTGTACAGTGAATGCTGTGCAACATTTAATAGTCACAATGCATATGCCTTCAGTACAGATATTGAAATACAGTAGTTTGAGGTTTGGTTACTTGTTTTTTAGCAATGACCTACGCTGGGTATTTGCAAATAGAGGGCTTTGTTATTGTTTTCTTTTGTATATTTTCATATTCACAGTTAATAAGGCTTTCGGTGTCAAAAAGAAACAAAAGCAGAAAGCTTTGAACATTTAAAATTTTTTTTAAACCAGTTTACAAAAATATTCACAAGAAGTGCCCCCAAAGGCTCACAGAAATTCTTTGCAGCTTCATACTCATTAAGCAAAATAAGTTTATCTAAAATCTCCCAAACTTAGTACCAGTTACTACCAAAACTGAACCACAAAAGTGCAAAACACCCTTTATTTTCAAGTAGTCCCCTCAACTCTTTTGTGATTAACAGGACATTTAGTTTTTTCTAAATTTCTGCTTTTGTCCAAGTATCTTCCCTTCTCCAAGCAGACACTTCTTACTTCTGTAATGACTTTATAAGCTTTAACAGTAGGTGGTGCTATGAAGGCATGAAAATGAATTGGTACAGACCACAACAGAACCATCACAGGTTTATTTCATGACTTATTACAACATAGAAATATGCCTTTTTTAATACTTCCTATAAAGTTATTGACAATACAAAATTTTTTTTTCTTTTTTTCCTTTTAATGAAAATTATTTAACTTAGAAATCTATTGTGAAACTCTTGTCTAGTTTTGCAGTTCTCAGATATTCCAGTGCAAAAATAGATCCCATTACAGACAGCATAAAGTGCTTGGAATGAAGGGCCAATGATAAAGAAAAAGCACAAAAACATAGCTTCACCCTAGGATATAAGAAGAGAGAACAGAATACTTAAACCTTACGGAAGTATAAACATTCTATAAAAAGGGATGCAACAATTAGTACTATGTTATTACTACTAAATAGTAATAAGAGTAGAAATTAGTATCTCAACGTCAAAGTGGTTCAAAATAATATGACACATGGCTCTTTGGAAAAAAATTTTACCTGATATATACAACCACAAGAAGAAAACAGACAAATCCCTTTAGTCAATGATTACTGTACAGTGAATGCTGTGCAACATTTAATAGTCACAATGCATATGCCTTCAGTACAGATATTGAAATACAGTAGTTTGAGGTTTGGTTACTTGTTTTTTAGCAATGACCTACGCTGGGTATTTGCAAATAGAGGGCTTTGTTATTGTTTTCTTTTGTATATTTTCATATTCACAGTTAATAAGGCTTTCGGTGTCAAAAAGAAACAAAAGCAGAAAGCTTTGAACATTTAAAAAAATTTTTTTTGAAACTCACATGGTTACATTTCCACAGGGATGATATAGAAATTTTACTTGACTCAGCAGAGAATTGGTAAAAAAAAAAAAAAAAAAAAATTCTACTATAATTAGACTTACCCAGAAAAATTTAGAAGACTGCACCTTGGATATCTAAAAGATAACAGTATAAATGAAGTAGATGAGTAGCTGTAGATTGTTTCTAGCTTAAAAGAGCCTTAAAATCTATACTGAAATGTTGCAATTTTTTTTCAAAGTAGTTCACAGTGTCTTTTGATTTTTTAAAATATGGCCTTGAAGTAGAATAATCAGAAAAACAGGAGTTGCTCATGGTTTTAACATCATATAGATTCAGAACATGATTCTACTGAAATGGGAAAACTAACAGAAGCTTGATTTTGGAAAATACTAAACAAGAAGAAACAATTATTCTATGAATTTTATATCATTAAAGATAGCATAAAATATGAGCACAGGGCAATAGTCATTGGGAAAATGTCTTCATTACTTGCTTATCATTTTGGAAAATATTGACAATAATCTCTAAAGGTCATTTTGTTTTTCCAAGCAACAAGCTGCATGATAGCATGCAGTAACTTTTAAAAGAAAAAAATACATATTTGGAATAGATCTGAAATCTTTCACTTTTAGAATTAATACCTATGTTTTTTAAAGAAGACATTAGTAATGGTATTAAAATATCACTTTAACTTCAAACAGTACTTTTGTCATAATTTTGTTTATCTCAAGACAGATAACATTAAGCATTAGTGCAACAGTATTTTCAACAAGTGTTTACCAACCAAAAAAAATAAACTGGGCTAGAATAGTCCAAAACAATTTTCAAGTCGGGACATTTGATGTTTTTTTTTCCATGATGGTGACTCAAGAGATAAAAATATGAGATTGTCAGAATAGGGTATATGAGATTTTCAAAGCCAATTATTTGAAGATACTAAATGCCATAAGCACAAGTTTTATGTTATTCAACCAGTTTTGAAGCTAATCTTGTGGCCCTATGACATTTAAACTTTCTTGCCTTTTGCATTGTTGCTATTTTCAAAAAGTGGGCTGCCCAATATTCTTTCAGTGGGTTCCCACAACCACAACAAATCCTGTATTTGTAAACCAGTTAGCTAATGAACATGGCACAGAAAATCTGCTGAAACGTAATTTCTCTCCACCCTATCCATCCATACTCACTCAGTTATAACACACACTCAAAGAATACTTCACTAATGCACAGATACTAAAAGTATTCTTAACATTCTTAAAGATACATAAATATAATGTTGCCTTGAGATCTTGGCCATCATGCTGTTTTCAAGTCACTAGGCATTAGTCAGACAATTCATTTGCAAATGTATGTGAAAACATAAAGCTAGCACTGTGGCCATACTCCTCTCTGCCACAGGGCTCTACAAAGAGGCCATACTAAGGTTTCAGAAGTCACTGATAGAACTTACAATTCCAAATAACATTAAAAGTACAAAGACTTCTCAAAATACAAGTCTTTTTGTATTCTAGATTAATTTAAAAAACCAGAAATAATACTACACTTGTGTCAAACAACAAGACCTTGAGATGCACTGTACCGTGTTAGTAGACAAGCAGGACAAATGCACACAGGACTCCCTTAGTTCCAATGCATCATCTCTTTCATCACATGCCATGGCCTCCTCAGCTTGCAGCCCCAACAGTGTGGTTGCTGATTCTTTGCTCCTTACCAGGATCTCAGCATACTTAAGAGTCCCACAAAGATAACCTAGGAGACTCATGGTTCCAAGCAAGGGACAACAATGAAACCAAGTCTTGCTTTTGCATGTTCCCATGCAGTGTGCATGTAACCACCAGCAGAGCAGCTCAAAGAGGGAACCAAGGTAGGCCTTTCCCCACACACGGCACCATTCCATCACCTGGTATTTGATGATGTCAACAGACTGAGTAGTGCAGCTTTCACAAAAGTGTGCACAGCACACCATGGTGCTTCAGGCTTTCTGAGCAACTTGGCACTAGGAAATCTGGTGCACTCACTGCCAACAGTGGCAGTGTCACCGGAAAGCCAGTCTCCTGGCATGGCATGACTTAATGAACGAGGAGGTGCATGCCTTTTGATTTTGAAAAACAACCACTGGCCATGATTACTTGATGAATTATTGTTGCAACCCCAGTAAGAATACAAAGGAACAAAAAAAGCATATCAAACCGATGTCCACTGGGTTCCATACCAGAGTTTCACATGAGTATAAGGTAATAAACTAAATTCAAGTCTTTTCACTCGAGAGCCGTATGAGACATAGGCTACAAAGGCACAGCCTTTGTAATGGAATTTTGTTTCCATTGCATTGAACTGCATTGCATTGAATAGTGTCAGTACAGTATCCAGTTTACTTCTTCCCACAGAATCTTCCAGCTCCTTCCTCTGGAACACTTCACATGGCGTAAAGGAAGGGCGAGTTCCTGCCTTCTTCCAGCCACCCTGTATGAGTAGGATTCTTCATACATAACTTTCTTTCACTTTCTCATCTTGCAGAAAAGATGTGAGAACTGCAACATCCACAACTGTCTGGTTTTTGTGTAATGACAGGTCCTTTAAGTGGTCATCATCACTTTGGTCCTTGGCAAAGTTTACAAATACCTGTCAAAATAAAGGTGGACCACTATGAACACCTCTAACCTGCTCTTTCTTTATTCAAGTTGCACTTTTCCCCATGCAGAGAATCTGAGATTGAATAAATAGACTAGAAAACTGTGTAAGAGAGAGAGGAAAATAACTGAAAAAACAATGACCATTAAAAAACCCCTGATCTTCTATATTGCTCCCCAAATCACCAATTGCTCAATAACCTATTTATTTTGACTCATACAGGCTTGATTAAAGAGAAAGGGGAGGAAAATTAACATTTCCTGAATACCTACTAAGTGCCAGGATCTCTATGGTACCAGAAGTTATCTAATTTGAATGGGATAAGGCACTTGTCCTAATAACTGCCCACCCTGAAAAGCAAATCTGCCTTTGACACTCAAAGCTTACTTGGTCAAGTGTTGTCTGAGAGACAGAGTAGTCTTCTATGTGGAGTCGCTTTTTGCTCTGGGAAAGGACACTGAAAATCCTGGCCAGGGAAGACAGTGAAGAGGGAAGCTGGTACTGCAGCATGTTCCGGTGCTTCTCCTTCAGGACGCTTCCTGGAAAGGCGAGTTCAAAGAACTCCTGGACATGAATTATTGTTGCAACCCCAGTAAGAATACAAAGGAACAAAAAGCATATCAAACCGATGTCCACTGGGTTCCATACCAGAGTTTCACATGAGTATAAGGTAATAAACTAAATTCAAGTCTTTTCACTCGAGAGCCGTATGAGACATAGGCTACAAAGGCACAGCCTTTGTAATGGAATTTTGTTTCCATTGCATTGAACTGCATTGCATTGAATAGTGTCAGTACAGTATCCAGTTTACTTCTTCCCACAGAATCTTCCAGCTCCTTCCTCTGGAACACTTCACATGGCGAAAAGGGAAAGGGGCGAGTTCCTGCCTTCTTCCAGCCACCCTGTATGAGTAGGATTCTTCATACATAACTTTCTTTCACTTTCTCATCTTGCAGAAAAGATGTGAGAACTGCAACATCCACAACTGTCTGGTTTTTGTGTAATGACAGGTCCTTTAAGTGGTCATCATCACTTTGGTCCTTGGCAAAGTTTACAAATACCTGTCAAAATAAAGGTGGACCACTATGAACACCTCTAACCTGCTCTTTCTTTATTCAAGTTGCACTTTTCCCCATGCAGAGAATCTGAGATTGAATAAATAGACTAGAAAACTGTGTAAGAGAGAGAGGAAAATAACTGAAAAAACAATGACCATTAAAAAACCCCTGATCTTCTATATTGCTCCCCAAATCACCAATTGCTCAATAACCTATTTATTTTGACTCATACAGGCTTGATTAAAGAGAAAGGGGAGGAAAATTAACATTTCCTGAATACCTACTAAGTGCCAGGATCTCTATGGTACCAGAAGTTATCTAATTTGAATGGGATAAGGCACTTGTCCTAATAACTGCCCACCCTGAAAAGCAAATCTGCCTTTGACACTCAAAGCTTACTTGGTCAAGTGTTGTCTGAGAGACAGAGTAGTCTTCTATGTGGAGTCGCTTTTTGCTCTGGGAAAGGACACTGAAAATCCTGGCCAGGGAAGACAGTGAAGAGGGAAGCTGGTACTGCAGCATGTTCCGGTGCTTCTCCTTCAGGACGCTTCCTGGAAAGGCGAGTTCAAAGAACTCCTGGACAGGCTTCAGGTCGGGGTTTGACCCTGCTATTCGTACAACTATTGTATAACCGTCTCCAAACCTGGAAGCAGGAAAAAGAAAATCAAACTAAAGACCCCGGGGAAACTTCTCAAAAGAATATTTAACTCCTGGGCCATGAAAGAGAGGTCCCTGCCAGACCCAGAAATCAGTTTCAGAGTAAAGAAGCCAGTTATCATATGCTGAATACCTATTCTATGTGAGCTGCCTTGACGAGTGCCTTAGACATGACTTCATTTAGTCCTCATCTAGACCTGTGAGGTCCGTCAGATGTTACAGAGAAGCTGAATCCTAGAAGAGTTAGTCACTTGCTCACGGTACAAATCTCAGAAGTGGCAGGGTAAAGGTATGGACCCAACTTGTGTTTGACTCCAAAATTTATGCTCTAACCTTACTGGCATGTATAAATCTTCCCATTATATCTCTGTAACAAAGCTAGAAAGTAGATATTCTCTGAACACTGACTCTCACAGAGGTTAAATAACTTGCCCAAGTGCATACAACCAGTAAAAGGTAAAGAGAATTTGTACACAGCTCTGTTGGACTTCAAAGTCCTCATGTTTTGCACTATACTATCTTGTTCAGTATATTTCCCTTTAGTTTAGAGCCACCATGTATAGACTCATGAGAGAATATTTCTCAGTATGTGGGATCCCAAAGAGACTGTCTTTGTTACCTATTTTTCAGATGTTGAACACTGCCAAGACACCTGAACCGCCCGTTGACCATGATTGCCATCCTAGTGCAAAGAGCTTCACATTCTTCCATACTGCGGGGGAGCAGAACGAGGTTTAGTTGAAAGATATGCTCCTATAACCATCAGAACATCACTGTGATGTCTGGCATTTCAAAGAAACAGATTCCTAGCTTCTTAAGAGTATAGAGTTTCTTTAAGAGTTTAAGAGTATAACTGCATTCTGTTAGAAAGTTCATGAAGATGAAAGGAAAATTCTGTTCACTGCTGTGCCATTACAACTGTGAAAAAGTTGAAAATGACCCAAATGTCGACACAAAAGAGGACTTTGCATTTGTACTCAGTGTTCCGGTGCTTCTCCTTCAGGACGCTTCCTGGAAAGGCGAGTTCAAAGAACTCCTGGACAGGCTTCAGGTCGGGGTTTGACCCTGCTATTCGTACAACTATTGTATAACCGTCTCCAAACCTGGAAGCAGGAAAAAGAAAATCAAACTAAAGACCCCGGGGAAACTTCTCAAAAGAATATTTAACTCCTGGGCCATGAAAGAGAGGTCCCTGCCAGACCCAGAAATCAGTTTCAGAGTAAAGAAGCCAGTTATCATATGCTGAATACCTATTCTATGTGAGCTGCCTTGACGAGTGCCTTAGACATGACTTCATTTAGTCCTCATCTAGACCTGTGAGGTCCGTCAGATGTTACAGAGAAGCTGAATCCTAGAAGAGTTAGTCACTTGCTCACGGTACAAATCTCAGAAGTGGCAGGGTAAAGGTATGGACCCAACTTGTGTTTGACTCCAAAATTTATGCTCTAACCTTACTGGCATGTATAAATCTTCCCATTATATCTCTGTAACAAAGCTAGAAAGTAGATATTCTCTGAACACTGACTCTCACAGAGGTTAAATAACTTGCCCAAGTGCATACAACCAGTAAAAGGTAAAGAGAATTTGTACACAGCTCTGTTGGACTTCAAAGTCCTCATGTTTTGCACTATACTATCTTGTTCAGTATATTTCCCTTTAGTTTAGAGCCACCATGTATAGACTCATGAGAGAATATTTCTCAGTATGTGGGATCCCAAAGAGACTGTCTTTGTTACCTATTTTTCAGATGTTGAACACTGCCAAGACACCTGAACCGCCCGTTGACCATGATTGCCATCCTAGTGCAAAGAGCTTCACATTCTTCCATACTGCGGGGGAGCAGAACGAGGTTTAGTTGAAAGATATGCTCCTATAACCATCAGAACATCACTGTGATGTCTGGCATTTCAAAGAAACAGATTCCTAGCTTCTTAAGAGTATAGAGTTTCTTTAAGAGTTTAAGAGTATAACTGCATTCTGTTAGAAAGTTCATGAAGATGAAAGGAAAATTCTGTTCACTGCTGTGCCATTACAACTGTGAAAAAGTTGAAAATGACCCAAATGTCGACACAAAAGAGGAATGGTTAAATAAATTAGGGTCTATCCTAACAGAATACTATTCACTAACAGGTGTAAGAAATGATGACACATCTAAATTAAACTGACTTGGAATACTATTCTCGATATTGTTAAGTGAACAACTTAGCGTATATGCTAAAGTTTGCGTTTTTGTTTCTAAAAAACACATACACTGTGTATAGATTTGCACAGGAAAACCCTGCAAAGATACATTACTCAATGATAGTAATAGTTGTCTCCTGGTGATGCAATGTCAAGTGATCATAACTTTTTCCTTCTATTTCCTTTTCTGTGTTTTCTATTTTACACAATGACCATCTGTGCTACTTGGAAAACCTAAAAATTACTCAACAGTGAAGCCAAGCTAAGTCCTCAGTACAGACCTATGAGATGTAAGCACTACTGATCTCCCTTCCCTGATGACACTTAGGGCACAATTCCACAAGAAGCGCCGGGCTTTAGGGTCCATTCCTGTGGTTGGTTCATCCTGTAAGTAGAATAAAACAAATCCTGTCATGTGTTTGGAGAAAAAAATCAAAGATAGGCTTGGTTTTAAATGCAGAAGCATCTTTGAAATAGCCTAATTTTTTTAAAATGTTTATTTATTTACTTATTTTGGGGGGGATGGGGTGAGGAGGGAGAGGGGTGGGCACCACTTCCATTGGTCTTTCATTTATCTGTTTTCATCCATCTTCGTTCTTTGGCCCGTGTGGGCCTCCCATTGCAGCGGCCTCTGTCGTCGCAGAGCACTGGCTCCGGGCGCATGCACTCCAGAGCTCCGGCTTGGCAATTGGACACATCGGTCCAGCCACTCTGTGGAACATGGGATCTTCCCAGGCCAGGGATCAAACCAGCGCCCCTTGCACTGCAAGGTGGCATCCTTACCCACTGGACCACCAGGAAAGCCCTGAAATAGCCTAATTTTTAACTTACTATTCTATTTATTTCTTGATGTATCAAAGAACCCGACCTTACATACAAGAATATTTCATACTTGTCTGTAACAAGTTCAATTTTATAACTGTGTCACTGAAGTAGAAATCTCATATTTATTTTTTTATGAAATTAAATTTCTTCAAACAAACAGAAAGGAAAAGGGAGAAGTCATTTAGTTTCAGACATCTTTTCATGACTGAGAAGCGTATACTTATTATTTTTGTTTGAAATGCTACTGAAGTCAGTTTAAAGTTTGGATAAGTTTCATTTTCTTTTTTTAAATTATTCAAGTTCACTCTGGCTTAGCCTGTTATACTGTACTTGCTAGTCTTAAAGAAACAAGATCCAAATCCAAACAGTCTGTGCTTTTAAACCTCGATTCAAGGCTTCTTCCTCTAATAATTTCAGTGTTCTCCTCTACAGAAGAAAAAGGATCAAGGGCCACTGTCGATCTGAACTGCTGCCTTCCACTCGTCCATAAGGAACCATGACCCAGGTGCTACTTGGGGATTCTGGGAACCCACACTCTCCATCTCCAGGGATGAACACATAGATGGCATACAGAATGGTCTAGAGAAAGTCAAATCACATACACAGCCTCAGGCACACTTGGTGGGCTTCTCCATGCCAGATAAACAAGGTCCCTGGAGCACCTCCTCTTTTGGGGCACCTGAAGGCAGGGCAGAGCCGCCCCCTGTGTGTCAAGGAGAGAAACAGGGGAGCTTCCCTCTGGTTCTCTGAAGCTGCTCCTCACTGGGGGAGAGAGCTTGCTAGTGCCAAGCCAGTCAAGCACATTCTGGACATCCCAGGACTTTTAGAAAAGAGATGTTTTCCATTCAGGCTAGAACAAAGCTTTCCATTCACGGTCACACTCACCAGAAACACCACTGGAGGCCCACCAATCAGTGCCATGGCTGTCGAGAGCTTGCGCTTATTGCCCCCACTGTAGTTCCCAGCATATTTTTCTCCATACTTCACGAGGCCCAGTTTCCGAATTGCCCACTCGCCAACCTAAGAGTGATTTAAAAAAGTGCCTTGACCTTTGTTGGGTTCAGTAATTTTATCATGCTTTCTTACACTTGCATGTGAGAACTCTTTCATTGAGTAAGATCAGATTCTCTCAGATCATGACCTGGACAGTGCCCTCAGCAGGGCAGAGTGCCACTCCCTCTCTGCCCTCCAGAGGGAGCCTGATCTCCCATCCCCACCCCACTGCTACAACCCCCAACCCTGAAAACAGCTGCAAAGAGCCAGCACTTCCTGTTGCTGCATCCACCAGGAAGAATAGCCTGAAGCCGATGGTCATGCATGAAGGTCACTGCCACAGGTGGGCTGTGGGGATGCCAAAGCAGGCAGGCTGGCTTTCCAGTGCCCTTGGTACCTTGCCTACTTCTTTCTCTGGGACTCCTCTCAAGAGAGCAAAGAACTCCACGTGTTCTCTTCCAGTCAGCAGCTCCGTGATGGCATCAAACTGAGGGCAATAGCCCATGTTCTGATGCACTTCATGGATATCTGATAAGATACTGCAAAGAAAAACAAAACTGGTCAGGTTTTTAACCATTTTTATACCCTGGTTAGACCATCTTGCCTAACATTTCTATAAAGCGTGGTGTGCATGACAGACCAGCGAGCCATACTTGCTATAGCTTCAAGGAACAGCCTTTCGGTTCCCAGAATGCCAGCCACTCCTGGAAGTCAGGGTTCCTGTCTCCATTCTGCCCAGTCCCTGCCCCTGGTTCCCCCAACACCTCAATCTGCAGGCTTGGTCCCATTTCAGAATTCCCAAGTCCATCCCAACTGTAGCACCATCTGCATCAACAATCTCAGTCACCCTATCTTGGGGCTTTAATATGAAGTTTCTAGTCCTGACTTGATTCTGTGGCCCAGTCGTATGCATCATGTGCTCTGTTGCTCCATTTAAGCCAGAGGAGGCCCGGCAAGTTGGGTGACTTCCCTTTGCTTTTTGCTACCCATATACTGACTTGGCCACAGCTTGATCTAGACCCTGTGGTCACACTGAATACTCAACCCAGAAACTCTCCTGGTTTTGAAGGTTTTTATGACCACTGACCCTCTGAGAACATAAGGACAACAAAAAATATATACACCTACAGACACAATTTTACATATATTGGTGTGTGACCACCATGTTTAGGCATGTGAGGCCACCATGTTTTGGCCCCATGAATCCAATCTCAGATTAAAGATCCCTGATGTAGGAGAAAGCTCAGTGTCATATCCACTCTGATAGCTGCATTTTAGTCACCCTGGGTAGCCATGGGCTTGGCTGGTCAGCAGTATTCATCCCTCTCAGCACATCAGTCAGTACTCCCAGGTCCGGCCTTTTCCAGAACTGAGGTGCTCACAGACCCTGTGCCTGGACCTCACAGGTACACTGCCCCCTCCAGTGTTCAGAACCAGGCACTGTGACAAAACTTAGTTTGGACCAGTTATTGCTGCCATTACTGTGTACCCTAGGAACCTGGTACTAGATACAAACCTGGGGAAGCAGGTGTGTAACCTCAGGCCATTTAGAAATTCTGTTCTCTTAAACCTCTTTTACACTGTTACTAAAAAAACATGTAAGATGCAGAGAAGAGCCACAAGTACATTAAGCTCCTGACTCTTTCCAATTTTATTGGCTAGTAGTCCCTTGTCCAAATTGTGAGTCATCACCCATTTGTATGTTGTGAAATAAATGGCGTGGGTCACAACTAGTATTAAGAGCAGGATAAGAAATAGCAGAGTATACTACAAGCAGTAAGAGTAGGTAGTGTTTCATAAAGCCTCTAAGTTATATGCCTGTTTTTGTGCATTTACTGGACTGAGAGGTAAAATCTATTTGCTATTATGGGTCATGATCAAAAAGTTTGAAAGCCACTGCCTTATATCATCTCTCCAGATGATACAAAGCCCAGAAAAGTGCCACATTATTTAGAATGCTCGAGGGTTTCACTGTCAAGGTTGCCTAGCAGGACTTTAAAGTGTACTCTACTCCTTAATATCACTCTGCTTAGTGATCTCTGCATTTTCAGATAATAGTCCAGTGGTGACATCATTTGTTAGAGAGGGCAATTTGGCAAGGATATGACCTTTTATCATGAATGAATTTTCCCCAAGGAGACAATTAATATGAATACAAGGACATATTTAGTGAAAAATAGAAACAAATGTCCAACAATCAGGAACCGGCGAAATAAACTATAAGTACACGTACATAAAGGCATTCTGTGTGGCAATGGAAAACTCTACATCTTAGAATATGTAACCGTATTAGGATAGTCAATGAATATGACTATTTGGGGAATTAAAATTTGGGACCTAATTTAAAAATCTAGCTCTAATATGATCTCAATTTAATAATATATTTATATGTGTAGATAAAACAGAGATTTGGCTTGATGGGAATGTTGTATAATGGTATTGTCAGTAATATTAGGATTAGTCAAAATTACAGTCAGTACCCCAGTTTCCAACGGGTGTACCCTTAAGGAACCCCTAGGTAACCAGGCACTGTGACAAAACTTAGTTTGGACCAGTTATTGCTGCCATTACTGTGTACCCTAGGAACCTGGTACTAGATACAAACCTGGGGAAGCAGGTGTGTAACCTCAGGCCATTTAGAAATTCTGTTCTCTTAAACCTCTTTTACACTGTTACTAAAAAAACATGTAAGATGCAGAGAAGAGCCACAAGTACATTAAGCTCCTGACTCTTTCCAATTTTATTGGCTAGTAGTCCCTTGTCCAAATTGTGAGTCATCACCCATTTGTATGTTGTGAAATAAATGGCGTGGGTCACAACTAGTATTAAGAGCAGGATAAGAAATAGCAGAGTATACTACAAGCAGTAAGAGTAGGTAGTGTTTCATAAAGCCTCTAAGTTATATGCCTGTTTTTGTGCATTTACTGGACTGAGAGGTAAAATCTATTTGCTATTATGGGTCATGATCAAAAAGTTTGAAAGCCACTGCCTTATATCATCTCTCCAGATGATACAAAGCCCAGAAAAGTGCCACATTATTTAGAATGCTCGAGGGTTTCACTGTCAAGGTTGCCTAGCAGGACTTTAAAGTGTACTCTACTCCTTAATATCACTCTGCTTAGTGATCTCTGCATTTTCAGATAATAGTCCAGTGGTGACATCATTTGTTAGAGAGGGCAATTTGGCAAGGATATGACCTTTTATCATGAATGAATTTTCCCCAAGGAGACAATTAATATGAATACAAGGACATATTTAGTGAAAAATAGAAACAAATGTCCAACAATCAGGAACCGGCGAAATAAACTATAAGTACACGTACATAAAGGCATTCTGTGTGGCAATGGAAAACTCTACATCTTAGAATATGTAACCGTATTAGGATAGTCAATGAATATGACTATTTGGGGAATTAAAATTTGGGACCTAATTTAAAAATCTAGCTCTAATATGATCTCAATTTAATAATATATTTATATGTGTAGATAAAACAGAGATTTGGCTTGATGGGAATGTTGTATAATGGTATTGTGATAACAGTTCAACAACTCTGCAAACTGTCTAAAAATCATTGAATTGTACTACTCTTAAAACAAGTAAACCATATGGTATATAAATTATACCTGAATAAATACATTAAACAGAGTGAGAGTAAAAGGAAATGTAGGGCTTCTGTGGTGGTCCAGTGGGTAAAGAGTCTGCCTTGCAGTGCAGGGGGCATCAGGTGGATCCCTGGCCCAGGAAGATCCCATGTGCTGCGGAGCGGCTGGACCGGTGTGTCCTATTACGAGCCAGTGCTCTGGAGCGCATGCGCCCAGAGCCTGTGCTGTGCAATGAGAAAGGTCGCTGCAATGGGATGCCCACACATGCCAAAGAAATTAAAAGAATTATAAAAAAAATAAGAGTCATGATGACGGGAAAAAAAAAAGGAAATGTAAATAGTAATTATCTTTAGATACTGTGCTTATGGATGACTTTTATTGTCTTCTTTACAGTTAACTGTAAAATGTATTTCAACATTTTTAGAAACTATGCAGTGATGTTATAATCAGCAAAATCACAATATATTCATTTAAATAAAGTTAAAAAATAATCTTTGTGGCAAAATATAGGCTTTTTTTTTTCCCTCACCTATTTTTGTTAAGGAAGGCATCTCCTCTGGTAACAGTGGTATCTCCTGTTAACATCTTGAAAGTTGATGATTTCCCAGCTCCATTAACACCCAGAAGTCCAAAGCACTGAAAAAAAAAATTGGTCAGCAGTATTAGCAAACTACTACGAATCTGAATATAAAAGACTCTTATAAAATAGTCACCTAAGTTTCATTTTCATGTAACATGATCAAAAAAGTTACTCTTAATGAAGTGTCAAATATTTTCTAGGTTTCACAAATCATACAGATATTTAAACATATATTCTGTAATGAAGCCATTTAAAGTGTGGGTGTATTTGTAAATAATATTTGAGTCATTTGGTTAAGGCCAACATTAATGAGTAAAAAACAGTAATGAAAGTCAGTAAGTTAAATTTTACCAGTGAACCTAGCTAGCTAAAGGGCATACAAGAATGCAAACATAAACTAGAAAGGAGAAAAATCTATTTTCGTAAATCTATTTGAATTTCATTAAATCTTGAATGGATAGCAAAATCACTTTCTGGAAGTACATACTTCTCTTAAATTGTCTGAGATTACCCAAAATTGTTGATATATGGTACCCTTACTTTTGATATATGAGCCCCTCATCCTCTCAATGACTGACTGTTCCACATAGATAAGTATGGATTAGCCTTTTTAAACTACTTTTAACTCCTTACAGACATTTTTGTGACTGGAGTAGAGACAGTCTGAATTAAACACAATGTAGACAAAGTATCTTTACCTCACCACGAGGAATGCCAACGCAAATCCTGTCAACAGCAGGTTTCCTCTTCCTTCTGTATACCTATAGCCAACAAAATGCATAACGTCACGAGCTGCTGTGACTCATAGCTGTCCCAGACAACTATAAAAGAGGGAATTATGACCTAAACATACCACAAAATAAGGCTCATTGACAAGACGAAGTCACATATGATGTGCTAAGGCCTTAGTCTATCTCTGTGGCAACTGACTTTGGAATGACCCTGAGGCTCAAAATATAAGTGAATTTCTTTGTATTTTTTATCTTAGTATCAGGCATCAAAATATATATATTGGTCATTAATATATACATAATTTTTATTTAATATAAAGCTGTAGATACTTTAAAAATTAAATTGTACAGGGTAAAAAATTTATTATCAAAACATTACAAATATTGAACATATTGCAAAAATGTGAATTCTGGCACCTAGAAAGGGCTGAAACAAATCCTCCACTTAAGTAATGGGGATTTACCAGCTTTTTTGAAACTCAAAATCCACCATTTACTCTCCCAACTTCAGTTTTGACTTGATACACAATATTAGATGTTTTAATGACTAACACACAAATGCAAGCGTGAAAAACAAATATACTCAAGAAAGAGAATTCACATTACAATTATTCTCAGTAGGACTTCTTTAATTAGAGAAGTCCCCATGGTGCATTTTAAGTAAAATTAAATCGACAGAAATTTGGTAGAAATGCACATTCTAGGAGCCATGCTCTTATTAAGTGAGTCAGCAAAATGCTAGTTTCCAACATACAAAGCTCAAAAAAACAAAATTGAAGGCAAGTTGTTATAGCCTCTTCTCATTGGCTCACCTTAGTCAGCTCCTTGATTTCCAAGATGTCATTCTGTCCTCCACCATCCAGAATTCTCTGTCTTTCCCTCCTCACATCTTCATCTTCATCATTCAGAGGAGGAAGCTTTGCCTTTACAGGTCTTAGGGGGAGAAAATTAAGAAAAAACAGCAGTCCTATAAAATCCACACTCCACAGTTGTCTGTGCTGTGCTGTTGGCACAGTTGGCTGTGCTGGGGGCCGGTGGATGCCCACATCAGGCAAATCCGTTTGATTATCTGCTCTGAGTTCAAGCCAACCCCGCCAGCAGCAAGTGTTTCCCTTATATTCCCTCCTCTGTGCCCCTCAATCATGTGCTCAGTGAGTTTTGAAAGAAAGCTCACCTGGGCCTGATGAAGAAACGGTACTGGATTAGCACGGTAATGAGGAAGAACACCACCCCTTCCACGGCCATGGCGAAGAGATTTCGTCCCACCAAGTCCCAAGACAGTGGTGAGACAAAGCGATTCTCCCCTGGTGGACACAGCGCAGAGATCCAGTCAGAATGGAGGCACTAGAGACCACCGCCCTTCCTCAGATTCAGCCTCAAACTCACCTATGTTTCTACATACACCCGCGTTTACCACCCATGATAAGAAAGGGAAAAAAAGGAGTCACCACTTTCCAAGCAGGACTTAGGGTAAGGTTTTGGGAAAATGTGCTGCAACCCGGTATCAATCAGAATTTCAGAGTCACCATGTATCAGACTTGTAGCTCCTTCTCAGTGATGTGCCAAAAATCATTTATGAATAGGCAAATAGTCCAGGGTAATTTTTAGGGTCAGTATTTTAACAAACTACTAGCTTCACTAAGAAAGATTAGAAAGCGTATTAAAAGATGTTGCTTTAATCACATATAACATAATCTAGTGACTCAATTCATCTGGTTTAATATAAACAGATTCCTTAAATTCCTTAAATCCCTTATATTTTACTTATTTATTTTTTAAATCTCTTATATTTTATCTTTGCACCTTCAAGTTTTTAAAAAAACAGTCCCTCTTCCATGCCCATTAAATAACATGGCCCATCTAACTATACAAGTGAGTCACTAAAGAATAGTAATGTAGCCACAGGAGAAACACTTTTAAAGACTCTAAAGGTAGAAAGAGCTGCTGTAAATTACCTTTTTATAGACTGTGTAAAAGGTAATATATGACCCCATCTGCACGTCCACAATTTTCCTAATAGAGTCAAAGTTTGAATCTTTCCTTTTGATTCTCTAGCCTGTATCTAATTCTCAAAGCTGTAGTTTAGTTTTTCCAATGACTCTGACCAACTCCACCAGTGGTATCAAGCACTGGGCCCAAGCTAAAACCAGGATTTTCCTTACCTCCCAAACTACCTTCTCACCTTTCAGACAAGTGGCTGTGTTGGACAAGACCCATGTCACAACCAGCTATGCGGACATGAGCCCTGTTGGTGGAGGGAAGTCCTCCGCCCAGTCACCAGCCTTCTTCCTAAACAAAGGCCTATGTATCAAGGCCCATGCAAACTCCCATCTCTATTAATCCTGTAGTCACTGCTGTCACTCACCAAACCTTTCCAAGGCATCGGCCATCGCCTGGTTTTTCACCATGTCAATGAGCCCCCGGCCCAGGCAAAAATGTGGGAAGATCAAGAACACTGACTTCAGGATATCATTGATGTTATTCAGCTTCTAAAAAAAAAAAAATGAGACAGAGACTATATCTTTTGTGACTCAGGCTAAACCTTTACTAAAGTCTAAAGTATGGGAATGAAAATAAATTTGATTCCTTGAGGTCAAACTGAATCTTCCATAGTTAATGATATACAAGGTAATAAAATTCTTGCTCTTTAGAAAATTTGGAATTTCCTACAAGTATGGGAAAAATATGAGCAAGCTTTAGAAACACGACTATATTTAATCAAAAACAAATCCATCATAAAACATTTGCTTAGCATTTTAAAAGCAAATTGCTTATGTCTGGGTCAGTATATTTCAGTGTCAGGATTTTGTTGGAATTTATAAAAATTCTTCTCAGTACATCAATCCAAATACCCTACAACTGAGCAAGCTGCTAAGTGCTGGATGCACTGGACTAGCGCACAGGAGGGATAAAGACAAATAAGAAGCAATCTAGGGCTTCCCTGGTGGTCCAGTGGGTAAAGACACCACCTTGCAGTGCAGGGGGCACCAGTTCGATCCCTGGCCGGGCAAGATCCCAGGTGCCGCAGAGCAGTTGGACCAGTGTGTCCAACTGCAAGCCAACGCTCTGGAGCGCACGTGACCAGAGCCAGTGCTCTGCACCGAGAGAGGCCACTGCAATGGGAGGCCCACACAGGCCTAAGAATAAAGATGGATGAAAAATAAACAAATGGAAAACCAATAAAAGAGGCCAAAATTAAAAAAAAAAAAAAAAAAAGAAGAAGAAGAAGAGCAGCAGCAGCCCATACTCTGAGGAAAACAAACATGGAAACAGGAAATTACTACATAATCAGATGTGTTGTTCTGGAGGCATGAACTGTGTGAGCTTTGGGAGCACAGAGAAGAGAGAGAGAGCACTTCCCATAAGGCAGGTGAGGAAAGGTTGATGCTCAAGCCCAGTCTTGAGGGGTGAGTGAGATACCACCAGATTCCGTGACAGGAAGCACAGAGCTGGGCAGTAGCTCACACTGCTGGTGAGGAGCTGCAGCACCAGAGCAGCCACACTGCCACTGGCACCAGAGAGGAGCTTCACCCTGGGGAGGCCCATGCGGGCTGTGCTGGGGATCCGGGACCAGGCCTACAGGAGCACGGAGGGCTTAAGGCACCGTTCAGCCGAAGCTTATCATACCCTCGGAAAGGGAGTGGTGGGGACTGCCCAGGAAGGACTCCATGCCTCTGAAACGCCTTGCAACATCAAGGTGTCTGGACAAAAGCAACGACAACAGGAGTGGACAAGGAATTCGTCTGAGAGACCTGATATGGGAGGAACTGGCAAGGTCACCAACTGAACATGGGAAATAGGCGAAAGCAAAGCATATAAACAGCCCTAATACTGCCAGCTTGGGGAGGGGGAGGGATGGCAATGTTGTCCAGGGTGAAAAGAATGGCAAGAGAAATCCTAGGGTCTGAGGGGAAGATGTCTGGGATGTGGCTAGTCTGGGATGTCTTTCACTTAATCTAAATGGAGCCATCCACTGGGCAAGTGAGCCTATGAAACGAGAATTCAAGGGAGGAGTCAGGGCTAAAGGCACAGATCTGAGAGAAAACGAGGGGAGACATGGAGGTGGTGGGAGAAGCTTCCAGAATGAATGGCATCACCCAGAGACGGCATCTACAGTGGAAAACAAGGAAGCAGAGGGCCAAATATTGGGGAAAACAACATTTAAACAGAAAGGAGAATAAAAGAGCCTGTCAAAAGAAACACAGATTTGACCAGAGACATGTAAGGGAAAGGAGTGCAAATCCAAGCAAGACAGACTCTGCACCAGCTTGGACTGGTCCGTGCTGTCAACACCACAGCAACTAGAGTAAGATCCTGAGTAAACACTGTCCTCTGGCTCCAGAGATGCCCATCCCAGCATCCCTTGCCACAGAACTCACATTGCTGGTGAAGAGCTCCAGCACAAATGTGGCCACGCTGCCATTGATGCCGATGAAGAGGTTCACGCTGGTGAGGACCACATAGGCTGTGCTGGGGATCTTGAACACGAAGGAGGCTGGGTACATGAGAGGTGTGATGGACCACCTGGTGAGACACAGAGACACATGCTCACAGAGTGTCCCCTGCCTTCTCCCTGACATCGGACCCCGTCTGCCCCATTCAGAGCTGCCTTACCCATACAGCAAAAGCAGAAGAGCCAGCACGGGCAGGTTGGTGGAGGACACATAGGATTTCTGCTGGAAGCAGATGAAGATGATAATGACCAGCGTGGCAGGGACGACATAGTTGCACTAAAAGGGAAAACAAGGACGTCAAGGTCACCCCTAAGTCAAAGACATCACACATCTCAAGTCTTCACCGTTACTGGACAAGAAAGGGCACATTATCATATTGAAGAATACCTTTGAATTAACAAAGGCACACAAACTATTAATCAAAATACCGGACAATACATTTTGACAAGCATTTTATCCCCGGCTGATTTTATAAACTGCATGTCCTTTCTGTCTTTCCAACAGATAAGCCAAGGTGTCACGCTCAGTAAACTTACTGAAGGATGGATTCCCAGTCACAGTAATTGCAATTTCACAGGCAGCAAGTGAGCTGCCATTACTCTTCCCGAAAATGACTGTGTCTGTTTCATCATTAATGCTCTATTACAGTCTGCCCGAGTTCAAGCTCTCTTGTAATCTATTTACGAGGTAAGCACTTAAAACATCAATGTCAGGACAGTTCCATCACACCGAGACTAATTTTAAAGTCTGTCCTAACAGTGTCTGAAGAACGAAAATGCAGAAATACAGACTTGACCACAGGACAATTACGGGAGTTCACAGCTGGCAGAGCAGAGCACAGGCAGGGAGGTGGCAGTGGACCTGCCAGCTGCCGGAAGACTCAGTAGCTTCAGAGCCCTGAGGTGCAGGGCTCTGCGCCTCAGTCTCATCCTACTCAGCTGTGTTTTCCGACAACTGAGGTGAAGACAAGGGGTTCTAAAGCAGGGAGAGATGGATAATCTACGGGAAGATGATGGTGTTCCTGAATCAGGGACTTGATCTTTCATCTCGGAAACCGAGAGCCTGGCAGAGTCAGACACATCGTGAGCAGTGAGTATGTATGTGCTTACTCAATAAAGCAATTACTGAATCAAGAAAAGAAAAAAAAAAAAAAAGACATCCCATAAAATTCAGTTTAACAGGGATGGAGTTTTATATACACTTTAAAAAACCTTTATGTTTATATATAAAGTTACATATAAAGTTAGATATAAACAAAACAGTTGAAAAAAGTCAACTGCATCAGGAGACAGTGAAAGAGACCCATTTAACAGTACCTATGAAACAGAGGTTTCCGTTCACTGCCAAATTGCCAACAATACAGTGCTACCTCCAAAATACAATACCTTTAGTCTGAGTAAGGGGAGTATGGGTTAAAGATCAACTGTCTCTAGACCAATAACCATTCAGACTGTAGGCTTTGCTTTTTCAAAAGGCACACTAAGAATATGAAGCCTGGCCACAGTGAGGCAATCAGGTCAGAACAGTGACCAGTCTGAGAGGCCTGCTCTAACCAGCAGAGACATCATTATCTTCACTCACATGTGTACAGCACTTTAGAGATTACAAAGTGTGTTCTCATACATTATCTTATCTGAAGAAGACTTAGGTTAAATTTCAGGTGTGTTCAAATATCTGAGGGGACAGCCAGTGGGAGAAGAATTAAATTTTCTGTGTGGCCTACAGTGAATGGAACTCACAGGGAGACACATTTCAATTCGGCTTTATAAAAATAATTTGAACTTCAGAATTCTTTGACCTCCTCTACACTGGTTCAAACAGAAGCCATATATTACAGGTGGCATGAAGACAGATTTACAATGGATGGATACGTTTCCAGTAAAACATGTAACACTTTCAAGTGACAGATTGAGTTCCTAAGTAAGACAAAGAGCATCCTGACTCTGGAGGTTAAAAATCTATCAGACAAGCTAGAGACACTGACTTTAAAGGCACTGGTTTGGAATTTTGACTAACAGCTTTCCAGCTCCGTTTCTTTAAAAGGTTGTGATTTAGAGAATGAAGTGGTGGTGGTATCAACTGTAGTCTCTTTGGACAGCTTCTCTGGTGTGAGAGCAGCTCTGTGCTTAAGGTCATGTTTAGTGACATCTAACTGTACAACTGGATCTCCCTTTTCCTCTTTAGTTCGTCTTTGATCAGCTAGAACATTTCCTAGAAGAGCTTATGAATCAAGAAAAAAAAAAAAAAAGACATCCCATAAAATTCAGTTTAACAGGGATGGAGTTTTATATACACTTTAAAAAACCTTTATGTTTATATATAAAGTTACATATAAAGTTAGATATAAACAAAACAGTTGAAAAAAGTCAACTGCATCAGGAGACAGTGAAAGAGACCCATTTAACAGTACCTATGAAACAGAGGTTTCCGTTCACTGCCAAATTGCCAACAATACAGTGCTACCTCCAAAATACAATACCTTTAGTCTGAGTAAGGGGAGTATGGGTTAAAGATCAACTGTCTCTAGACCAATAACCATTCAGACTGTAGGCTTTGCTTTTTCAAAAGGCACACTAAGAATATGAAGCCTGGCCACAGTGAGGCAATCAGGTCAGAACAGTGACCAGTCTGAGAGGCCTGCTCTAACCAGCAGAGACATCATTATCTTCACTCACATGTGTACAGCACTTTAGAGATTACAAAGTGTGTTCTCATACATTATCTTATCTGAAGAAGACTTAGGTTAAATTTCAGGTGTGTTCAAATATCTGAGGGGACAGCCAGTGGGAGAAGAATTAAATTTTCTGTGTGGCCTACAGTGAATGGAACTCACAGGGAGACACATTTCAATTCGGCTTTATAAAAATAATTTGAACTTCAGAATTCTTTGACCTCCTCTACACTGGTTCAAACAGAAGCCATATATTACAGGTGGCATGAAGACAGATTTACAATGGATGGATACGTTTCCAGTAAAACATGTAACACTTTCAAGTGACAGATTGAGTTCCTAAGTAAGACAAAGAGCATCCTGACTCTGGAGGTTAAAAATCTATCAGACAAGCTAGAGACACTGACTTTAAAGGCACTGGTTTGGAATTTTGACTAACAGCTTTCCAGCTCCGTTTCTTTAAAAGGTTGTGATTTAGAGAATGAAGTGGTGGTGGTATCAACTGTAGTCTCTTTGGACAGCTTCTCTGGTGTGAGAGCAGCTCTGTGCTTAAGGTCATGTTTAGTGACATCTAACTGTACAACTGGATCTCCCTTTTCCTCTTTAGTTCGTCTTTGATCAGCTAGAACATTTCCTAGAAGAGCTTTCATCTATCTAATTCAGAGCCCAGATGGACGTTTTTTTTTTTTTCCAGCCACTTCTATTGGTCTTTCATTTACTTACATCTTTTGTTCTTTGGCCTGTGTGGGCCTCCCATTGCAGTGGCCTCTCTAGCTGCAGAGCACTGGCTCCAGGAGCATGTGCTCCAGAGTGCTGGCTCGGTAGTTAGACACATCGGTCCAGCCGCTCCATGGTACGTGGTATCTTCCCCGGCCAGGGATCGAACCAGCACCCCCTGCACCGCAAGGCAGTGTCCTTACCCACTGGACCACCAGGGAAGCCCCATGATGGAGGTTTATGAAGCAGCAGATGGCTGTTCTTACCATATCCCAGACAAAATTGGAGAGCCAGTAGATGACAGGCTTCACTCCACTGATGAACTGCAGGTGTTTCGCTTTGCTGACTCGCTCCTGGATCAGGAACACGACAAAGCTGGCTGGGACGAAGGACATCGCAAAGATGACACAAATGGACACAAGGACATCCACCGATGTGGTCATCCTAAAAGAGATGGACAGCGCAGCTTAGGACTCAGTCATGGGATACACACACACATACACAAATATCTACACCATACCCGACGGAAAAGCATTGGTTCACCACATGTATTTTATTCAGGGTTAAAGATGATTATCTTCAAGTAAAAAAGAAAAAACTTGATAATTCAAATGCAAAACTGATTCTACTGTGGTCAAAAAAGTCCACTGCCAAAATGAAACTGTTAAAGCAAGTCTAAGAATGGCCTAACAGTATTCACTTTGTTCTATTATTCTTGATCTCTTATGAGCAACAAGCTGTAAATCTTCACACAGAAAGGAGTAGTGTAGCCTGAAAACTAAATAAAGCAGAAATATTAGTGTGAAACTATACAAACAATAATTTCTGGCTGTAAATGAGTTTGACAACAAAAGCCCATGGCATATCAATCTAACACATACAAAAATTCCATGAGATCCTTATTATAAGAAAAATAGCCTTATAATCCCATCAAATGGGGTACAATATAAATTATTTCTCCATATAAATTTTATGTAAGCATGGTGTAAAGATCCTAGTGACATATATTGATATTCTATATGAGTGAAACAGAAAGAATAACTGTGCACTCCATATACAAGCAAGGAGCCTAACAAATGAATATCAACCTTGTGCTGAAGGTTAGACTTGACCATTTACATGAAATGCCTCACTTATCACCATATATTTAGAAAGTCTAACATATTGAAACCTAGATCTCTACGATTTGGCCTGTGTGGGCCTCCCATTGCAGTGGCCTCTCTAGCTGCAGAGCACTGGCTCCAGGAGCATGTGCTCCAGAGTGCTGGCTCGGTAGTTAGACACATCGGTCCAGCCGCTCCATGGTACGTGGTATCTTCCCCGGCCAGGGATCGAACCAGCACCCCCTGCACCGCAAGGCAGTGTCCTTACCCACTGGACCACCAGGGAAGCCCCATGATGGAGGTTTATGAAGCAGCAGATGGCTGTTCTTACCATATCCCAGACAAAATTGGAGAGCCAGTAGATGACAGGCTTCACTCCACTGATGAACTGCAGGTGTTTCGCTTTGCTGACTCGCTCCTGGATCAGGAACACGACAAAGCTGGCTGGGACGAAGGACATCGCAAAGATGACACAAATGGACACAAGGACATCCACCGATGTGGTCATCCTAAAAGAGATGGACAGCGCAGCTTAGGACTCAGTCATGGGATACACACACACACATACACAAATATCTACACCATACCCGACGGAAAAGCATTGGTTCACCACATGTATTTTATTCAGGGTTAAAGATGATTATCTTCAAGTAAAAAAGAAAAAACTTGATAATTCAAATGCAAAACTGATTCTACTGTGGTCAAAAAAGTCCACTGCCAAAATGAAACTGTTAAAGCAAGTCTAAGAATGGCCTAACAGTATTCACTTTGTTCTATTATTCTTGATCTCTTATGAGCAACAAGCTGTAAATCTTCACACAGAAAGGAGTAGTGTAGCCTGAAAACTAAATAAAGCAGAAATATTAGTGTGAAACTATACAAACAATAATTTCTGGCTGTAAATGAGTTTGACAACAAAAGCCCATGGCATATCAATCTAACACATACAAAAATTCCATGAGATCCTTATTATAAGAAAAATAGCCTTATAATCCCATCAAATGGGGTACAATATAAATTATTTCTCCATATAAATTTTATGTAAGCATGGTGTAAAGATCCTAGTGACATATATTGATATTCTATATGAGTGAAACAGAAAGAATAACTGTGCCGCACTCCATATACAAGCAAGGAGCCTAACATGTACTGAATATCAACCTTGTGCTGAAGGTTAGACTTGACCATTTACATGAAATGCCTCACTTATCACCATATATTTAGAAAGTCTAACATATTGAAACCTAGATCTCTACGATTTCAAAGGCTGTACACTCTGAACTAGATCATACTGGCTTTAACTTCAGAAACACATACACACACACACTCTTTCTCTCTCTCCCTCTCTAGGAATTAAACACATGAGCTACTAAAAGTATGTTTCACTAAATTTAAAACTAATGGTTTCAAAGCAAATGAAATTGATCTTCTTATTAAACACTGTGTTAAGGGTGAGCTGAAATATTTTAGAACTATATTAGCAATTTAACTCACTTTATATGAATTCACTAAATGTAATAATGGCTTTAATATATGAAAGGCATCTGTCTTCTGCAGTTCATTTTCTGCCCAGTCAGTTCATAAAATGATCACTTTCTGTCCAGAGCCTGGACCAACCCAGACATACATAATGTACCTGTTTTCCCAGCTGTTACTCGACAACCAACTTCATACTTCCTTCCCCTGATCAGGATTCCCCAAACATCCTCCCCTCCCAATTCAGACCCAGCAACACTCACAGAGCCACTTCTGAGAGCTGCTGCTTGGTGAGGTTAAGGGGATGATTGAAAGCGGTAATCCCATACTGGCTGGGGTTCTCTCCCTTCTGCAGGTTGGCCCGGAGAATGGCATTGTTGATGACATTCAAGAAAGAGCTGATGGCGTGCCAGCCCTTGTTGTTGAACCACACCTGAAATAAAACATACAAGGTGCTACTTCTAACCCTTCCTCCCAGAAGTAGGCATATCCACACAAAACATGCACATAAACTCCAGAAATTACATCACACTTGGAAACAAAACATGATCAGAGAACGTGACAAAGAGATAGCAGAGGCCAGGGTATGCCCAGCACTGATCGCGTGGCCAGGCACCGTGCTGACCGTCTTTAACGCATTTAATCCTCACCACAGTTTTGAGGCAGCCATGATTATCACCTCCATTTTAAAGATCAGGAAACTGAGGCTTAAATAGGTTTAAGTATCTCAGTCAAGCTCATAATGGTTTCCCTGGTGTGACTGGTGGCAAAGCAAGTTCTTTTTATAGCATCACCAGTAAAGTTACTAGATTTTTCTGTCATGAATATCATGAGCTGACACATCAAGGGAACACAGGAATTACTGCTCATCAGTAAGCTACTGAAAAGGAAAAAAAAAACTCCTGGAACAAAGGGCTTTACCTTGACGTTATTTTTTGTGTCCAGTCCCGTCATGAATCTTCCCAAGCTGCTGAGAAATCGGTCTGCAGAACTATCCTGTGAACAACAGAAAGCTGCCTCAGCTGGGGTGGTTTGCAAGGGGAGGTCAACAGGAGGTCCAGAGTGTGTGGACAATGGGTCAGTCTTTGGAAGGGAAACACCACTACTGCCCTGTTCATTGAAATGCAGCTTGAACCTTCTGAATACGAACTGACTCCTGAGAAACCAGTGGCCAGAAATCTAAAGCCCACATCGGTTGCCACGAGTCAGAGGTCATAATGAACCAGAGGAAAACGAACCACACTGTGACTCAGAGCGCCAAGATGCAGATGTCAGGCTGTCACTGGTTGACATCATCCAAAGACTCCCAGCTACACTTTGCATGCAGATGCATCAGACATAGGGTCCACGCCTCAAGGGCAGAGAATCTAGGACAATCCCTGGTGTGTGTGACCCTGGAGTTCATATCATCTGACCCCCTCAATTCCAACTTATAAATGGGAACCTTGGGATACAGATAAATGAAGCGAATGCTTGTGAGGTCCTAAAACTAGCTGCTGGCTTAAAGAATGTCATTCATTTCCTGTTTAAACAACAATTATTTTAGAAAAATGTTTGATGTCCAGTTTATCTGCTGACTGGCTATACTTAAAGTTATTCTGAGAGATCTAAAATCTCTGAACTTGTGTTTTCTCCAGCACTTTTACTTGTTTTGGCTGCCTCAGATCTTACATCCCTGAGCAGGGATTGAACCCAGGCACCGTGCTGACCGTCTTTAACGCATTTAATCCTCACCACAGTTTTGAGGCAGCCATGATTATCACCTCCATTTTAAAGATCAGGAAACTGAGGCTTAAATAGGTTTAAGTATCTCAGTCAAGCTCATAATGGTTTCCCTGGTGTGACTGGTGGCAAAGCAAGTTCTTTTTATAGCATCACCAGTAAAGTTACTAGATTTTTCTGTCATGAATATCATGAGCTGACACATCAAGGGAACACAGGAATTACTGCTCATCAGTAAGCTACTGAAAAGGAAAAAAAAAACTCCTGGAACAAAGGGCTTTACCTTGACGTTATTTTTTGTGTCCAGTCCCGTCATGAATCTTCCCAAGCTGCTGAGAAATCGGTCTGCAGAACTATCCTGTGAACAACAGAAAGCTGCCTCAGCTGGGGTGGTTTGCAAGGGGAGGTCAACAGGAGGTCCAGAGTGTGTGGACAATGGGTCAGTCTTTGGAAGGGAAACACCACTACTGCCCTGTTCATTGAAATGCAGCTTGAACCTTCTGAATACGAACTGACTCCTGAGAAACCAGTGGCCGGAAATCTAAAGCCCACATCGGTTGCCACGAGTCAGAGGTCATAATGAACCAGAGGAAAACGAACCACACTGTGACTCAGAGCGCCAAGATGCAGATGTCAGGCTGTCACTGGTTGACATCATCCAAAGACTCCCAGCTACACTTTGCATGCAGATGCATCAGACATAGGGTCCACGCCTCAAGGGCAGAGAATCGAGGACAATCCCTGGTGTGTGTGACCCTGGAGTTCATATCATCTGACCCCCTCAATTCCAACTTATAAATGGGAACCTTGGGATACAGATAAATGAAGCGAATGCTTGTGAGGTCCTAAAACTAGCTGCTGGCTTAAAGAATGTCATTCATTTCCTGTTTAAACAACAATTATTTTAGAAAAATGTTTGATGTCCAGTTTATCTGCTGACTGGCTATACTTAAAGTTATTCTGAGAGATCTAAAATCTCTGAACTTGTGTTTTTTTTTCTCCAGCACTTTTACTTGTTTTGGCTGCCTCAGATCTTACATCCCTGAGCAGGGATTGAACCCAGGCACCCTGCATTGGAAGTGGACCACCAGGGAAGTCCCTGAACTTGTTTTTGACCTGTACTTTCAGATAGTAATTACACCCTGGATAGCTCAGTCTTGGCTGACTCATGACCTCTAAATACTCAGTGATGGCTTTGTACTTGAATAACTTAAACAATAAGCTCCCAGGTGACCAGATCTCCCTGTCAACTACTCCCATGTGCCAGCAACTCATTTTCTGCCTGACATGTCTTGGGATGGATACAGTACCTTGACCACTCTCAAGTGTTTCTTCATTTGCTTGATGGCATCATTAACTTCTTCACTCGGAGGCAGGGACTGAGAGTTACTGGCACCCAGGGAAAATCCACCATACCTAAAAGAACAGTATGACATTAAAACACAAGCAGTGTGGGGCCCAGTGTCTCTCAACAGCACACATTGCGTAAGTATGTAATGATCATTGAGAGCAACTGTGTGTTCAAAGCAGGACCAAAGTAAGACTCATAGAAAGTTTCACCTTGGCCTCCTCTAATGGATGGTGGCAATCTCTTAGCTCTTATGGCTTCTGCCCAAGTGAGAGGAACCTGGGTCTGATTATACACAGAGTGAGACATCTGAGATGTTGAGGAAAGAACGCCCATTCATTGATGGTCCTCCCACCCCTTGCGGCTCAGGTCTGAACCTAGGTCTTGAGGCAAGCAGATGCGGAATCAGGATGAAGTGAAGACACTGATCAGAGAAGCCACGTAAGGCTTATGGATGGGCCATGGCACTTTCATAGTAGGAAAACCACAAAAGGTTCTGCATTTGCTCTACTCAGTTACTTAGTAGGTCCTAGCTCTTGGGGGGTAAAAAAGGGCAAAGAAGAAAGGTGGGAGACAGGGTCCAAGAGCCAAGTTCTGAGGCAGCCGTGGAAGGCATCTCATTTCTCATCAATAATGATAGGTTTTGAGGATGTTTCCTTCCTTTTTTACCCAACCCTATCTGCTTCTCAAAACTCAGAGGGATTCAGACAGGGATGGTGGTGGAGGGTGTGGAAGAAAGAGCCTGACAGCCCCAGAGGAGAAAATGATTCTTGCTCTCCTGATGGAACTCTGGTCTTAGTTTCTAATAGAAACATTGTTATTAAAAAAAAAAAAAAAAAAAAAAAAACTCAGAGGAGTAAATGCACTGAAATACAATGAACAGATGGTTTTGATGTCTCTTATTTCATCTTAGACCTTCTTAGACTCTCCACAGACTTGAAAAAAATTTTTCTTGAACCCCTATGACTCCTAGGAATCTGATCTAATAAGTTTAATTAGCACTGGCTTTCTCTCACAACATGGCACTTCCTGTCAGATCCCTAGATATCCGCAAGGAACTTCTAAATCTCCTCAAGGAGATTAGTATGCCAAATATTCCAAAGGCCTCTAAGTGGCAGCTGTGCACTGAGCTAAGGGCAAAACTATTACTGCACCAACAACTTCCGAGGATCCAAGGAAACTGCATTAAAATCATCCTCATGAACTTTAGGAGTCAAGGAAAACAAAAAGGAAAGCCCAGAGCAGTCAACTTACCTAAATTCATTCACCCAGATCTTGTTCTTTAAGCTGCAGAGAGGGTCAAAGACAAAGAAATCAGAAATTAGTCCAAAGAAACACTGATCATGATCCTTTTCCTGATCATGCAGGAGTAAATACCCACCCAGGGATACAATGAATGAACAGAAATAATTCTACGGTCAGGATGGTGTAGTAGGGTTTTACCAATGGAAAGAAGCCCTAATCAGCTTGTCTTTTCCTCTTCCCATATTAAAACCTTATTATTTATATAAAGGTCATGCCTCACTGATCAGAGAAGCCACGTAAGGCTTATGGATGGGCCATGGCACTTTCATAGTAGGAAAACCACAAAAGGTTCTGCATTTGCTCTACTCAGTTACTTAGTAGGTCCTAGCTCTTGGGGGGTAAAAAAGGGCAAAGAAGAAAGGTGGGAGACAGGGTCCAAGAGCCAAGTTCTGAGGCAGCCGTGGAAGGCATCTCATTTCTCATCAATAATGATAGGTTTTGAGGATGTTTCCTTCCTTTTTTACCCAACCCTATCTGCTTCTCAAAACTCAGAGGGATTCAGACAGGGATGGTGGTGGAGGGTGTGGAAGAAAGAGCCTGACAGCCCCAGAGGAGAAAATGATTCTTGCTCTCCTGATGGAACTCTGGTCTTAGTTTCTAATAGAAACATTGTTATTAAAAAAAAAAAAAAAAAAAAAAAAACTCAGAGGAGTAAATGCACTGAAATACAATGAACAGATGGTTTTGATGTCTCTTATTTCATCTTAGACCTTCTTAGACTCTCCACAGACTTGAAAAAATTGTTCTTGAACCCCTATGACTCCTAGGAATCTGATCTAATAAGTTTAATTAGCACTGGCTTTCTCTCACAACATGGCACTTCCTGTCAGATCCCTAGATATCCGCAAGGAACTTCTAAATCTCCTCAAGGAGATTAGTATGCCAAATATTCCAAAGGCCTCTAAGTGGCAGCTGTGCACTGAGCTAAGGGCAAAACTATTACTGCACCAACAACTTCCGAGGATCCAAGGAAACTGCATTAAAATCATCCTCATGAACTTTAGGAGTCAAGGAAAACAAAAAGGAAAGCCCAGAGCAGTCAACTTACCTAAATTCATTCACCCAGATCTTGTTCTTTAAGCTGCAGAGAGGGTCAAAGACAAAGAAATCAGAAATTAGTCCAAAGAAACACTGATCATGATCCTTTTCCTGATCATGCAGGAGTAAATACCCACCCAGGGATACAATGAATGAACAGAAATAATTCTACGGTCAGGATGGTGTAGTAGGGTTTTACCAATGGAAAGAAGCCCTAATCAGCTTGTCTTTTCCTCTTCCCATATTAAAACCTTATTATTTATATAAAGGTCATGCCTCATATCAAAATAATTAAAAAACCAACAAAGACACGATCAAACTACAAATTTTTTAAATTTAAAAATAATAGTTCAATTATGGATAACATATGGAGAGGTCTTTCTTGGAAACTAACAGTAACTGTCATTCAAGTCATGTATAGTCACTAGAACTCCCAACTTACGGGCCCAACTAGTCAAGTTGATGGGAAGGAAGCTAGAACAAACATTTTCTGAGCATCAGCTGAGTAGAGCAGTACACCCGTTAACTGGAGGGGATATACTCCAAGACCCGCAGTGGATGCCTGAAACTACAGGTGATACCAACCCCTACATACAGGATTTTTTCCTATCTCCTGTCATTTTCGCTGAAGGTCAGTAGGGCCACTATCATGTAAAACAAAGGTTACTTGGACACAAGTACCGTAATACTGTGACAATCTATCTGATCACGAAAAGGGCCAGGGCAAGGAGCATTTATGCTGTGTGGATGTGCTGGACAGCGGGATGCTTCCCAACCCAGGAGGGACAGTGGGATGGCGTGAGATTTCATCATACCACTCAGTGTACCATTTAAAACTTATGAATTGTTTGTTACCGGAATTTTCCATTTAGTATTTTCTGACCACAGTTGACGATGGGTAATTGAAACCGAGGAAATCAAAACTGCCAATAATGGAGAAGTTAATGCACTTAGGACTTTGCAGCCCCAGGAAGCTAAATGGCTGTTCCAAGGACAGCCACCACAGGCTACAGAGAAGTCCTGAGAACTCAGAGCTCTCTTGATAGTGCCATGTGTTTAGTGCCACGTTATTTATCACTCATTCCATCCACGAGAGGTACTTTAGGTTTACTGTTTCATTTAATCCTTACAACAAACTACTAAGAGCAAAATTATAATCATATTACATATAATCTAAGGCTTTAAAAGGATGACTGGTTGCCATGGTCAAATAACTAATAAGTGATAGAATTAGAATTTAAATCCAGATTTATTTTCATTCAAGAACCTGGCAGCCTCAGTCTTCCAGCTAAATATTCATAATACTTCCCATCATCTTTTCTAATTTGAAAGAACATCCCAAATGTCAAAAGGACAACATCAAGCCACACTGTGATGTTCCCCTACTACTCAATCCACTGCTTTCTAGGCCTTTGATTCCTCTCAGCAGTAATGACTAAGCAGGGGCCAAGGTTAGTAAATGATGACCTTTTGGCTATGATCTGCACGTATGTCTTCACCAGATAATCTGAAATGTTTCTTCCCGTGAGGTTCTGTAAGATGTCCTCAGTATTCTGTTTTCTCTGTCATCAGAAAAACCAAACACATGTCTTTAAGGGCCAAAATTGGAACAGAAAACAAAGCAAGAACAACAATGACATACATTCCCTCACACATGTCCCACGGTATGGGCAGACCCTGACCATAGGACCTGGACATTGCCATCAGCCAACCACCAAGGCCTGGTCCATTCTGCCCTTTATGCTAGTCAAAGTGATTCCCAGCAAACGACTCTGAACAACTAAGTAACAGATCATGAAATATCGCTCTTAATGGTTACAAGAGATTTTTAGGAAGCCCCACCATAGACTATGAGTAGTGAAGAGATGAGCTGCTATTTTAAGGAGCAGTAATCACTAAGGGCTACTTTTTCAACATTTAAAATTCTTTGTCCTCATCCTGCAACCTGGATGCTGATAAGGCAGCAGAGAGACATCACAGCCAGCCTCTTTCTGAAATTCTCAGAAAAAAAAAAAAAAGGCTCAGAATGGCTTCTCTCACTCAAGAGTCTCAGAGGATGTCAAAATTATAAGCCTCGCAGGGGTTTTATGAGCCAGCTTCCCGAATTAGTGAGGAAATGGGCCCAGGGATTCAGAGTGCTTGTCCAGGTGCACCAGCTGCTCTGTGGCAAGGGCAGAGATGAAGCCAGGCCTGTCAACCCATCCTGGTCGCTGTGGGAGAGGCCACAGTGCGCCTTCTGCAGCCCACTGATCCAGAATGTTGTCTTCTGGGTGTATCCTGAACAAGGAAGGACCTAGGCTGACTTCAAAATACGTCATTCATTCCTTCTCCTCAGCCCACCCTGCACCTCCACCTACTCAGTCACACCCTGAACAGTGACTCACCTGGGGAGGAGGCAGTCCCCCAGCGCCCAGGGGGCACACGGGCAGCATCTTCTTGATTCTGTCGCTGCTACACTGGCAGGCAGGGGAAGGGTTCTCCATGGTCTGGGGACTCTGCCCGCAGTTTCCCCACCAGCAGTAATGACTAAGCAGGGGCCAAGGTTAGTAAATGATGACCTTTTGGCTATGATCTGCACGTATGTCTTCACCAGATAATCTGAAATGTTTCTTCCCGTGAGGTTCTGTAAGATGTCCTCAGTATTCTGTTTTCTCTGTCATCAGAAAAACCAAACACATGTCTTTAAGGGCCAAAATTGGAACAGAAAACAAAGCAAGAACAACAATGACATACATTCCCTCACACATGTCCCACGGTATGGGCAGACCCTGACCATAGGACCTGGACATTGCCATCAGCCGACCACCAAGGCCTGGTCCATTCTGCCCTTTATGCTAGTCAAAGTGATTCCCAGCAAACGACTCTGAACAACTAAGTAACAGATCATGAAATATCGCTCTTAATGGTTACAAGAGATTTTTAGGAAGCCCCACCATAGACTATGAGTAGTGAAGAGATGAGCTGCTATTTTAAGGAGCAGTAATCACTAAGGGCTACTTTTTCAACATTTAAAATTCTTTGTCCTCATCCTGCAACCTGGATGCTGATAAGGCAGCAGAGAGACATCACAGCCAGCCTCTTTCTGAAATTCTCAGAAAAAAAAAAAAAAGGCTCAGAATGGCTTCTCTCACTCAAGAGTCTCAGAGGATGTCAAAATTATAAGCCTCGCAGGGGTTTTATGAGCCAGCTTCCCGAATTAGTGAGGAAATGGGCCCAGGGATTCAGAGTGCTTGTCCAGGTGCACCAGCTGCTCTGTGGCAAGGGCAGAGATGAAGCCAGGCCTGTCAACCCATCCTGGTCGCTGTGGGAGAGGCCACAGTGCGCCTTCTGCAGCCCACTGATCCAGAATGTTGTCTTCTGGGTGTATCCTGAACAAGGAAGGACCTAGGCTGACTTCAAAATACGTCATTCATTCCTTCTCCTCAGCCCACCCTGCACCTCCACCTACTCAGTCACACCCTGAACAGTGACTCACCTGGGGAGGAGGCAGTCCCCCAGCGCCCAGGGGGCACACGGGCAGCATCTTCTTGATTCTGTCGCTGCTACACTGGCAGGCAGGGGAAGGGTTCTCCATTGTCCAGTTTCCACGTCGGAAGAGGTCCGTGATGGTCTGGGGGACTCTGCCCGCAGTCCATTCCTCTTCCCCCACCAAGCAGGGCTTTTCTCTGCAAAGGGACACCAAAGGGCAGCATCACTCAAGAGGGCCTGGCCTCTCCAGTCGCCTCAGAGCACAGGCCAGTCAGGAACAACTGCAAACTGCAAACACACATCTCTCCCCTCACCTCTTTGTTACTGATCCGTCCCACAGACTTGTAAGCTATGGACTCATTTGACAGTTAAGGATCATGGAACACAAAGAAGGCTTAAGTGCTCATACACTGAACTCAAGTCAATCCAGACACCAGCATTCACTCACTCTCCCACGTGTTTACTCATCCACTGAGCATCTACTATGTGCTAGACACTGTCCTGCATATTTGAGAATCTGAGGTGAAAAGACAAAGTCTCTTCCTTCATGGAGCTTGTGCTCTCAGGAAAGAGTAACAGACAAATAATATACCCTTATATGGCCAAAATAGAAGCAAATTAAAAGGAGAGTGACTGGTGAGAAAGGACCACCTGATGAGGTCATGTATTTCAGCCAAAACCTAAATGATGACAGAGAACAAGCCAGGCAGGGACTGTGAGGATGAATATTACAAGCAGAAGCAGCAGGGCACAGGTGTAAAGGTTGCCAGTGTTCTGTGATTAAGGAGCAACAATGAGGCAGTGGGGCTGGAGTGTGACAAGCTATGAGGAAGAGTGATGGGAGAGGAGGATGAGAGGGAGGCAGGGGTCGGAACACATAGGTCTGGAAAAAATTACATTTTATACTTGAAAGTGCTGGAAATCTGATGGCGAATGTTAAGGTTCACTTTATGCTTTAAAACAAGTAGAGAATTTGGGGGAGTGAATGTGGGTGCGAGTTGCTGGCTCTTGAAGAACTAGGGTGCTTGCAAGCATCCCAGGGGCTAGAGTCAGGGATTTATGCCTGAGCTCTGAATTACTGTGAGACCATCAAGTCACTTGCCCTCTTGGGGCCTTTTCTCTCCACAAAACTATAGAATGACTTATTTCAGTAAGTCATATTTCAACAAGGCATTTCTAACATCCCTTCGAGTTTTAAAACTCTACAATTTGAAGCCAAGCCACAGTCTTTAGATGATTCTTACACAGGATGAACACTTTTGTGGATTGCTCCCTGGTTCTCTCTTTAAAGCACCTGAACTACATAGAGAAGTCAGATTAAGACAGTGCCATCCTAGGGCTTCCCCTGGTGGTCCAGTGGGTAAGGACACCGCCTTGCAGTGCAAGGGACACCGGTTCGAGCCCTGGCCTGGGAAGATCCCACGTGCCGCGGAGCAGCTGGACCGATGTGTCCGGAGCTCTGGAGCGCATGTGCCCAGAGCCGGCGCTCTGCAACGACAGACACCACCATGATGGGAGGCCCACAGGAGCCAAAGAACAAAGACGGATGAAAATAGAGAAATGAAAGACCAATAGAAGTGGCCCGCCCGCTCCCCTCCCTCCCCAACCCGACCCCCACCCAAAAAATAAATAAATAAATAAAGATGGTGCAGTCCTAAAGCTCACACTCTAAAACTTTTACAAGGTGACTGGCTGAGACAAGGTTAAATGCCATGGGGATGGTGTCCCAGTCAAATTTCCCTCAGTTCCACTACTTTCTGAAAAATCAAGTCTCCAGAGTGGGGTGGTTACATCAGACAGCCCCCAGTACACTTTCGTGGTGCTCTGCCCCCATACTGAGAGCCTCTGATGTCAGGGCCGCACATTCCAGCTCCTACAGACCCCTCCTGACTGGTGAGTTAGCGTGTGATGAGTCTACCTACTTGCGTCATCACCTCATCTCATCTACAGAACTTCCAAGTAGAATCTCATCACAAATCTTGCGAAATTTGTTCTTTTCCACCTTGGCCATCTTATTCTTTAGGAACCAATATTGACTGTCAGGATTTACCACTTATTAAGTAACGGCAAATGCTCAGTAACTATCCAGTTAATATGAGCCAACAGTACCTAATAGCTAAATGTTTAGCGAGCATGTACTAAAACTTGCACACACAGGTGGTATGCTCACTTGGTCTGTCACCGACAGGCTCACTATTTTCCCTTTAAAACCTGGAATTCAAGTTAGCCCTTCTTAAATCTTCCTAAACCTTCCCACACTCTCCATAATCCCTGAATCTGTAGTTAACAACTTCCAGTGCAATGCCTTTTCCCCATATACACGGAGCCAAAAGGGTATTTCACTGAAATTATTTATACAGTCCAATTTTTTAAAGCACCTGAACTACATAGAGAAGTCAGATTAAGACAGTGCCATCCTAGGGCTTCCCTGGTGGTCCAGTGGGTAAGGACACCGCCTTGCAGTGCAAGGGACACCGGTTCGAGCCCTGGCCTGGGAAGATCCCACGTGCCGCGGAGCAGCTGGACCGATGTGTCCGGAGCTCTGGAGCGCATGTGCCCAGAGCCGGCGCTCTGCAACGACAGAGGCCACCGTGATGGGAGGCCCACAGGAGCCAAAGAACAAAGACGGATGAAAATAGAAAAATGAAAGACCAATAGAAGTGGCCCGCCCGCTCCCCTCCCCCCCCAACCCGACCCCACCCCAAAATAAATAAATAAATAAAGATGGTGCAGTCCTAAAGCTCACACTCTAAAACTTTTACAAGGTGACTGGCTGAGACAAGGTTAAATGCCATGGGGATGGTGTCCCAGTCAAATTTCCCTCAGTTCCACTACTTTCTGAAAAATCAAGTCTCCAGAGTGGGGTGGTTACATCAGACAGCCCCCAGTACACTTTCGTGGTGCTCTGCCCCCATACTGAGAGCCTCTGATGTCAGGGCCGCACATTCCAGCTCCTACAGACCCCTCCTGACTGGTGAGTTAGCGTGTGATGAGTCTACCTACTTGCGTCATCACCTCATCTCATCTACAGAACTTCCAAGTAGAATCTCATCACAAATCTTGCGAAATTTGTTCTTTTCCACCTTGGCCATCTTATTCTTTAGGAACCAATATTGACTGTCAGGATTTACCACTTATTAAGTAACGGCAAATGCTCAGTAACTATCCAGTTAATATGAGCCAACAGTACCTAATAGCTAAATGTTTAGCGAGCATGTACTAAAACTTGCACACACAGGTGGTATGCTCACTTGGTCTGTCACCGACAGGCTCACTATTTTCCCTTTAAAACCTGGAATTCAAGTTAGCCCTTCTTAAATCTTCCTAAACCTTCCCACACTCTCCATAATCCCTGAATCTGTAGTTAACAACTTCCAGTGCAATGCCTTTTCCCCATATACACGGAGCCAAAAGGGTATTTCACTGAAATTATTTATACAGTCCAATTTTTTTTAAATAGGACTTTAAAGGAGAATATGACAAAAAATACACAACTCTGAAAGGAGAAAATGTCCGTTTTTATAATAACTATGTGAATGTTTCAGGCTTTATAGCAAAGAAGTTGATTAGCAAAACTGCAGATAATTACACATTATGGAAGACTATCTCTGTACTTAGGTACAGGAGTTGGGGCGAGGGATCAGTAATGAAGTACTATTTACATTAAATATTTATTTCTAAAGCGGGAACCAAATGTCTACAGTCATTTTCCTGGTAGGATGCTGGAAGACTCTCCTGGTCTGTTATGTTTGTTTCTACATGGTATGGTTAAATCACTACATCTAGATCCTTTAAAATAAAAAATTCGTTCAAAGGCAAATGATGGTCATCATCATGCAACAGACAAGTGATAAAAGCAGTGCAGAGATCAAACCAGGTGACAAGCACAAGAAGCCAGCCGTGGAGGGGTTCACGGCTCAAGGGGCACTCACGGGATTGGGTTTCCTTCCATACATCGGGTCCCGAAGCCAGGAGTTCTTGTGAGAGCGTTCAAGAGTTCCTGGGTGCTCACATCCTCTGGCGAATCATTACTGTAGGTACATGAGGGGCAGCCAGCTCAGCAACTCATTCAAACCACGAATGGGAGGAAGAAAGGCTTTTTTTTTTTTCCCAAAATTTAAAAACTTTATTGAGTACTTTCTGGGTGCCAAGATCTTAAAAGAGAAATACAGAACCCAGTCACAAAGAACCTAGCCTCTGGTTGTCTATTTGGTGTCAAGGTAACACACAACACTCCAAAGTGGAACTTGCCTAAATAAGTGATAAGGGTGGTGGAGAGGCGGAGCCAGCGGACCACTTGGCAAAAAAAAAAAAAAGTGATAAGGATGGCGGGGCATACCTGCGTGCACCCACACACATTTACATGTAATTTTAACATGAAGTACATACAATTCATTAAAGATCAGTAGTTTAAAAGTACTTTCACAGTTATCCATTAGACACAGACAAAAGGGTATTTCACTGAAATTATTTATACAGTCCAATTTTTTTTAAATAGGACTTTAAAGGAGAATATGACAAAAAATACACAACTCTGAAAGGAGAAAATGTCCGTTTTTATAATAACTATGTGAATGTTTCAGGCTTTATAGCAAAGAAGTTGATTAGCAAAACTGCAGATAATTACACATTATGGAAGACTATCTCTGTACTTAGGTACAGGAGTTGGGGCGAGGGATCAGTAATGAAGTACTATTTACATTAAATATTTATTTCTAAAGCGGGAACCAAATGTCTACAGTCATTTTCCTGGTAGGATGCTGGAAGACTCTCCTGGTCTGTTATGTTTGTTTCTACATGGTATGGTTAAATCACTACATCTAGATCCTTTAAAATAAAAACTTCGTTCAAAGGCAAATGATGGTCATCATCATGCAACAGACAAGTGATAAAAGCAGTGCAGAGATCAAACCAGGTGACAAGCACAAGAAGCCAGCCGTGGAGGGGTTCACGGCTCAAGGGGCACTCACGGGATTGGGTTTCCTTCCATACATCGGGTCCCGAAGCCAGGAGTTCTGGTGAGAGCGTTCAAGAGTTCCTGGGTGCTCACATCCTCTGGCGAATCATTACTGTAGGTACATGAGGGGCAGCCAGCTCAGCAACTCATTCAAACCACGAATGGGAGGAAGAAAGGCTTTTTTTTTTTTTTTCCAAATTAAATACTTTATTGAGTACTTTCTGGGTGCCAAGATCTTAAAAGAGAAATACAGAACCCAGTCACAAAGAACCTAGCCTCTGGTTGTCTATTTGGTGTCAAGGTAACACACAACACTCCAAAGTGGAACTTGCCTAAATAAGTGATAAGGGTGGTGGAGAGGCGGAGCCAGCGGACCACTTGGCAAAAAAAAAAAAAAGTGATAAGGATGGCGGGGCATACCTGCGTGCACCCACACACATTTACATGTAATTTTAACATGAAGTACATACAATTCATTAAAGATCAGTAGTTTAAAAGTACTTTCACAGTTATCCATTAGACACAGACAAAAGGGATTTTTTTTAGGAAAGGCCAGGCAGATTTTATGGGCTGAATGTCTGCATGGACAACTAGAAAATATAACACTGTGCAGAGGTCACAACCACAAAACATGCTCATGTTCCACAGTCCTGGGCAACACAAGGTCAGCAGCCGGGAAAGAAAAGAAGAAAGTAAACCTGCACTAAATAGAAAGGAAGCTTGGGATTAGAGAAAAAGAGACTGGTTGACATGCTTATATTTCCTTTTTCTTTTCTTTAAAGCTTCCCTTGGACGTCACCAGCACACTTCCTCCTTTGAAAGGTTTGCAGATGCTATGGGACTGAGGAAAACTCCTGCACAAGGAGATGGAGAACTCCTTTGTCTTTCATTTGAAGCACTAGATTGTTACAGAATCACTGGCATTTTTGTCTAAGAAACAAACAGGAGCTATTATCTATAACATAAAGACTAAATAATAAATATCTGAATTGCCCCATGCAGAAAACAAGAACCTGGAGGTGTGAGGGTCTGAGTGTATAGAAGCCCTATGTTCATACCTTCGAAATTCCAGACATACTACAGTTCAGAGTCTTCTGAAAGGGCAAACTATTTACATAAAACACATATGTTCCTGACAGCAGCGTATAAAAAGGAAAGGAGTTCCAACGCAGCAAGAGGACTGGCCTGTTACTTCAGGTTTTGTTCACTACTGTTTTCTGCATCTAATGTTCCCTCATCGGGTGTGAGGGCTGTGGCTGTAGCTAATAAATCCATGCCCCTGTATAATGGAGTCCCCCTTCCTTTGGCCCACCACACAGTAAACACCCTGGTCAGTCTACAGTCTCCTCTCCCACTGGGTGAAAAAGGCAAATGCATACCTGACAAATGTGTACTGTTCATCGTACATCCAGGGCTGAAGTTCCAGGCTGGGGTATTTGCCAAAGGGTGGCACAATCAAGCTGAACACCAGGGCAATGCAGACAAACACAGCTGGCAGGACAATCTAGAACCAGGGGGCGAAGGGAAAGAGGAATCGCCAGAGAAGGACAAAGGTTAGAAAGAAGGCCACAGGGCAAGGGCCTGCAAGTCCAGCCAACCTCAGACCAGCCGGCACTGCGGCGTGCAGAGGGCCCAGCTCCATCAAGGCATTCTTGGCAGGTTGGAATCAGTAGGGGCTAAAATCTAAACCCCTTGCCTTGGGGGGCATTTCTGGAAGCTGGCAACACAGGTCAGAACCTGTGATCACCTGGCAGGAGCACTGAACTGAGGACTTCACAGAGTAAACAGTGGTCACATGTTAGAGCACTGTGTCCCTCTTCTCCCTAAAAACCTGAGGAAAACCACACTGGCCATGAGACCAGCTCAGCTCAGAGGAAAGTCGAGAGCCAAAGCACGGACCAGGAGCCAGATCTGGAGCTTTGTTCTGTCTCTACTACACACGTATCAATGCGAAGTCACATTCCCTAGAGCTTCAGTCTTCTCATTTGTAATTGGAGGACAGACTAGGTGACCCATTCAGATGCCATACTCTGAGAAAATCATTGTACAGCACTGTCTCCATGGAAAGGAAACAGCAGCCATGTCTTCACCTGATGGCCTCAAAAGGTATAAATACTCCTTACTGCACCACCTTAAATGGGCTTCCCAGTTGGCACTAGTGGTTAAAAAAAAAAAAAAAAGTCACCTGCCAAGGCAGGAGATGTAAGAGATGCAGGTTCGATCCCTGAATCACGAAGACACCGTGAAGGAGGGTATAGCAACCACTCCAGTATTCTTGCCTGGAGAATCCCATGGACAGAGAAGCCTGGCGGGCTACAGTCCATTGGGTCGCAAAGAGTCAGACATGACTGAAGCAACTTAGCACGTGTTCAAACCACCCTAAACTTGACACCTATACCTTTTCTGAAAACAATGACTTGTGTATACTTTATATGTAAACTCTAAGCTCCTTTCATTTATTCCTGAGAAATTTATCCTTTAAAAAAAAAATAACAGATTCAAATAAGGCCCCTGGTTCTAATGGTCTCAAGTTTCAATGCAGAAAATTAATCATGATTAATTCCATGGGAAAATACTATATGAGCATTATCTCATGTAATCATCATTACAACCCTAAGCAGTACTATAATTATCACCATCAACATTGGGGTTGAGAAAGACTAAGTAACTTGCCCAAGGCCACACAGCCAATAAGTAGCAGAACCAGAATGCATATAAAAATCAGGCTGCGGGAAGAATCTCTAACTTCTTGGTTTGGTAGCGTAGAGTAATTTTATCTTCCCAACTCAGCAAGTTAGCATACAAACAGAGTACAACAAATCTACTCTGTTTACCATTGTTTTCTGACCCCTGGTTATCTTTTCTGTCAGTTTCCAGCTAAACATCGGCTTAGGGAAAAATCAAGTTTCCAATAAGTTCATGTGTTAAGTGCATCTCGCCATTATCATCTCTGAAGTTTCAAAAGTTTAAATTGCTCAGCCAGGTTTTCTAGATTTTGTCCTTGTTACACTCTCCCTCTACAATAAAACTAGCACACACAGAAATTTCTGATTTGAGGACCATTCTAAGCACTGATTCATAACAGATCAAAAGTACTATTATTATCATCCCCATTTTAAGGATAAGGAGATTGAGGCTCAGAGAAGTAACCTGTCAACAGATAAGTAAGTGGAAGAAGTGAACTGGGATTGAAATACAGATAATCCAGCTCCAGTCTCCACCTTATAACAATGATGTTACCCTGCCCTCACTAGTTGGGAGCCTGCAGCCCACCAAGCTAGCCTGAGTCCTTGGCCAGGAACAGACTTCTCACCTGAGCAAAGAATCCCTTCCGGCTCCGTCTGGCAATCAGTAGTCTCTTCCACAGAAGGGCCACAAACTGCTGCTGTGTGAGCTTCCAGCCCTTCACCTGGTAGGAACCTTTGCCATCCATCCCACTGAGCAAGTCTGTTTCTCTGGATTCTGTAGAAAGCCAACACCAAAGGTCAATTATTACACCAGGCAATTTTGACATCCCCAAGCTCCTCCCTCCAGCATCTTCAGCAACCATCTTGGAGGCTAGTGTCTGGAGGTAAAGTAAAGGAGTAATAAATTCATGTCCATGGAAAAGGTATGACGCCCAAACGTACCACAGCAGCAGTCTCTGCCTTTGGGCTCTCATCTGATGAGCACAGAAAAATGAAGGTGCTTTGAGACAACAGAAGAGATGCATTCACACATAATGGTGTTATATAAAGCCATGCAGATGAATCGAGTCGTCCTCAATTTCCTACAGAATATTCTACAAAACCGGCCATGTCTGTAAGATGACATACTTGAGAACACACAATGGCAACTTGTCTCTGGTCTAATATATCTCTGGTAAAAGGTGGACACATTCCGGTGATCTAAGCGCTGACAATGAATGAAGTTAGGGAGATCACGAGAGTCACATATTCACGCAGCACAGGGACAGGAGAGCCAGGAAGGTGTCTGTTCTGAAAAGCTTTATAGAAATCCTCAACTTAAACAAATGATTTCCACTGCAGAGTCCTGACATCCTACTAATATTTGCTTGATTTCCAGTCTCCGCTTCTCCAGTCCAGTACACAGGGATACACTCGTCAAAAACAGCTAAGTCAAAGGGTACAATCAACTCTAGCAGCAAATTCATCTTGCGCTTTCAAAATCATCCACCCATTCAAAGAGCATTTATTCCACAATTAAACACCTAATGAATGGGAGAAAACTGGGACCCTACAGAAAAGATAATAAATGGATTCAGAGGAAGAAGGAGCCGTCTTGTGATATGTATCTGGAGAGAGAGGGCCCAATCTGGAACAGGAAGTGGAGAGGACAGGCTCTTGCAGGTCTGACCATATGCACAGCATCAGAAAGGGGAAAGGGGCTTTTCTCATTCTCTCTCTTCTCTTTAGTAAGACCTTTAGATCCTGTAGGTGTCTATCACCCTGGTTTAAGGGCCTTGAAAGATAACACAGAAGAAGAAGAAGAAGAACCTAAGAGGGGAACTTCACTTTCAAGCAACGGAATGCAGATCTTGCCCACACAAACCTGGATCTATGTCGGAATCGTTTGGATCCACAGCATCATCTTCAGTAAATGGGCGGAGACAGCTCTGTTTGTCCCCGAAGACTCGTCTGTTTCGTCTTGCAGGCAAGGTGCCATCTGGAGGTAAAGTAAAGGAGTAATAAATTCATGTCCATGGAAAAGGTATGACACCCAAACGTACCACAGCAGCAGTCTCTGCCTTTGGGCTCTCATCTGATGAGCACAGAAAAATGAAGGTGCTTTGAGACAACAGAAGAGATGCATTCACACATAATGGTGTTATATAAAGCCATGCAGATGAATCGAGTCGTCCTCAATTTCCTACAGAATATTCTACAAAACCGGCCATGTCTGTAAGATGACATACTTGAGAACACACAATGGCAACTTGTCTCTGGTCTAATATATCTCTGGTAAAAGGTGGACACATTCCGGTGATCTAAGCGCTGACAATGAATGAAGTTAGGGAGATCACGAGAGTCACATATTCACGCAGCACAGGGACAGGAGAGCCAGGAAGGTGTCTGTTCTGAAAAGCTTTATAGAAATCCTCAACTTAAACAAATGATTTCCACTGCAGAGTCCTGACATCCTACTAATATTTGCTTGATTTCCAGTCTCCGCTTCTCCAGTCCAGTACACAGGGATACACTCGTCAAAAACAGCTAAGTCAAAGGGTACAATCAACTCTAGCAGCAAATTCATCTTGCGCTTTCAAAATCATCCACCCATTCAAAGAGCATTTATTCCACAATTAAACACCTAATGAATGGGAGAAAACTGGGACCCTACAGAAAAGATAATAAATGGATTCAGAGGAAGAAGGAGCCGTCTTGTGATATGTATCTGGAGAGAGAGGGCCCAATCTGGAACAGGAAGTGGAGAGGACAGGCTCTTGCAGGTCTGACCATATGCACAGCATCAGAAAGGGGAAAGGGGCTTTTCTCATTCTCTCTCTTCTCTTTAGTAAGACCTTTAGATCCTGTAGGTGTCTATCACCCTGGTTTAAGGGCCTTGAAAGATAACACAGAAGAAGAAGAAGAAGAACCTAAGAGGGAACTTCACTTTCAAGCAACGGAATGCAGATCTTGCCCACACAAACCTGGATCTATGTCGGAATCGTTTGGATCCACAGCATCATCTTCAGTAAATGGGCGGAGACAGCTCTGTTTGTCCCCAAAGACTCGTCTGTTTCGTCTTGCAGGCAAGGTGCCATCTGAAGGCAAAAGGAAGGAACCCCACATTTTATTTTGTTTGTAACAAAACAAACTCTCTGAATCTGAAACAAATCTACATAGTAAAAGCAAGGGTGTCATAAAACAATCTGAAGGGAAAGCCACAATCCTGGTCAGCTAAGAAGAGTTTACAGGTGGCACAGCCCAGAGCGTACTGCAGCCCCTCTGGAGAGTTACCTGAGGTCTCAGCATCCACCCCACTCTCTTCAGCCACTTTGAGAAATATCTGCAAGATGAGAATGAGAGTATTCTAAGTACAGCACTGTGAGAGCAGCTGTCATGATTATTACATGACGGAACGCTCTGACCCTAAAGACAAAACACAGAAGCCTCATTTATTGTTAACACTTTGTCAGAGTCACTTGGAAGAGAAGCCATTTTTGCCAGAGAACATTTCAGTGGTGAGAGCTATCAATTCAGAAAATGATTTTCAAATTAAGGCTATGACACGAGGACACTGCAGAAGGAGGAATTTGTTCTGAACCTACAGGGAATGGGTCAAGTGGTTTCTTCAAGACTTTGGCCCCAAATCTTTGAGTAGGCCAGCACCAAGATAGGTTATCCAAGACAGGATGATCAGGAGAAGTGGGGTTCCCCATCACTGGAAATGTTATGGCAGGGTTTCTGACATCAGAAGACAATCTGAACTAGACCAGTGATTCCCAAACTCTGATCTATAGACGCTGCCCGGGAAACATGCAATAAAAGCACAGACATCAAGGCCTTACCTCCAGAAATTCTGATTCAAAGATGTGGAACTGAGCTTTGGAATTTTTAATGTCAAGAGATTCTGCTGCACAGGCAAACTTGGGGGCTACTGGGCCAGCCAACTTTTATATCCCTATCCCTTCGAGACCTTGCCGTCTCTCCAAAGAGACACACTGCTTACATAATAATATAGAGTATAGGCTTTGAAGCCTATACTAGCTGATCTAAATCCTAGCTCAGCAGCACTTCATGTCAATTTTCTCATCTTATTACAAGAATTAAATGAAGTTACCGTGATTGAAAAAAAAAAGAAAACAAAACACAGAAGGTCAGCCCAAGGCATAGGTAGATTTTCCACAAATGTTGGACTTTTCCTAGGCACAGTCATGGCACGGTCACACCAAGAGCAATCCTAATACTTCTTTCCTACCAATGCCCTCCGGAAGAGAAAATGGCAACCCACTCCAGTATTCTTGCCTGGAGAATCCCATGGACAGAAGAGCCTAATGGGCTACAGTCCACTGGGTCACAAAGAGTCAGGCACGACTGAAGCAACCTAGCACTAGCACCATCTACAATCTTACAGGGTTAACTGGGACCACCATTGCCCACATACCAACAACCTGAGGGCTCAGTGCCTAGGTCCATGGTGATCCTAGTCCTGTGGACACACAGGCTGCCCATCTGGCCCCAGGATGGCTGGCCCTGCTCTATTCTGACAGTCGGCCAAGGAACTCACTTCTTCCAGGGTAGTCTCTGAGATGCCGTAACTGGAGATGCCCAGGTCTGAGAGTCGGTCGTCGATTTCGTGGAAGAGTTCCACAAAGGCTCCCTCTCTGGCGGCCTCATAGGGCAGCACATAGGTCAGCTCATGGCCGATGTCTTCCACCAGCCGGGCCTCAGCCACATGCTTCCTGATGCGGTCGGAGATTGCAGAGACGTCTGTAGGGACCACAGCACCAAGATAGGTTATCCAAGACAGGATGATCAGGAGAAGTGGGGTTCCCCATCACTGGAAATGTTATGGCAGGGTTTCTGACATCAGAAGACAATCTGAACTAGACCAGTGATTCCCAAACTCTGATCTATAGACGCTGCCCGGGAAACATGCAATAAAAGCACAGACATCAAGGCCTTACCTCCAGAAATTCTGATTCAAAGATGTGGAACTGAGCTTTGGAATTTTTAATGTCAAGAGATTCTGCTGCACAGGCAAACTTGGGGGCTACTGGGCCAGCCAACTTTTATATCCCTATCCCTTCCAGCCCTTGACGTCTCTCCAAAGAGACACACTGCTTACATAATAATATAGAGTATAGGCTTTGAAGCCTATACTAGCTGATCTAAATCCTAGCTCAGCAGCACTTCATGTCAATTTTCTCATCTTATTACAAGAATTAAATGAAGTTACCGTGATTGAAAAAAAAAAGAAAACAAAACACAGAAGGTCAGCCCAAGGCATAGGTAGATTTTCCACAAATGTTGGACTTTTCCTAGGCACAGTCATGGCACGGTCACACCAAGAGCAATCCTAATACTTCTTTCCTACCAATGCCCTCCGGAAGAGAAAATGGCAACCCACTCCAGTATTCTTGCCTGGAGAATCCCATGGACAGAAGAGCCTAATGGGCTACAGTCCACTGGGTCACAAAGAGTCAGGCACGACTGAAGCAACCTAGCACTAGCACCATCTACAATCTTACAGGGTTAACTGGGACCACCATTGCCCACATACCAACAACCTGAGGGCTCAGTGCCTAGGTCCATGGTGATCCTAGTCCTGTGGACACACAGGCTGCCCATCTGGCCCCAGGATGGCTGGCCCTGCTCTATTCTGACAGTCGGCCAAGGAACTCACTTCTTCCAGGGTAGTCTCTGAGATGCCGTAACTGGAGATGCCCAGGTCTGAGAGTCGGTCGTCGATTTCGTGGAAGAGTTCCACAAAGGCTCCCTCTCTGGCGGCCTCATAGGGCAGCACATAGGTCAGCTCATGGCCGATGTCTTCCACCAGCCGGGCCTCAGCCACATGCTTCCTGATGAGGTTGGAGATTGCAGAGACGTCTGTAGGGACCACAGCACAGATATGATACGGCTCTGTCAGCTCAGAGGCCCCCTTCCTTCACCGTCTGCCTACTCCTCAGAAGCCCGCTGCCGGCACACCACAGCTGGCCCAGACACTGAAGTCATTCCATGGATTCATCTCAGCCAGAGGGTTTCTGGGTGCAGTGACTAGGCCTTATCCACCTTGGCACTGCCAAAGCGGGGGGCACCAGTGTACGTCGATGGGTGTGTGTGTGTGTCTGTGTGTGTGTCTGTGTGGCTGACTGGCTGGCTGGCTGACTCTCTGAGGTTGAAAGCCTCATGTCTGTTGCCTAAACGCTAGCATTTTTCAATGGAAAAACTTAACTAAAGGAACCTTTCTCTAAACTTTTCAAGGAGGCATCTCCTATATACCTCAACAGAGGATTAATCAAATGCTGCATGAAAGGAGAGGTCTTCCTGAGAAGAGTTAGTTGTCAGGGTGGGGCAGACATGGCCAGGGTAAAGACTTCCATTGCATATGTGTCACTGGTGACACTGGCCTCCTAGAGACACCTCCTGAGGGAGGTGTCCAGTGTCCAGCCAGACCCATTCCCCTAAGGGGACTCTTCCCAATTATCTCAGCTCTCTGAGACACTGCCCTGCCGGCTCCCAGACCAAGCCGCAGGCTCCCCAGCAAGCATTAGGCCAGTCCGCCACCAAGCTGTGCCCGCGCCCGCAGCCGCCCAGCCCCAGCCCAGCAGCAAACCTTGAGTCAGCGCCACCAGCCTCTGCACCTCTCCTCCTCTGCCTCCACTCTGCCCAGCTGGGGGAAGCTCAGGCACCACCTGAATAAGAAACCCCAGAGTCCTTACCGATGGTCAGCGTGTCACTTTCATGGTCGCTGCCCAGGCCAGCATCAGAACTGCTCTGAGAAACACTGTCCTCCTGATGGCAAAGAAGGAGGTGAGAATGGGTCAGGGACCGAGCAAGGGACAGCCACCACCATCTTTGCCAGGGGCAGGGGGCTTCCAAGAGGCCCCAGCGTGTGAGAACTGGAGCAAAAAGCTTCTCCCGGGAGGCAGCAACCGGGCCATCTTGGTTTCTGAGGCCACTGTCTGATCTAACGGGTGTGTGCTATGTGCATGGGAAGCAGAGTTCTCAAAAGAACTGTGGCCTGTCAATGTGTGCCGTAGGGACCTCCCTGATGGTCCAGTGGTGAAGACTCTGCGCTTCCACTGCAGGCAGCATGGGTTCAATGCCTGGTCAGGGAACTCAACTCCATAAGCCAGGCAGCATGCCCCCACCCCAAACCCATGAGTACTACAACCAGGCCCTTGCCAAGAGTCTTGGGCGTGGAATTTACCTGTCTGGTTCAGTGATAAGCTTTGAGTCCCATCACCAGAGGACCTTGTTAAAATGCAGACTCGGATTGAGCAAGTCTGAGTTGGCCCCAAGTGTCTGCATTTCTAACAGGCTCCCAAGTGATCCTGGTGCAAACTTTTCAAGGAGGCATCTCCTATATACCTCAACAGAGGATTAATCAAATGCTGCATGAAAGGAGAGGTCTTCCTGAGAAGAGTTAGTCGTCAGGGTGGGGCAGACATGGCCAGGGTAAAGACTTCCATTGCATATGTGTCACTGGTGACACTGGCCTCCTAGAGACACCTCCTGAGGGAGGTGTCCAGTGTCCAGCCAGACCCATTCCCCTAAGGGGACTCTTCCCAATTATCTCAGCTCTCTGAGACACTGCCCTGCCGGCTCCCAGACCAAGCCGCAGGCTCCCCAGCAAGCATTAGGCCAGTCCGCCACCAAGCTGTGCCCGCGCCCGCAGCCGCCCAGCCCCAGCCCAGCAGCAAACCTTGAGTCAGCGCCACCAGCCTCTGCACCTCTCCTCCTCTGCCTCCACTCTGCCCAGCTGGGGGAAGCTCAGGCACCACCTGAATAAGAAACCCCAGAGTCCTTACCGATGGTCAGCGTGTCACTTTCATGGTCGCTGCCCAGGCCAGCATCAGAACTGCTCTGAGAAACACTGTCCTCCTGATGGCAAAGAAGGAGGTGAGAATGGGTCAGGGACCGAGCAAGGGACAGCCACCACCATCTTTGCCAGGGGCAGGGGGCTTCCAAGAGGCCCCAGCGTGTGAGAACTGGAGCAAAAAGCTTCTCCCGGGAGGCAGCAACCGGGCCATCTTGGTTTCTGAGGCCACTGTCTGATCTAACGGGTGTGTGCTATGTGCATGGGAAGCAGAGTTCTCAAAAGAACTGTGGCCTGTCAATGTGTGCCGTAGGGACCTCCCTGATGGTCCAGTGGTGAAGACTCTGCGCTTCCACTGCAGGCAGCATGGGTTCAATGCCTGGTCAGGGAACTCAACTCCATAAGCCAGGCAGCATGCCCCCACCCCAAACCCATGAGTACTACAACCAGGCCCTTGCCAAGAGTCTTGGGCGTGGAATTTACCTGTCTGGTTCAGTGATAAGCTTTGAGTCCCATCACCAGAGGACCTTGTTAAAATGCAGACTCGGATTGAGCAAGTCTGAGTTGGCCCCAAGTGTCTGCATTTCTAACAGGCTCCCAAGTGATCCTGGTGCCCATGGCCTCAGATTGTACTTTGACTCACCAGACACTTGTTGAAAGGTAGTAAGTGGACAGAAGGTCGAGGATGGGATGTATTAAAAAGTGTTTTGAGTGCCACTGTTTGAACACACAAATAAATTTCAGGCAGTACTGCAGTCTAGGGGAAAATGTACTTGGTTACTGGGTTCTGGTACCACCTCTGTTATTCACTTGTTGGATGACCCTGAATGCACTAAATCCCTATGAGCCTCACTGCCACTATCTGGGATAATACATGCAATACCTTCTTCCCAGGGTGGCTCTGTAGTTTGAGATGATGTAAAAAAAAAAATCTACAAATGATAAAAATACTACAGCTATTATCATGATTTTCTTTTACACCCAGAGTCTGCTAGATTGAGTGTCTGGCATGAAAGTGTCTGGCATGAAATTGGTGCTCAATAAACATTTGCTGGTTTGTAGTTTAAAAGTTAAGGTCAAGAAGATGTAAAGGGAATGAGCAGGCCCAGCAGGGCCTTCTGCAGCCAAGGCTCTTAACTCTTGGCAAATCTCTCTTCTTCAACAACATCAAGTCCTCTAGAGACGGTCCTTCTCACTCACTGTGTCTCCATAAGGAAAAGGAAGCGGGGCTCAGCAGAGCTAGCATGATGGGAACAGACGTCTCCGCAGCTTTCCATGTAGGAGGTACGGTGTGACTCCCCAGGACTCCCCAGGTACAACCTGACTCCCCAGGATGCAGAGCAGGGAGCTGGTGGCCTCAGGGTGGCAGAGTGAGGCGGGTGTGGACGTGCCCACCACAGCCAGCGAGCCCTGGCTCCCAGACCCTGGCACGGGCCCAGCACCGGGACTGCGACTCACCTTTTTTGGTGCGACACAGTGCTACTGCTATTTCTGCATGAGCTGAGGGAAGACTCCACGTCCTTCTTGACCAGGGTCAGATAGTAGCCTGTCCCAAGCTGGTTCTTCAGGAACAGGGAGGAGCCCACGCAGAGCTTCCCGTGGAAATGATGGCAATCCTGTCCCCAGGATGTCTGCCTCATCCATGTGGTGCGTGGACAGGATGATGGTGCCTACCGGGAAGTCTGAGTTGGCCCCAAGTGTCTGCATTTCTAACAGGCTCCCAAGTGATCCTGGTGCCCATGGCCTCAGATTGTACTTTGACTCACCAGACACTTGTTGAAAGGTAGTAAGTGGACAGAAGGTCGAGGATGGGATGTATTAAAAAGTGTTTTGAGTGCCACTGTTTGAACACACAAATAAATTTCAGGCAGTACTGCAGTCTAGGGGAAAATGTACTTGGTTACTGGGTTCTGGTACCACCTCTGTTATTCACTTGTTGGATGACCCTGAATGCACTAAATCCCTATGAGCCTCACTGCCACTATCTGGGATAATACATGCAATACCTTCTTCCCAGGGTGGCTCTGTAGTTTGAGATGATGTAAAAAAAAAAATCTACAAATGATAAAAATACTACAGCTATTATCATGATTTTCTTTTACACCCAGAGTCTGCTAGATTGAGTGTCTGGCATGAAAGTGTCTGGCATGAAATTGGTGCTCAATAAACATTTGCTGGTTTGTAGTTTAAAAGTTAAGGTCAAGAAGATGAAAAGGGGAATGAGCAGGCCCAGCAGGGCCTTCTGCAGCCAAGGCTCTTAACTCTTGGCAAATCTCTCTTCTTCAACAACATCAAGTCCTCTAGAGACGGTCCTTCTCACTCACTGTGTCTCCATAAGGAAAAGGAAGCGGGGCTCAGCAGAGCTAGCATGATGGGAACAGACGTCTCCGCAGCTTTCCATGTAGGAGGTACGGTGTGACTCCCCAGGACTCCCCAGGTACAACCTGACTCCCCAGGATGCAGAGCAGGGAGCTGGTGGCCTCAGGGTGGCAGAGTGAGGCGGGTGTGGACGTGCCCACCACAGCCAGCGAGCCCTGGCTCCCAGACCCTGGCACGGGCCCAGCACCGGGACTGCGACTCACCTTTTTCGGGTACGACACAGTGCTACTGCTATTTCTGCATGAGCTGAGGGAAGACTCCACGTCCTTCTTGACCAGGGTCAGATAGTAGCCTGTCCCAAGCTGGTTCTTCAGGAACAGGGAGGAGCCCACGCAGCAGAGCTTCCCGTGGGAAATGATGGCAATCCTGTCCCCCAGGATGTCTGCCTCATCCATGTGGTGCGTGGACAGGATGATGGTGCGGCCTACCGGGCACAAACACACAGATGTGGCACATGTGAGGCCAGCCGTCCTCACTAGTTGCAGGGGCCGAAACTACAGAGATACGAGTGGGGGTAAACCTGGGAGAAAGACCCCGAGACTGTGTGTTTGGGATCCCCAGTTTGGCAGTGCCATGAGGACAGCTGAGGCATCCTCAAAGGACAAGGGACGGGAATGTTTATCTGGGAACTTACTAGAGGCCAGCAGTGTGCTACGTGTATCCTCATTTAACTAAATCCTTCATAAGGTAAGAATTACCACCATTATAGATAAAAGAAGCCGAGGCAAGTTAAATGACTTTTCCAAGGTCTCAGGCCTGCTTGAGCCGACTCTAAACCTGTGCCCTTCATAGGGCACCACAGCGTGTACCTTTACCCCCTAAACTGACTGCGCCGTTCCCATCTGCTCACGTGTCCTGTACTCCATCAATCCTCAAGTGTAGTGCACCAGCTGGGGACAGTGATGAGGAACGACAGCCTCGGCTCTCAGGAATCTCGGTCTGCAGGGCACCATGATTTTACCCTGAAAGTTCTGCGCTGGGCCCCAGGGGCCCACAGAGGATGTCCTTTATCTCCCTTTCTCTTCTCCACGCAGGCCCCTAGCAACTGAAGTATACACTTGACATGTCTTGTAAACCAGGCCTCCCACTTGCCCACCAGGGCTGACAGCTCAGAGCTCCGCCCCACACTCTCCTTGAGAAGCAATTCTGCGTCTCTAGCAGGAACAGCCATGAGATACAGCCAGTCTTCGAGAGCCCCTCCCTCCCTCCTTCCTTCCCCTTCCCGGCCCAGAAGACAGAGTAAATATGTATCAGTGACCTTGTCGGTATTTCAGCAGCAGCTCCCATATTCCCCTGCGGGAGTAAGGGTCCACACCGGCAGTGGGCTCGTCCAGAATGACAACCTTGGATCCCCCAACAAAGGCCAAGGCCACAGACAGCTTTCTCTGCATTCCACCTACGGGGAGAGGAGATAGCCCAGCCCAGTGAATGGCGGCAGAGGTGGCAAGAGGTAAGTGGAGGCACCCCCTAGGGACAAGCCTGGGACACGTTTCTGACCCACCCTACCTCTTTCTCAAAGCAGGGGGCCCGGGGGGCAGCCGTATTTCGCATATGTGTGTGTGTGTGTGTGTGTGTGTGTGTGTGTGTGTGTAGAAGGGGATGTGGAGGAGGAAGGCAGCTCTGGGCCTCACCTGACAGCTGACTTGTTTTGCTCTTCAGTTTACTGGGCGGCAAACCAACATCCAGGGCCATCTGCTCCATCTCGGCTTTCACATGCTTCGCTGAGAGCCCCTTCAGACGGGCATAGAACCAGATGTGCTCCTCGACAGTCAGCCTGTGGACGGAGAGGCAGGTCATGCTGGGCCCCCGGGGCGCTCAGAACACAGTGCCTCCTCACCCAGAATGCAACAGGCACATTTTCCTTCTCCACTCCTTTTTTTTTTTTTTTAAACTTTCTCCATTTTTGCAAAACAATCCTCAGGAAGGATTCCAGGTAGAACAGCAGTGAGCAATCACCGTGAGCTGCTCAAGAAGCCAGAGTGGCAATGAGACAGGTCACACCCACAGGCCTGGTCCCCGTGCCTCAGGCAGACTGCGGCAGGTCCTCAAAGGGCCTTCCCTGAGAGCCCCACCAACCGAGGGGCTGCCTCGGCCTTAGCCTGGAGCAACCCCCTTGAACCTCAGAGTACTTCAGCCATGACAGAAGGGGATGCCCTTGCCCCAAGGTCACAGAGCTCAGGTCTCTCTCTGCTCACCCCCGGGGGCTCCCTGCTTGCTGGTGGGCAGGCTGAGTGGGAGCAGTTCTGAGCAGGAAACACTGGGCCAGCCTAGGAGGGGCCCTGCAGTACCGCCAGGTGGCAGCCTCAGGAAGGATGCTTGGGGAGACAGGGAGAGAGACTTCCCTTTCTCTAGAAGGACAGCAGTAGACAGAGCATCATTTCCCCAGCCCACATCCACTGGCTGGACCAACATAGCACACCCCCCACCACCCAACAACTCGCTTAATTTTCCAAAACTGATGGACAACCAGGTCTCCACACATCCAGAAAGGTGAGGCCTTCCCTAAAGGTGGTGAAAGTGCCCAAGTCCCACTCCACTCCCAACTCCTGACACACCTCCAAAGTGGGGCTACTGGTACTCACATGTCAAACAGCACGTTATGCTGGGGACAGACACCCAGGTTCTGCCGGATGGTGCTCATCTCGGAGCGGATGTCTTTCCCTAGGATGTAGGCAGTGCCCGAGGTGGGAGGGAACAACCCAGTCAGGATGGACCTGAGGACCAAAAAAAGTACCAGGAGTCGGTGTTAGCCTGCCTGCCCTGGAGACACGCCATTCCCGGCTGCCAAGCCCGGGCAGACAGCAGAGGCAGCAACCCTCTACCCCTTTTCCTTCCTAAAGGAGCCCAAGAGACCCCCAACCCAGCAAAGGACTCTTTGCTTTAGTGAACAGCTAGGGGTGGACCTAGGTGCTGGAAATGGCAGTTTCAGAATATGCATTTTTTAAATAAAGATTCCAGGTTGCAATGGGAAGTATACTATAAAACACACATTTTGTACGCCTAAAATCATGTTCAAGCGAAATGGACAAAAGCAGACCCAATTATTTAAAGATGAAAATAATTTGTGTGTTAGGATTTCTGTCCACTTCTTAAAGATCTTCTGTAATGTTCATATTGATTTTGCATTTAAAAAATATATAAAAGAGAAATAGGAAAAAAGAGATTACCTCTCCCACCACCAAAATACCCTTTGAAATGGTTGATGGGCTACACTGAAGCCACTGAGGGTAACTCTGATGTATTTACGGCCCATGTTCCCTTCTGAAACTGCCCATTATAAGGTTCTTATAGGTCCTAGAAAAGGCAATCACACAGCCAGATGCCCAGCTGTTTCTCACCTTTGCTTAGAGAGAGAGTTCCCAGAAACTGCCTCCTCCCATCAACACAGCCAGTCTTTTCTCTTGGCATTCTTGCCTCACCATTCTAACCAAATCCCAGAGGAAATCCTTCCTCAGACCTGTCACAACCTCAGGTTCCAAAACACTACAGAATTTTGAGAACCAAAAGGGAAAGGTCATCAGAAGGTCCCCAGGCTATTTTAACCTGAAGAAATAGTATCTAGGAAAACCCAGCAATTGGAAAGCACTCTCACGATGAGGTAATATTTTGATATACATCAACTGCTCGTGGACTCTGCCCTTGCCTGGGTAAGCAACGCAATGGCCTTAAGTATGAGTTTCTGACTATGGGACAGAACCTTCCTATGGCTGATTCTGAGAGAGCCACACCCTCTTCTTACATGGTGGTGGTCTTCCCGGCTCCATTGTGGCCCAAGAAGGAGGTGATCTGGCCCTCATAGAAATTCAAGGCCAGGCCATCAACAGCCACCTTCATGCCATCTCGATAAACCTTCATCAGGTTCTGAATGGACACGCCCAGCTTCAGGTGAGTGGGTTCCTCCTCCATGCAGACTGTGAGAAGACAGACAACAGATGAGCCTGCAGAAGACAGCGCCGAGTGGAGTGCCAAGATGCAGGGGCTGTGCTTGTAATTTCACAACTATCCCTCTCTGTGGCTATTTCTGGTTTCTCAGGCAAGCAGGTAACAAATATTTATTTAGGACCCATCTGGGTACTAGTGTTGGGATGGGAATACAGCGATAATGGTGCTGAGAGGAGGTGGGGAAGAGGAGCAGGAACAGCAGGAGAAGCAGCTGGAACAGCAAGCAGGGGAGGGTGGTAAGGAATCCCATGGGCCACACCAAGGAACATCACACGTCACCACTGGCAACTAGGGGGAGGGCACAGAAAAAGATGAGCAGAGCAGGGACTTCTGAATGACTTTGGAGGTCATACTGAACACAAAGAGCTTCCCTTCAAGATTTGAGCAAAAAAAAAAAGCCTTTTTTGCAGTCTTTGAACTGTGAGTATCACTATATACCATCAGGAGGCAAGAGGGGATGTGTGCTCTGGGTAATACAAGATGAGAAGATTAAGAAGCAAAGAATGGGGCTTCCCTGGTGGTCCAGTGGGTAAGGACACCGCCTTGCAGTGCAAGAGGCGCCGGTTCGATCCCTGGCCTAGGAAGATCCCATGTGCTGCGGAGCAGTTGGACCTATGTGTCCAACTACCAAGCCAGAGCTCTGGAGCGCATGCGCCCAGAGCCGGTGCTCTGCGGCAAGAGAGTCCGCTGAGATGGGAGGCCCACACAGGCCAAAGAACAAAGATGAAAATAAAAATGAAAGACCAATAGAAGTGGCCAACAATAACAACAAAAAAGATTGTTGAGAAAAAAAAGAAGCAAAGAATGCTCTGTGGCAGCTACTTGGTGCCAGCCTGCACAGGCTCAGACATCTGCCATCAGGGTTGAGGCAGGCAGTGGGATTACGGCTCCATGACTGTCTTTGTCTCCATCTCTTCCTTGTAACCATAAGGGTAGTGTAAAAAGTATCTGCACCTGTGGAGATGGGGGGGACAGGGGGGATGAAAGTAGAGCTCAAAAGCCACTTTGTTTTAGGAAGAAAACAAAAGAACTGTCCCTTAGGAACCCAGACAGCAATGCGTCAAAAAATCAACAGCACTGGACACAAATGCAGGAGAGAATCTGGAAAGGGGCACTTCATGCTCTCTGCCCCCAGGGTGGTTTTAGACTCTTTAGAAGCCACCCCCAAGGATGGCCAGGAGGGTCAGGGACGGCAGTTTGGGGGAGGGTGGGTTGTGGAACTCACTTTCTGATGCTCCCTTCTGGCTGGAACCAGGGTGACTCTTCTCATCACTTTCCTCGCCGAACCAGTAGGACTTGGTACATGGGAAATACCAGGGCCTGGGGATTCCATATTGGCCTGAAAGCCAAGCACAGATGTGAGTCAAGCTCAGCAACACCCCAGCATCCCCCAGGTATTCCAGCCAGAGACAGCCTCCTTGACACCTCTCCCTGACACAGCTGTTGGGGAGAGGACTGAAGGAATGGTGGGGTGGTGGGGGGAGCTAATCTTTGCTGAGCTCTCCTCTCTAAGATAAACATCCTGCACTCTGAATCTTTCCATCCAGCAACCCCACGAGGCAGATATCATCCCCACTTCAGACATCAGGCGACGCAGGGATTAATGGCCCACTTAAGATCACTCAGCTAGTGAAGTGAAGGACTCAGAATCTGAATCCAGATCTGGATAATACAAAATTGCATATTCAGAGGCGCGGTTCGATGTGGCCTGGAGAGTTGGACCTATGTGTCCAACTACCAAGCCAGAGCTCTGGGCGCATGCGCCCAGAGCCGTGCTCTGGCAAGAGAGTCCGCTGAGATGGGAGGCCCACACAGGCCAAAGAACAAAGATGAAAATAAAAATGAAAGACCAATAGAAGTGGCCAACAATAACAACAAAAAAGATTGTTGAGAAAAAAAAGAAGCAAAGAATGCTCTGTGGCAGCTACTTGGTGCCAGCCTGCACAGGCTCAGACATCTGCCATCAGGGTTGAGGCAGGCAGTGGGATTACGGCTCCATGACTGTCTTTGTCTCCATCTCTTCCTTGTAACCATAAGGGTAGTGTAAAAAGTATCTGCACCTGTGGAGATGGGGGGGACAGGGGGGATGAAAGTAGAGCTCAAAAGCCACTTTGTTTTAGGAAGAAAACAAAAGAACTGTCCCTTAGGAACCCAGACAGCAATGCGTCAAAAAATCAACAGCACTGGACACAAATGCAGGAGAGAATCGGGAAAAGGGGGCACTTCATGCTCTCTGCCCCCAGGGTGGTTTTAGACTCTTTAGAAGCCACCCCCAAGGATGGCCAGGAGGGTCAGGGACGGCAGTTTGGGGGAGGGTGGGTTGTGGAACTCACTTTCTGATGCTCCCTTCTGGCTGGAACCAGGGTGACTCTTCTCATCACTTTCCTCGCCGAACCAGTAGGACTTGGTACATGGGAAATACCAGGGCCTGGGGATTCCATATTGGCCTGAAAGCCAAGCACAGATGTGAGTCAAGCTCAGCAACACCCCAGCATCCCCCAGGTATTCCAGCCAGAGACAGCCTCCTTGACACCTCTCCCTGACACAGCTGTTGGGGAGAGGACTGAAGGAATGGGGGGGTGGGGGGGGCAGCTAATCTTTGCTGAGCTCTCCTCTCTAAGATAAACATCCTGCACTCTGAATCTTTCCATCCAGCAACCCCACGAGGCAGATATCATCCCCACTTCAGACATCAGGCGACGCAGGGATTAATGGCCCACTTAAGATCACTCAGCTAGTGAAGTGAAGGACTCAGAATCTGAATCCAGATCTGGATAATACAAAATTGCATATTCAGTGTGGGTCACTCAGGTAGGGGTAAGTAATCAACAGTTCATGAACTCTCCCTTAGAGGAAAATCAAAAGGTGAATCAGAAAGGGTTAAATCTCACTCTCTCAGAATTTGATCTTCTATGAAAATGTATCCAAGGCAGGTCTCGGTCAAGAAGATTTATTAGGGAAGTATAAAAATGAATTTTTATGACGACTAATTCGATTGAAGCACAGGCGAGGGCTTAGAGCCAATACATCTATCTTATTATTCACAAGCTGTACTCAGGAGACAGAAACTTTGCCAGTGGTAACTCAGGGGATACAGAATTTGAGACCTGGTTCAGCTTCAGAAGTATCTCCTGGGCAACCTGATTCAATGAAACCCACTTGGTCTCACCTCCCAGCACCTCCTCTTTACCAGCTGTGTGGCGACAGGCAAGTTATTTAACCTCTTTCGGTCATACTTCTCTCATTTGCAAAAACTGGGTAGCACAGTAACTCCCTCAGAGCAGTTTTATGAGGATTAAATGACTCAAGGCATCACATATAGGACATTTTACAGGTCCCTGGAACACAGTGCTCAAGAAATAAGACCTAGGTCAGTAGTAGGAGCTGTACTTTCAGCATCCAAGCTCCAAGCAGCAACTCCTTGGAGATAACTTGTTTGCTGTAGGTCTAAAGCCCTAACCACTTTCCAAGGAGACCCAGGCCCTGCAGAAATCCCAGCACAGAGAGGGAAGTGCTGCAGTTAGAAATTTCATCTCCCTGGTTAAACACAGAAGCAGTGTGGAAATGGTGTACCTGGAAACACAGCCTCGATGTACCACGTCATCACCCCATAGAGAAAGGCATCAAACAACATCATGGAGATGGAGGAGGTGAGGTTGAAGCCATCTTCCTTTGTGGGGCTCTCAAAGAAGTTGTCCCACTGCACCCCAATGCCCTGCTCTTCAAAAAGGGCAAAGTACTCACAGCCGAACCCAAAAGCCACAGGAGACATAACGCTCTGTGCAAAAGAAGCAACATTCACTCATCCATCTCCTTGTCTCTCATTTTCCTATCACTGCTAATGTAAATGCCACCTGGAGAAATGTGAATTTGCAAAATGGATCAATTACAAGATATGGAAATATTCATCTACAGAGTCCCTTTAGGGG